>OX638202.1:30113561-30713561 GCA_951805265.1 Schizotus pectinicornis | reverse complement strand
TCTAGACCAGTAAGTTTCGAGTGAAATAAAATGATTTATTGTTGCAGTGTGGCATGTCCGCAAAGTTACATTCAAGTGTGCTGTGTGGTTCCCGATCCCGAGCCAATACGGGATTATAAAGAAGAGATTCAAGTCGTTCAAGTGCCGTAGTTTATCTCTTGTCCGATGCCGGAGGTTTTAATAATAATAATAATAATAAGAAGAAAAAAGTTTACCACTCACCTGACGCCTTTCTTTCTCTTTCTACGTCGGAAAAGTCCAGCGAGCTTTCCGCCAGCGAACCAATTACGTTCTGGGTATCTTCGTCCGGCGGGGGATCCTTCACCTCCCGTTCGCATTTCGCTAATCTACCCCACGTCCATTCCGCGTCCACCGTGATCCACGTTATTAAATCTTCCACTCGAAGGACTACTTTTTCCGAAATCGCCAACACCTCATCCTGCAACCAACAAACACATGAAGAACCGGCAGCTCACCACGACAGTGGAAAAAAATTAAGGGTTTTGAAGGCAGTCCGTTTAGCAGATCGCCCATTTTCAACGGGCGAAAATTGATGGTTTGTCAACGAAAGGGAAGGCAAAGGCAATTTTCTGACAAATTAAATGGGAATTCAGGTTAATTAACATAAACACATAGTTGGGAAATATTCCTTTTAATATTATAAATTTAGAAAGTTTTCGCTTCTATTTTTTTTTCATTTCTACACAAACCTAGAGGAGCTCAACTTCCCGCCGCAACCGCTTCCGCATCTAGGACGCCTCTTATGGTTATAGCCACTTATGGTTAAACTGTTAATTTTCGATTCTAGCCGAAGACCTGCTCGGTGCTGAAGATTTGTTTCGAAATGGGTAAAGACCGAAGCCGGGGTCAAATCTGTCCCTCCGGGGCACCCATGCCGGCCCGCGCCGCTAATGCGGATTAATTCAAATCGAATTTATTAAAAAGAATCAATGGAGCTTTAGCGCGCGGGTTCGAGAGAGCGAACGGGAAGCGAAGAGGCGGCGATAATCTGGGTCTTAAATAAAATTTGGCTCGTTATTACATATTATAAAAGACAGTTGGCTGAACCCTTCGCACTATATCGTTGGGAACACACAACTCGGACCGACGGAGTCGAAGCGAAACGCAAGAGTGGCCGAAGGGGGCCTCGAGACGTCATCGGGTCTCTGCGTTCATTTCACCCTCTTCGGGGGGCCCTTTCCGGTTCAACCGGAGTCTCGAGAGAGTGAGACGCCGACACAATGTCACGTTTACCGTTTACGTGCTGCAGACGCTAGGGAAAAGCTACAACCGTCTGCGCGTGCTCACGACTCGACTCGCCGTGACCGCCGTGTCGTTAAACTTCAATCGGATGTCATTTCCGAATTTTGAGGTTATATTTTCCGTTTTAAAACAATTGGGGGCTGCGACGCGCGGAAAAAACACTTTGCGACGACGTTTCAGGTCAGTTTCTCTTACCCGTCACTTTGGAAATGTTCAACGAACCGAACCGACAAATTTTTGAGCCCCATTAAGCCGCCGTCTCGATCTCGACAAATGTCATTTTTTTTAGGTTAAGTGTCAAGTTCTTTGTTTTAAACAAAAGAAGACACCCGTCTTGACGAGTGATTTACCATTGCGGTACCGACCTTCCCGTCTCTCCCGGTTTGTTAGTTTCTCAGAACGTACGGCTTTGAAAGAAAAATGTGTGCGATCGCGAATGCCCTCCCGATGACCTTACCCACGAGGCCCTAAAAAACGACGTCTGAGACAGGACGAAGTGAATTAGTGTAGGAGAAAACGGTCACGGACACTTCCGAGGCCTTAAAAATGTACTTTCTGTGTTTATTTTTCGTGCACGACTGTTAAAACCTTCTTTTGTTGCCGGGGTCTCGAAATCATCGTAGACAGGACGAGGCATATTAATTCGACGGGCCCGAGACGTTTAAAGCGTCTTCGATCGAGTGAGAGCAGACGAGTTTTATTGTCGTGGTACCTGTGACCAATCTCAGAGGGGACCAAGTAAATTTGTGCAGAAAAAAAACGTCCGGAACACTCCGGAGGCGTTAATGGTACTTTTTGTTAATTTTTCGTGTACGACTGTCAAAACGTTTTTTTCTTTCCGGTACCGAAAGACCATCATCGTTCAAAGGACGAGGCATGTTAACGCATCCGTTCCAACACGTTTAAAGCACCTTTGACGGAGTGAGATCAATTTCGGTTCAACTCCCTTCGTGATGAAAAAGCAGTAGACTTTCACGTTTTTCACTCCAACTTGGCGCTGAAAACGATCGTGAGACGGGACGAAGCATGTTAATTAAGGTTTACGATTGAAGAAAAAGATCGCAAAAAAGAATTGTAGATAATCCAGTATGTTTTAGAAAAGGGGAAAAGTGAATAGGCAACCCAAAATTCACTAAAGTACAATTTCACATATTTTTCTTAATTTTAAATTTCCTACAGTTTCTAAATTGAGAAAGAAGAATATTTTAGAATCGCGCCGGAATCTCGCAAGTCGAAATATCTATGCGACAAAGTTTTCCGACAATGATCAGGTTACGATGACTATGTTTCTAACTAAACCTGTGTTAAGCAAATTCAGAATTTTGACACAAATTGAGTAAAGCTAGGGTCGCTAAACACCTTGAAAGTGTGTTATCTAGAATTGTAAGTAGTAGAATATTGAAAAATTTGTTTAAAAGTCATGGGTTTTTAAGGAAAGTTTAAATTTAGGGGTACGCACCGCTATTCACGAAACTTAACGATTGTTTAATACTCCGTTATCTTTTTTTCAAGTTCTTTACCACTTTGTCTGTTAAATATTTATTGTTATAACTGGAGAATTTATGCGTCTAAGGTTTAAAATTTTCATAAAGTAAGATTTTTAATAATGTAACAATTGGGAAAACATGCCAGCATGGCCGATACACCTAATAAAGGTAACAAACGGTTTACCTCTATATCATGGTGTGACAAAAAAAAATTAATTACACCTTCTGGCTAAAATAGACTTTTCCCAAATAAAACATTCTTCTACTTAAAACTAAAGGTAAACATAAAAACAAACTTATTTAACTTTAGAAGGACCACTTATTCAACAAGAATTTTTTATTATAATAAATGTTAATAACCGGGCATTAATGTTCTTCATAAAATTTTGGAAAGGGAGGCGGAAAGATATAAAGAAAGCGAGGAACAAAAACAATAAAGAGGGAGAAAAGAAATGTAGGAGCATTAATGTTTTTCATAACATTTTGAAAAGGGAGGAGGAGAGAGAGGGAGAAAAGAAAAGGGACTGGGAGAAGGAGAATGAGAAAAAGAGAGCGAGAGCAAGATATAGAGAAAGCGATGGAGAAAACAAAAAAAGATGGGAAAATTGAAAAAAAAAGGAGAGATGAGGGAGAAAAAAGAATATAGCAGTGGGAGAAAAAAAAGAGCAAGTAATGGGCGGGGGAAGTGAGAGGAAAGTAGGAGAGAGGGGGGGGAAAAGTGGAGGGGGTGAAAAAAAATATAGCAGAGGGAGAGAAAAAAGGAGGGAGTATGGGGGGAGGGGGAGAAAAGAAGGAGAGAGGAGGGGGAGAAAAGAAGGAGAGAGGAGTGGGAGAAAAGAAGGAGAGAGGAGGGGGAGAAAAAAAGGAGAGAGGAGGGGGAGAAAAAAAGGAGAGAGGAGGGGGAGAAAAAAGGGAGACAGACAGACCAGGAGAGAGAGGCAAAGAAGAGACGTAGAGAAAAAAAGGGAAAAAGACAAAGAAACAGGATGAAAGAAAAGTAGAGAAAGGCAGACAATCAGGAGAAGAGAGAGAAAGAGAGATAGATAAGAGGGATAGATTAAGAAGGGAAGATGAAAAAGCAAAGAAAAAATTGAAGAACAGAAAGGGCTCAAGGCAGACAATCAAATTAAAGTAAGCTAAAAACGTATTTTATCACGTAAAATGTAATTGTGATTTTGCAAAAAGAAAAACAATCGTCGTCTAAAAAATTACATTAAAAAAAAATTGAAACGTCTCTACGGATACTAGGGCGCATTCTAAAACCAAAACGGTGTCATGTAAAATTTTATTGTGATTTTGCAAAAAGAAAAACAATCGTCTAAAAAACTACATTCAACAAAAATGGAAACGTCTCTACTGTGGAGGGCTTCACTCACTAGGGCGAAGCCCTAGTTTCTGATTATAAAGTTGTTTCGTCGTGGGCCAACAGAAGCGTGAGCCATTTACAACTAGGATTGTAAGTGGTAACAACGGTGACAACGAGAAAAGAAGGGAAAGAAAACACCACCAAAAGTGACTTGATTACATGTTCAAAGCTGAAATTAAGTTCGGCAAGTGAAAGGGGTGGGTGAAAGTGAAACACAAAGGATTGCATTATCTCGTCGAGCTAGCAACTAATAGATAATGCCATTAATTAATATACACACGAACGTCGCCGTCTGCGACTTGAAACGGTATAATAATCCTAGTCGGCGCTGCGGCGGGGTCGTAAAGGGCGAAATTATCAAAGATCATCAAACATTACCGTAACTTCCTTGACGGTTCAGCAGACGCGAGCTTAGGAAGTGTTCTATTCTTCCACGCACTTAACACAGTGCTCGGTATGTAATTGAAAACCAACCAGGTGAGGAGTTTGCATGTGAACAGATTATCAGCTTTATGGTGTGCAACCGAAAAATAGGCGACTCATTTTAGGGTTGCCTCTATACAACCAAATTTTGGAACCAGTACCGCTCATCAAAGTAGAAACCAAAAGAATATGCGAAAGAAATATGCGTACAGGTAATAACAAAACACAAAACTTTTATTTCAACGTACTAAGGAATATCGTAACAAATACAGTGGTCTCCACAGAAGCTATGGTCAAAAACTCTGTGAGATAAAGTAGTTCGGTCAGACGCCAAAGACCATTGACAATACATTACCATTTACCACACAAAAATGTTTCGATGAGAATCAAACCGTTAATAAAGAGGCGTAATAAAGAAGCAGAGTAAAATCAGAATCAGAAAAATTAGAAGTACCTACATACCTAAGAGAAGACTAATAGATGATTTTTTTTTAATTCATTAGACAAATAAGAAAAAATTATATTAACTATTTATTAATTTTTATTAATAAACAAATTTAGTGAGATATGTATGCAACCAAATATACATCATTAGCAGAAGTTGGATTCACTTTAAACTGTAATAATTAAAAGTAATACATTTCGTTATTGTAATGCGCAACAGTAACCTTGTGTGTTGTTTACAAATAATAGCAATAATTTCCACGACTATTTCTATTGCAAATTAAGTGGCAGCAACAAAATTAAATCAATAAGGAAAAGCCAATAAAATCGCAAATACGCCCGTCCTTTGTCAACAATCATGAACGAACGTCGTTTTGATGTCGTGCAAGCTACATTTCAATGGAATTAGCTAACTGACTGAGGGGAAAAAATAAATAGCCCGAGCGAGTTATGTAGTTACACAACTAATTAAAATCGCATCGTGCGTATTTAAAACACAAATGTCGTTACCAGAATAGACATATCATTTATGTTGCGAAAGCAAAACGACAGTTAAACAAAATAATTCGACAACCGCTGTCTGCATTGTCCGGCCCTTTGTTGCCCGCTTTCATTTCCAACTCCCATTCACGTCGATAAGATAATTACCCACCTACCTACCTACAACACTCGCTTTGTTGACAACATCATAGTTATTCACATCAGTTTACTTTAAATTTCAACCGGTATTTTTATTCCTCGATTACGACCAAAGTAAAATATTAAAGTTCCGCCCGTCGTCGGTAAAGAGCGGCCAAAAAGCGCCAACTCCACAAGATTCCGGCACCGAACCCGAAACTCCCTAGCGATGGACGCAGGATATTATCATTTATAATGGCAAGAGAAAGAGAGAAACGAAAGGGAGACGTGCGAAAGTGCGACGAAGACGACCGAAGCCATACACTGAAATTGAAATAACAAATTATAACTCCGTAAAGTAGGCGGTAGGACGGTACTTGTTTCTATGGGAACGACAACTGTGCGCATGCGACTGTTATTTTTATGGTTAATTAATTATATCACTAAATGCAAATAAGAACAACTAGAGTTGCCCCTGTTGCAGGAGATAATGGGGGATTGTTATTTAATCTCGAGATCGAGGCAAATCGTGGAGGTTTTTTTTTTTTCGATTCGGGCCGAGAAACGGGTCTGGATGTGATTTATGGCCAACTACCTACGAAACGCAGCGCAAAAACTTAATCTTTTAAGAGCTCGATGAAATATTGTAGTTATCCCGATATTTTAGGCACAGCACAAAAAAAAGCTAATCGGGAGTTAGTTTTCCAGTAATTCAAAAAGGCTTAAGTTTTTTGTAGGCAACCAATTATACTCCTCTTTATCTACAACAACTCTTAGCTCAAGTGACATCAGACAAGTTTGTTTTCAAAGCCGCCCTAATTATAAATTAAAGGTACACGACATACTTATTTATTTTTGAAATGGTTCTAACGTTCCTCGGAAAGGTGGTTTAAAAACTCTTAATTGATCCACTCGTTATGGCCAGACGAGCTTTCTCAAAATTAACCCAGGGCTTTCTCGTTAATTAAAAACCCTAAGTCCGTAACAGCTTTAGCAGGCCATTTACAGACCGTTTTGATTACTGTTCAAAGCTGCACGAGTATAAATTTGCAAACGAGAGACGTCTCAACTAAACCAAAAAAAAAAAAAAACAATAATAAATATATCGGGGCAGTTTTACCCCAGTCTAGACGAATTCGATGGTGCTCGCGTCAGATTTTAGTCTCAATAACAAAGGACAAGGAAGGGCAGCAACGAACTTTTTACAGGGGGAAATTTATGTTAGCATCGCCAAGATTTATAGAGCAACACATAGCAGCCTCCAATTTAAAGTGGCATTCGCGTGGATGTTAATTTCGTTTATTTATCCAGCGCAACAACTTTCGCAAAGCTTTTATTATTAAAATTTCGTTGGAAGTTAATTAAGGTGTTGCTAATTGGAATTATTTATCATGTACACGAAATCCGCGTTGTAATGAAGTTTGCTATTGCTCGCTAGCAACGAACACGCAAACAGACGGCATTATCGTCGTGGATTGCTACGATTCTTTCGACAAAACCTGTTTAGTTGACGAAAATCTTTTGTTGAAAGAGAAATTAGTGGCGTCCCGTCCAACGTAAACTGCCGTTGTTGTTATTGATTTTAACCGTGGACCCCGATTTCGACCGGGGAATAATACTTTGAATAGTCTGGTCGTGAGGGCAGCAGACATTCGCAGATAACAAATTTGCATAATTAACTTTAGATCAAAGTTAACACCGAATTCTGGCCGCGAAATTAGCTTAATACTGGCCAACTTTAACCACCGCAATAGCTCCCTATTTTATCCCTCCGGTTGCTTATCGATTGAAATACCTGAAAGTTATCCGGGGAACTGGCGCGATTTTCCGACGGTCGTTGATACAAGTTTAAGAGACGGGAAAGGGCAGTAACAATATTTCATTTGGGAAGTTGGCAAACTCGGAAAATGGGAGCGAGTAAGTGGTAATTGAAAAATAAGGAAGTGAGCGGGCGTCCTCGTGTGAATGTAATACGAATCGTTTCGTTTTCTTGTTCAGCGAAATTCATCGGCAATTTGCAATAATAACAAATGACGCAACTGCAAAGTGCTCGAAATTAATGCAATGATATTGAATATTGATACACATTATGCCATTACTTTCGTTTTCAGGGAAAGTTTGTTTGGAACGACTTGTCAACACCCAACTGATTAAAATAATTAAAATTAATGTTGTTCAATTTGCAGTAAACAATTTATGTTGCAATTAAAACGTTCCGCGTTTTTTTCTTAAATGTTATTAAAGCAATTGAAGCATTAATAGCTGTTGCATAGGCAACCAGATATACGCGTGTGTATATGAGGTCCCGTATTAAGCTAACACCACTATCATTGATGGTTAATATTTTAAATTCTGAAAAAGGGAAGAAAAATCAGAAATTGAAAAATTGTAGCGGAAAGCTGTAGCGAAAAATTGCACCTCTGTGAATTTGTGGAACACCGAATTGGGCCCTTGGCCATTGACCCCACAATTTGAAGAAAAGTCCTACAATGTAAAAAATAAAAAAAATCTAGATTTTTATCAACAGAAATGTTTCTATAAGTTATGGCGTAGTCAGTACTCGACAACTTCGCGCCTTAACTCAACGTTACAAGTTCTTTCACGCGAAATGAATATTTACGACACAACAGCCTATTCTAATTATTTAAACGAGCTGTATAAATTTCCTTGTTTAATACAATGAAGTTCTCGTCTCGCACTAATTTGATTAAAGTTAATGCTAGCGATTTCGGCTGCGGCAGCGCAAGCCCAACTCATTTCTCATGCACATAGGACATAGGTGAATTATCATTAAACTCTTAACAAAGCCACCGAAGTTCCTTTAAACTTGTTAAAAAATTTAAAAGCGCCAAGAGCCTCAAACGAAGAAATCTTTCTGCCTTATAAAAATTGATAAAAGCCGTCAATTTTCGAGCGGGTTGGCACAAATATAAATTTGTATGGCACTTTTACAACTCCTCTATGGAAAAACGAGGTCATCAAATCGCGTCCCTCTTATATTGACTTCGCTAGGAGTTATTTTTCGTTTTACGTCCGCGACATTTTGCATACACATCCATCCGACAATCCCCTCACTATTGATTAATGTAGCCGAGTTTGTTTAAACGAGTCGTTCTTGTATTGTAGTAGGACGAAGCTACCTCGCGAGATATTTCGACCACGTCGGGAATTCAGCCAAATTGCTTTTTGTTCGCCAACAAGGGCGGGGGCGAAACCGAATCAAAGTGCCGTTATAAATATATTTCATTACGAATTTATAGGGAAAACCGTACAATGCATTATGCGATAAGGGTGGTTGGTATAAGAGGTGTTTTAGTGTGGGGCTCCCTCGAGGTCGTACGTACGGGAAACGTGCAATTCAGGTGGTGCTCTTATTTCGGCCCCTATCTTCCTCCTTTTTGACACATTGTTTCGCAAACAAAAATACAGATTACGCCGAGCACAAAGAGATTAATTCAGCGCCCTTTTGTGCGTCCCACGTCCAATGACTTATTTACTTTTAGCAGGTAACGGAATTGATTCGGCGGCCGCCGAAATCAGCTTTTAGGGCGGTAGTCCTTATCAACCACTCTTTGGATTTTGGAACAACCACCTTTAGTACCCATTTATTCGACAGTTGTTTTTGGAAAGATGCCTCCAAAAAAATTCATTAACAATTTGGTCACGAGTCAAGTTGAAGGACCCTTTACGTTTAACCTTCATTGAAATCAGGTTGGCAGTGCTGTCCATAGAATTTAAAAATAATTATAAGCAATTTTTAGAAGGCCATTTATTTGCTGTTCTTTACACCAGTGCACTTTTTCTACCCTTAATTTACATTTAGAACTGTAATTTAGCATCAAATAACCATCCCTTTCGTGGGTACTTCAAATGTTTAGATTTTATAGCGTCAGTTTCTGAAACGTTCTTCTCTTTATTATTGCTACTTAAAACTACATCTTTTTGGACCATTTCATTAATTTCTTAATAGTTTTGGGACCGTTTTAAGATGATTGCGACGATCCAGCCGTGCGGAAAATAAGCGATTCAAACGAAGTAATCTCGCCGCGTAATTGACAACAAAAACACCTGCACAATTCATGTAGATCCAGGAAATTTATTAGTTTTCCGTGAAGTGTGTTTAGTGAAGCCGAATTCCCCCCATTTATCGACCGTGGAGCAGGGGTCGGAGGCTGGGGTGGCGTTTCAACTCCTGTTTACAACATTTGCCCAGAAACACCGCTTCCAATAACTGCATATCGAACCCCAAAACTGTAAAAGCCATCATCCAGATGCACAGACACAAACAAGCCATCTATAATTCCGGCTGCAACCCCTAATTAAACCGAGAAGCATTCCGATCGTTTCGTCGAAATAAATCTTGGTGGAAATTAAATTGTAGAAGCCATCAAACTGAATTATAGCCATCTCTTTATCGATTCCAGATTTCTCGTTCAACGTACATAATATGAAGTCTTCGATGAATAATTAAGACGGGCGGATTCGGAGGGAAGCGCCGGCCGTGTTGGGAAAACATCCAAACACGTCAATTAATAAAGCGACACCGGCGAAAAATCAATTAGGGGACTCCGGAGCCATTGTCGGCGCGAAGAATTATTCGGATTTAGGCGAGCTTAAAATCTTTAGGGTGTTGTCATGTTGATAATGTCGAGTTTTTTAAAGCAATTAACTGCGATTTAACTCGCGCTACACCATTACTACTGCATCCGTTTGTCGGGAAATAGGTTTTTCCGAAATAGTAAACAAGGAGGGGGTGATGCCCGAGTTTCTTCTAACACCGAACACAAATATTTACCGGAAATTTATTTTTATAGCCGCCATATTTTACAATTTGGCAATAACCAGGCGCGCTCGATCTCTCTCTTGAACATGTGCGACTCGATGGCAAAGCAATTCCGATAAACTAATGAACGCTGCACCGGGAAAAAGGGGAGGGCAAACAAATAACCTATTTGTAGTTTGGTGGCTATTGAAAATTTGATCAAAATCGTAACGGCGCTAAAACAATTTTTTCCGTTTTTAAGCGCAAAAACAATTAAACTCCTTTCAACATGTTGAACACAATTTAGTTATTTTTCTATAGTAGAGAACATTTTTAATCTCGTACTTCAATCGCAAAATAATAAAAAACGTCCATTGACCATACAGTAGTTGACTTTTTGAGTAAAAAACCAATCACCAATAATACGTATCGAACATTTGACTTTCATTACGCGTTGTTTTGTTGAAGTGTTGTTCGACGTGCAAGCAATTAATCCATCGATTTTGGGCCATTATTTTGACAAATGTTACTAATCGCAATTTGGCCGAAAGCGCGTTGTTCGTGGTTTCCGTACAAGTATGGTGGTCAACAGGTCAACAAGTCAACGCCGCCTCCGACACCTCCATAAATGTTAACCTTCCAGACACAACAAACCTCTTATGTTCTGTTTCATATTATACCTATAGACTAAATATAGTTGTTTTTTTTTTAAACCTGCAATTGTTCCGCTTTTTGTTGTTGTTTCTTTATTTGACGCCAGCAACTAGTTTTTAATTCGATTCAGTCGGCAGAGCTGCGTCATTGATTTTGATTCTGAACGAAAGCCGATAAAGCCGTAACTGGAGGTGAATCTGGGAAAAATCCAGTTGTTTAATTTCTGTTTTATACTTTTAAGTTGCCTCAATTTCCCCGACAAAATACAAAATGGAATCAACTGTTGAGCACGTCGGCTTCCAGCTTTCAATTTTTTGCTGCCTTGCCCGTCCCGATTTGCATAGTTATTTCCCGTTCTTCTGCCTCATCCTCTTTCAATCCCGCATGTGTATAACACGGTCGTTTTTGGGGGATGTAGCCCCGCAACATTTCCACCGACGACAGAAACTGAACTTAATCGTAAACTAATAGTTGTTTAAGATGCTCGCTGAATCACTAAAATATTTAAAGCCGCTCTTGCTGCGGTGAACAAGAGACATAAATCCGTACTGCTCTGTAATTGGAAGATTGTAACGTTGAGCTCGAACACCATCGCTAAAGAGCGGACTTTTATTTTTGTGCGACTCCACTCGCTTTTCTGAATTATTCAAAACAAATTCCGCTCCGACAATGAAACTGAAATTAAAGCCGAACAGAAGAGAACGGAAAATGTCGCCGGTAAAAGTCCAAGAGGGCAATAATTAATAAATAATTTTTTTCCAACTGGCAATTTTAAGTGCACAAAATATACCTACTTCCAGGATGTTTCTGAGAGAACCGCCGCCGCCTAAAAAAATATTTCTAATAGAGTTACAAATTTGAAATTTTGCAGAAATAAACTTTAATTAAAGCGTTAAAATATGGCGGCATCGTCTGCCTTGTAATCAATTTCATACAGCCATCTTGCGGTGTATTAAATATTAATTATAGTTTATTTCCGCAAATTTTAACTCTATTAAGTTTTTAAGTGCTGGCGATTCTCTCAGAAAAACCCTGCACTCTCGAAGACTCAGATTTAAAAAAATTAAAAAGATCTTCAAAAATTCCATATTAGACAAGTAATATGACACAACATACGCCGAAAAATCACAGTCGCGTAATTTATGGTACAAATGGCGATTGTGGGCCCTCTTGAGAAACGTAGGAATCGGTGTGCCGCTCTTCCGGCATGTTGGTCGAAGATACGAATGTATGGTGTAACTGCATTCAGTAGATGCCCGGTTCACTAAAAGGAAAGCAGTTTTGTCCTACATCATCTCTTTAAAACTTTGTTAGTGTTGCTGTTCTGTCCACTATGCATATTCCGATAAATTGTGACTTTCGCACCAGCTTGGAGGGCCAGGGCTTCAAAAAAATTAAAAAAAAATATTAATTTGAGAGGCATTAATTTTGCCCTAAAGTTCTGTTTAGTTGTTCAGTAATAAAACCAAAAAATTCAATGAGACGTGTTCATTTTTATTTCTTCTACTTGATAAAGTCTTCAGCATTAAAATTGCTTGTACTGGAATTGGAAACTATACTTGAGAATTATTGTTCTAGTCAATAGATATACCTACCGTATAAATTTTATGGCGTCTAAACTTTACGGAGGTTTCATTTCAATGATACATTCAGTGTGATCAAAACGCCGTGGTAAATCAACAAAATATCTCCAACAAAAGAGACCAACCAACGCTTGTTTGATCTTGGTTCAAGCATGGCGACATGGCGCGCTCAGCCCTTAAATATTATGTAAATTCATGGCTTCACGAGCCAGAAATTAAGACAAAATTGTAGAAAATTCGTTAATTTCTCTTCATAATTGGGGCGTGATTAACAATCTCGCCGATAGATTGTTGACGGATTTTAATAATATTTAACGCGGCTAATTAAACGTTAATCGGCGCGTTCGCCTGCTTCCCCGTTTTATCGATTTCGCCATCCCAATAATCTTAATTGGACTTGTTGCGTAATAACATTGCGCTTAAAAGTCCGTTTCCCCGTGTCTACTGCCGTGATATCGGGGAGGCATGTTCATGATTCGTTATCGATTTCATTAAGTTAAGAACCAACCCCTGGATGCACCCCTGGCCCGCACATAAAATATACCTACGTCTCTCAACTCCCCGGCAAACTAGTTGAGGAAGATAATGTTTTGCGCGCTCGGACTCTTTGTCCCACTCTTCGCCACTATCCCGGGAATTATTCGCAAACTTTGCAAGAAACGAAACAAAGTTGAATTTTTTCCCGTCGCGCTAATTTCAAGTTAGATGCAACGTTATTGCATACAATTTAATCCGGCCAAAATTGATGGGAGCAGTTGGGTGAGGTGGTCCACATTTTAACTTGAAATTAAAATTTAACAGTATGCATTTAAAAAAAAAATTAAAAATTTAATTTAATAGAACAACGAAGCCGTTATAGTTGGCGTTAGAAAATGGGTCATTGGTCCTCGATTCCTATGCAGGCGGGTGCATCCGCGAGTTGAACGGCAAAAAGCCCGTTCCACTAACAAATTGAATTAGCCGGACCTAACAAGCGCCAATTAGTTTCCCCACTATAAGCACGTTATAAACGCAGTTCTGAATCACGCAAACTTCGGTAATTCTGGCGGGGATCAAAGAAACTTAATTTATAATGAACAAAACATTTCAGCATGAAAATGAGCTTTCCGTGCCGGCATCGCTACGGAGCGGTCTCGGAAGCTCCACGTATCGATCCCGGGACCGGATCGTGAAGTGGATATACGTGTACCGCTTAGTAAATATGTGGCATTATTGTAAAAAGCTCTAATAAAATAAACAACTACATACACTGCAAAAAAAAAATTAAATCATGATCCGCCGTTTGTCACCCGATAGAACAAGTTTTTTCGGCGGTAATTGGTACGGACGGGGTGAATCAACACGAAGGTGCACTAAACATAATCGACGACGTAAACTTTTACGTTAGAAGTGACGTCACATGTGGAGATGACAGATTTTGGTTGAACAATTTTCCGCTGCCATTAGCGCCGGTTATGGTAATTATACTTGGGAAGTGTTAACGAGCCGTTAACTGCGACAGTAAAAAAGAATAAGGATGAATGGAACAATGCAGCAGAGGAATTAATCGAAATTGCCGCCGTTATTGTGCGGTGTGTGATTTACTCCAATTTGAATAATATGGGGTTAATAAAATTTATGAGTGGAATTCAAAACTGAAGCTGCCATTTGCGACAGTTATAACATTCCGTACCTGTAAAATTGTATTCGTTACACACCATCGATGATGTAGGTACATTGACAAAATCGCAATCTCGTTGATGAGATTGCATTGCAATTTGAACTTGACACTTACTTACGGTTGGCAATCTTTCTGGCACAGCTTTGATTTTGACTAGATTAACCTTTCGTTCAGATTTTAACTTGTTGATTCTCGGAGTTGATCGATCAACTTTTGCATTCATTAGCGACAGCATTGCGACAGTGATGGTCTGTAATGGATTTAGTTTCGTTTGGACTAAATTTTATTAGACAATAAGGAGATACTAGTCTTTTTTGTGCGGGAAGAGTATTCCACCGGTCTGGATGGACGCGATGGATTGATGAAAACTCCTCGTTACCGGCAAAGATCTCATTAAACCTGTGTTGCTGCATTTCAAAGAGCGCCTAGCACAGATAGATAGGATAACTTTAAAATAACGCGTGAATAATGCATAAAGAACGGCGAACATCACGACAATATTATTTACGACAAGAGTTTGCAAGAAGGCGACAGAAAAGTATCCAAAGCCGAGATCGATATGGCAAACATGGAAGCCGGCAAATTAAAAACTTTTATCACGCCCGCCATCCGCCAAACAAGAAAAACGATTTCCCATACACTTTTATTGCGATTAACTCTCGCGCCCACCTTGCCGATTCGATTTTGCATTTTTGCCATGACCGCCGAGTCATTCATACACTTTACAGCTAAACGCGGCACGCCCCGAATAACAAAGGATAATAGGGGGACACATCGGGATATTATATCAAACGGGAGGGTAGATAAAGGAAAGGGGATTTATTTGATGTATAAGAGAGCTCGCCTAGTTTTACAATTCCCCGTTTATTTCACCTCAACCCCATCAAATCTACAGTAGAGTAAATAGCAGAGCATATCGCTCTCACTCTCTCTCCCCATAATGGATGTAAGTAACCACGACCGAATTTTTGTAAATGCTAGTTTTAATTGCGATTTTAACAACTGCTCCCGACGAAACTTTGTAAATTCCTTAATGGAAACGTCACGGAACTACAAAAACAAACGAGAATTGGACTTGTTGGCGGATATTAAATTAAGCGAGCGCCGCATCACGTTCCAGAATTGGAGATAATAAAATTTTAATAAATGCAAATGGTTATCTGCCTTATGTCCCTCTCAAGCACGTACCGGATTAAGGGCGTGCAAGCCGCTGCAGCAAGAGATTTTGCGTCGATTTGACTCCCCGAAAATTACACAAAAACAAGCATCACCAAAAATTCGCCGACAATGAGTCGTAAATCATTATTTGCGGAGGCCTTTGCTTCTTTTACCTGTCAGATGGTAAATCGTGGCACCGTTTTCCCAGCTTACCTGAAACAGAAAAAAAAGCGACAATTAGAATTTTGCAAGCCGAAAACGTGATAATTATGAAAATATTAATTTAAACTCTCCGTAAACAGTCGGAGGTACAAATTAATTAACAACCCCCGGCCGGCATTCAAACCGTCCCGTTCGACGTAAAATCAATGTGTACCTAATAAAATATCGTGAAGCAATCGCGATTAGAACCTCCCTTAAAATCGAAAGGACGACCGAATTTGTTTATTGATTCCTCGGCAAGCTTGCGAATTTAGAACAAAGTTTGCGTGGGAGTTATTAAACGGAAATTCCACCTTTCTTCGAAATTTCATAAAGTCCCTCCTTTCTCTCTCTCCCTCGCTCTCTTTATCGTTGCGATTTGTTTGCGACGTTTTCCTCCGACTTAAATTAAGTTCCATGTAATTTAACGTTTCTCTTTGCACGTCGGAATTGGTCGCCTTATCGCGATCACCGGATAAAATGTGTGCCATCGCGACTAGTTTAATAAGATTGTTGCATGTTGCACCCCTCGCTCGAAGAGGAATGAAGGGTGGTTAAAAATTAATTTCGACCTCGCTCCAAATTTAACAGGTAAAAAGGTCCGATTACCAAACACGAGTGCATTTGCTGACGAAACGTAAACAACGCGTTGAACTTAACTTGTGTAAAGGAGGTAAGTAAATAAACAATCCGAGTTCCGACAATGTAAACTTCAAGGGGATTACAGGAAACCGGAATACTAACTCCAATTTGTTAGATTTAAGAGTTTCAGTCGAGAGCCTAATTAACATGTGCAGCGGCTTTCGTCCGTTTCACCTCAAATTGATGTCCCCGCGACTTCCTCTATCATTTTTCCCTATTGTTTCACTTTTATTTTCATTCACTTGTTTGTTTCCATCTGCAATAGGTAACGACACTGTACAAATCACGGCTTAGTAATAGTAACAGACCTTCTTGTAGGTAATTAAAAAATAACGAAACGTCTTTATCGAGGTTGTAGACACCCCACGTTGTCTAGGGCTGTAAGCCATAAAGAAAATCTGTGGCACGGGAAATTTGGACAGATCGTTGCTGCAATCCCCTTTTCCACAGCGATAAAACACTTATGTAGATATTTATTTATATAAAACATTTTTCAACGGCAACTTCCTAAATTGAGCAAAAACCAACCGATAACGGATCGCCCATTAACCAAAACTAAACGTTTTCAGTTGCCAAATAAATCTCGTTATCTGTAGAAAGTGAATCACTTGCAATTACGCTAACCGGAATAACGTGTTTGGTTGGCGGATTGTTTAGATAAGGAGCGTACGAATAAATAATAATATAGACCATGTTGCTCCGGGGGATCATTATAAACAATTCAATTAGGTTCACCGGGTGACTTTTTGTTTGGCAGTCGGGCGATTTTATTCAAATGGTGCGCTTAAAATTCAAGGAAGTTGCAGGTTAGGAACGTGTGGGCGACAGCAATTCTCAACAAACGAATACATATTCGAATTGTCACTGCACAACTTTAACAATGACCGGGCAATTAGAATGCGCGGAGAAGACTGAATATTGCATATAATTTGTTGTTTCGACCTACACCGAAACGTTCAGAAAGGTGTACAGATCCGAAGTGGCGACGTCATCCACCTGGAAGCGAGTCACCCTTCTCCACGTTTCGGTGATTTTGATAAAACTAGAGCTTACGGTGGAATCAAAAAATTTAAAATGGTTTCAAAAAAAAATGGACAAACATAATTCGGGTAACCTTGTTAATAATCAATATAACTAAAAGAAATTCTATTAACTGCTGCGTCCCGTAACCGCACCTACACGTTACATTATCGGTTTCGCTGTAATAATTTTGAGGGGAAGCGATTTGAATCAACGATTGTTCAAGGCTCTTCCAATAAAGCCCAATTGCTGCATGTCTTTACAGCTGCAGCAATAATATTGATTTGAATAGGGCGCCTTCCCGGATATTTGCCAGTGATCGGTTCCCCTCGATAAAAACGGAACAATGGTGCCTAACAGCAACAATAATGCCACAATCGAGTTCATAATTGCCAACAGGCAGGTGCGCAATTATAACGTTATTATTAGCCAAGTAAATAACGCGAAGCGCCTGGAAGTTATGCAACATTATTAACACGCGCGGTTGGAGAATAGCCGGCACAGCAGTAATTGCAATGCGGCCGTTGCAGCTCTTTAAAATTCACTGGATAAATACAATTACATATTTATTTACAACAGTGACGGTAGTCGACAAATTTGTTGTTTACACGTTGTAATTATTGAAATTTTGTCGTTTAATCTTAATTTTTGGCTTATCGTACACCTCGGTGCGGTTATCACTGGATCGGTCGCGGGTTCTGATGTAATCATGGTAATAACATAACTCTAGTGGTAAACAAGTAAAAAATTTGTCGAAACCTATCTGGCCCATCACATGAAACCTTCAGATGATTGCGTAACGCAATTGTAATAACGATTTTAATGAGTATCGTTCCGGTCATGTCGTGGAAGTACCAACACCGCGGGCGAGGTGAAAGTATTTCAATCAAACGATTTACAATTATTAATAGAACAACTTTTACGTTAACCTAATCGCTGTTTAACTCATCACCGGATTTATTTACAAATAATGTCGTGACCAAGTAAAAAATTATTGTTGAAAGTAAATTATTAGCGCTGATGGTCGTCGATGCGAAGTTTATTACCAGCATAAAATAAGACGGTTGTGTTTATTTCATAATTTCAGAACAGCTACATCAATTTAAAAACTTGGAACAATGGCAGAGATTAAGTAGTTGTGCTGTTATTAAATTACATTTTGTAATGGGAATAACACAGCTCAAGGCTCCATTGAATCAATATAATCCCAACTGCTTGCATCGAGGAGGACATACCTACTGGCGAACCCGCATTTGAATTTTATCGGAAAGAATCCTTAATGAGCTACAGGATTTTTATCATTATAAATCTAAATAAATTACGACGACGTGACCGAACAAAAGGACATTCACTCGCACCGATATCCTCTCAATGAAAACACAAGAAAAACGCGACGGAAAACTGTGCAAAAATGCAATTAGTTGACGAATCGACACCGATTTTAACGATAATTATCCAGATCGATTCAAAATGCGCCAACGTCACCGAATTTCAATAATTGAATAACGCAGTTGAAGGTCAATGAATCGTTTTTTGTTTGACATTGAAGCAAATTTCGCATAAAGCCGAAGTACCGAACGGAGAAGACCCGGGTCGAATGGTCGAGCACCCAAATTACGAGGGCCCCTGATCTCATTTAGTATTCCAAATAAAGAATTAAGAACACTAATGTAATAGACCAAAAGATCTCGCTCACCCTTTTTTTCGCTGTTACTTATTTTTAACTGTCACTTGTTTTTCGTACCGCTTTTGGATTTGTTCTAAGATTGTCAAACAAATTCTTCTTCTAGCCGCGCGTATGTATGATTTTAATTTTTCGAAGACGAATTGTTGGGAAAATTTATTGAACGGTCACAATAATTATAAATGAAGACCCGAAGAGGTTCTCGTGTCTTGTGTGCTCAACCACCCCGCTCCTCGGCTGCACCTAAAATGGTGTTTTCGGTGGGTTTCTTCATTATCGACGCCATTTGCTGTTAATCGAATAGCAGAAAAACCAGCTAGTTTGAATAATAGCGACAATTTCTTTGCAGCATGAATAATTCCAATTGATATAAGTAAATTTGAATGTTTTGTTGATATTCAAACGAATATTTGTGGGATTTTTGCAAACGATCAACCGACAATAAGAAAGTGTTTTAAAACGGAAATTAATAGGAGCATTGCGACATTTCGTAGGATACCTACACAAAATGGGCATAGTATGCTTTCATGCTTTTACCTGGTTAATGAACCGTAAACACAACTACTCTCATTCCGGAGCGATTCGGTTCACTGTAAAACCGATAACCACCGTGCATGTATGAGGTTGAAAATTTAGGTGCATATCATATATCTCAAATCAAACATACAATTTACGCGAAGAATTATTGAATTCGTCCAGTGCAGAAATTAATTGGTTGCAATAGTGGCAACAACGCCCGACATTTGGAGCGTGAAATTTGATTGAGTTAAAAAAGGAACTCGTTTCAGTGAATCACTAATCTGTCCATTATCAAGAATTGTGAGTCACGGTGTTGCCGGTGTGTAAGTGGAGGAGTTTCACACTCGGAAAATTACAATAACAATGAAAGACGCAACCACGGTCGTCAAGATTGCACGAACTAGTATTAACTGCAACTAGCTGAAGATTATACTTCGAGAAAAAAAATCAAACTCCAATAGAAAAAAAACACTATTAAAATGCAAACTCAAAAAACAAGTTAATATGGAAAAATAATCTGAATCTATTTTCTAAAAAAGCCAAGATAGAAAAGCTAGAGAGGGAGATAATGCACAATATTACAGCGTAATTGATGCTTCAAACATCCTCTCTCTTTTTAAATTTGACAACCTGTTAATAGGTTGCAGTCTGTTTAACAAGAGCTGATGAATAATTAAGTTAATGTCATTTTGGCGATTACCCTCTGCGAGGGCAAAATGAGAACTTTGCGCCTTCATACAGAATTATAGATAATGAAAGGCAGCGCTGGACGTAAGTACAATCTTCTTTTTGAGGTGAAGTCATTAAATTCGCTGTTTCAACCTGCTGCATTCTTGATTGATTTGAAAAAGCCGTAAATTATGTAAAAAATATCTCTGGTTCGGCTCGATTCGATTCGATCCACCCTTGAACAGCGACCAGATTAAAGTGCAACAGTTTTCCGGAACCCAACTGATGCTTAATGACTCATTGTTCGGTGCCGACTGTACTTCCCTTGACATGCGGTTGCCTCATTACAAAAATTTTCTTTTTATATTTTAAGGATTTATTTTCGGAGACGGTTTAACCTTCATTTTTATTTACATTGTTTTGACATTCATAATCTCGACCAATAAACAACGTAAACAAGTCATGGAGTCGAGAGAGAAAGTCAATAAAAAAAAAATTCAAGAATTGTTTTATTGCTGCACGCATCTTCAATACCTACCTACATCTGGCCGGCAATAGCGAACGTTCGACAATTAACGGAATTTTTAAAAAAAGCGAAAATTTATTTATCTGGAGCATGGGGCAATAATATGCAACGATTTGATGTTGACGCGCCAATAACCCGACAACATCCAGGACAGTGGATAATTTGTATAAAAACCGCATCGATATCTGCGTTGTTGTTTTTCGTTGTTGGTTTATGGAGTTTTAAGCGTCTGTCCGTTCGGGTTAATTAAGCGAAAATGCAATAACTTTTTTCATTGAAACAAAACTGGATCGGTGATAGGTTCATATTTTATTCGCGTTTTTGCGCACACGTTCCCTCGGCATTATTCCCAATACATTCTTATCAAGCGACGTAACATCGCCTCGCTAAGTCGAGCTCTGCTCTGCTGAAATAACGTTGCGTGATAAACTTCTTCAAACCCACACAAATCATCATTAATATTAATTATTTAAGCTATCATTGCGAGCTGTTCGTTTCCGATCAATATTCATGCATCCACCTATTTATAGCGCAATAAACATTGCAAACTTCAACTAAAAGTACAGTCAGCTGAAGAAGTCAATTATACCTAATAAGGACATAGGTAGGTGCAGAAAAAATGTTAATTTCGATTAATACCCATATTAAAACGTCCTCCTTGTTGTTGTTGTAATTACAAATTTATGGCACTAGTTTCACATAAATAATTAATTATTGCGATGTAGGACAGAAAAGGAAAAGTTTTGATCGGCTGCGATGGTGAAAAACGAAATCTTCCCGTTGCATAATTTTCAAATTTTTATTGCGCCAGCGCATATGCCCGGCTCTTGAACGCGCTTATTATTCATGACGCGAACCTTATTATAAGGTCATGTTACCACATAGAGGAAGCAAATAACGTTAAACTCTGTTTTGGTAGACATTTTGCCTTTGGGGAAAATGCATAATCGAAAGCTGCCCTGCCGAAAATTGATTTTCACATCGCCACTCTATTAGAGAACTTCGGTTTAAAAAATCCACAATTTTAACATTTATAAACAACACAACTATGTGAATATTTTTGTATAATAAAAGTTTTTTACGGAGGTTTGGTGGGAATATGCCTAACAACAAGAGAATTCTTGCGTAAGTAAAACAAAGCGTTTTTCGACTTGGTTGAACTCCAATTCTGCGAATAATAAAAGAAAATTCCAGGTTTAGTTCAGACCAATACAATAAAATTCCGTTTCTTCTATTATAATGCGTGTAATTTTTCCAAGTACCCCGCCGCAATTCACCAGAGGAAACTTAATACCAGTAATAAGCCCCCCCGTTTGTCGCAATTGCTCGCTTTACCCGAGCTTTTCAACCTCTTCGTCATGTTTATTCTATACCGTCCGATAACGCAACATCTGTCCTCTTCACATTAATTGCCGTATTCAGGAAACGCCCACGGCTGGCTGACTCTTTCAAATTCTCCTTGTGATCGTCGAGTTTAGCCCTTTTTGTCCCGCATTTTCAGTACTTGAACGGTTACATTTGGAAAATTAGTTTCATTAATAAGGTCGACCCAACTTCGTCAAAATTACTGATAAAAATTATTTTTGACTCTTCGCGATCGCCCCGATTAACTAATTAATTAACGATTTACGGGCGGCCCCGAAACTGCCGTTTTCAATTATTAAAACAACACGTTTCATGCGCCCGGTTGTTGTCGGTAATTGATGGAGTTGTTAAAAGGAATTTTGTATCTCGTTGCCGGTTGCTTCGGAGTCGACCGGCGTTCAATAAGGTTAGGCATGAGTCGACACAAAGAGGAGAAATAGAATAAAGCGACCTTTATATAAGGTATTGGGTTTCTGCATTTTCATGTTGTGGCCCAGAAATGTAGTCCGACTGAATTACCGCACCACTCACCTGGCTACACGCCTGGACCGTCCTCATTCAAAATTGGTTCCATTGAAATTAGAAACAGCCAAAACGCTATAAATAACGTTAATAAAACACTTCCTGAATGTGCGCGTCATTCTCAAATAAAATTACAATTATTGTCTGAGTGTAACAGGGGGCGCGGCCATTTTTGAAAAGGGACAATTAACTCGGACGTAATAAAATTTGTTCGATAAATTTAAATTCTGATGGAAGCGTTAGCAAGATAATTTCCGGACCCATTTGCATTAATTAAAAAGATAAACTGAACGTCAAGATTAGCATCCAGTCTTGACCCGATTCAGGGGCGTTCCAAAAAAATCCGCACAAAGCGATAGATGGCGCGACAGCACTTCCGCCGCGTCCCCCCAGAGAGGGCGCTGACGACGATCGCTGTAGATGGCGCCACAATTGGTTTGCCAAGAGATCTAATTTCGGCGATTTCATTACTCAATCAAAGTACCCTAGTTGAAAGGTGCCTTAGATGCAAGAGAATAACGAGCAGACAAACGCATTTGTCGGATACAAACTTGCTCCGGAAAGTTACAGCAGCAATAACAATTTGTTTGCGTTTAAAATTCATGTGAAAACGGCGTTGCGAAGCATTGCGGGGGCGGCAAAGAAGGAGAACTGTGATTGTTGAATAATTCTTGATGTAAAGTTTCGTCTAGCAGAGGCGAATTGTTTTCCAGTGCACTTCGTCTGTTTTCTTAAAGTTTTAGTTATTCCGGACCGACATTAATACGGCTTTTATGGATATTTCATGAACAGTCATTATTCGTCGGAGTTAGTTTTCCTTTTATAACTGGCTCGACGTTGAATCGCTGCCAGTTTGTGATGGCATCGATCGGCCCGTCTGACGATTCCTCGTTGCTAATTATCCACAAATTGAAATTGACATGCAAATATTTGTCTGCAGAGTCTAGACAACCATTTAAATTAAAACTTGCGCTTTTTAGCATAAAAATAAAAAACTCGACAACCAAACTTCCCTCCCTGTTCGCCAATAAACACTGAATTAATCTGAAACGCGAGAAATCCCGGATTCACGAAGCAACCGATTCCAAGCGGATAACGTCACCGCTTCATTTTTAAACTCGCCCTCAAAACAAGTTACCCATCAGAAAAATTGGGTCGTTGGTATGTGGGTGACTTCCATACTAGTGCAAAATCTTTAAATTTAAAACGATTACCTCAAATATTTACCCTGCAAGGAAACGAAACTATAATATATTTGTTCAGCAAACAATAAATAAGTGTTGACATTATGATATTCCGGGTTGATAATGTAGGCAGAGAGGCTTGCACAACCACTCAAGATACTTCCTGCAAACACAACAATTCGGCATTGGTTCCATGAAAAAATCTTGGCACCTAACAAAAATAAAACTTATCAATTATCACAATCGCCAAAGAACGAGAAAGGTCTCTCACTCAAAACTATGACGGTGGAATAATTTAAATTACGAAAATCAAAGAGCGGACTCTCCGGGTCTCCTCGTCGCTCTCCCGCTTTGATCCAGACGAAAGAACGGGACGAATCCTAAGTTGTTGGAAGTTATTACAGGGGGCAATTACATGAGAGGCACTTTGGGACGCTACCGATGTGCCTGTTGAGAATATCAAAACGTCACCCCGCCGCTTCATCGTGATAAGAGACGGCACTAACGGACGGAAAGTCGTCCCTATTTGCTTGGCGCTTCAGAACTTCTTATTGTCAGTCTATGATTAGAATTTCGCATAAAATGCCCAGATTCAGAAAGGGGAATTTCGCCCCAGAATCGACTGTTTACGGATAAGAGACGGGACGTAAATTTAATAATATTCAACCGAGTGACTGCCACCACCGACAGATGTCGCCCAACACGACCTGTCATTTCACTGATAGTTGACAACAAAAATATTAATTCTCGCCTTGAATTCTGCCACAATCTCGACTTGAAAGTGATTAATGAACAAAGTGTTGCTTTACAACAATAACCTAACGCATCGCCTTGCCACGTTCAACCTATGGCCGACAGATGTAGCCGCGATCAAGTTGTCATTGCTACCAACTGTCAATAAAATGAGTTCTATGAGGTGTGTTCGCTGTATTTAATTATCGGACCGTTAAATTTGATGAAAACGCATTTATTGCTAGGTCGACACAGCGTTTAGCGAAGAAGTGAAAGAAAAACGTTATTAGTTTGGCGAAATAACGGCGCTACTATTGACAATGAACCAATAGAAAAGGGAATGCGGACACGCATCGCGCATGATTAAAGTTAATAATATAATATTTAGAGCCACTCACGCTGCAACTCGACCTTTTGTTGGGAGTTTAGAGCAAAAACGGATGTGCAACCGTTTGAAAGTGACGCACACATAACCCCACATTTTCAGCAATAATTAGTACAAACTGGGCCTCTAGCGGTGGGAAAATTAACTGAAATTGGAACGTTGCGCCATCTAGTGGTTACTCTAATTGCAGCGGCATAATTTTCACATAAGCAAGTTAACTGTTTTTGTTATTATAGCGTACAATATGTAGAATGTGCGGCTCATTCTCATTATCACGTTTAAATAATCGTGTACTTAGTAGAAAGAGTCATAGGTATACGTGATAACTGATAACCGACCATGAGAGTTTGGACTTTTATGCTGAGCATTTTTATTGATCTTGAGTTATTGGAGTTCTTTTCCAGTTTATAAATTTATTGAAAAAGATTAAATAATTATTAAGTCAATAAAAAGTGTTAATGGATTAATTTAACAAGGTTCCCGAATACATTTTTCTTATTAACAAGAGGACGTCGACTAGACACAAAAGCACAACCTTCGCAGGATATAAGCTAATAAATTGCCCAACTAGCTGCCACGAACCAAGCTGTATGGTAATTTTTATGCTTCCCATTGACTTGTCATTTCCATTTATCATTCATTTAAATCAACACCTGCATTCCGATGAGGCCCTAATTTAGTCAATGGCAGACAAACGTGACCAACAACACACCGAACTACAGTAAAAGCCACAAAATATCTGCAGAAATTATGTCATTTCAGCGTTGTATATGCAAGTATGTATTAGTCACGACGAATAAATCATTTATTAATTTAAAAACAAGTAAAATTTATTTTGACTTTTTCTCCCGCTTGGTATAAAAGTTACAGTAACAATCTACTCAATTGAGGATCTACTACACTGATTCATCGTGAATGATTGTGTGCAAATTGCGGCAGGCGACATTGAAGCTGTTTGTCTTCATTTCTTTGTCGACAATTGAAATTCCCTATGGAGATTAGTATAATGTGAAAATGAAAGAATTAGAGCCTCTGATTAGATCGTTACGAAACCAGTACTTTTAATTAATATTTGTTGAAGTGCTGATAACGAGCTTTATCAATTTGTTTTAAACCAAACAACAGAAACATAAAACCGCGCTTTTAATGAGTAGCAGGCTTTTACGTAATTGTGGTTGAGGTTCATATAAAATTTAGTATACAATATAATCCGGCAATGTGAAAATGTCCAACGTTGTAAAATTATTTTCTAGCATTAAATTATGCCGCTACAAACTGCAAGAGTACGTCGTAGTTGCCGTGATAAAATAAATGAGCTTTTCTAAATAATTTTAACAACACATTAAAATTTCAATTATCGCGTAACGAGACTTTTACAAATTTTCCTTCCAAAACTTTAACAGTTTGTTAAAAACTGTTATTGTGTATTTATTTATCGGAGATATTTCTCTTGAAATATTAATATATCGTTTGTGTCATCTCTCGATTGGCAGAACTGCCTGAAATGAGCCCAGCACGCCACTTTACTATTATATGCCCTCGTATGTACCCTTGGTGGTCGGTCGCAATAATGAAAAAACGCTCACCTGTTGCCGCAATAATTTTCGCGCACAATTGCACAAACGTGATTGTCGTGTAGTCGGAAGTGCATCGGACGAGATTAGAAAGGAAAAATCGTATCAAATTATGCCGTGCCGAAAGACTTCGTCAGCCATTTGACGATGGCTGACGATCTGAGAGGAGTGTACTTGGAAGATAAAGATGGGCGGGATTTTTAAGGAAGAATGATTATTCAAAAGTCGTCACAATGTTGTCATCAACTAAACGTTGTTTACTAAACGCGATTGATTCACATTCAAATGACTGCCATCATTCTTTACGAACTGGAAATGTTGCACAATCATTTTCATTGTAGGTATAGTGTACGCCCACCTATCGAAAAAAAGTTGTGAAAAATTGCAACAATACTAACAAACTTTGAACTTGGCAAGCAAACAATAATAATTAAGCGTCGTATTATTCATGAACAACGTCCAATAATTTTTTTTTATGTAATTACGCGCTTTTGATTTTCATATTCGTATATCAATGAGGCTCCTCCGTAAGTGGCAGCGCCAACAAAACAACTGAATCAATATTATCACTACCGATTTTGCCATTGGGCACCAACTTGACAAAGATCTTCAAATGATATTGAAAAGTGCCTAAAACCAATTTGTTAAATACCTATAACTTGCAAATAAATTGTAAAAATCAACCAATACTTCATCGACTTAGGAAAAGGTTTTTTACAACTTTGAGAAAAATCAACCCGCAGGGACTCTATTACAGTAGAATAATTTTTAGTTCATTGCTTCTTAATTAAGCAGCAACAACAAAAACAACTTTTAATTAAAATAATATTTTACATAGGTCCTAAACTCAATATCTTTTTATTTCATTACGTATTTCCGTTGACATTTTTCCATATCGATTATTTATATCTACTTGAGAGTTTTGGTTGCTATTTTAGGCACTTGAAGCATTTGCGATAATTTACCAGATATGTGAGAAAAAATTCCTCTAATTCAATCCATTGCCGGGAATCTGTTACAGTTGTAGCTGATTCTCGGTAAAATCGAGATTGCGGAAACCATTGCCGGCGCTCAATATAGTTTTTGGTGACGGGAATAACTGGAATAATCATGGTGTGAAATGTCATTGACACTCCGCCGAAATATAAACGAATCGAAGGTTGCCGGAATAAATTGATTTAATTCGTCAATATTAAAAAGTCGATGTGTTGTTGGTTCTCCCAAAAACTAAAAAATCTGGTTTTTATGTAGTTCAACGACGAGTGTAATAGCTTTTGGCAAAGTCAAGGATGCGACTACGCTCTCACCGGCCCTGATCCTCTTTCTCGCTACAACAACCAATAAATATTTTTATTTATTTATTACTAATTCTCCAACGACACAATCATAAAGTCTCTAAATAATAGCGGTGAATCGTGCATCTATTTTTACGAGTGCAGTTAGGATCCTGCCAAATTGTGGGGTCCGGTCGGTTTGTCACAACGCCTTCCTCCCTAAACGCTTTGAAACGGCCCGACTTCTACCTGGAAGCCGTAAATGCCAACGTTTACAATGAAGTTGGAACAAGTTTAAAGTGTTCTTCAAATTTGAGAATCACCCCTTGATTACGACAAGTCGACCATCGCGCGCGACAGAACGCAGATCGATTCCCCGAAATTAAATTAAACCGAAAAAAGAAGAGTAATTAATTTAATGTGGAAAGCAGGCTTTCTCCCCCGGCTCGTCATACGCTTTACTTATCTGAGTGTGAAGTAAAGATAAAAACAAACGCGCCTAAAATTAGATAGTGTTTGAATTTTGAATGTAAACCAGAATGTTTCAGAAATAGAACGATCAGAGTTGGTATTATTAAAATGGCCTGAAAGCGGTGCGCCGGTGAATTGCCAAATATTTTAATAAGAACAATTAAGCACGCCGCCGAAACTGGAGTAAACAAAAGTGAAATTGTTGCGAGCCAATGAATAAAAATGATGAACACGTTTCTTTGTGCCGTAATTAATCGGGTATCTATCTGTTGCATATTCCTGGCCTTTTGAACGCCTCAAATTAGTTTTATCGCATTTGCATTTTAACAGCCACTATTTATACTGATGATCTGTGCGAAGAACAAACAGCCAAACCGGTTGAATTATCGCCGAAATATTCGGCATAATTATGAATTAGCGAGGTGTATCAACCTTTTTACAGCTAATTGGACAAACGAAAGTAAATCATCGAGATATCCCCACCGCCACATCCGTTTTCGTTTACCCAAAAATTCACACGACGCTTCCTTACGAAACCACCAAACTAATAAAGTAATAGGCACCCAGTTAATTGCAAAAATTGTTGTAATAATTTAATTTTGCCGTCGGTTCGTTGAGCTGAGAGTTGCAGGCCATATTGTATGATTGTATGCACGACCTTAAACCCTATTACGGCGGTCGATTGTCGAAACTACTTTCCCTAGCTTGCTGCTATTTTGTTGTTGTTTATGTTTAATGCGGCCCGAAATTGATGGGACACAATCTCATAATAATTGTTAATGGAGCGTGATGGATCCAATTGTGAATTTGGCAGCCGTCCTTTCTAGAAACCTTTGTTTCGTCGCCCTGTTTACACGTTTACCAAAATAAAATAACTCTCCTTTATGAAAATTACCCAGGGAACACGAGGAGCAGCAACGGCCCGCATTGAACACGCAAAATTCGAGAGACACAATGTCGATCAGTCAAATTGTTATAATCGTTAGGTAGACGATTGGAAACTCGAGAGAGTTGAGACCGAGATTGAATGCAGAGCAAGAACGTGGGTCCCGTAGTCGCAGTGGTTAAGCGGACCGAATTCGGGGGTGGCTCGGACCGTGTCAGGGGTTCGAACCACACCGTCGGCGATTCACATTTTTCTCTGGTTCAATGGTCGTTATCAAAATGAGCAATGAATGAGTATTTTATACAAAACCAAATCTTGTTCCTAAATATTATATTATCTACAAAAAGCGACACATAGAACACAATAATAATTATAATACCAAAATAAAAGAATAAAAATGTGAAGAAAGTAACGACTAATATTTATTATTATTTGAGGTCAACTTTAAAAGAAAAATTGTAAAATAAAAAACATTGTGGTTGTCTACATTGCGAAACTCCTAAGCTGCTATTAAATAGATCACATTGTTTATTTCCGTTTCACTGCGCTTCATAAACATTAAAGAGAGTTAAAAATAAAGAAGTAACAGTTCTTTTTGTTTCAGGTAAAACCATGTGTTGACGTAATTCCATTCGGTTTGAATAAATTTTCTTTGCTAAAGTGCCAGTTTACAAAATAGGAAAACGTTTCCATCAGCTTAGGTACGACGCAGCAAGTGACGTCACTCACCAGTAATGATATGCAGTGCAAGATAGAGCCAATTTTGAAAATTTGCACTGCCTGATGTTGTATTTACGTTCAATTATATTAGCCAAATTAGGAAAAAAAAATGGTTTTTTCTTTGAAATCTGTTTGTTCTTGTCTGTTTAGCGGGCGAGGAAAAATTCGGACGCGTTGCAAGAAACTTTCCCGAATTTCTTGTCTGTTTCCCATCAGCATTGCAAAATAACAATAAAGTTTATCGAGCCTACATCAAAAAGTTGGCATAATATACGTACTTAAGCAAGATAAATATAAGTTTGTACAGTGCATAATCGCCAGTTAACCTTCACACTTTGCTGAAAAACGAAAAATCAGAGGTTGGAACGGGTTTTTGCCCTCACCGTCACATTTAAGAAACGCTAAAATTAGATCATCAATGAAAACGCGAGAAAACACGTTGTCAGAAAAATATTCTCCGTATAACAAAAATAATTCGCAAAGAATTGCAAAGCGACAAATAAGATTCTTTGTCAATAATAAGAAATGGTGGAATAATAACACATGATGGTGCAATGATGGTGAAGGTCGTGTTTAACGAAACGTAATTATTCGCGATTGTTATTCATGTTTCTTTGCATTTAAATCGAACACGAACGGATTTTGTTCACACTGAAAAACGATCTGGCATTGTCCGTTGTTTTGGGAGCTTTTCTTCCAACTGACAGACCCAATTTCTCAATTTACTTCAGCAGGGCAACAAGTTTTTTTAAATTGCGAGTTGTAACACCCCATTTTTTTGGTCAATGTAAAAGAAAACATTAATCGTAACTAATTGAATGCAACAAATTTTAATGAAGCAGAATTTTCCAACAAACTTGGCCCCAGTCCAAGAGCACCGCGAAAATTTACTACTAAACGCAAACTTTTTGTCCTATTCGAAAATAAACAGTTTATTTTAAAATCATCCCGATTTTCACGGCGAATCAATGACTCAACCAGCTATTTCCACAAACTTCTTCTCACTTATTTACGAGCTCGCACACTTAATCAATATAGAACGTTAGAAACCGCAACATCTGCTCTTCCCCAATTGTTGAAACAATGACGGTTGAATTTTAAACAAATCACGCCCCAAAATTTTTGTTTGCAACAAAACACCGGTAAGGCCGAACTTAATATTCCCCCCGGTACGGTTCCAGCGAGTCGTCGGATTGTCAAGATCCATAATTCCATGTTATTACAGTTTATTGCGGAAGCAGAGATGAACGTTCCCATCACGAGTATGAGCTTGCTCCAGTCTAAAGGACGACAACGTGATCCGTGCCGCCACTAACGACTCTTCGTACATCGCTTTTCGCAATTAATACGCGACAAGGTCTGCGCAATTAGCCCAGTTTCGATTAGCACCGCGTCCAGACTTTGACAACAGCGTAGTCACGAGATCCAAATACGCAATCGGGATTGGTCACAAGCGCAAGCTAAGCGCTTAGCCAAAAGCCAATCGCAGCGCGAGTTTGACGTCACGAGACCCGGTTATGCTGCGCTGCGATTGGCCCTTCCACACAGGTGGCTTCAGTGAGCCATCTAGCTACGGCTTACGATTGGTTGTTGTAAACCGAAAACTTTCAAACGTTATCCTGTTGGAGGGTGTGATTGGTTGTTTCGAAGTTATAGCTTTCAAAAGTGATCCGGCTTTACGCTGTTCAGCCAAAAGAAATAGTTAAGCTCCTTTCACACCAATGAGCGCTACAGCCAGTTTTACACAGTCCCAATAATTAATTAAAACACATCAAGTTTCAAATGACTTAATTAAGTTAAAGATAGGTTTATTTGTAGGTACATATCACCCTTTATTTGTTACTGAGAATACAGATAAACCAAATTACAGAGAGAAACAGCGTGGACGTTGCAAAATCTGAGATCAGTTTTCTTTTCCTTGTGTGATTTTCGGGTTTTAAAAATTCTGCCAATAGAAGTTCCATTCAAATTTGACGCGCTCTTAAGGGGAGGAGCTTTACTATTTCTGTTGACTGAACAGATTATAGGTTTAGTTGAAGATTATGACTTCGTTTAAAAAAATTACAATAAATTTGAAAGGTGCTCGCTGTTTATCGGCAACTCTACCTGTGTACGTAAATAAGAGTCGATTCCTGCAAGACCGGGAAAGCGATAACGATTAATCATTCGCTCTATTTTTATCTGTGGTGTAAATTTGTGTGGTGAAGCGAAACGTGTCAAATTGTATCGTCATTATCTTACAGTCGTATTACAGATTACGATAATAAACAACAACCTGATTGTACTCCCATTATTTTATTGACTATACAAAGATAAGGTCATAATATACAATTGTTATTTGCATACGATATTACACGTAGGTATCTCTTTGATTTGCGCAAAAAGAACTATTGAGATTTTTGTCCTAGAATACCAATATTTGTGAAGAATCATTTTAATAACTTTTTTATTCTTTAAACTTGCAACACGAGGGTCAGCAAAGCATTAACGCCAGTTGACATAACCTCACAAAAAATGTTATTGCTACCAAATTTGTGAAGTAATAGAATTTATCCTTGAACTGAGTTGACAATGGTCACTGATACCAGCAGTTAATTTTGACCGGCTTATACTAATTGTTCAAGTATATAAGTAGAATTTATCTTACAAACTCCAGAAAGTCGTATAAATGTCAAAATATATCAGCTGCAACAACCGTATTCTATCGACTATCTCTTTTAGTCATAGAAAGCAAACAGTTTATCCGAAGTATTTTCAATGTGGCGTGCTTCCGTATACTTGAAACTTTTACAGTGGGTAAGTGGGTACTTCTCGGACAAGGGTTCACTTTCAGCTTCGTTTTATGAAGATTTTAGAAACCCAAAAGGCAAACAATTGTTAACATCCATGTTAAGGTTCATTTTTCGTGGATAGGATACCAGCAATGGCAGCCGAAAATAAACGGCCCATTTGTTATGGACGTGGCTGTACGAGATCAGTGAGATTTCTCTTGCAGCTACTTAGGTCTAACCACAGACATTAGACGTCCATTGTAATATACATTCCTTACCATATTATTACCGTAAATTACTCATATTTTGTTAGACAAAATTATACGATGATGTCTAGTGTTACCTACCCCTGCATATACGATTTTGCCAGATGACAGTCCATCAAAGAGAAAAATTATTGTGGCGCCAGCATCTTTCTAATTGTCACGCTGGCAAGTTTTCAATCGGCCCTCGTAGTAGTTGCAATGTCGCTATTGAACAATTATCTTTGTTCACGATAGACCTGAAAATTGATGATGGCCACAGTACTTTGTTAAAATAAGTAATTTTAATTGGTAGCAACAACCCGTTTCTCGTTTAATTAACTTTTATCGCCTCGTCGTTTGGTTATTGCCGCCCGGTAATAACTCGCTATATTTCTTTCTAATCACCATGTATATTAAACAATCAGTCAATCAGAATGCTCGCTACGTGTTTTCGTCAATATTTACAGAAACGTTCGTTTTATAGACACGAACGACGGACGCATTGACATTAAAGAGTAAAATGGCTTAATAGAAAATTGCATGGGGAAAAGTAATGAATTTTATCGATTCTCCTTCCCTCCTCAAACTCGAAGCTCTCCCAATCCATTTCGAGTAGGTATATGACATGAATCAAACAAGACCGAACTGAAAGAGTTCCATTTAAGACTTCTTAAAACTTGCCCTTTCAGATTATTATTTAACGGCTTTTATCCGAATTGGTGGCAATCGTTCAGCCCCCATACCGAACGGCCTAATTCCCTAATCAAATAAATTAGAGCCGCGGCGCCCCCATAAACAACCGGCCGCCCGGGATCAACGAAAAACTTTTTTTTAGAATCTAACGCAACCATCGACGACTTGCTTTCGATCATGTGAAAGTGCGGACGGAATCCGCTTTAAATGCGCCAAAAAATGTTATCGACGAAGAAAGCCGTCAGTGGCCGCCAAAAGTTCTAACGTTCGCTTATAGCTTCGAAATTTTCGAACTTCACTAGACAGCCGTTTCCAAATTATTTTCTGAACCGTTGCTGTTTTGTGGGAGAAATGTCAAAAGCCATTCGTCTGTCACTAGCCAATAAAATTTGACAGTCCCTAAGAATGCACCCCCAGCTTAGTTCCCTTGCCACAGAGCACCTCAACAAAACTCGCTCCAGCTTAGTTCCCTTGCCACAGAGCACCTCAACAAAACTCGCTATGTCACCTACCTAACAATAGCGAATCTCCCACCCAAAAGAAAACGATAATGATATTTTCGACATTTGACATTTCAAATAATAATTTTCAAAAACAACTGAATCAAGCTGCGACATACGCAACTGCAATTCCAGAGCCTCTCTTGATTGTGGATTTACATCGGACAGGGGTTCTCAACAACCATCAGGTGCGTCACGTGAACAATAGCAGAGGTCCTCTAACGAGCATAACACCATTATAATCTGCAATAACCGATTTGCCCCAACTTTCTCTCGAGATTTTTCAATTCGCCTTTCGCATTGTGTATCGGGAAGGTCGCAAAACGAGATTTTCGCAGAGTCGTCTATTCTCGATCAAATTCTAAAGTAAAAACGGTGACAAGTTATCGCGAAAATGACGCTACAAAGAGACAGTAAACGGAGAACGTTTTCATAAAACTTTAATCGTATCAAGTTCTCGGAACGAAAACAACACAAAAATAGAAGACAGAGCTGGGGGAAGAGAGAGAGTGCGGACTCTGCATTATTCATTACGTTATCATAATGTAATTCGCTCGGCGATTTTCAGGGGAATAGAGCGAATTCAAAAGGACCTCTGACGGTGAACCCCTTGTTGCGATTCCCCCCTCTTGATTAACTGGAGTTGTTGCAGGTAAGGCATCGAAATCAATTAAAATTTTCGTTTAATTAACCGTCCCAGTTTGTTTATTAAGGACAAAGAACAGCTGGAATTGCTCTTGTTTGCAGTATTCTCTCTATTGGATTTAATAATACGGAAGGAATGACAGGGATTTTAAAATTGTTTTCGTATTGATTTTCGCTTTAACAACAGTAGGTGGCATTTCTGGCCAGAATTCGCAAGCAAGGTGAGGCAATTTCAAACTTGAATTATTAAGCACATTAGCGTTATTAATGTGATATTTGCGTTTACGAATCGAGGCGGGTTTTTGCCATTAACCGTCAAACACATGAGCTGATTTTTATTTTTTGAACATTTTCGAGTGTATTGCTCAATCAGTTCGTTATTAGCGAGACAGACAAGTAACAACTTGAGTAAAAGTATCCATAGAATTTATAATCAAGAGTGACTCTGAAAACAAAATTGATGTCAAAACTCAGCTGTTGCATGTTTATTTATTGACAATTGTCACTTGAGCTGTCAGCTGTCATTATTTCTCTATTGGACGAAAGTTGGGTTCTCATTTGGATTGGCCAGAAAACATCGGTTTTGACCACTTTTAGCAAGTTACCATTTTTGACGTTTCTTGAGCGAACGACGCCGGTAGCAAACAGTTTAAATTTCACAGCCACCCTTGCTTATAAATATTCTTGGTCATACTGCATTTTGCATCAGCAGTTCTCCAGAGGGGGTCTTTGAAATATGTCCGTTGAAAAATTCAAATAAGTAGAGCAACTTTGTTTTTGAAACTTGTCGCTAGTTCGCCGGAGAAACGTCGAATAACTCGAATATTTTAGATTAAATTTTAACAAGAAGTTTTTTAACCGAACCTGCTAAATCTGCCAAACGGTCATTTCGCAATAAATAGAATCGCATTGAAAATAGAATGACGGAAGAAACCCTCGTTAGTGCTTCGACTAGCAGAAACTGTGAGCAAATTCAGCGACAATTAGCAATTTAGGAATTTGGCCAGGTGTGCGGTGACCAGTTGCATCAACAAATTAATTTGACATTTTTGTTCGAATAGCTCCAGAATCCGCAATACGTAAGTTGCAACAACCCAACTAGTATTTGAACGACCTTAATTACGTCTATTTTTGCGATTGTCCGACAATTACGGCGTTGCATCACCGAACGTACCACCTACTTGCATATTCTTAAACCAAGGCCGCGATTTTTCGAGTCCAAACAAAAACGGTCGCGGTTCGAGGACGAAGTGCATCTTCTTTATTTTACCCGGAAACACGTCAAACAATTTCACCTTTAATGGCGTGTTAGGATGACGTCGACCGGACAGCGTGCCGTGAGGGAGGGTCCTGGGACAATATTTGGATTTGCGGATATCACATCTCCGTTATTTGATTTCGTTTTGACTCGGTTGTTTTCGATTCGCTAATTCCTCGCAACAAACATTATAAGGGGAAGTGACTTGGTTCTGATGTGAAACTTTCCTAACTAAATAAAACCTTATGAAATTATAAACCCACGTATGAATTTAGTGCCTACGTATTTAATTACGGCAACTAGCGATAATAACTTTGCAGCTAGTTAGACTTGCGTTTTCTCCGAGTAGGTACCTACGTGAGACGAAAACCGTGTAGGTGCTCTGAGAAATATCAGTTGAGATTTATCAGGAGGATTTTGTAGAAACCGGCCGAAATGTTGTTAATTACAGGTAGCTGGATGTAGCACGAGAAAAATTCGCCGCCGGTTTGATTGATTAGATAAAAATAGAGGGCCTTCGCAGAGAAAACTTTCATTTATTTTATTGTTATCAAAGTTTCAAAAGTATCTGCAGTCACTGATGGGTTGATAACGGATCTACAACGAAATTGTAAGGTTTCGTAACGAAAAAAAGCATCTTCTGGTAGTTTCCGCTAATCCTGCATAAATTATTACAAATGCTACAAGGTAAGCAGGAATAAGTTAGAGATTGTGGTCATACCAATATCAAGTAGGTACGTAGCGAAACTAAAAGCGTGAAAGCAAATTAATGACTTTTATTTGGAAATCTTCGTAATCAATCCAAGAAACAAAATGTATGAAACAATCTGATCAACTTTAATAAAGCCTCCCCAAATAAATATTAGGGTCACCAGGAAAACACTAAATACATATATGTAATAATAATAATTTTTCACATGACACGTATAGTTGATTTAAAAAAATATAATTTTGATCTTTTGTGCATCAGAACCTCAAGCGTTTGATTTAAAATCTTATTACTCAAAGTCCCCACGATACTTCAGTCATTAAGCAAAAGGTTGTAGATTTTACGATAATGTCAACTCAAGATAATGAAACGCTTTAAAAACGTTTCTATACAGATTTCTGACAAATAGCGTCACATGCTTTAGTCTACTGTTGACATTTTTCGATTCTTTGCCTTTCTAACATATTTTTAACCTCTCCAACGTATTTAAGAAATATCAGAAACTTCAAAATTTAATTTACTGGTAGATACTAGCCCATAAAAACACGTATTTATGCGTAATACGTATTTATCTACATAGTTACATTTGCACGAGTTGAAACAAAATAATCGTATTTCTTTTTAATCTTTTAAAACCCTTTGACCAGCTCCTAGTATCCAGAAACCAAGAAACTGCAAATCTCAAATAACTTCTCTTTGCCTAAATCCGGACAACCATCTATTGTTAATACTTTAGTTTGCTACCTGACTTAAGCCGAGTCTTTACAAAACTTGACACAGATATAAATTATATATTTCGACACCAATGGCGGCCAACTATGCGACTGAACGGTCTTTCCAAAACTTTCATCAATACAACGGCAAGTTTAATGAAAATATTAAAGAAACTAAATACAAAATAAATTTGTTGGAGGAATAGCCACAGATCAGATATCTCGAGTAAATGGTGCAGCAATGAGAAATGCTTTGTAGATTTGAAAGCCTCCATAGATCACCCTGTATAGATACTGAATCATTTAATAATAGTTGGATTACCTAAATTGTTACTTTGTTTTCAAAATCTCCCTTTTTGTGTTTACGTTCTTTCCATTAATCACGTTATCGCGTTATTAGCGTGACCTGACCCCCAAAATTTGCGCCACGTTATTTTCAAAACAAAACCGTCAAACCTCATTGATAAATAACCATCGGAAACGTGTAATTTTCACTTGAATGTTAATCGGACATTATCGAGGCTCAGCGCAGATTGAAATGAATTTAGTATTCAGGCTTTGTACGTCTTATCGCGTTATTATCGTTTCCTGTTGTTATTGCAGACTTGGCTTATTTATTAGGTGCATTAGGTCAAGACGCGTTGCGTTACCTTTCTGGGCGCCCACAAACGCAAGACAAAATTATAGTTATGTATTATTATTATTAGCCTCCCGGAGAGGTAATTAAAAATTATTTAAACTTACCTCTTACGTTATTTATTGTCGGATTTAAAATTCCAGATAACAAACAAAGAATGCTGATGACAAAGACCGATGGCGAAGTAGTAGTTGCGGTATTTTCAAACTACGACCGGAAATGAAAATTTCGCATGTCGGTATTGTCTGGCAGTTTATCAAATGACTCCTGTGGAATGAAAATGCGTTCGTAATAATCTCGCTGTTATTTTTAGGACTCCCGTTATTTACAATTTATTTAAGTAATTGTACATAATTTTGTTGGAGCTGCCACCACAATTCTTGATGATTTCATATCAATTCCCTTTGCATCCCAAAAAAAGAATACAGGAAATGTTCCGATTACACCGGCAGGCCATGTGTTTTTCTTCACGTTTCCTTATCGCTTTTCACATTTCGGTCGTTACCGTCGCAGCGACAAATTATTTATTGTAGATTAGATAAGAACGATAACTGCTTCATTTAGTTAATAAGCTACTTCTCCGCTTATCGCGCGTAGCTTAAAATAAATATGTTTGTCAAATAATGGTGCGGGCGGGTAGGCGGCGATTGAATATGCAAAAGGCGAGTGTGCCCCTATTTCCAACCCTCGCCAGCTGGTTAATAATTTTTATATTGAGTTACGAGTTTCAAGGATACTTTTGTAAAAGTAGGTACGTTCAAAATTGTAAAATATCAAATTTAAAAATTTACAAATAATATTTGTAAAACATCGAAAAAGTGTAAGTAAATCAAGTCAAAATTTGCCGAGCACGAGGTTAATTATCGCAGTAAAATAAAATAATTGTTTGAGAATGAAGCGATTTAATTAAAACTGGAGTATCTTAAACAATCTCGCCTAATCGGATTTCAGCGACGTAAAACTCAAAAGTTTCAGCACTAAAACATGCAACATCACGGAGTTACGAGAAGAATTCCGTTCCTCGAACGACGTTATCGGCCGAATCGAATTTCTTCCCCAACCCCGCCCGTTTTAATCGCATCCCATCAAAATCGCAACTATTGCAAAATTTTTCTTTAAAAGTTCCGACCGAATTTATGCAGCGGCCCCCGCCAATTAATTCAACCCTTTCAGCCCTCCCCAGGAGTCGCTGCAATAGTTGAACTCGACCTTAATTATCATACTTGAAGTTTCCAGCTTTTTAATAAATCCGGTAGGATACGGGACGGGCTTCCTTTGTTTTCGTGTCTCATCGCGTCGTTGTTGATAGATTAAAGTAAAATTTTACCACGAAATTGTCGTTTCGTTTTTAACCATTTCGGATAATGTCAGCAAAAACCGTGGAAACTATTAGTTAAGCATTCTCCCCTTTTCATACACCCTCTCTTCCAACAAAACCTATTCAATAGCGCGCGCTGCATCTCTGTCGTTTATCGAACGCTCAACAACAGCTGTCTCGCTCTCTCCCGCAGCAATACAAAACAGATGTTAGGTTTTCCTGAATACCATATTTACAGTTGCCAGTTTTTTCTGGGCCGCCCCGTTTCGTTTCAAAACGTGAAATTGTCGAATTTTTTAAAAAATTATCTCATATCATCTGGAGATTACAAAGCCACGTAGTGACTATTGAAGAGTTCTAATTAATTACGTCGAGATTCGGAATTAACAACGCGAAATACACTTTTTGCTGGAGTTGCTAAGTAAAGTCATTTTCTCCCCCTTTCATTCGATAAACCTCTTCAATTCTGTTTCGAGCCACCATCTCTTTCGTTCTCGCCACCAACAACGCAACCGTCTTCCTCAACCACCACGACTACACGTTATATAGAACACAGATGTAATCTTTTCAGTATAATTCATTATATTTGCATTTTAGGTTCAATGTCGATTTTAATTTATAGGTGGGAGGTGGGAAATTTAGTAGATATCGTTCAAAACCGGTTGTATTAAAAAAAAATTTTTCTTCTAATCTAGCAATAATTAAAACGTCGCGCATTTCATGTCTCCGTTTTCAACGGGAATCGAAAGAGAAAGTTGTAATATTTATCGGTGAAGCCTAACGAACAGTTGTTTGCGTTTAGAAACATTGTTTCTCAATTTTGAGGTTGTTAACGGCGCTATTTTTGTTAATAACAACCGAAAATAAACACCGTTATTGTTTTGATGTGTTTGTGTTGGCGTAATTTGAATCAAAAACTTGTCGCGCGCTATTTGCATTTGGGAATCCGATTTGGCCCCGGCTTTGGGCCACAATGTAATTTTATACAATTAGATGATTTCGGTTGATAACACGGCCCGACCTGCGGCGATAAGCCGTTTTACTTATTTGCGGGATAAGAATCAATGTAATATCGTTTTAAATCAAATTGTGATTGCTTAATATTTCGACAATTACGTTCGGCAAAGCCCATTTCAATAATTGATTGGTTATGATCAATTGAGCCTACATAACCGGAGAAGCGAAGGCAAGTCCAAAAAACGAACCAGAAAACATCACGTAAACCTTGGCGGTAATGGCTTTTTATCATAAAAAGGTCGTTTCATTATAAAATATGTTAAAAACCTGCTTTAGAACTCGAGAAAAGGAGAAACAAAATAACTAAGGATTCCTGAGGATTATTAATAATATACACAATGTAGGTGAAGTAGGCCAAACGAGCGCAGAATAAAGTGACATAAAAAGACTGAAAATAAAATTAAGATAAGAAATAAAAAGATTACAAGATTAATCAATGTCACTGAAAAAACTAAGTAAGTAAGTGATATGTTGCGATTCCTTTGTTTTTTTTATTTTTCTGACAATAATATCTTCACTCGTTTTGTAGAATTCCATGCTGCAGGTGGCAAAAGGTTTTAAATAAGATTTAAAATGCTGCAAGCTCGAATAATTTTTAATTATACATAATTTTCTTTTGATGTACCAAGATTCTAATTCGTGCGAGAAATGTCAAAAATGCAACTTCAGTTAGTTGTCCAGTGGAATAATAATTTTTAGTGAGAATGTTAATATATTTACTTAGATTTTACGATAGAAAAGTGGAAGTAAACCATTTCTATATTTAGTTTCTTGCACATTTCCACATCTTGGTGCAGCAAAATACAAATTCCTAATAAAATCAAGGACGGCTTTGTGTCCTGACCGTTGGTCGACGCTGATGCATGCGGCAACAACGTAAACACCATAACCTCACACTCCACGAATAATAATCTTTGTTTGCTATTAATTTACATATTTACCTCATTCAGACTAAAAATCAGATTTGCCCTACAACCCACACCTTTCGTATCCAAATCCAAAACAACTGCTGACTGCTCAAGTAACAGTTCTCCGCGAATAAGCACGTGACCCTAGTTACGACATCTCGTTTCGTCTTATGTAATTTCCAATTATTTTTTTTAATTTCCTATCAAAACTTATGCAGGTATCGGAAAGTTATCAATCGTGTCATCATTTGCATCGGCAACAACAATTTATTTGTGCCAATTGGAGGCGAAAAAATAAACAATTCCCGCCTCCCCGGTAAATTAGCAACTTTATTATTAACAATTGCCAAGGCCAAAGCGAATACCTACGGCGTCCGTAACTCCCGGGGTCAAGTCAGCGTGGTCAATTTCTTTTCGTTGCGGACGCAACCAAATAAAAAGCCCAATTAACCATCAAACTCACCGAGCAACGAAATTTCTAAAAGAAATCAAACATTAAACGGCAATAAAACGGTTATCTGATTGCGAAATTAAAGATAATTGATTACGACAATGCTATTTATTTTTTTTATTTTTTTTTTGTAACTTGGGCGTCGTTATTTTATTGCAAAGTTGTAATTTTAAAAATATTTGTTTTAAGTGTACTTTCAGTGGGCGGGCGCATCTGAAATTCGGTTGAAGCACTTAAAATTCTAATAGACCTGACGACGTGACAAAGGAGCTGACAATTAGAATTGAGGGACCGGGAAAGTGATTGTCAAATTCCCTGAAATCGTAAATCCCTAAACCGGTCCCTCACCCTGGCAGGTCAAAAACTTTCTGCAAAAGAAAACACTCACCAGCCCAAGGCCGAGCCGAGTTAAGCCACAATTAATAAACGACACAAAAACTAAAATACCTCAACGGCTCGGGTTTGTGTTGTATTGTTAGGAAATGAATGAGTAATTATTTGAATAAAACATGGCGGCCGGTAATGCGATAACCTAAATAATAAATAGGTGTAGTTGGGTTAAAATGGATATTGCGTGGCGCCATTTTACAGAACCGGGGGCTAATTGGAGAAAATCCGACTGATTCGATTGTTTTCACGATTCCAATTAAAAACTCGAGTCACATAATAACGAGATAACGTGCAGATTCCTAATAATAATAATAATGCACAAATAGAGAGAGTGCGAAGAAAGTTTTGATACTAATCGCCAGAGATAACGAATTTGTTTACGTGACAGTTCAATTTCCGCGTTCGGAGAATCGCAATTTTTTCCGTGATTTCGACAAATTTTTTCGAGTAACTTCAAGAAAAAAAAAAACAGGCGCGAAATTTGAATAATCGCCTTAAATTGCGACAATAGTTTCGGATATTGAAATAATAACGTCATATATAAGTAGAAAGAGAAACATAAACTAGAGTGGGATAATCTTTGTAAACCGGCTCAAGTGTACTGGAGAGAATGCGGAACGTTGTCGGAATCGAGCGGCAATCGGCTGATCGTCAGTCGCGATGCATGTGGTTCGTCGAAAATAACAAACACACGCTTCGTTCCGATGTAGGTCCGGACCGCCTCCAAGGCTTCATTTACATTAAAAGTGGTAAAAAGAAAAACCGTGATTCGTAATTAAATGATCGTAATTTTGCGGAATTTGTCGATTTAATTGCGATTCTTTCCCGAGCTTAGAGATGGATTCGTTATCGCGTAATTGATACGGCACAATGGGCCGATAAGGATCGCCTAAATAATAATAGAAACGTCTCGTTACCTCTCCGTGGTCCATCCGGCCTTCCGGCGTATTTTCTGGTAGAAAATAGAGACGCAAACTGGCCAACACTTGGTCACTATTTTTATCACACCATAACAACTGCAATTCACCAATGCACAACAAATCCGAGTCTATCCACAGTTTAACAAAGAAAAATTCACTTAAAGTCACTATTCTCTTGACGCCGTTTTTCGTGTACTTGAAGGCCTTGTAAAAAGTGTACGGCCCATGCTGCCCGCAGGGCCCCCCGACCAGCTGCAATAAACACGCAGTTAAAAACAGAACAAAAAAAACTCCGATTAAATTTATCGCGAAACATTCGAAAAACGCAATTATGCAAAGCGGACAATCAACCGAACGTGGTTCCAATAAAATTCCACGAAAATAACCCGAAGAATCAATTTCGGGCAACAATTAAAAATTAATCAACAACCATCATCGCAATAGGCGCGCTCATTGTTAACGCCGGCCAACTAGATTTCGAACGCAACAATTTAATTAAGTAATTAACTAATCCGCTCCCGTGATTTATTTAATGGGAAAATTGTCAATTGACAAAACGATGCCGCCACGACGCGGACATAATCCCCAAATAATTTTCTCACCTGTATTTCGTTATTATCCATTTTTTCTCGCTATTAATCACAGAGCACTACAAACAACACGCTGACACCATCGTCTACTTTGTATTTACTCTAATTATATGACGTCACGATACAGAGACACGTTCGCCCGATTCCGTTGCGATTCGTCGCGATTCGGCGCCGTACGCAACTCGCGAGTGGGGGACAGAGTGCACTAGGAAATTGACATTGCCGAAGCAGCAACATCAACAATCGAGGTGGTCTGGGAAAGTGAAACAAAACGACGGACGGTGACGTGACGGAACGGCCGGGTCTCTGGTTACTTGTTTATTAAAAGAATCTCGGTTAGTCGGTTTAGGGGGTGGACCCGGTTGGTGGTGCGTTCCGGACGCCGTCGGCTCGATTTGGGAAATGTCGTGCCTCAAGCCTCAATACCGAGTTCTTGGAGTTGGTCGGCACATCGGCTCGGGATTTCGGGGGCGGCCGTGAGGGGTGCGTCGAGGGATTTACATTAATTTGTTGTTCGAAGGAAGCAACCAGTGGAACGAACAGCTGATCGCCGGGTGTATTGTTGGTTGCGGGTTTGTTGTTGTTTTTCAGTGATTTAGGGTTCAAGGTGAACTTGATTTTGGTTAATTGTTTAAATGGCGAATCAACATTAGTCATTACGTATTTACATAACTGAGCAATGTTTCTTTTTGGTTGGGACGAAATTTAGAAGGCGGTTCCTTCCGGCACGTTTTTAATTAAATCAACCCGTATTAGATCACAGGCGGCGACGAAATTTTAACCGCAAAGTGGGTTATAATTTTTCGACACATAATTAGGAAAATAGAACAAAATATCTGATTCTAATAACACGTTGATACAAATAAAGGATTTGAAAGATTTTGTAGTACCTACTTATGTAGAATGCCCAGTGATCAATAAAAATCAATCATAAAAACGTAAAATTGATGAACAAAATTTATAATCAAAGACGATTTCTATCCTACATCTATTTTTACCCTAAATATTCAAGAAACTTAAAAAATATCCTTACCATAATTACACTTTTGTCAAACTTTGTGAGAAGAACTTTAAATCGGCCTCAAATGTCAAAAGCTAGAACAAGTGACAGTTCTCTCTCAGCCAATACAAACAGTAACAACATCCAGTTGCGTTTCCACAGCCACCCTTTTTATAAAAGATTTCTTAGCCACCTTCTTGCCCTTCAATGTCTTTTTGGGATTTTATTTGCCATCGACTTCTTTGGAGCCATTAACTTCATACTTCTTTTGAACAATACTTTTTTATTATCTCGCCGCAAAGATGGTAAATTTCTTTATATTCTTCTAGGGGTCAGAGCGAATGATTTAAGTTACAAGAGCTCACGAAGCAGGAATTTATTTAAAAGAAATTAATTGCTTCCTGTTTCGTTCTTCCGTTAAATTGCCGATGTCAGGCTCCAACATTGTTTACCTTTTATACGCGTGAGTCTTGAGGGTTGCCTAAATTAGAAGAATTTTAGAAGCATCATTGCTATTGTAATTAATGCAATATTTAGTACTTATTCTGGTCAAACATATATTTTATGACAACACAATGTTTATAGAATTTGAAGAATGTCTGTTTAGACCAAAAAAATATGGTGTGATAGTTGAATTGTTTTCTAGTATTCCTTCTAATGTTGACAAAGCTTTTAGATATATTAATGGAAAAATTTATTTCTTTAAAGACAATAATTATTACGAATATCATGAATTTTTGCAAACGACAAAATCGTATAAATTTGATTTATTTATTTTTGGAATTAAATGTAGCATTATAGATAAAATTATGATTTTACTAAATAAGCTTAAAGAACTATTTTTTATTTAATAAATGCGGGAAGTTGAATTGTATGATTTAGATCTTAATAGAGAATATAGAATTAACGGTGTTGAAAGATCTAGATCTGAATATTACAATGGAGTAACGTTTTTTCTAGATTCATATGAACATATGGATATATTGAGTTTGTGTTTATCTGTAACAGATATAAATAGAGATGATCCGACAACAGATGAATTAATTAATATTAAAAAGTTACTTTCTTTATATAAAACTGTATATCTAAAAAGAACTAAATTTCACTGGCGGTTATCGAAACAATTAGATAATGACTGTGACATTGAAATAATTGAAGAATAAAATAATTTTCTCTTATATACTAAATAAACTTAAATAATTTTTTATATAAATGGATAATAAAATAACTTTGAATTTAAATGAAAACGGTATTTCTACTATGTGTTTTAAAGTAAATGACAAAAAATTATGACAAGAGAGTTATTTTAGAAGACTTTGATACAATACCATTTGGATTCTAATCCTTTTCGTTGTTAATTAATAATAAATCAACTGAAAACTAACTGAAGATTTGTTATAAAAATCATTATTATTATATATCAATAAGTTAACAGAACATTAATTTTCCTTATAAACAATTTTGAGATTTTTAAATCCATTTTGAATTTCATTTTTTACAATACTTGTTACTTCCTCCCTTAATATCTTGCGAAGGTTACTTTCAAGGCGATTGATTGAGTCTTGAACTGCTTGAATTGACGTTTCCATATTATACAGGGTGTTAGGAAGTATTTCCACTTTTTCTTTTTCAGCAAGCTGGGACACTTTCCCGAATTTTTCTTTAAAAGCAGTGGTCTGTAATAATAAACATGCGATTAATGTTTTCCATATAAATTATTTTTTTGATAAGAGACATACAAACACTTGGACACAAGTACTTAACACAGAAGTAACAGCACAACTTAAAATAATATATCACATCAGCTTGAAGTTAGAGATAACAATATTTTTTATAAAACCAGGCTATAAAAACAAGGACATAAAAGGAGCCAAACACATAAGAACAGGAGGCCATCACAAACAACTAGATGAACACTGGATATGGATGTAACATTACATTCTTTGTGTTTTGTACCTCTGTCCTGACTCTCTTGTTGGGCGAATTTGCTATACTAACTGTAACTGTATGTGGAATTTCCGGGCTTTCGTTGAGTTGCAAACTACTTCTTTTACTCATTTTCTTTTCAATTTCAACCTGAAACATAAAGCGGTAGAATAAAAAAGTAATTTCCAATTTTTGGCTTGTGCAAATGTGCGAGCACGTGTACAAAGACTGCTGGAAGCTGGAACTAAACAACGAACGAGCATTGGCAGACAGAAAGTCAAAAGCTCCAAGGTAATCAGGCTTGCCAATATAACTAGTACCAACTTAATCGCGGCGGTAAATTCAAGTACAACAGAGTAAAACCTTTGAAAAATGTTAATTTTAAAATGTACCTTAAAATCGCGGTGTTTTCACGACTTTTTCTGCTTTTCAGTTTACCCTTGAAAATCGGGGTGCTTTTCCTTAAAAATGTTAATTTTAAAATATACCTTAAAATCGGGGGTGTTCTCATGATTGTTTTGCTTTTCTGCTTACCCTTGAAAATCGGGGGTGTTTTCTATTTATCCTTGAAAATTGGGGTGTTTTTGTGTTTTTTTTTAGATTACCTTGAAAACCGGGCTATTCTGCTTAATATTTTTACTTTTTTTAGATTACCTTGAAAATCGGGTTATTTTGCTTGATATTTTTTACTTTTTTTAGATTACCGTGAAAATCGGGTTATTTTACCTTAAAAATGTTAACTTTAAAATATGCCTTTAAAATGGGAAGTGATTTCACGATTTTTTCTGCTTTTCTGTTTACCACTGAAAATCGGGGTGTTTTACCTTAAAAAGTGCTGTGTGCTGAAGGAGCCCACTGCTTTTCAGTTTACCCTTGAAAATCGGGGTGTTTTACCTTAAAAAGTGTTGTGTGCTGAAGGGGCCTTTATACTACTATGGCGTCTTGGATGCCATTAACTTCCTACTTCTTTTGAACAATCCTTTTTTATTATCTCGCCGCAAAGATGGTAAATTTCTTTATATTCTTCTAGGGGTCAGCGAATGATTTAAGTTACAAGAGCTCACGAAGCAGGAATTTATTTAAAAGAAATTAATTGCTTCCTGTTTTGTTCTTCCGTTAAATTGCCGATGTCAGGCTCCAACATTGTTTACCTTTTATACGCGTGAGTCTTGGAGGTTGCCTAAATTAGAAGAATTTTAGAAGCATCATTGCTATTGTAAAAAATAATAAGATAGAGATAACGCAGGTAAAGAACACTTGTCAAGTAGGTGAAAAAAAATTCTTGGTGTAAAGAAAATTTAGGAGCCTATTAACAAAAATTAACATGGCGCATCCACCATTTGTTGCATTTAGTGACTTAGCATGAACTGTTATAATTGCGCGGCCTTGTCCAAAAATAATACCCCGTTTGGAAAGTAATTGTGGAATATTTGGTAGTTTTATTAAAAAGAATAAATACAGGAAATAACTTTCAAAATTTCGAAGCAGTTGTCAACTTCAAAAATGTAAGAAACTGAATAGACAAATGTTAAATCTTGTCCCACTATGTTATCTGATCACGAAGAGTTCTGAAACCAATTGGAGGAAAAAACGCAGTCTAATTACACTTTATACGGTGTATGGGTCCGAGTTGATTTGTAACTGTTGAAGACTCCTGTCGACCCAACTCCTGAAATGGGAGACGTCCACGTAAACTCCAGGAACAAGCATTTCACCGCAACCAATTCCCCAGGCCACAATTCCAACTTGCTTATAGCGACCTGGGTTAGTCGGATCAGGACAAACCAAAGGACTTCCACCATCACCCTGAAAACAATAAAACAATTTGACAATAATTGGTAATTTTCAACAAGAGTCTCACCGTGCAAGTATCTTTGCCAGCTTCGCCGCCTGCACAAATAAAGGAATTGTGAAGATTGAACGCATTTCCCAATCTCGTTGTTCTCAACGCCGTTTGGCAGCTGTCGTGTTGAACTACGGGCAACTGAATTTTTTTCAAAATTGCCGAATATCTCACTTCTTTTCCTACAATAGAAAAACTTGACTTAGTCCTTGATTTAATTAAAAATAAATATCATTTACCAAATGCCTCTTTGCCCCATCCAGTCGCAAAACACTCCTTCGAGTTGAACTTCTCGTCTTGATTCGGTAAACAAATCGTCCCTACACTTTCAGCTTTGGCCAAAGGTCGGTCCAAAATCAAAAGAGCAACGTCGTCGTAAAGTCTTTTCGGAACGTAATTCTCATGAACGATAATTCTGGTGACGTTCCTTTCTTGGTACGGTATCCGTTCCTTCTCCGTTTGCATGTCCCATTCGCCTCCACGTATTTTGAGTTCGTTGGCTTTAAAACTATAGTAACACCTTTAGCAATTAATCACCCAATTACATCATTAACTTACTCTGCAACGCAATGAGCGCCTGTTAACACAACCGAAGGTGTAATCAAGGAACCTCCGCAAAGTACCAACTTTTCGTCTGTTGCGGGATCGAAAGACTTTTTCAACACCGCCATCATCCACGGGAATTCCCCGAATTCGGCCTCGTTGTTGGTGTTGCCGATGATTTTAAAATCGATTCCTTGATCGTTGCGGATTCCACAGAGAGCTGGAGATTTTGTCATGACTTGCTCAGTAACAGGAACTGGAACTGTTGGTGGAGTTACTGGCTCAGTAATTGGGCGAGATGTCGATAGGGTGGGATCAGTGGACATTCGGCAGCAAACGTCCAGGTAATGGTCGCATTTTCGATCGGGAAATCCAGCTCTATAGAATTAGAAATAAGTTGATGCAGCCAAGTATAATTCGCCAATTTTTGATCAGCGAAGAAAAGATGGGACTCTGCTTCGTTGAGGATTAACTTAAGTTATCTATTTACAGAGACGCAAAAGTATCTGCTTCTATTGACTTTGTGATCGCGATGTCAATTCTAAAGAATTGCAGGTAGATGCTCACCTGATGTCTATGAGGTCGGAAAAGTCTACTTCTTTGATTGGGGCTTCGACAGTGGTGTTGGTTCTGCCGTCACAGTTGTAGTAAGGAACGCACACAAAACGTCCTTTTTGGTCTTCCTCACCGCATCTTGGTAAAGCTCCGTAACTTTTTAGGGGTGGTTGTGTGACTTCTTCGTAATTGGCGAGGAAGTCGCTGGAGTTGCTGAAGATTGAGTTGATGGCGTCTTGGATGTCGTTTTGAGCGAACACTGCCGTTCCGCATGTTGTGATCAAAAAGAAGACGAAAAGTTCCATCGTGTAGATGATAAAGCACCTTCTCGTCGAGTTGTCTGCTCGAAACTGAACTAGCAACCGGCCGCACTGGTTTATTTTGAATGTGGTCGTCGACTTATCGTGTTAAGGCTTTGTTTGATTGGAAATTCCGCCTATACTGGGGAAATATTGATGATCTTGTCTGGTCTTACTATTTACTACCTACTACTTTACGTACGTTTCCTGGAATAAAAAGATGTGCGACCTCGAACTTCAAGGAAACTGAAAATTTAAGACGTTTACAATAATTACATCGTTAAGTGTGGCGCAAAATTATTATCTGGACTTAATCAAGTTCATCTGAGTCAAGCGTAGCGGACGTACTTTTTCAAGGCTCAAGGTTTTCGTTTGCATAATTTATGGTATTTCCAGCAAAGACTCACCATAACCACCTCGATCAAGTAAAGCTGCACTTAAGTAGAGTAAATGGTGTCAGATACTCTTTAGATTATTCATGGGTTTATCATTTTTTGATTAATGGAATTATGTCAAAGACCACGATATAATCTTCACAAAACTAATAATCCAATAATTGGCGTGTTTACTTCAACTTTTCCTAAACATAACAGACAGAACATAAAATATGTAAATTGTCATGTGCACGTGTTCAAGGTTTTGTCATTTGTATCTTGCACAAGAACAACCTCGATCAGCCTGCTTAAGATTACAAGATTAATAATTAGTAATTGTCATTAGTAGAGCAGAATGTGTCGCTGCAACAAGAGATAAAGTATAATTTGTGGTTCAGAGGAGAATATCTAGATTTCTAAGAATTTTTGGCTTTAATGACAAGGCTTAAAAATGATCGTCATGGCATTTGTTTTACACAATTCTTGCAAAATTAACCAAAAATCAGTTTTCCGTCTAACCGCCTTTGGTTGAATTTCTTTATGTTGACGTGTCTACCTGAAGAAATTCAAGCAAGCGCGGGTAGTCGCCGACACTGATTTCTGCAATTTCTGGCATTATTCTAAAGCGCGAAGACTGACGATTCTTGAAAGATGTTAAACAGACCTCCAGTCGTCATTATACAATCATAATACTGATGAATTTTAAAATGCAGGTACCTATAAGATTACGTTATTATTGGCTTGTGAGGTTACATTAAATAAATACAGTGCGTGATTGAAGCAATTAAATAATATCGTAACAGAATATCAAACATTGTATGAACTAGTGTCTATGCTCAGTCTTTCCATATTTTCGTCGACCCAACTGCGGAACTTGGTGACGTCAGAGTAGACCCCTGGAACGTTGTTCTCGCCGCACCCAATGCCCCACGCCACTATCCCAGCTTGAACATACCGATTTGGCTGGTTGGAATCCGGACACACCAAAGGACTTCCTCCGTCGCCCTAAATCCAAACATTACTAAAAGCAAAGAGATTTTGGCATTAGTTACCGTGCAAGTGTCTTTGCCTAGTTCACCCCCCGCGCAAGTAAAGCTGGAATGCAAATTAAAGTGTTTTCCTAAGCGAGTGCTCCTCAAAGAATTTTGGCACTCGTCGTGAGCTACGATGGGTAGTTCGATTTTCTTCAAAATCACTTGGTATTGGCCTTCGCGATCAAAAACGTCTTTACCCCAGCCGCTAGCAAAACAGTTTCTTGATCGCAAAAAGTCTCCTTGGTTGGGCAAACAAATAGTGCCAACATTCTCGGCGGGATCCACTGGTTGTTCCAGTATCAAAAGAGCGAAATCGTTAAAGAGAGTTTGAGGGTTAAACTTGTCATGAACGATAATATTGGCGACGTTCCTCTCTTGGTACGGCAACCTCTCCTTTTCGGTTTGCGTATCCCATTCGCCGGCTCTTATCTTAATTCCATCGGCCTTAAACCTGGAAAGAAACTCGTTAAAAACATAATAACAACAAACACCAAGAGCCGGTGCGGCCACCTTTAGGTTGGAGGTGGAAAGACCGGCCCTAAAGTTTGTATTAATCACTTGTAGACGCAATGGGCTCCTGTTAGGACAACGTTAAGGGCTATCAGCGATCCCCCACACACCGCCAGGACGTGATCAGCTGATGACTGGTAATTCTTGTTTAAAATTGCCACCATCCAAGGAAATTCGCCGTATTCGGCTTCGTTATCCTTATTTCCGGTTATTTTAAAGTCGATTCCGTTGGGGTTCCTAATGCCGCACAAACTGGGCGAGCGAACTGGTGGCGTTGGAGGAGTTTTCTCGCTGGTGGACGGGGAGTCTCCAGAAGGAAGTTTGCAGCAAACGTCCAGGGGGTGTCGACAAGAGTTTTGACCGAACCTGTTTTGGGGAACAGATAATCAAGGATCAAGGTCATTGCGGAGGAATTTTGCAGAAAAACTGCAATGATGTCATTCGTTGACATTCGTTGGGTTGTTAAAACCACCAGAACTAGTTTCGTAAGATTCGGGTAATGAATACATGTAGTCAATAATGTTTTATGCAAGAGCAAAAATTGCATGTCTACCCCAGTTTAAAAACGTGAATGGCATCAATGCTATCGCTTTTATCTACGAATATACATGAAGCAGCTACGTAGTTATCATTGAGGTGCTAATTGGTATTTATAAATAATAATGTTAAAACATGGATAACTACCTATTAAATTAAGCGATGGTTATTTGAAGCTTAACTTGGTTTTGGAAATTGAGAACTTTTCGTGTTAAGTATAAATAAAAACAATTAATTGACCAAATTCTTGCGAAACCAACCTTATATCAATGATTCCGAAACCGTCAGTCTTGCCAGTCTGAACAACAGTTTGGGTCTTTCCATCGCACATGTAATAGGGAACGCATACATGGACACCTTCGTCGCTGCCTTCTCCGCATCTTTCCAGAGCTCCCAAACTCTCGAGTGGCTTTTTCGTGACTTCTTCGTATCCGGGTATTTCGAAATCGGCCCTGGCAAAAATGTTTTGTTCTTCGTCCGGTTTCTGACAATTAGCGAAAACGAAACCGACCAACATCAATAGTAGTCTCATCCTGCAACAATAACACTGCAACGAACCAATTAAGACCGGACGACCCGTTAAAATCACCTTGAATTTTGGAATTTTTTGGTATGCAACGAAGCGTGAGTCAGTATTTGGGAGATCTGCACTGGTAGGGCGGCAACTTACCACAAAATGTGACTAGGCTGGAGGTGGCTGGTAATCGGTACCTGCCAGGTGGTTCCCCACTACTTTTAAGAAAGTTAATGGGTGAATTGAGTGGATGGGAAGTCCTGACTATTAACGGTCAAGTCGCATGACCTTTACTCGTCACGTCAGATGATCTAATCTTGAGTTGAAGACAGGTAAACAAAACAATTACCTACTAGAAAATACTTTATTCATTACAAATACATGATATAGAATAGAATCGCTATAGTAAAAAGTTATCACTATTTAGTAGAGTATTGGTAAGCTGAAAGGTCGAGTTTGTTGTACCCCATTTGCTCGTCGATCCATTTCCTGAAAAGTGCCAAGTTGACGTAGACTCCTGGCGTGCTGTCTTCTCCGCAGCCGATCCCCCAGGCCACGATTCCAGCTTGGAAATAACGGTCGTCTTGTCCTACGATCGGACAAACTAGAGGACTGCCCCCGTCACCTTTGCAGGTGTCTTTTCCCGCCTCTCCTCCGGCACAGATAAAGCTGCGATGAAGTTCAAAGAACTTTCCCAATCTGGTCTTCCTCAAAGCCTCTTGGCACGGTCCTCTCGCCACGATCGGCAGCTCAATCTTCTTTAAAATCACCTGGTACTTGCCGTCTTTTCCAAAAACATCTTTTCCCCATCCGCTAGCGAAACATCTAGCGTTTTCAACGGTAGCATCTTGTTCAGGCAAACAAACAACGTTGACGTTATCGGCAATATCGACGGGTGTTTTCAGGAATAACAAGGCAATGTCGTTGTAGAGGGCTCCTGCGTAGTATTGGTTATGGACGGTGATGCTGGCCACTTCTCTGTCTTGATGCGGATAGAGCTCCTTGGTGGTTTGAGTGTCCCATTCGCCGGCCCGTATTTTAAATTGTTTATTTTTACCACTGACGCAATGGGCGGCGGTTACCACAACTTGAGGATGAATGAGGGCGCCGCCGCATTGGTAGACGTTGAGTTTCTTGGGATTGCCTTCGACGGTTTCCTCGCGAAGAACCGCCACCATCCAGGGGAATTCGCCGAATTGGGCTTCGTGATCTTTATCGCCGGTTATCCGGAAACCCACGCCGTCGGGGTTGCGGTGGCCGCAGCCTACCCGAACCACGGGGGCGGGAGTGGGAGTGATGGGCTCCGGGACTTGGGAATCCTTGTCGCAGCATACTTCGATGTAGCTCTCGCAGGTGTCTTCTTTGGCCCTGTAGATTAAAGAAAATACATTTTAATAATGACAACGGTCCGACGGGTTTAGCTCTGAGTGTGGAGCCGGGAAGAGATCAAAACTTTTAGCGTTTTGGTCACGAACTGGTAAGGTCAAGGATTGTTTGTCTTCAAGTAATATTGCAAAGACACTTAAACGTGACGCAAAAAGACGATTTCTTCTTGCATTTCCAGTTTGCTGCCACTTCAGCCACTTAATGAGGCAGGTGTACAAGTTGATTTGGCAACTGAACCCAGCTAAGAACTAGCATTCAGATACATTTTGTAATTACATTTAAGTTTTTCTCATGCAACCGTCTGCGGTTTTTTTTGCTAGCCAATTAGCAGTGTGCTAAACGTTTAAATTGCGTAATTGTACATTTATAAAACATTCAAGACGATACTTGACCAACTCCAGGTAGGTACTTACAGAGCACAAGATTTTGAACAAGTTGAAAGAGTTGAATCAAAACTCCAAAAATTTTTGAAAAATAGTCAAAATTGATCTCTAACCTGATATCAATGATTCCTTCGCCGTTGGTGTTTACAGATCCATTATTGCACAGGTAGTAAGGGACGCAGGTGCAAGTGTCGGTACCGGGAATTCCTCCGGTTCCGCCGGTTCCGGGTTGCAAATCCGGAATGCGAGGGTTGGTTGAAGACGGCGCTTCAGTCGCAGGAACGGAGAAGACCTCGCCAATCAACGTGTCTAAATCTTTGCCTTGTTGCTGCGAGTGGCTGACGAAACATAACAACAGGGCAACAACAGCCAAAAAGCGTTTTGGCACCATAATATCCTTTTGATCTGGAAACAATACAAAACTACAAATTTGTTAACGGTAACAACCGGAAAGAACTAAGATAGTACAAGTGTCGTTAACTTTAATTTACTTAAACATTGTCAGTCAATATGCTAAGTGACTATATGCATAAAATGCGTGTATGTTATTGTGGACCATCAAAGAACATGGCATAGATAATAAAGTCCTTGTCTGCCAACGAACTAAGATGTGATTCTTTAAAGCTCCAAAATCTCTTTTAGCAAAACCACCCCGAGACAAATGGGCTAATGGGCAAAACACTTGTTTGGCAAATATGCAACAAAGCCAAACCACTACCAAGCTCCATTAATAAGAAGAACCAAATAAATATAAAAATAATTGTAAAAAACTAAGTGATTACCTTTCTGGAAGCCAAAGCAGCAAATAATTAAAAAAAACCTTTTCGTAGAATAAACTTTCGTATCGTTAACTTAGAACCTTACAATACGTTACCGCCAATTAGCCTGCCGGTTGAAAAGTTGGAATTTCAAAGAACCACTTAAGAACCTCATGGTCAAATCTAACTAACGATTGTTAAAGCGAACATATTTCGATTTCGTTAGTTGCGAATTGACCGTCGAGATTTTTTTGTAAATTAGCTGACTTACCTGCGATGTGAATGGGCGATGAGCGTACAGGACAATCAGCAGAATCCTCGACAACAAACAGTGGCGAGCTCGTGCACCTTGAACGAAGTTAGTCGCTGTGACGTCCACAGCTGGCAGTACCCATCTATTCGAACTCTGTCCGCAGTTGATCCTCTACTATAGTGAGGGTTATCAATATTGGCCACTGATTGCCCAAGTGGGGGGGCTAATCCGGTAATTGCGTCCGAAGAATTTTGGAACGACAACTCTCAAAACGAACAAACTTCGAAAACACCTTCAACAAATGCAATTTCGTATCTTAATTAAAAAAACGAAGTTTCAGGTGATGTAACACGTGAATTGAAGCGGTTTTGCATGGCCATGGACACAGTATGCCAATGCGAGGACACCTTGAGTCAGCGGGGTCAATAGGGTCCTAACTTTTCAATGATCAGTTTTTCCAGCGAGGGTCATAAGTTTACAAATTTAACATTAAATTTGTTGGGGTTTTGAAAGCAGTCAACCGGATTTTACCATGTTCTGTTTGTAATTGCAAAACTCTGGGATTTACGCTGCTTGGCTTTCTCTCTACTTAATTAAAGATTGGCAATGACTAAGGGAATTCCAGATCTATTACTAAACTCTATCAAACCTTCAATTATTATTAATAATTTGAAAAACTAGACAAGATGGTACAGTGGCAAGCAAAAAATTAGGCACAACTCGTGAAGCAAAATCAACGATTTTGAAGTTGTGTAAAACAGGCTGTACGAGTGACTGTGTCAGCGAGACTTGTCGGTCTCCCGTATTGGACTTCAAAATTATTTTATTGCTCTATGGTGCTACGGGTACAAAATATTTATTTCGTTTGGAGTTTATACCTATCCCAAAGATTACCCACTTCTTTCGCCCGGAAGGAAATCACTTCAAAATAGGTGGGTCGCAATGCCCTGCCTATCCTACCGAATGGAGTAAGTTTATAGTGGGAAGAGACATCGTGCCTAATTTTTTGTTTGGCACTGTACCTTAGACCAAATTTTGAGAACCAATATGGCGCCAGATCTACTATTATTCTTAAGCCACCATAATGGAAATAGAAGCATTAAAGACGGTTGTATTGAAAAAAAATACCAAATTGGTCCCTACTCCTAAAACCATTAAGTCACCTCTGACCTCGCGATAATTTCATAATTATAACTCGGAACCTCAGACGCTCTTTGCGATTGAGAAGTAAACAACACAACTCGGTCATCATGAATTTTCTATCTTCCACAGTGACAATCCTGTTGGTACTCCACGTGGTACTTTCGGTGTCTGCAGCCAAAACGAAAACCAACCAGCGCGCCTCGTTATCACCTAGAATCAGCGAAAACAACCCAAACGACACTCGTCTCGAATTTGTTAATGGTTGCAGATGCGTCATATACTATCTGTGCGATAACGAAAACTACATCATTACTGACGGAGCCGGGATCTTCGATGTCAGGTAGTCTCTCAATTGATCCCAGTAATTTTTTTTACTCTTCACGGTCTTGACAGGTTAGGACAATCTGACAATAGTCCAAAGCGAATTTCATGTTCAGACCCAACTTACATTTGTTGTTACAACAGAACCGAAATCGGTGCTAGTTCAAGAACTATCGTGACCACCACCGAAGAGGACTCAACGGAACCAGCAACCACAGAGCATTCATTAACTATCTTTAAAAACCCTAACGTAACTTTAGGTTGTGGCCAGCACCGGACCGTGTTCGACCCCAGAATAAGCTCGCCAGAAACGGACACATCCGCAACTTTAACTGGTGAAATTCCTTGGATTTTGGCAATTTTTAAAAGGAATAGTCGCACCAACTCCTACCAGTTCAAATGTGTTGGATCTTTGATCCATCCCAAAGTTGCGATAACCTCCGTTCCTTGTATAGTAAGGTAAAGATCGTTGATCCATTTGCAGATCGACTCTAAAATGATTTTAGTTCACCACCTGATTCGTTGAAATTGAGAGCTACCGGAAACGGTTTGTCACAATTAGCTGGACCATTAGCGGAAAGCGAAAGAAACGTTGTCAAAATCATCAAACATCCCGAATTTTATTCAGGAGGTCTCCACAACAACATTGCTTTAGTTATACTGGAAACGCCGTTCAACTTCAAGCTAGTTCCTGTCAATAAAATTTGCTTGCCTCTTGGAGAAGATTTGGAAATTGATAGTCGTAAGTGTGTGGCTGCTGGATGGGGTAAAAGCGGTGTAGGTAAATATGAAAACAATTGTTTAACGTCAATTATTACTGGTTTAACTTCTTAGACAACAGACCTTTAAAAAAAGTTGATTTACCTTTGGTGGAGTTCGATGAGTGCCAAAATCGTCTTAGAGGCACGCGTTTAGGGGAAACTTTTATTTTGCACGAATCGTTTTTGTGTGCTGGTGGTGAAGGTGGTAAAGACACTTGTACGGGGGATGGAGGTGGACCGTTAATGTGATTGGGAAAGAATCGTCGTTATTTTCAAGTTGGTATAGTTTCTTGGGGAATTGGCTGCGGTGCTGCTAATGTTCCAGGAGTATACACAGACGTTGCCAAGTTCAAAAACTGGATCGAAGAAGAACTGGAGAAAAAGAGCATACTTTTGTGATATTGTCATTGTCCCCAGTGGAATATTGCTCTTTTGGGCATAAGTATCTTAGTACACTTATTTCTAGATATTGTGTCTAAATAGCGAATAGCCCTGAGCCTTCTGGGCATAAGAACGAAAAGTTTTGCTTGCTCCATTACAATGTTACCCTTTTGCATGTAAATAAATTTTAGATAAAATAAGTGTACCTAATTATTTTCGATAGATACCACAGTTAAGCTTTTCTTTATACATTGCTTACAAACAATGGTTAAGCTATAAATAAGTAAAGTCGCATTTAAATTTTAAATGTAGAGTCATGTGACCAAAATGATCGCAGTGACATCTATCCAAATTACAAACAATCTTTATCTTCTAGATTTTAATATTATGGTTTGTATTGTAATTTTGAGCATTTCTTGTGTGGTACGTTGCATACATTCGCTTATTATTAACATAGGTTAATGAAGTTAGAAAATGCTTTTTAGAATTAATAAATACATAAGAAACTTTGTTTGTAACAACTTCTTGCTTTATATAACGGCACGCATTCTGTGACTAACATGTCTCGATAGCCGTGATCGTCTAGTGGTTAGGACCCTACGTTGTGGCCGTAGTAACCCAGGTTCGAATCCTGGTCACGGCAATGCTCAGCATTGTCACGGAGAGACTCACTTTTTGAACTTTTTTTTTTCATAATCACATCCCCAATATAACAGCAACAATTAAAACTACTGGATAAGTTGAAAATTATGCTATAAATTTTTTTTGCTATTGTATGTATCTATGAGGAAACGGTACCTACTGAAAACTGATGGTCTTTCAAGGCTGCGTTTTTGTTATAGCAGGTGTGTTTCTGCGAAAAATGTTGAATGCATAATTTAAACACTCATTAAAACTGTAAATTTCTCTCTCGGTACACATTTTAATAATTTCCTCCAATTAAATTTGGCCTTACAGCACAATTTTTGAAGTTTTTGTGATAACATTTTTACGGGGTGTTTTCAATCTTGTTGTGAAATGTTTCAATTGGTAAAAGTTGCAAAACTATTTAGGAAGAGTTGTAAGCCTTGTCTTTTTTAACCCAATGATGAAAATACATAAATCAAGCAATGTTATGTGTTCTGAAGCACTTTCGAAAAGACCCTGTATACTTATATACTGCACACAATGATTGTTGGGGCAATTTTTCGGGCTATTCATTGGAAATTACCTTTGTCAAGATAATTTAGGCATTTTTATCCGGTTCCTTATTTACAGTAGACATATTTATTTATATATTGTGGTCTCTGGTATTGTCCACAATATTTTAGCGCCCAACTCGAGCGTAACTATTTGTGAATATTATTTATAGCTTCAAAATTTGTTTTTTACTACGAGGCAACTAAAAGTATGGAAGTTTTTATAGAAATGTCAGTATTAATTTTCAACACTTTATTTCATGACTACCTTGTTGTTCGCACTTTCCTTATCTGAATACAGAGTACTTAATTAACAATAATTATAGTTCTGCTCTCCTTTGAACAAAAAACCTGGAAATTCTTGACGTTGGAGTTCGGGACGACATCGACGGGGTTGCGGACAAGCGACTAGTTTGTATAAAAAATGTTTAATAAATAAAAAACTACAGAAAAATGTACAATACATAAAAACATATAAATATTACGAGGTACACTGAAATTATATAATTCTCAACGACCAAAAAAAGGCGCAACTCCTTGATTGTACCAGGTAATGTCGCTATATAATATTGTGATCCTTAAACCAAACGGATATGTAAAGAAAGACAGATCATGATAAATTACTAAAAAAGTAATGTAACTTAAAAGTAACCTTAATGGACTCCTATGATTAACTTATGATTAGGCACTCAACAAATAATTGTATAAATATAGTTCATTATATATCATTATTAATTGTTACAGCATAGGTATGTCTTAATAGGACAACATGAACCTCATGTTTAATATAAATATATGACAAATGCTAAACCTAATAGAGACTACGAACAGTTAATACATAAGGACTTAAATAATAATATATCAAAGTATACGCCTAACTCTAACGGGTATACCTACACAGAAGTGTACTGAAACAATAATGCACACAAAATACAAATACTGAGAGTGGAGCAGATACATTGCCGATAACCTACGGATTAAAGCACTATAAATAGGATTGCAACGTAGAGTCAGTGCAACAGACCGTCCTGTGGACTCTGTGATATGTTCCTAACGCTAAACTACCTTGCCAATACAATATTTAATATTGCGTTATGTTAATTAATATACATCGTCATTTTTAACAGAAATTATTTTGGTATTTCCCATATCACTACGTTTTAGCAAAGATTCATTAAAAACTAGATCAACTAAAAAGAAAAAACAGTACAAAATTACTTTGGTCTGTATAAAATACTAGTAGTGGAAATGTTTACTTAGCGTTTTCATCTAATTACTTGTTTTGGTCACTATTACTGTCGGAATGATCTGAATTGTTGTTGACTTTGCCCTCGTGCTTCTCCTTCTTGATGATGGTGATGTCGGGACAATTCGCCAATACTGAGTTACCGGACGTTGAAGTGTTGATGGTGCTGCTGGACAACAAGTTCTTGAAGAGACTGGTGTTATTTGACGCAGGTGTGTCGGGCAAAACCGTATCGCCCTCTTCATCCGAATCGACTTCCTCGTAACACTCCATCGCGTTCGACTGGTTGCTAACGTTCGCCTCGTTAGCGTCCAGTTGCGACACGTTTATCAAGTAGTTAGAAAGGGTCTGCGGTGTGACGTTCAATTGTTCCGCCGCTCGATACAGCGTTATTTCTTTTTTCTTGAGTTTCAACAGAACGTCAGTCGGTCCTTGTTCCGTCCAAAAATCTCGCACTCTGTTGGCAACAAAAAAAACAAGCAATTAAGAAAACGACTGTGATGCGACCGAACGTAACATTTACCGATAGGGGTGTTTCAAACATCCGTACGAGTCTCGATATCTGCCGTACAACGTTCCGTACGAAACTCCGAGAAGTTCGGCGGCCACTTTCATTTCAAGATTTTTGGTTTTGATCGCGTCCATAACGCGTTTCGTAAACGGTTCCTCCCAAAATTGCTGACGCCGTCCGGTGTTAAGGTAGTCGTTCATTTTTACCACGTCCGGCCACTCCTTTTCCAACGCCGGCGTTAGGAATGATTGGGCCCCCGATGTCGTCACGTTCTGGACGGACTTCGCCGAACCCGTCCTCGAGGTGCTGTCGTATTTGCCGTCGTTGGGAGAGAACTGTCCGCCCAAGTCGTCTAGGACTATGTCGTCATCGCGAGGCTGCAAAATCATACTAAAGTTAGGCGACTTAACCGGTCGGTCTTTGTTAATTCTCGTGCCGTTGGAAGGGCAAGAAATTGTCTCTGGCCAAATGCAAACGAGTGAGGCAGAAATTTTGATAAATCCACCACCTATCCAAAATCATTTCGTCCGACTATCAAACTAAGAAAAACTTGTTACGTTGTTGAGCTTCACCACCTATTCAGATTCATCATTGCCGTGAACATGTGCTAAGCGGGGCTTTTTGTGCGGTGGAAAACACGCTAATCAATATTAATGGACAAAACCACAACAATTTCACTAGCACTGAAGAAATACGAAATAATCTTTTCTGGAGAATTCTCCAAATGTAAATATTCCGAGTCTTATCGCATTTTTTTTTGAGAAACATGTGTAATAAACTTTTATCTAAAGTATTGCAAAACAATAAAAAGTTCCAGTTCCATTTCAACCAGAAACCTCAATAATGAGTCAAAAGATTCACAACTTTCAGCCAAATTACTATCTACCATTTTTCGCCTACAATTGGAATTCTCTACTATTGTACTAGTTGCTAAATCTAATAAAAAAAGTAAAGCAAGAGTCACAATTTCTTCCAGACCGCATCGAGTCTTAACTCAAACGTTTTAACTTTTCTAAATAACAAGTATAGTAGATATATGGACAGTTATTGGGACGGGAGTCGGGAGCGGGACGGACGTCGGACTCACCGACGCCTCTTTTTTAACCCTAACCGGAGGTTCGTCGGGTTCAGTGGTGTCCCCGGCTTCATTGGCCGACGGCTCCTCTTCCCAGATGGACAGATCGTGGTCACTGGTTGACATGGCATCGTTGGAATACGTTTCGTCGGCGTTGCCGGTGACGTTCATGATTTTCGGCGTCGTAAACGCCTGTTCATAGTCGTCTATAGGGGGTCTGCCCCGTTTTCTTTTGTTCGATGACGGCGTTTCCGTCTTGGGATTGTCCATGACCGTCGACACCTGAGGCAACGCCGACTGCAAACCGTTGCTGTTGTGACTGTCGGCATTTTGTTGTTCGTCGTCCCGCCAAGACACCTCTGCCAGACCTTTTATCTTTAGTTCTTCGGCAGTCTTCAACAAAGTCGCAAGATGGCACTGGAAATCAACAAAAACGTCAATTGTTTCGATCGAGCGAAGCGGCAAGAATAGGGGATGGAAAACGAAAATTGGGGAAAACGAGCAATTCCACCAGACCAACAAACAAATTTTTTCCATTATCCGTTACGCTATTTTTCTTAATTCATCGTATTAGCTGACCCCAAGATCAGTAGAAGAAATTTCGATGTTGCCCCTGAGTTATCATAACGATTAAGAAACCGCGAGTTTTGATTTGTTGATAAATTTGAAATTTGGCTTTAACCTTTCCATTCACGCATTCACGCAATTTTAACGTACAATTTCCTATAATCCCCAAAGATGCTACCGTTATCTTATCGGCATTCTAGAACACTTAAACCTTCAAGTCCTCCATAACAGCTTCCAAAATTTGACTTATCTCCCACAAATTCCACGTTCCCAAAATTCGGGAACTAAACTTTTCTATCGTCGAATATACATTCGTGTAACTTGTTATAAATATAAAAATTAATAATAAGTTTATTTTCAAAATTAGACTAAAAGCTTGATAATAATTACGTACTGTCATTCATTTACTTGTGGTAATTTTTTTTCCGTAAACAGTCAAGGTTATCAAAAACCATTGGTCAAAATCGAGTAAACGTCTTTTTGCTGCCAAATTAAGCACTTTGGTACATTAAGGAGATAAAGAATCGCGAGAAGTAGACACAAGTGCCACTTTAACCAGAAGATAATCTTGATAAGATAACGGAATTGAAAAAATCTCAACAATTAACATATAACCGATTTCCAATTATTCAAATCGCTTTCAAGTGCTGTGAGAGAATCTCGTTTAATTTAGAAGCAAGACGAATTCAACAAAATATTTAAAGGGGGAGTCTAATTGGAAAATGTAGTACTAGGTGCAAACTTGATCAAAACGAGGGCCGTTGGTAAGGAAGGAATCTACCAAACCAAACTTGACCAGACTGTCAGTGGCTTGCAAGAAATCACTTCAAATCGATAACGGCAAACATTTGAGAACTAAGTTGGCCGAAAATAGCATAAAGAGATGGCGAGAATGAAAGCAAGAGAAATGTGAAGGGCAAAATTATTTGTTACAGTTTAAAAAAAATCCTAACCTCACTTTATTATAATTTCAAGATTCCTAAGAAAGTCTGGTTGAACGTCCCAATCCCCACAATTTGATTGAACCCATCAGTTGGATGTACTCGACCCATTTTAAAATTCTATCACCGAGCAGGTTTGAGTGACACTTCCTCAATGGTAGGCGGGACTCTTGCCATTATCTATTGAACACCGTTTTAATTTAGAAAATTATATATCATTAGTTGCGAAATATCGTCATTTATTGACGTCCATTACGATTACAGTAAAGTACCCTTAAAGTCGTCCCTTAAAGATAATTACCATAATCCCCAAATTATGATATAGCACGGTCCTAAGGGTACTCCTGCCTTGTAACTCCTTTACTTTAAACCAATTGAAAGTTATATACCTACTCTCATTGAGCAAGCCTACATTTTTTACGCTTTGTAAGAAGACTTAATTGAAGAATTGAGAGGTCACCTATGATCAAAAGTGGTTAAGGTCTGGGTCGAGAAGGTCAACATTTCTACAAACCACAACTGGCATTAAGCAACAAAAAGAATGTCTGATTGGTACAATATCGTAAAAAGTACAAGTTTCACCTTTATAAAGAATCGAATCTATCAAGGGTTGAGGGTCCGACATTTAAACCACAAAGAACAAGCAATGTTGCGTCAAAGGGGTCATTGGTAATTGGGGATGTAACAAGCAGAAACAATCTTGATTTCTTTAAATTCCAGTAGTGTTAATCAGTAAAGTGTCAGGGCTTTGGCTCATCTTTCAATTTGACAAAATTGCTCACTAAAATTACCTATGTGTGGAATAATTATTCGAAACTTTTGTGTTTACAAACATTATCACGTGGATAATTATTGTTGCAAGTATTGTCAAATACTGCACGAAATACGTTGAAATGGAAAAAAAAAATTAGGTTCTACAGAGAAGCTCAGGGGCAATCAATGTTGCAAGAAAATAGCAACATTTTTATAAACAACAGTCACTAATTTAACGAATTAGGGGGCATAAATGTGTTTTGAACATCAGTCAAATTAAAACCTTCCAGAACGAGGGCAAGACTTGAATGGTGAAGCTTAATGGCTTGAAGTTAACTATTGAAGTTCGATGAAACGGTCAGTACAATAAATTGTTGCAAAAATCAAGTAGGTACTTGTTGAGAGAATCAAGCTGGCATGCATGAAGTTTTTGACAGTTGTTTGAAACAGTCGATGTTTGGGGTGCAAGAAAATTGTGCGGCGGGGCGAGGCTCTGGATGGAATTACCGATGGGGTGTGTTGTCATTGCTTACATGGTCTACGTTGATTTCTCCTTTGTACATGAATTCGACCAGACACTTAATATCTACATATTTGACATCTTTCATAATTAAAATAGGATCTTTTTCTTCATACTGAGACAGGATGGTTTCGAAGTAGGTGCTGCAAGCCGAAAGGACGATTTTGTGTGCCTTGATGGTGCGCCCCTCGCAGGCAAGGGTAACGTCGCAAAAGGCTTCCCGCTCCAGGAGTTGCGAGAACATGGTCTGCAAATTCGAGTGGTGATACCTCCATCTTAAACAATACTGTTGAGGCAGCATTTTTGTTGTTTGGTTATGTTTGGGAATTGTCGGTTTTCGGGGCCGGAAACGGCGGATTTCGCGAAAAAAGCGTGAGTCACCGATCGGAGACCTTCAAAACACTAAAAAATAATCAATACTGCTTGTACACTTTTTCAATTCTTTTTAAACTCCATAATTCGTTTTTGGTTAGCACGTAAACACTAGCACAGCACGGTGGTAACGCGGTCGATGGCGAGACACTGTTTTTGTAACCTCAACGATGAGTCCGCACGACCTTTTCCCAAAATTTGGAGACGCGTATGTAAATGTTCAGTCATTTGGAAAATTCCGACAAAAAATGTGTCCCTTGGTTTTTTACGAGTCAGGGAGCCAATAGGAACCACGTAAGACCCCTATAAACCATGTATAGTCCGTATATTCGCCGGGCCAAGCCTTTAAGGCAAATCAATACCGCACGTCTTAAAAAATTCTCGCATCAAAAATCTTCGGAATTTCGACGTTTTCGGAGCGGCGCACTCAAACACCGAACGGAACGGCTTTTTAGGCTACTAAACTAACGGCACCAAACAGCGAGCGACGCAAATCCAAAACGGGGTCAAAAATCAAACCGACTCCGACGACTGTACGTAATTGGGCCTTTCATATTTATTTTTATAAACTTGAGATTTTTCCTAGCGTGGGAAAAGAAAGAGAAAATCCAACGACTCGTCAAGTTCAACGATCGCACGACGCCGCTTTTTTATCGAGATTTTTACCGAAATCGACACAAAAACTGTCTTTACCCGACTCGACAAACTCCCCACGGTGACTCTGTTCGATTTTCGCGGACGACTCGCGTTCAACAACCGAATTTCCGGACCCAAATTCGGGATCATGGAATTTTTTGGAAAAAAATTTAGAGAGAGATAACAAAACGCGTCGTGAGGAAAACATTCAAGTGTGTTTTGCGCGTTCCGATTTTTCGGCCTTTAACGCCGTCGCATTGGCACTCCTGTTGGTTCCAAATCCGTCAACTGTCAATTCAACGTAAACATTCAGGAAGAAACGCCGGAGCCCCGCAGTTTTTAAATTTTGTTCGAAATGTCCGACGATGACGAGGTGCCCTACGTCAAGAAGCCTAGAACCATCCACTACGGGTCGCTGGAAGATGCGGAACGAGTCAGGCTCGAAACCAAAGATGAAGACAGCAACGATGGCGAAGAGTCGGCCCCCTCGAATCCGCCCCAGGTCCACGTGTCCACAGGTATTTTAGCAATTTCTTCGAACTGTCAGATAATTGGCTGAAAAGGCGTTCGGTAATTTTCTAGTTTTATTCCTTCTCCAATAAATTATCCTCAACTTTCCCTGTGCCTTGTCCTAAGCCATCTGGAGAAATAGTAGATTACACACTAAGGTGGAAAATGTTTCATTTCTGTCGAGATCTAAGATAGCTTACCGAGGCCCATAAGGCCGAGGTGAGCTAATGCTCGAGACAGAAGGAAATTTCCACTGAGGTTTGTATACTATTTTATTCACAATCATTCATTTTTGGCAAATAAACCAAAATTAATTTGTAAAATTTCACTCTACGCTATCTATCGAGCGATTTTCGTACTCACAGCAGGTTAGGAATGGGCCCATTCCTAACCTAGAGAGGGAAAGTAAGGTCAGGAATGGATTGTCAGGAATGATTAACTTTACCACTTCTTAAAAGGTTAAGAATGGACATATTACCTATATGATTGCGAATAAAAGTATTTCCGCATCTTGATATTTACAGAATCCGCTAAAATAAACCTTTTATTCGCAATCATATAGGTAATATGTCAATTCCTAATCTTTTAAGAAGTGGGGAAGTTTCTCTAGGTTAGGAATGGGCCCATTCCTAACCTGCTGTGAGTACGAAAATTGCTCGGTAGATGGCGTAGAGTGAAATTTTACAGATTAATTTTGGTTTATTTTCCAAAAATGAATGATTGCGAATAAAATAGTATACAAACCTCTGTGGAAATTTCCTTCTGTCTTGAGCTCACCTCGGCCCTACGGGCCTCGGTAAGCTATCTTAGCTTTCGACAGAAATGAAACATTTTCCACCTCGGTGTGTAATCTACTATTTCTACCATTTTTACCAAAAATTTCCCGATAACCGAAGAAGGCACTAAATTAGGTAATTCCTAAGGGGTCTTTTGCTGGTTAATGGCTAATTCCCACATGGCACCTGGCAGTGCAGCGATGTGGAAGTCTACAATTACTATCAGAGAAAAAGACACAAAAAAAATGTTTAGTACACGATTTTCCAAACACAAATTGGGGAAAGAACATATCAGGTCATTTTGTCGCGCTGCGCTGCGCTGCGAATATGTACACTCACATTATTTGAAAGTGAAACAGTTGAATTGCTGGTTTGACTGATTTGATTTGGTTTGACTGCATAGTACCGGCATTCGGGTCGGTTCGGTAAAACTCGTTGCCTTCGATCTTACCAGACCTTGCTATGCAGTCTACAATGTTGCTAAATTAGTCAAACCAGCGATTCAAATTCATTCAACTGTTTCATTTTCAAATAATCAGGGTGTACAAGGATACTTTTGAAAGCAGCCCCCTGCTGTATGCGAATAATTGGTCTTTAGGGTTGAGTTTTCAACACCCTAGTGAAAATTGGAAAACCCGCCTTTCACGGGTCTAGGGAAGGAAAACTATTCACCTTAAAATTTCAGAATACATGGAGCTGGAGGACGCCATGTCTCGAGACAAGCAGGCGTTGCTCGAAGAGTTTGAGCGTCGGCGGAAGGCCCGTTCGATCAACGTGTCGACTGACGACGCGGAGGTCAAACGAAATTTGCGACAATTAGGCGAACCGATCTGTTTGTTTGGCGAAGGGCCCGCTGATCGGCGATCGCGATTACGTGATATTTTGAGCCGGTATGTACTTCCGTGTTTGTGGGCGAGAGAAAATTGTTTTTTTTATTATTATTATTAGGACAGGCGAAGACGCGGTTATACGGAGAGAAGCCGAAGAGGAAAGGAAGCAGTTTGAGAAGGATTTAGAGACGACTTGGTATCATGAAGGACCGGAAAGTTTGAAAACGGCGAGATTGTGGATCGCCAATTATTCATTGCCACGCGCTAAAGCGCGATTGGAAGAAGCTAGAAACATGACGGATTTGCCGACGGCCACAAAGACCGCCAAAAAACAGGAGATTCAGAAGAAGCTGCAGATTATGAGTATTTATTCAAGTCAGATTGGGGATACTAGGCCGATTTCTTCAGTGGAATTTAGTCCCAATTCTAAATTGTTGGCAACAGCTTCATGGTAAGGAACGTCAGAACGTCCATGTCTCTTCTTTCTGGCCATTCTACCAATTGTACGTTTCTAGATACCTTCCTTACCGACTTTTTATTTAAAAGTTTTAGAATAGTTTTCATTTTATTATACGTGGTTAAAAGCATTTTTGGGCAATTGAATAGCAATCTGCTGTAAATTCGTGCTTCATATGTAAATATATGTAAATAAATGTTAAAATGTTTGGAACAAATTTGTAGGAGCGGTTTGTGCAAAGTTTGGTCAGTCCCTGACTGCACCCTCAAACAGACCCTTAAAGGCCACACTTGCAACGTGGGCAACATTATTTTCCACCCCAAAGCCACCATCAGTCAAGATGAAAAAATTTGCAACATGGTCTCTTGCGCCTCAGACGGATCAGTGAAATTATGGGACTTTAACAGGTTTGGAACTACATATTCCTGTGAGTGTAAGTAGCGTCTGTGATAGTGAGACGAGAGGAAGCTGGGTAATGATCTTCCATTTTCCTGTTACACATGCTGCTTATTTTCTTAGAAATTTAGTTATGTCCGGGAATTTATTTACAAATAACGACAATGTCAATTCCGCAGCGAGGAACCTATAGCCGATATTGAAGGTCACATGCCTCATAGAGTGTCAAAAATAGCGTTTCATCCCTCTGGACGGTTTTTGGGCACCTGTTGTTACGACTGTTCATGGCGACTGTGGGACCTTCACCAATGCACTGAGGTCCTACATCAAGAAGGCCACGCGAAACCGGTGCACTGTATTTCCTTCCAAATCGACGGTTCTGTCTGCGCCACAGGGTAAATTTTAAGACTTTTTCTTCTAATCAATTATGTAAATTACTTGAAACGAAAGTATCTTATTAAAAATGAACTGATGTTTTAGGGGTCTTGACGCCTTTGGACGGGTATGGGATCTGCGGACGGGACGGTGTATAATGTTCATGGAGGGTCACTTAAAGGCTGTTGTGGGCATCGATTTTTCCCCTGATGGCTACCACATAGCCACCGCGAGCCAGGATAACACCTGCAAGATTTGGGATTTACGAAAACGATCCCTGCTGTATACGATTCCCGCACATACCAACTTGATTTCAGACGTCAAGTTTCAACGTGATGGAGGCGATTATTTGATCACTTCTTCATACGATTTTACAGCGAAATTGTGGACAAATCGGACTTGGCAACCACTAAAAACGCTATCAGGACATGACGGTAAGGTCATGTCAGTGGATATTTCGCCTGATCATCAGTATATTGCCACTGGTTCATATGACAGGACGTTTAAGTTTTGGGCGCCGGAGGAATTAAAAATTTAGGATATTTTCAGTGAAGTTTTGTACAAAAGAATTAGTCTGTTAATAATAAAAAGTACCACGTATATCGATTTATTATTGCCCCCTGTAAGATTTGAAAATTGCGGTAGAGTATGAAATGACGCCTCTGGAGCATTCAAGATTTTAGGGGATTCAGAATTTGATAGTCTCTGAAATATGGATCAATTTGATGTATTTTTGTGCGATATAAGTACCACCGTTCAAAAGTTACAAGAGTTAAATTGGTAATATTAAAATTGTTGGCGTCGATTTTAGGAACTATTCTGGAGGACCTACAGTTCCTACGAATACTATTGTAGCATTGTACAATAATCGAATGAAAGGAAAAGTAGAATTTATTACTTCCCAACATTCATACTTTATTATACTCACTCATGGACATGCCGAAATAGCTAGAAATTAATACAAAATACTGCTTGTGTTTGTACATATCCAGAAAAATGCTCAATTGGACGGTATGTTCCTCATCTGTCTGACGGCAGCAACGTATCTGGCCGCGCACCCTGAACTTTGCGCTTGATATTGGTCCGTGGGTAGTTTCAACAATAGCGCCATCTGCTGGAGGTTTTCCGACAACGTAATCCCCAAGTCTTGTAGAACGTTGTTCAAATAGCCTGAACACGTTGATGCCACCAGGTTACATGAATACGCAATAAAAAACAACTCACCAATATCGTGAGCGAGTTGTCTACTAGCTGGCTGACTCAGCTCGCAAATCGACAAAATCCGGTCGCAGAATCCTTGACACGTTCCTCTTGCAACAACTTTGAGAAACACGTGCGCCAGCGCTCCTTCCGCATCAGTTGCCGTGTTGTACTCTTGATCCACCGCTTTTAAGGCGCAAGTCAGGGCTGGATTGTCTCGAAACAAAAACGGCTCCAAGTGCTGAGGCAACGTCATTAGGTATTGACCAATCTAAAATTAGTAATAGTAAATACAATGGTAATACTGGTAGTGGCAAAAAATTCCAAGGCTCAAGATGGCGCTAGCTAGCGCCCTCTATCGACAACTTATGGATGCAGACCTGCGTTATGTATTCTTGCGGGGAGAAGCTGTAATCGGGCAAGTCGGAGTTATGCAATGTCGAATTAGCGAACTGAGCCCACGTTTTCGCAGCTTGAACGACATCTAATTCCACCGAAATCGGCGCAAACACCACTTGATACGTCGTATGGTGGATATCGCTACACAATTTATTGAACTCGCTCGTCACGTGATCCAGCAGCGACAATTGCGTTCCTTCCGTAACGCACTTGACCAATGATTCGTATTCCTTTCTATCGTTCGCACTCAGCAAAAGATATTTGTAATCGAAACTGCTTTCTTTTTGGTCGAACTCCAAAATTGTTTGGGTCAAATCTTTCTCGAGTTGTTGCAACTTCAGCAAAACTTCTCCGACGTTTTGCAACAGTAAGAGGCATAACTGGAAACTTTTCAGGTCTTCGTCGTGTTTCTTGTTGCGGTCAATTTGTCTTAGGACAACCCTGTACTGGTCGGCGTAAGTGAGAAAGAACGCTCTTAGAGCTATGATTAAGCCGCAGTAACTGCAACTTTCGGTTATTTGAAGACAACGTTTTTTGGCGTCGTTGGCCATATCGATGACTTGGGGAATGCTCAAACTCAGGGCTTGGATCGTATCGGGAAGCTCATCTCGCAGACAGTTTATCATATCAAGTTTTTTTATTAAGTAGGCCTGCTCGTATGCGGCGTACTTATTGGTGTAAACAATGAAATGGTTGTAGATTGCTTGAAGCAGCAACAAAACCTTGTCTTTCACCGATTTACCTGGAGAAACGGAAGCAACTACTAGATTAATGCATCCAATAAGGAGAAAAAAATTAAAAGTTTAAGTACCTTGAGCTGTTTGCTCGATCAAGGAGACCAAATTGCTGGCAAACTGTTTTGTGATTTGTTTGACTTCAAATAGAAAATTCAGCTTATCTTCAGTTTGCTTCAAGGCGGCGTCTATGCACTCGTTGAGGGTCGGATCGAGAGAACTCAGTACGTCCGTGTATATTTCGATCAACGAATCCAGACTGCCTTGACTCGTGAATACCTGGTTGAACCATTTCTGTTGAGTATGCCAATTGGAGAGCAGAATGTCGTAGAAGTTGTGAATCCACTGCATAACGGTCTCGTCTTGTTCAATCTCCAACTGGTTGCGCCACTTCTTCAGCAACACGTCCTTCTGGCACTTGTTGTAGTACTTCAGTAGTTGGGGCAAGCGACCCATGGACTTGAAAATTCTCACGTAAACGACCGATTGTTCTGCAATTACAGATTCCAGGTTTACTGACATTAAAGTAATTATTGAATTTAACAAGTACTTAAAAAAAATGGGATTTTCTACCCTTTTTCCTAATAGCATTAATAGGTACTACCTGTGTTGGCTGAAGTAAATGCTTGTACTATGGCTGGACTCGCTATAGCTTCCAACCTGTTCTTCAACCCTTCCAGTTGCAATTTTCTATCTTCATAGTCCCCTACATTGATCAGCAATTTGAGGGAGCTCTGCATGCCCATGATTTTCTGTGAAATATTTTCCACGTTTTTGGAATCAAAAACTTCCTCCAAGTCATTAACTGTAACCAAACTGAGTAAAAATCTAACGTTACTGGGTCGCCACAGTACCTAAAAGTGTCCAGTTGTCACTTTCATGAAGTCCTTGCTTGGCCATATTCAACTCATTCTTAATTGTATCCAATTTTTCGATAGTATTAATTGATTTGCCTGTATCTTCCTCGATTTTGACAATTTCACCTCTGACCGCTTCCATTTTCTCTTTTAAATCAGCGGCTTCCTCTTGCAAGTTCCTGGTGTCTCGCATTATTTTTGGTAGAGACATCAACACCTGCTGGCTGGTTTCCTCTAAGGCGGTGTTGACTTGCTGAACGTAAAGCTGAAGTTTCATTGCGATGGACATTGTGTAGTTCTAAAATAAGGTTTTATAGGTGCAGTTTTGATATGCCAGCAAAGATCTACCTCTTTTTTCTCGTGGTTTTCTACATTCTTCAGGATATTGTTTATCCAGGCTTTCGTGTCGAAATTGTCGTCCGAAAAAGCGCTAATATCCTAAAATAGGCGATGTTATCGATGTTCGAAAAGGTTAACTTACAAATTACCATTATTTTGCTTTAGTTTGTTGATGTTTCCTACTGTGACACTTCCTAACCTCAAATATTTGGATAACTAAAGTATCAAGTGTATCCCTCAAAAAAGGATAGGAGCAGAAGTTTAAGTTAAACTTTTTTTAATGAGTGGTATTAGGCGGCAATTCTCTACCTCAATTAATTAAAATAATTAATATTAATACTTTTATTCAATGACATCTGTCAAACTTGACATTAATTAAAGGGACACGACAATTCAATATTTTTTTGAAAGTTATTATTTATTAAACGATTTAACGACAAAAGTACATTGTTATGTTAATTAAAGATTAAAAATTAAAATATTTACTTTTACAGCCTAAAAGCCGTACGGCTAGGTGGCCTGGGCTTTAAAATTCTAATCTACGCGCCAAAATTAAAAATTGAGGATTTTCAAAATAAAATCGCACAAGTTGCTAAATTGGTTTATTGTCTTGTAAAATATCTTGTATGAGATGCAAAACCTTTTGATATAAGAACGAATACCTGAAAAAGTAGCGTTAACTCGATAACAGGCCAAATTAGAATCAAGTTACCTGCTGGAAGGCTTGCAAATTCCGAGATGGTCCTGGGGAATCTCGTAATACTCCCCAATGCCCGGATTCCCCGAATGCGGTTCAACAATTCGAAACTTGAACTTCATTGCGGTCACAATAGTCGCTTTAGTTTCCACAAATGTCACCACTTTCATGTCCAGTTTTTTGTTAATGTCCAGAAATTTATCGTGAATTTCCAAAAGTTTGGACGAATCTAAAAGCAGTTTGTAAAATAGCAAAATTTTTAAAATTTAGTAATTTACTTTCTTGCAATTCCTGGACTTCAAGTGAAGGCCAAAAAACCAAAGCGCTAGCTTGATTGAAACTTGCCACACTCGAGCCAATATGAGGAGTACTGTAAAAAACTAACCCCTTAGTGTTTAGACACATCTTCCGAATTTCCTTATCTTGGCTTTCAAAAGCTGCAACACCCAGTATTAACAAATAAATCTTTTATACGCTAACAACTCAAGCACCTTTACATAACAAATTCTTAACTAACAGACCACCCATGGAATGAGTTATCCAAATAATAGGCCGTTTTCCGAGGCCCACTCCCATCAGTTGCTCCAACAACTCATCGCATCGTGCCTCGAGATTTTTAACTTTTTCCGTTGAGCAAATCGGCGCCCAAAGTGACAAATTAGTTTCGTAATTTACCCCGATTATACGCAAATTATCACAGTCTTCGGCCAACCAATCTCGGGGCCAACAATAAGTGTAAGATTCATCGTCGTCGTTGCAACAAGTGTATTTGTCGCCGGAACAGGCGTAAGGTCCCGTGCTTTCCAGATGAACGTTGGTAGGGATGTCCTCCCAAACTACTTCGTAATCCTTGCAAACGAGATCGTCCCGCAGTTCCCGTTCCAGATCCTCCATGAACTGCTTCGTGTTCGGGTCGCTGGTGTTCTTTCTTTTACGCTTCTTCGCCGGAGGACTTAAAGGCGGAGAATCAGACGGCATTAAGCTTTCTGCAATTCGAATTTTTTCAATTGTGACCGCTAAACTTTTGTCACAATTTGCGGGATTGTGGATTTTTCACTTTAGGAAATTTATTCGTGCCAATAAGATTAGACGATTGGGACGGTAAGGATTGAGCGGGCGGGAGGTTGACGTCGTCGCAAAACCCTTACTCACCTTTTCTACCTTTCTTACCGATGAGACCCAACGTCTCCCGCTTCTTGTCCCGTTGCCTCCACGTAAAGAACACGCCACCCATCAAGCCGTGAACAAAAATTATGTCGGCATCGGGCTTCTGGGTGGTACGCGTTAAGGGATGCAACGGGTACAGCCTCTGGCGGTAGATGGCGTCCTCGTCGAGGTCCAAATTCGCCAAAGCCTTCGCAGCCGGGATGGCAATGCGAACATCCTCGTGGTCCTTCCATTCGGCCAGAACCCCAATCCATCCTAACGCAAAAAAAAACTGTTTACTTCCACAACAAGATGAAAGAACTTAAGCGGACGCTATTGATGAATTACCGGATTTGAACAAGTCTTCCAGTAAATCGTGATTCAAAGACAGGTACGACATGATCCTGGATATGGTAGCAGTGATTTCCAAATTGTCCCGAAACCGGCGGCTGATCTCCATCAACAGCGGCAGCCCGTTAAATTCCGCGATGTCTCTGGAGTACTTCCCAATACTCGCGTGATGAAGAAGAGATTCCAAACATAGAGGCAAAACGTCCTGGGTAGATTGAGCCTGGATGAATTTCGTTAACTCCATGGGGGCGTGATCGTGGTCAACTATTCTCGCGACATCCTGTTGAAATAATTTTCATAATTAAAAAAAAATAAAGAAAAAGAGAAAAACTTACGTGAACATCAGCAAAAACTTTAGAAATAAAATAACCCACACAAGGATGTTGCGATTTTGCATGCAAAGAAACCAGCAGTTCTTTCATCACTTCCACCAGCATATTTTTGGTGTAAGTGAAGTACCGAAGTGGAGGTTCGATAAAAAAGCGCGGGCTTGCGTGTTCAGTACGAGCTAAGCCGACAGCAGTTCTGGCGTCAATGATGTTGGAAATTATCGCAAATTGCCAATCTTCCAAAGTTTTAATTTTCGCTAATTGTCTGACAGCTTTGCTTCTTATAAACTTATTCTCGTTATTGGCAAGAGTCGAGAGTCGTTTGGCTAATGCGAATTTGAGAGAATTCCAGGGTTTGTCCAGAGAGTAGGTTCGCTCTTGGTCGTGTGGGGGGCCTATCATGAAATATTCGGGGGTGTCCTTTCGTTTGGAAAACTCTGGCTCCATTATCGTCAGAATTGAAGAATCGAAGGCGTTGTCGAGGATGCAGCGAGTTTTTCTGACTTGGTAATACAGCCATCCTGCACTGAATTTCGTATTGGATTTCGAAAACGATTATGGGACTAGTTACCTTGTAATAATTGCTGTCATGCATGTTAACTTGAAAATTTTTGGACGCTTATTGAAGAAGTGCATGGAAATGGTTTGATTCTGATATTATGGAGATGAAACGTCAGTTTCGAAACGTCAAAGCCACATGGCAGGAGAAACAAAACACAATTACATTAACACATGCGTGTCAAGGTTAAGTGAAGTGTCAAGAACTGCAGTGACGTCCGTCAGCGAGTTTTCGCGAGGGGGCAACAAAAAATATTTTATTGAATCTACCCACTGCAGGAAATAAAAATGAATAAAGAAAATCTGTCACTGTAATGTACTTGTTCCTACTGTACTCGAGTTAATGGGTGTTAAATTTGCATTTTCCTACTTTTCACTTTCCACATGGAGGGGCGGCAACGCTTTCGAAAACGGCATGAGCGACCGTACCGCGCTTGCGCGCCGAGGTTAATCGGCAGGTTGTCCAACTTTGTGGCGCAAAATAGTCCTGATTTGGTTGCGTTGCGAGTGGGAAATTTTGGCGTGTTTCGTGGAAAAGTCGGAAAAATCGACCGATCGTTTTTGAATTTACCGTGGCCACCGGTCTGTCGCTGTCACTTTTGTTTGCTTTGTTTTGTAATGCGCGCAAACGTTTCCGTTCACCGTTGAGAAAAGCTCGTCGGCCGACAATTTCCGGTTGTAACCAGTTAAAAAGTGGTTAAGTTACCTGCACAACCAGTGAAAAGTGACTCAATCGAGTAGTCCGTCCGGCGTTGAGAGAAGGCCGCGCCATTTTGCAGACGACCACATTTTACACATTTTTGGCTGTCATCCACGCCGAGAGAAATGTCAGGGGAAGAAACTTCTGCCGACCGCAACGTCGAGATATGGAAAATCAAAAAACTGATCAAAAGCCTGGAATTGGCGAGGGGGTGAGTGCAACGTGTTCGCAACATATGTCTGGCCGCCTTTCTCTCGAAAAAGCGCGATTTTCTGAGGGTTATTTCCGTTTTTCGTTGCAGGAACGGCACCAGCATGATCTCCCTCATTATTCCACCCAAGGACCAGATTTCTCGGGTTAGCAAAATGCTGGCTGACGAATTCGGCACTGCTTCCAATATCAAGTCCCGCGTCAACAGACTATCTGTACTAGGCGCTATCACGTCCGTACAGCATCGTCTCAAATTATACACAAAAGGTACTTGCGTCGCAGTGAAATGAGCATTAAAAATAACCCAAACCTAACCCCAAATCATAAATTAAAGGAGCTGATTATAGTTACACTTTTAATGGTTTGTATCTGAATATGTTGATTTAAGGTTTCTACCTCATCAATTAATAATAATTTTATCATTCCTAAACCAGAAAACGCAAAGCAGGATCGAAAATGGAAATCGCGACTTGAGCCAATGCAAGGCAGTAATTTTTTGAAGCCCTGACTGCAAATACGAATACTCTGACGTTTTTTATAAATTTTATTTTGGAGGTTAGAAATACATCTCACGTGCATATAACATAGAGGGCGCTGTAACTAAGTGACCTCATGAGCGCCTCCCGCAGTAAAATCTTGAAGTAAACGTTTATGTGTCCTCTTTCTTTATCAACGGAGTCTTAATATCTACTAGTTGCATAATAAACTATTTATTATAACAATATTTTAATTATAATATTCAAGAAAGAAAAAATATCAAATTTATTGAATTAGTTTCTTACACGTTGACCATAGAGATTAAAGAAGAATTTGGAATTTTTTCTTTATCTTTTCAAACAACTCGACTAGAATTCCGTTCGTTGATGGTGAAACAGTCTGTAGAGACATTTCAAGATAGCGGTATTGCAGATGTTTGGACATAACAAATTGGTAGATTTGTTGAAAAATTCGGCCGTTGTTTTGTTGCCCTATTCCTATAGAGTTGAAAGCTGATTGGAGAGTCGTGTTCACCGCAATTGTTTTGCCCGGTTCCAGTACCCCCGAACGGTCTGGTGATCTACTGCGGCACAATCGTGACGGACGAAGGCAAAGAGAAGAAGGTCAACATCGACTTCGAGCCCTTCAAGCCAATCAATACATCTTTGTACTTATGCGACAATAAGTTCCACACTGAAGCTCTCACTGCGCTGTTGGCCGACGACAACAAGTTCGGTTTTATTGTCATGGACGGTAACGGCGCCCTCTTCGGTACGCTACAGGGCAACACTCGAGAGGTCTTGCACAAATTTACGGTCGACCTGCCGAAGAAACACGGTAGAGGTGGTCAATCGGCGCTCCGTTTCGCCAGGTTGCGAATGGAGAAACGGCACAATTACGTCAGGAAAGTGGCGGAGGTCGCCACGCAGCTCTTCATCACCAATGACAAGCCAAACATTGCCGGACTCATCTTGGCCGGTAGTGCCGACTTTAAGACTGAACTTAGTCAATCAGATATGTTTGATCCTGTAAGTTTTCAGCATCTCTCAACTTTTTTGACATTCAAACCACATTTTGTGCATTCAAGCCATAAGCATTGATTTTTCAACTTGAAGATATTGTCGCGACTAATGAATTGGTTGGGTTTCAGAGATTACAAGCGAAGGTAATTAAGTTGGTGGACGTGTCCTACGGCGGTGAGAACGGCTTCAATCAGGCGATTGAGTTGGCGGCCGAATCCCTGCAGAACGTCAAATTCATTCAAGAGAAGAAACTGATTGGTCGGTACTTTGACGAAATTAGTCAGGATACGGGAAAGTACTGTTTTGGCGTTGAAGACACGCTTCGAGGTCTCGAATTGGGCGCCGTTGAAACGTTGATCTGTTGGGAGAATCTTGACATTCAGCGGTACGTGCTGAAGAATCACACGACGGGGACGGAAACGGTCCTGCATCTAACGCCTGAACAGGAAAAGGATAAATCACATTTTACCGATAAAGAAGTGAGTACACTAATGTCTTCAACACTGGAATTACCTAGGGGAAGTTTTTTTTTTTAAATTACGTAATGGTCAAAATTGTATTCAAATAGTTCAAATTAAGTGTTTTATTCTTTTTTTCTCCGATAGAGTGGCGTGGAGTTGGAATTAGTGGAATGTCAGCCGCTGCTCGAATGGCTGGCCAACAACTACAAAAATTTTGGTGCTACTTTAGAAATTATCACGGATAAATCTCAAGAGGGTTCTCAATTCGTCAGAGGATTCGGCGGTATTGGAGGTCAGTATAACTCAATCGATTATTAATAATGTTGTACGATAAGTTGTCACAGTCATTAGATTCAAACTATTCAGCTTTTGGAGAATTTTTTTCAATTAGTTTTTACACAGTTCAACTGTTGAGTGAATTTCACAAACTTAAAAACTGCCGTTTAGTATCGTATAGACATTGTGACGTATAGACATCGTGACGTATAGACATCAGTTGGTTGGCTTAGGTTGCGTGCGCATCAACAAATGATTGGTGTAATTTCATGACTTAAGCGATGAAACAAAATAGTTGCAAGTGCGACCCCTCTAATGGTACAATTCAGGGCAGTGCAAGCGACTCACTTGGCGTGAATTATGTAAAACGACAATCTAAGTTTGATTTCAAAAAAATGGCGACAAGGTTTCTGAGATTCGCTCGTGCAAGGTGGCCTGATTTTCCTTCTGTTAACGCCTCAAATATACCTGCTGATAGTTGTTGGGGAATTCGGTCGGGGGTAAGCTCCCTGCACTCCGCGTTTGGTTTCCTTTGCAACGATAGGTCCCCTGATAGTGTTTTTGTCGGTGACGCGACCCGTAGATGTAGACATTGTGTGTTGTAATCTGAAAGTGTTTTGTTTACTAACCGAATAAAAATTTTATAATGCTGCCTGGACACGACAGGCATTCTGCGCTACAAAGTGGACTTTCAATCTCTGCAAGCTGATGAGCCTTTGGACGATGTAGATCTTGATGATTATTAAAGGTTTGCATATGCCAGAGCTCCTACATCAAGGTATATTTGTGACAAAATTGTTTTTAATGTGCATTTTACAGATTTGTGCTAGCTCCTGATTAGCTAACTGTTATTATTTCGGTTATTATTATTATTTCAGTATTTTATTGCATTTGTCATTTACTTATTTGTGTTTTTATAATTGACCAAGTGGCAGCAAGAAATGTTCAAAATTCCGTTGAGAAAATCTCTCAGTATTTGAGAAAAACATTTCTTGTTTTCACGCCGTTTTCTGGTCTAGATGATTGTTTCATTCAACTTGTGGGTTTTGTTAAGAAAATGCGTAATACGCAAGCACTGTCACCGTTGAAATTTTTATTTGTTTAATTACTGCAAGTTTGATGATCCAAGAAGTGGTTGGTGGTTAAATTTCTGTGTTTTTGTTCAGTAACCGCCGCCCTTGCTTATTAACACGAACGCTGGTTTTTCTTGCAGGTTTGTTACGATACAAGGTGGACTTCCAAAGTCTACAACTCGACGAACTGGATATTGGAGAGGAGTTCGACCTAGACGATTATTAATATTCCTGTAAGAGCTATACTAAACGACAGCATTTGTAGGAGTGGTGCTGTTGTGAAAAACGTGCAGTGGTTGTAATTTTGCTCATAACCTATTTAAACTTATGTGTTGTTACGAATTGCACATACATATTTAGTAAATTATAGTTTTTTTTTATTTGAGATTGTTTACTTATTGTTAATTTATGTATATTTAGTTATGATAGGTCTTAACTGTGTCAACCTTAATATGCATCCATTAACGACTTGGTTACTACGTAAATGAGTGACACACTATCGCCAATTACTTGGTTTAGTCTAATTTTTATTAACGCGCATCGAAATGTTTAGTAATAATTTTGTTATTTTTCGGACTGTCAACGTTTCTTTGTCTTCGTGAACAAATAAACGATCTGAAGTTACTCTACATTCCGGTGAAGATTACTTGAGGGCAACTACTTCTACGAAAGCTTTAATTTTGATGGTTTTCCAAAATAATTTGATATCTATGCATAGTTATTGTATGTATTGTATAATTGGGATTTCTGTTAATAGCTATGCAGTTTAATTAAAAAGTGAGTACCATAGGGAACAACTTTATCCATAAATTATTTGCAATTCTAATGTATCTTAATTTATTTCATACGATAATTTTTTACGCCTCCCAAGATGTCAGTCTTGCGGACCAACCACATGTTAACCATCGTTTTTGATATTTGAGTGTTGATGATTTGTAAAAAATTGAACAAGAAATAAATTTTTTACATATAGATGAATTTACTTGACCAGTTTCATGTGATGCGAGTTTCTCAACCAGTCACTATCACGAGGAGTCCCCGCTTAACAATAGTCAATATAGATAAAAACATAATTTTATTCTTCTGTGGCAATTACAACATAAAATCTATTAAAGTGTGTTCAATATTCATATTGTATCTTAGGAAATTATTAACAAACAGTAAAATTATTAACCCATCGAAATTTCTTGCTTTGTTGGACTAGCAGAAGGGGTATTGGGAAAGTTCAGATCCAACTTCTCCAGTTCCTTCTCCAAATCTTCGCTATTTCCGGTATTATTTGGCGCGTTGTCGTCATTATTGACCAATTGCGCCAACTCCGCCTCTAATTCATCATCATCAATTTGATCCTCAACCACGGGTCTTGATATCGCTGCTTGTACATCATCATGCATATCCATTACCTGCAAGTGCGTAATTTTATTAATTGAAAAAATAAAGTCGCTTTTACCTCTCCCAGCTTCAACATAGTTTCTTCCACGGCATCTTCTGTTAATCCGGTTTCCTTAAATGTTGTGTTGAAAGCACCAAGAGCGCGTTTGTACGACTGCCACACGTCAGCGTCAGAATGGACATCTCGGACTCTTTCCAGGAGTGCCTGAACGTTGTGAAGAGCATTAACTTTTCGGGATAGTGTTTTTTCGATTCCGTGCTTCTTTCTCAAACAAGTTTTTGCCTGAAAAAAATTGATTTGTTTGAAAGTTAATTGTTTGCTTCAAAGTTACCAATTGTTTATGACCCTTAAGTAGGTGTTGCTTGACTTCCTTGACGCAAACGGCGATTTCGTCTTCCAGATCTTCAACATGTTTCGTAAAAAGTGTTTCATTCTGTTGCAAAACGTAAACCCCAATATCAACTTCAGAAATTGGTTTGATCTTATTTTGGCTGAACTTGATCAAAATCGACCGAAACCCGTCCTGTTCACCGTTTAAAACGGTCATATCGGCTTGCTGCTGCTGACACAAATAATTTAACAACAATTTGATGTCATTGGCATGCCGCTCTTCTCGATGCAACAGTTTCAATAGGTGCTCAAAGTTGATCAATTTATTCCTAAATTTTTCAGGAATTTGTGCTATAATTTTCTGCGCCTCCTGCTTAACAACTCCCAAAAATACGTAGATCGTGTCATGGTGGGCATTGGGAGACGAAAACAAAGATCGTTTGATGGTGTTGTAAGACCAAGAAAGGGGTCGTTTTAAAAGCAAATCAGTGGCCCAGCCTCCCCAATCTTGCGGCAACTTTCGCATAAACTCATCTATTTGCTGCAACTCCCCTTTCTTCGCCAACTCCTGGACGACCACCCCCAAACAGCTCGGGGGGCGATTGTCTATGGTAAAAGCTTGCTTCAATTGCAATACCGTAAAACTGTAAGTGACGTTAGTGGCGCAATAGATCCAAATTATTTCCCTCCAAGACGCCACTTTCGTGTCCCAGTCCTTCGGATTGACCGTCGCACTCCGGAAGGGCGAATACAATGAGGTGACACGGTCCTTGTTCTTCCATTCGTCTGGCAACTTATCTTCCGGTATATTCAACATCGACATCAGTTAATGCGATCCTATCATAGCAAATTTAAGGGACAGAATTAAATTACGCGTTGCGAGTTGCACATTACAAAATAAACCCTCCCCCTCTACTTTCAAATTTTGACACACACACATGCTTTTATGACGTATGACGTCATAAACGTCATGATGACACATTTGACTCATGACGTTTGTTAAAAAGAACAACTTTAACTATTGCTCACTAGAGGGGGCGTTACGCCTTAATTTTAATTTTACTTTAATAAATATGTACAAGCTTAATTATTGTTATAGGTATTCAAGATGATTATTTGGGTAGTATACAGTAGTTTAGCTGCAATTAGTAATTTATGGTAATTTGTAACAATTGTACTGCAGATTTCTGTAGCTAATAGCCGTGTAGATTCTAGGTGCCTGTTTGAGTGGTTTTGTGCTGCGAGCTGTCATTGCACGGCGGCCCCCATGACATGAACTTCAATGCCATACGTCAAACGGTCATGACTTGGCGTGTACCTCTTCACGGGTTATTTCGCGTTATTCATGTAAGGAATTTATAACTGGCACCGTGCCTTGTTTTCATAAATGACCCGCAACTCTCGAACGCCGGAAACACCGCCTGACCCCCTAAAGAGTGTAGTGTCATGTTGATTTTGTTGCCCAAAGCGTAGTCCCAATGTTCAAAATGTTGCAAGGTAATGAAGGAAACAGTTAATTACATAATTGGCAAGTCTTGAAGCTTGTTATGGGTGCTTTATATACTCCAAATTTTCGTGCATAGTGACTTGTCAAAAGGTCAAGGGCGAAATTTGCAGGTCTCGTTGTGGCGTTATCACATTAACATTTTTCGCGAACGTGACTTTGATGGACTTGTGTGTTAATTGGGTAGATTGTTTTAGTTGGTGGCAGACGTTCAAAACAGCACGTTTGTGCTGAATTTTCTCCTGTTGGTTCTAGAGATTGGAGACCGCTGTTATGGCACCCCACGGTTGTAAGAGCTGTCTGAGGGAAGTTGTTAGAAAAATGTCTGACCAGAAAAGGGGACCAATGGAAGTTAACGGAGTGTCAGAAAACGGATTGCCAGAGAGTCCATGTGAGTATCTGTTGAATATTTTTTTCCCTTGTAAATAATACAAAAACTATTGTTGTTGGTTTGTGGGGTGTAAGGTTGAAGAAGACTTCCAGAATTCTGCACAGTTTTAGGAAAATTTGAAAAGATGCAGCGTTTTTTGATTTAAAACCTTTGCCATTCATGAAGAACGCGCCAGACATTCATTGAAGCGAACTCTGGGCCAAAAGCATGGCTCTATTTTTAGTCCTAAGATCACGAGAAGATTCAGGTTAGACGCCCAAATTGGCAGCATTATGCTTCAATTTTTGCACTTGCCAGTATTGGCCCCATTGACAAAAAGAAAGTTTCAAATTCACCTTATTCCAAAGTATTGTATGTAGTTCTCCATTCAAGGGGCAATTGTTCAAAGAATGTAAAACTTTTTTCCGTCAACTTTTTTTCATAACATGAATAGTAAAAAAACACATTTGGGAAGTTAAAACTAGAAAAATTCTTGTAAAAGAAGGTTAAGAATTTTTTTCAGCACTAATAGTATTTTATTATCTTTAACATTGCGGCGTATAATAATAAATTGTTTTTTTTTTAAATATGCAATTTTCTAAATCGATGTAGAAAGTAACCTAATTGAACCATTACACATAAATGTGCATAATTCTGACTTTAAACTAACTCTCAGTGCGTAATGAAGGATAAAAAGTTGTGAATAAGTTACTTTCTTGAAGTGGCGCAAGGTCGACATGCTGATCTTAATAAGATTTAATTATTTACTAACGCACAACGGTTTTATTTATGTACCTACTTAATTTAATTTTGCAATTGTTTCAACGTAGAACTTTTTTTAGCAGAGATGTAAGCAGATCAAATTTTTTGCTCCTCTTGTTTTTATTTGTTAGGGCAATCGACCCTTTGGTGGTTGTAAATTTTCTACTCTCCTCTTTGCCGTGATTGACGCTTCCGTTTTGTGGTGACAACTCTAGTGCAAATTCAATACCGTGTTGCGTAATGATGAGTAAAGAAACAGGTTATATTTAAAGGTTTATTGATACGTTTGATGCCATTCCTCCTAAATTTAACGAAACGTATCAACTATTGCGAAAACAAGTGGTAGGTAGAGTGAATGCTCGATTGGAGCCAAATTGTTAGTGTTGTCGGCTGTTGTTATATTTAATTGCAATTATAATATTTTTTTCAGTTTGCGATTGTCGCAATTTCCAGTGTTTTAATGAATGATGATTTACGGCCTATTGTATATACCGAGTGACTGCAGTAAATTTGTTATCAAAGCTCCATTGACCTTTGCTGCGGCTTATTCAATCCGATTAAGGACCGCTAATTAGTTGGACATCCCGGATCAACGGATAAAGAAGCAACTCCGGGAACTAAGTCCATGAACTAAAAGTCAAAAATAAGTTCACCCGAAAGATTTTACCTTCCTGCCTTTTAAACCGTTTGCTATTACGAGATTAATTTTATTAAGAATAGGAGCGTAGTTTATTTCAGCCCAGAGCGTTGGAAACGTTTGTTCTTGGTCAATATGCATAACAAAACAACTTTAGATAGACATCCAAGGAAAACGTAACTTTCAAGAAGTATTACTTGCACAACTGAAGTGTTGACTCACCCTTATCATGCTTCTATTCATATTTTTCAAGGTGCACTTCACTTGATAAAACAGCAGTTTCGGTTCATAATTATTTTTTCTTTATCACCCTCCCCTCTCGGCTTTGGGCTGCTGTAATAAAAATACCTGTCTCATTTTCCGGCCCCTCATTTAAATTAAACTATCATACGTTTTTAATCCACTCAAGATATTGCACCTGTTGCTGAAACCCCAAACTTATCACTACAGTGTGATAAATGGTCAATGGAGCTTTATCTACTATTGACGCAAATGACGTAATATCTTTCTCGAGACCTGCAACACGGGTGATTTAGGTTGTGTCGCTGTTAAACGACCACTTGTTTCTTCTCATATGCAGTTGTTGTGTTTTCCTTATTTTGTTGCCGGAACACGTGTTTCACTCCGGTCACTGTAGAGGTACACTAGACTAAAAACGTTGGCGCAAAAAGCGATAGTAGAATCGACGATAATTTTCAATCTGATAAACAAAACTGATTAAATGGTCGCGTACGAAGCCCTCAGTGCTCTTCCAGCGTTGGCGGTCGCCAGAAAATCGCAGTTTCCGTTCCAAAAAACCCCGAAGCGTCATGACATACCACTACAGTCATATAAGTGTGTTTGTGGCGATCGTTGTGGTTGATTTATTTGTGTTTTTTTTTTGTTTGCTTCCAGCCATGCCGTGGTTCGGCATGGATATAGGAGGAACCTTGTGCAAGTTGGTGTATTTCGAGCCGAAAGATCACACCAAAGACGAATTGGACTCGGAACTGGAAACGTTGAGGAACATCCGGAGGTACTTGACGAAAAACTCGGCTTACGGCAAAACGGGACATCGAGACACCCATTTACAGGCACGTAATCGAAACAATCGTCAAAGCCCTGTTATCAACCAGTTTCATTAAAATTTCAAATTTCCTCGTTTTGAATTGTAAAATAGTTGCGTACCTACGTTCATGTTCCGATTTCGTGTTGCTTGCCATGAACTCCACGGAAACGTGTAATAATTTTTTCGGGAAACTTCAGAATGTGGCAAAACTGTTAAAACAATTATTGGAACTTTCAGATGGACAACGTTATCATCAGGGGTCGGCGCGGCACTCTGCATTTCATTCGTTTCCCGTCCAGCGAAATGAAGAATTTTTTGGCGCTGGCGAAAGCGAAGGGGATGGCGAATCTGGTGACGACAGTATGCGCCACTGGTGGCGGCGCCTACAAGTTCGAAGAAGATTTCGGGAGGGTATTTGTTTAAAGTTGTAATTTAGATCGCGACTGGTTGTTTCTCTATATGCAGGAAGTTAATATGAAACTGGAAAAGTACGACGAATTCGATACGTTACTGAAGGGTTTGCAGTATACGGACGCACAAAACCCCACCGAATGTTACTATTGGTCGAATCCGACCGACGGGGCTTCCTGCGCTAAAGTTAATTATGATTTCTCAAATCCGTACCCCTTCCTCATCGTCAACATCGGATCTGGTGTCAGTATATTGGCCGTGTACTCGTCCACCAATTACAAGAGGATATCGGGGACAAGGTAATTTTTTCAACAGCTACAAGGTTTTGCGACTGTTATTTTGTAGAATAAATTTTTGAGTTGGATCTCGGGTAATTTGCTATGCTTAAGTTTTGCCTGACGTTTCGGTAGTGCTGTCGCTACCTTCACTTTGGCGTTTGAGGCGTGATGCAACTTGAAAATTTTATTTTACTAAAATGTTGTTATTAGATTACCTTTTAATTGGTAAAATAGTTTAAGTTTCCACGTGCCGACCTTGTGGTCGTGAGGCTGTTAACTAATGTAAAAAACTATTTGCATCATTGTTTATGAAGATTTCAGATAGAAACTCGCTGAACAACAATATTTATTGTTGTTTTAGTGCAAAACTCTAAAAATACACTTTTTAACATAATTGTGCGTTCGTCATCACTCAGAATCTTTTTATAGTTAGATAATAAGCAATCTGGAGGTGAGCACAGAGATATCCATTTGTTTTACCTTTCAACATTTAGTTGCACTATTCTCTTATCTCTTGACAGTTTTATTTTTACATTATTATTTGTTCTGTCTTTATTGCACACTTTACTTTAATATCAGGTTTTAAGGATTTGTTTCACCACACTAAAAGCGCGTGTTTGATTTTGTATTAAAATTGTAGATGCATTAGCGATATGATCAGTCAATTTTACCTTACTTAAAGTCAGTTTTAGAAGCGTTCTAGAAATGTGAATGTGTTGACGTTCCAAAGACCATCAGCCAGGAATGTTTACCGAAAATGATGCCTTAATTTATCCAAAAACAGATGAATAAACATTTATTTTTAACTGTGAGGTATTGCAGGCACTTGAGAAGTTAATGTCGTATCGAGAGCCGTTGCGGACTGCACGATTAGTTTGGGCGACTGTCCGGATTGTCCTGTTGGCTTATTTTGAACCCTTGGAGGGAGGCTAGCCCGAAATTATTTGGTTGAGTCTGCACAAGGAGATTCCCGATTAGCCTCCCTCCAAGGGTTCAATATGAGCAACACGACAGTCGACCAATCTAATCGTGCAGCTTGCAACGGCTTTCGATACGACATTAATTTCTCGGCAAGCTGTACACGTGAATGTCAGCATTTTGTTAGTGTCAACTGTAAACCGTTGTTCTATTTTGTTAGTATTGTTCCAAGTTTAACTACACCTCTACGTTGATGAGATTACCCAAACCTACCATGGTATGAGACGAATGGAAAAGTGGAAGGAAACCTTGACATTCCTTTTGCTTTTGTTTAAAAATCCATAATCATATTTCCTTTCACACCATTCATGACAGTTTTGTTAGGTAAATGCGGTAATTGGTAATTTATTCGAGTTAATAATAAATGCGTTAATCTATTTGTTACGTTCAACTACACGGTAATTGGCCGACGATTATGCCACATTTATTATTTCAATTACGCATATTGATGGATAACGACCAAATGTTGTCATTTTATTGCTTTATGACACTCTAGAAATTGCCGGCTGTTACCAAAATATGGCACAAACAATAATTATTGTTGATGGCTTTTCCTGATCTTTTTTCAAATTTGCTGTAAATTCTAGCTTGGGTGGCGGCACGTTTCTGGGTCTTTGCTGTCTGCTGACCGGTTGCAACACGTTCGAAGAAGCTATCGAATTGGCGGCAGACGGCGACAACACTCACGTTGATAAGTTGGTGCGTGACATCTATGGAGGCGACTACGAACGATTCGGGCTGCCCGGAGACTTGGTGGCTAGCAGGTAATAATACTTAAAAAACAGGTAGCGACGTGTCTTACGTTTTTCTACTTCGGGAACCCCCGACCAGTCAAGGAATCGGTGACCTTCTTGGAGTTTGCTCGAATTACTCAATTTTGCTATTGTTTGTGAAGTTTTTTTTTCTAATGAGAGAAGTTATCAGCGCCATCTTATAGAGGCCTTGAGAGTCTGGATTTAGAAAAATAAGTTTGGTCACACTAGCCCGTCTAGGTTGATGGCGGAATTTGTCAAACTCCAAGTCTGTCGGGGTGGACCGGCCGCCGTCCTCTCTGCGTCGTTGTTCGTTTCTCTCCTCTTCCTCTCTTGTAATTTGTTGCGCTTCTTTCTCTATCCTGTTGTGGTGTATTGGTGGCATTGAAGTTTCTCGGCCTTGTGCAGCTTTGGACAAATGAACTCTCGGGAGAGGCGCAGCAAAGTGAGTCGGCAAGACCTAGCCCGGGCCACGTTGGCGACGATAACCAACAACATCGGCTCGATAGCCCGCATGTGTGCCATCCAAGAGAACATCGACAGCGTAAGTTGCCAACAAGAATCAATAGAGATCGCGACGTGATTGGTTACAGGTGGTTTTCATCGGCAACTTTCTAAGAGTCAATCCAATCGCTATGAAGTTATTGGCGTACGCGATGGACTATTGGTCGAAAGGGACGATGAAGGCGCTGTTTTTGGAACACGAAGGGTACTTTGGCGCCATCGGTTGTCTACTCCAGTTTCACGACGTTAAAAGTTGAATTGTGGTTACTTGCCTTTATGTTAAACAAACATTCCAAATAATGGGACGGTGTTTAGGGTTAGTGCACTGGACGGTTTTTTAAGTACCGAATGGATTGTCGAAATACATACGAACGAAATGTAGATTTTATATACTGCTTTTACAACATACATTCAAAGGTGTAGAGGTTTTTTATGGTCAATTGAAACTACGTAGTAATTTTTTTAGTATGTCTCCCCCCCATTTTATACGTTTTTTGGATGAATTTTACCTTGGAAACTGTTCTTAATTAAATCTTTGTTCAACGAAAACGAAACTTGAGCAAATAAATTTTATTGTTTTTGAGGTGTTGGCTATTTCCTCATTGTTACGCACATGCTGTTTTAAGGTAAGGTAAATTAGATAATATGCACATTATCATCTGTAATTTATTTAAACTATTTATTACATACATGTAAATTGAAATTTAACAAATACACTATTTTTTGATATAAGTCACACTTTAATCATGCGAAGAAAGAGGTTGCTGTAATCCCTGAGTTTGCCTTTTGACACCGAAAAATCGAGGACGTTGACGTGTTGATCAGTCGCGGTGAACAAGAACTCTGCGTCGAAAGAAAGGCCGTAAACTGGAGAGCTTTTCTCTCGCCTCCTGCATGAATCCATAAAATACATCTGAAAAACGTCCACTGGTTAACGCACAACTCATTAGCATTTTTAACAGGAATAGACTGTATTAACAATTCTAGGCGAATGCGCAAATCGGGGAGAGACTGCCACATGTTCTATAGCTTCGATCTCTCCTACTACACTGCGCATGCTCCCAAGAACATACTTTACAAATCGCTAATGGAAGGGAAAAGTGCGAATTATTAAGGCAAAATGAAAAAAGTAATATAGAACAGTGAGTGTAAATTTTTTTTACAAGGAGAATGTCAGAAAATAAAAAATATACAAGTACCTGGACAATGTTCTTTTGTCTGATGTCCCACAGCACCGCTCTCCCGTTGTCTTGAGTGCCGCTGATCAACGTGTTGAAGTGGTCATACTGGAAACAATAAACCGTGGCTCCACAGGGGTCTTCAAATGACTGTTCACAACATCCACTTCTAAGATCCCAGCGACGTAAACAAGTGTCGTAGCCGCACGTCCATAAAACAGATGGACTCTCCCAATTGATGTCCAAAATTCCTGCCCCAAAACGACCTGTTCCCAGTTTGGCAACAAAGTTTTGCCTGAAAATCTCCATTAGTGATTTATTTCGCTAAATTCCATTAGATTTACTTGTTTACGTCGAAAACTGTGAGGGATTCCGTGAAAGCATTGCCTGCAGTGCCGACAGCCAGCAGAGAGTTGTTTTCGGAAAGTGCCACTGACCAAACTCTATCACGTAAACATATACTATCACATTGAATGTCGTCGTTATTTTCAACCGGATTCCTCCAAATTTTGACGTAATTATCTCTAGATCCCGACACTAATAAGGAGTCGCATAAATCAACCGCGTCAACATCCCCCTCGTGACAATTTTCTTTGTTGATGATAAATTTTTTGGCATCAAGAGACCACAACCATAAACTCCCGTTTCTGTAAGTAGAAATTAGCTTTTATCGCAATCTCAAAGTTCTGAACACTCACGTTTGTCCGCTTAGCAACAAATTATCCTTCAAGATAAAGCGGCAAATTTCTGCGTTAACATTGGTTTTTACATCATAAACGATATGTCTAGGATTAAATCCTGAGTTATTCCTCTTGTACGCCCTAACACTGCCTCCTCTACTCAGCCACAACAAGTCCTTTTCCAACTGCAACCATGGAATGTACCTGACCCGGTTATACAGGAACGCTTTCTCATTGTAAACGCCGGCTCTCCAATTCCGAGACACCCTGAGTCGCTCGAAAGGCGACAAGATCCGGGCCGACCTGAAAGCAATCATCAATTTCAGGCCACTTGTTGCCGGAACTTGTACCTGTTACAAACAACGGGATGAATTTGATTTGTGACCAACAGCCGAACGTTTTTGATAAACGAAGTCGCCCAAGTTTCTATGATTTCGTTGAACCTCCTGCAAGTTTGTTTGAGCTTGCACAAGTCGTTCACGTCCAAGTATTTGAAGATTTTCAGGAGAACCTCGGTAGAGAGGGCGTCCAGTGATGGCACTGGTCCCGGGACCATTTTCGGTCTTTAGCACAAGAGCCGCTAGCGGATATACTATTAATTCTTGGTTGGTTCTTCCTATCCATAATCAGTGCTCATAAACTAGAAACCGACAGTGTTCCATGCAACCCAACCACTTGACAGACAGCACAGCTGACACTGACAGATCCAGCGTTGCCAGAAGTTAGTCTTCGTGAGTCGCGAGTCTGCGCAAGGATAGTCGCCCAAAAGCGCCGTTTTTTGAAATTGGCGAAAGAAAGGGGAGGGGGAAGGAGAAAAGCCCGCCGCAGGCGAAAAATTTTTAGGGAGAAAATTGCTATTAAAATGTTTATTACCTATAATAAAAGATATAAAAAAACTAGCACACAAGTAACATAGACAAGTATGTTCATGTTATAAAATCTAAATAACTTTTTATAGATATATACAGGGTGTAAGCGAAATAAGTACATTAATTTTAACCAGTGGTAGAACTCATCAAGACAAAATTTTTTTCTATGTACCAGTTTTTAAAATAATTTTTCCCTCCTACAAATTGACGAGCCTCTTATGAAATGCTCCACCAAAAAACAATAATAATACAATTAATTCATAAGGTAATCTTGTTGACTAGGTAACGTTGCTTCCAGTGGCGTGTAAGAAAATTGTGTAAGATTTTAAAATAATTTTAACACAAAAACTAAAGCGTTTTTTAAAAATAGTTATTAGATAAAGTTTTTGGTCTTAAGAAGTTCTATTACCAGTTAAAATTAATGCACTTTAAATCTTGTAGTTGATTTCCCTTACCTAATTCTACTAATATTTCAGAAAGATGGTCAACAGTTCTAATGCTACTATGTACAGCGATATGTAATGCTAGTCTTAAATCAACAGTTTTCGATTCCTTATTTACAATAGATACACCCAAATTTCTTATTTTCGGCTGTATAGTAATGTTCTGATTATTTAAGTTAGACTTGTGTAGAGGTCTCTCAGAGTGTCTAGTTAAATCAGTTTTATGGGCTCGAAGAGACTTCCGGCATACTTTGCAGTAAGCAAAATCTTCATTAGAGTTATCTACAGTAAGCCATCCTGAAATATATGGCTAAGTACCTAACAATTTTTTTAAAAACAATTATTTACCTTTAAATGCAGGCAATGCCTCCCACTTTGGATTGTACATTTTTTTGTATTTAACGTACTTTTCCATTGCGAAACTTAAATATCGGTTTCACTATCGATGAAACTTTGCAAAAATCACTAGCACAATATTACTACAAATGAAGTTAAAGACTGTTTTTGGAACCGTGTAATTCGCGTAAGTAAACTTTACTCTGCGATACGAAATTACGAAATGCGAAGTTTGCAATCGTCAAGTGAACAAGAAGGGCAAGACTTAAGTAATAATAAATAAAAACCCCTTCTTCTCCCTTTCCTACCCTACTATCCTACAACATGTGCAAGGTCGGAAATTTCCAGCAGTTTGGCATATTAATTTATTAATATTACAGCTTTTGCCGCTTTATAGATACCTGCCGCTTTATAGATACCTACCCTTTTATCTTTTATTGCCGAATGTAGTAAACGGCTTTTAGTTCAGATGTTCAGACTACAACTCTTAACAGTCCCAACGACGGACAATACCATCGGTCCATCATCTCGCTCCTACATCTGTTTCTATAAAATAAACTCATTGCTGATTCATTCATTTTGACACGTTTACAGGCGCATCCCTGAAAATTGGAACAAATCCGACCTTCAGCGTTGCTGGTGCAGGTAGAGGCAGGGGCCAGGGGCCTAATAAAAAACAGATGAGATGAGAGTCAGATGGACCGGTGGCGATTTTGCCTCTTTAAATGATTTTTTAAGTCGCCCAAAAATCGCATATCAAATAATAAAATCGCCCAATTTGCGATTATCGCATTTTGCCCAAATTAGTCGCAAAGTAGAGATCGCAAGTCGCCCAATTTGCGATTAATCGCCCAATCTGGCGACCCTGGACAGATCACTGACACTACTGACAGAAGTGACAGATAAATGACTGGCGGTGACGGTGTTGCCACATTGCGGACCATGTTGCCGCGTGAGTACGAGGTAAATCATTGGTAGATGGCAGCACTTGCAAAGCTTTAAACATTTAAACTGCTAACAGAAATTGTTTTGAATCTGCATTGAACTCATACTGTGGTCGTGGCACTATTCTTAAAATTTATTTCTAAGCCAAATGTTTCTAGAGGTGTGGGCAACAGTGAATTAAGATTTTCAATTAAAATATTTATTAAAGCATTGGGTATACAACCAACAATACAAGTCAAATTTGAAAATTCCCCAAGTCTCTTGTCTAAACACAAAATGTTATTCAAAATCCCGATCTATTTATACGTAATTTCATAATTACAAGCAACTATCCCTCCTACACCATACAGCACTGCATGCAGCAAGTCTTTTCTTATAAAACTTCGAACTTTCTTGCTATGGTGGCATATTAGAGCCACTGAAATCACCACGTTCAGTACGTCCGACAACGTGAAACCGTAATCCATTATTATCTGTAACATGTGGAAAAGATTTAGCAATTAATCTGCTTGCCACAGTTATTACCTTGTTCTTTCCTCTCGTGTCTCTCCACGAGTTGGTTATAAACTTGTCTTCGCATCCAATGATGATTCGGGTGCAAGACACTACAATAAGAGCCGTTAACTTTCTGAAGGTAACATAGTTTTGCTGGCGAATTAGGTTAAAAAGAAGCCCTAAGATGACAGCCTGGGCCACGGTTAAAAGAAACAGGGGGTCGAATAAAAGGTGGTGGCGATCATTGTAGATGTTAACGGTGCTCCACCACAAGAAGTACGTCGGGTAGCAGGAGGTCACAAGGAGTACTAATACTGAATATCTGACTTTCTTCAGGTAAATTAGGCGAAACACTTCCGTGATGCCTTCGTAGAACAACACGATAGCAACAACCACTGCTGCCCAAATGAAACCCGTGGTTTTGGTAGCGTTGAAATATAGGTGTTTGTACGAAAACGGATCATGTTCGTAAGGTCCTGAAATTAGTTCCATACAGGGTGAGGTACGTTCTTGGAAGAATAACATCGAAGGGATTATTTTACTTGCACTAAATTTTCATTAGATATTTGGTAAGATAAGCTGGACCGCACTAACCTTTGAAGATGGTGTCCCAGCAGGTGCAAAAACAGTTGGACAAGTCCACATTGTGCTTCCTTTCGTTATACAGGAACCAGGAACCATAGAATAGCTATGTGGATCCATGGCGTAAAAACTGCCATTAAAATTGCCACTAATTTTGGCAAGATCTGCACTTTCAAATTTTTTAAACCAATCATGGTCTCGGTTGCTTTTAACTAAGTCCTAGTCAAAAATTAAAACATATTTTAAAAATTAAGGTGAGAACTTTGACCAATGTAATGCAGTTTCACGTATACACCACCGCTGTTTGAAACCTCGTCAACTGCACTGAGTTCTTTTATTGATAAAAAAAAATTGATAGGAAAGAAGAAAAACACATTTCAAGTTTTTGCATTTAAATCCATTTTACACTAAACATAATTGTTAAAAACGACTATTAATAATAATTGATTGTTACACGTTAAAATTTTATTTTTGAGATTCTAATCTAATCCAGGAACATGACATTCTAAAAGGCATCTAACCAGCAATGGTAAAATGACTGACTTAATCAAAACAGCTTGCCCATTAATTTCGACGGTACGATGACCCGGGAAGTCATACGTAATTCTGAAGAACGTTATCAGAGGAGAGGTAATCAGCGCCATGTCAAAGGCCCGTTGCATAACACAAAAATCTTTCTGCAAAAATAAAAAACTTAGCACCAAGTTACGATCATGCATCAAAGTGATTGTAGCATCACTGCTTTTTTTGATTTAATCAAATACTTACTAAACTAAATTCTACCATAAAGGGGCAATATTCGAAGAGATAATGCTGCATCAGACGAACAATCCCCAATGCAAATATACTCAACAATTTCTCATAGAAAGAGGAAAGCGGACATGTTATGGCAGTCAGGATTTGACCCGCCAAGTAACCTCCCATCATTGTCCCAAAGACTATGCCTTTCAAAGAAAAGTTTTTAAGATGCGATAATTTGTGATTCGTGGCCGCAACGAGGGACCAAATTGCTAAAGTCAGCAGGGCAATCATGTCCCAGCGTAGACCTCCCAGGAAGGTGATAAACCTTTGCACACTTTTATTTGAGATGCCTCTCCATTTATCTACTTTCGGCCGTGTCTTCATTTTCATTTGCCAATACGGCACCTTGTCGACTTCTTGTCGCGACGCTGCTTGTGGAGCAGCCGCAGCTCTTTGTCGCGGAGACTGTTGAGGTTGTTCAGCAGTTCTTTGTTGCTCAAGGGTTCTTTGTGGCGAGGATTGCTCCTGACTGACTTCCTTTGGCAAGTTTTGTTGTGCATGTTTTCTTGCCCTCTTTCTGCCTTTTGCCATATTCGCGGCGTTGTTCTTTGACCCAGAGATATTTAAGCACCCTGAAAGGTAGAAACGAACAATTAAGAAAAATGAAATTTTGTTGAGAAAAGTTCAAATGAAAAATTAACTTTTTAGATTTTATTTTTGAATCTTTGTTTAAAATGAGGTAACTAGCGTGAGTGCTACACATTCTGTTCTTCAATAAGTATAAGTATCTATAGTTGATTGTGACGGGGATACTTGATCAACTATCTGTCTTGTTTCATCTTATAAACATTAAAGGTCCATCAGCAAAAAAAACCTTTATTTAGAAGCGCACTTTTGTAAGTCTTACCGGATAAGTCTAGGATTGTTCCAAAGTAGCTCTGTGTTAACAAAAATATTTGCAAATAGCACAAGACACACAAACAGTGATGGACGTTAAACCCTCTGGAGCTGATATCGACAACAACAGTTTTTATTTTAGTTATCTGGTTAAGAAAAACCTGTGTCGTGCAAAAAGCATAGGTAACTCATTAATCTCGTCCTTAAAGCTATCTTCCCTTCAAGTATTGCTTGAGAAGTTTCTAAAACCCTCGCTCAACTTGAGTGGGCACTAAACTTTCAGTAAAACCTTCAAAATTGCACGTTCTAAGTTTATTTTTCCATAGAATAAATATTATGGTAGTGTACATAAAATATATTTCTCAAAATCAATTATTGAACCAATAATAATAACAACATAAAAGCGTTGTTAATTATTGTCAATTAATTTGAACAAGCTAAAATCTTATCTTTAGAATAAATTAGTCGACTAATAATAATGCCATAATTAATTATTAACAATTAGTTCCCACAAGCTAAAATGTTGCTTATTACATTTTTTTTTCAAATCTTAAATTGCTGTACATAAGTAATAACAGACTATGGGTATAATTATTGAATACACTTTAGTCCTCCATGAGTTGCGTTCCATGAAACCAGGGTCGTGGAGATATCGCTGCACTAAAATACCCCCAGGCACGCCCGTAAGCAGACAGTTGGCGATCCATTGGTTTATACGAAACAAAAACTGAAACACACCAAAGTTAGTTAACATTAAAACAAAAACATTATTTAGAAAAATTTTGAGTCAAACCTTTAGCAGAGGTATTTTATCTAAAGTTTAGATAGTTTAAATTCTAAAGTAATATTCTATACTCTGCTAATTACAACAAGTTTATGATATGTAACTAAGAAAACTAACTTAAGTAGGTAATTAAAATTGCATTGCCTTACAAATTTTCCTTTGGCGCTGAGCAGAAACTGGTGTTCTTTTTCGACCGCGTTGTCGTGTATTATCCGCACGATTCCCATCGATATCATAAACAACAGTTTTCCGGGCTTGAACGGATTTTCCGGGTAGATAAACTCGTAAACTTCGAAGAGGTAATAGACAAGCATAACGGTGAAATAGACTGTGCTTTCAACTTGAAAGAATTGTCGATTCGTTATTTGGAACCACCAGACGTAAAACAGAATGTATAAGACTAAGCAGAAGATGATAACCATGGTCCATCGTATAGGGGTTGTTCGGCATGCATACCCAAACCAACTTCGTAGAAGAGTTCCTGGTATGTCCTGTTGCTGGAGTCGTTCCCGATGGAGTCGCTCCATTTCTTCGAGATGCTGTCTCGCCGTCAGGCGCTCCAACTGTACTCTACATCGTCTCTGATTTTGTTCCTCGATTCTTTCTCGCTCGATTCGCCGTTGTTCAAGCTGCTGGCGAAGCCTCCGCCCTCGCGGCATGGTGCAGTTAGCTAGGTACGGAAGAATCCTGAAGGAAAACAAGAATTATTAAATATAAATTATGTGGGGTAGGTACTAGATAGGTGCCAAGTTAAGACGTATAATTTAGAATACATCTGGAAAATTTTTCCAAACAAAAGAGTTAAAAAAAATCTCGTTACAGTAGATGAATTAGAAAGAATCTTTACCAGGAATGATGAGATAGAAATAAGTGATCTTGTAACATTGGCAGTTCTTCTTCTCTATTCGTAAAAGCACAATAAACATACAATGACAGAATTCAGAATACGCAAGTGATAGCGGTGCTAAAAGTTTTTGTTAGTTATCGCGTTGAGCAAAAAATGTAGAAAAACAAAAAACATTGTTTATTATTAACAAATTCCGAAGATTTTGGTCGTCTTTCGTGCAAGAAAATTTATCTTGTCTACTAGTTTCTTTTTGAAGAGCTATGGTTATTACAAAATTGGTATTAGAAATTTTTTATTACGTAAAAATAACTTTTAAACGTAAAGAATGGTTTTGAAAGAAATTGCAAGTCCAAATTATGGTGGTAAGTTTGTCAAATAATAATAATAATCATCTTTAGTATTGAAGATTCAAATTTGCCTCGCTTTAGGGCGCGTTCAAAAACATAGATACTAATAGGACACTATCTCTTTTTCTCTTAAAAGATTAATAAAGGATAGAGGAAAATCTAGTTATTTATTTGGCCATCTGGGAACGCAGTCTTTGCTTTCACAGTTTTACACAATTTGTCCTTTCTTGTGCAGGTAATTCACCAGACTAGCGGTAGTTTCGTTGAAATGACCCAAAATTGCTTCTTCGCGCCATTATCTTCATAACTTTCCATTTTGAGGAAAGCCAGTGACAATCTCCCGCAAGTTAGGTTATGTTTTGAAAATCTGGGCCCCAATTCGACTATGGAAGAACGCGTAGGGGTTCAATACGCCGTCCAAATCGCCATGCACACCCTAAAGGAGCGCTGTCGACAATTACAACAACGCGTTTCGCTCCTCGAGGAAGAAAACGTGATTCTCCGGATCGAGAACGGCCGGGAGGCCGATAAAAGTTTCTCGCCAACAGAACGTGCCCTGTTCACCGAACAAATCACCGAGCTCACCGAGCAGAAACAGCAGTTGCAGAACAAAGTGAAAATGGTGACGACGGAGAACCAGGAGTTGTGGAAGAAACTCAGCCAGTTGAATCAGGTTAACCTGAATTTGGAATCTCAACTCAACAAAATCAACGAGTCGTTAGTGCAACACGACCTGAAGAACAAAGAGGGACATTCGCCGTTAATTCGGTCGAAAACTTTCACGCAAGATGAACCTCACACTAGGGTTTTGCAAAGGAACTTGGAGGAGAACAATAAGATTAGTTCTGAACTGGAAGAAATTTCCTTAAAGATTATCAATAGTTTAGCACAAGGCAAGAATGAGCTGGAATCTTTTTGTTCGGAAATCGGCGAACTTAACGTGAACGACGCCAATAATATCACGAATTCTTTCGGGTTTTACTATGACGATTTTGACAGTAACTTAATGGACGAGTTTAGTGGTATGGCGGAAGAATTGAAGGCGACGAAACAAGTGGTTTTGCAACAACACAGTTTGTTGCAAAAACTTTTTGAAAAAGTTGCAAATTTGAAAGGTGTTTATAATTATCTGTTGTCCTATTGTTGTTTTTAATTTTTTGTTTAATTTTAGAGACTTCAAAGGCTGATAATTGTGATAGGAACGTTCCTGAAAAAAAGGAAACTGTAGATAGAAGCACCTCAACACCAAGACATAGCGAAGTTGAGGCTTCCACCCAGGCAGCAGCTGTCACGCCTGAACCTCAGGTGCCAGTTGGGGAGTTTAATTGGGAAATGATTTGCCCGTTCTGCTGCAAGTCTTACCCTAAAGGGTCCGATTATGCCGTCTTCTGCCAACATGTCGAGAGGCACATGATCGCCAACGAGTATGAAATGTTGTGATGTATTATTTACGCGATTTTGATAGGGTGAAAGCTGAGACCTGATGTTTTAATCCAAAATATTTTGTTCCGTTAAATTATGTAGCCAATAAGTAAACGAGACAATAGATATTTTTTATAGAAATGTAGTTTGTAACTTATCTTTTTACGGATGGAAAATATTGCTTCCTGTCAGGGTGTCACCTCTTTTTGGTAAAATTTCCACTTTTACTTATTACACGTGTATAATTAGTTGCATATCTATCAGGTTTAACAATAATGAATTGTATGTATCAGAAAAACTGTATTTTTTAAAAACTAAAACTACACTTCTGTCAATTATTTATCCCAAATCCGACGGTTTCACATCACTGGTAGTGGCATTTGGTTGTGTAGTTTGCTGCAAAAGATTTTTGCTAAACCAAGGAGGCCTACGCTTCTGCATTTCAACAACCCTCTTCCCCTCCCAGAACTCGTCAGGTTTGTCCTCTCGTTCACCCTCGTACAAAACCACAACTTCCTTTTCAACGGGGCTCAATTGCAATTCGTTTTGAATACTTTCCTGCATAGCTTTCGTTTCGTCAATAACTTTTTTGTAGCAAGTGGCTGTAACCAAATTATTATCTTTAATACTGCGAGCACACCTTAATTGTATCACTTACGGCAAAGTACCCCCACTAAATGATCGTCGCCGCAAGTGCTGCAGGTTCTAATTGTGGTTTTGGGGTGCAGCATCTTATCAATGTACTTGGGGTCCCCATATTTGCGCTTCAGGCGGCGTTCGAGGCTGCGCCGCGATTTGGGCTGTGCCCACAGGAACCCGTCGCCGATAATTTCCTTGAGCGAAAACGCGGGTCGGGGCTGGGTTTGGCAGGGTTCCGGTCCCGCCACGGCGAGACAAAATCCATCTGTCAAAAAGTGAGGTTATATCGTGGTGTGATAATAGTTAAACGCTCGGGTTATTATATAACGTTGTAGGTCCTACCTGGTGGGTATCTTCGGGTTAATATCGACGTTATGGCGAATTCGAGGCGGTTTATTGCGACATTGAAGCGGATTAGAAGTGAAGCAGCCATGATCTGAATGTTTCCCGATCAGCTGTGGTGTAGTGGGACAAGTTAAGAGTCGGCAACGTGCTAAGTGGACGTAGTGGAAAGGGGCCGAGTCTCTCGGCGATTGGGGACCCCAACTCACAACAGTCTTGGCGATGGCGTCTATAGGGTCTGGTAGACTCTGTGCACGGGTGCAGGAAAAACTGTGTCAGTGGGGACAGACTCAATTCAGGACGGGGGCGGTTTATTCTTGTGCGCGGACAAAACCGGGATTTCCGACGCTACCCCCGAGGCGGGCGCCGCTGGAACGACAGGTCAGGAATTTTTCAAAATTTTTTTTCGACTCCGAAAAAGTTGACTTGGCAACGTCGCATTTTCTATTTGGGCTAATCGAGAAAATTGACACTTTTACTTTTTGCGGCGCTATCGAAATTGCGGTTCTTTAAAACGAAAGTTTTCTTAATAAATAAACGGTGGCCCAGTTTCTGGACTTTTTCCTTTAATTTCGGTTTTTCGCGCCCCCCTCGGCGCTTGCGCCAATTTGGGCCTTAATTTTCGAAATTTGAATGGAGTGGCGGCAGGGAAAAAAAGTAGGCTAATACGCGGATCTGCTATCTGTGTTCGTGAAAAATTCTGTGCAAGTATAATTCGTACAACTTTCTCAATTCCTATCTTTGTAATAACTTTCTTTTAACTCACTTGTATGCATTTGTCTGTCACCTGCAAAACGCCACAAGGTCTTCTTAAATTACACACAAACCATTAATTTGAGCGCTTTTACCATAATTTTCTTTTCGGTGCATTTAAAAAAAAGTTGGCCATGAACTGACACGTTATAACATTTGACGACGTCAAATCCATTGGCGTAGAATTTTGGAAATGGAACTTTTGAGTGCCGCTTTTAATTATAATATTAGAAAGAATGAGTTGCATAAAAAAAATTGATATCAAAGTGACGATGCCAATTTTTGGACTTTGCATTTGTATTTGCATGACGAAAATAAGTGGTCGATTCGGTGGCCAACTGCGATTCAAATTTTCCTGGCGTTTAAATTAAACTGTCAGTCAGGAACTTAAGTTCTAAGCTGTTGATTGAATTCGGTTCATTCAGCGGCTGTGTTAATTAATTTCTAGATGGATAACACAAAAGTTGAATAGGGAACCTGATAATTTTGCGAAAACAGAAAAAAATTGTACCTATCGTGTGAGTCACCCTCGAAATGCTTTATACCGAGAGAACGCTGTCAATTAGGCAGTACTCCAGAAAATCTAACATTTGATCTCTATTAATACTTATTATTTTTGAGCTGCCCCCGTTTGCGCCGCCACTGGACAAAAAAGTACGATAATTTTTCTCTTATTTTTTTACGCTCGCTCTGTAGAATTTATGATTGTATATTATTACGTAAGTGGATGATCTATCAGAATTTGTAGCAAATAACAAAAATCCGGACTCAATAAATAAATCAATATTGGATAACCCTGGCGAAGCCATTATCTGCACGATTGCCGAAGTAGATATTTTCGCCCCTTGAAATTCTCGATTGAATGTGACGAAAATTAATTGTTTGATTGCTAGCCGTTAGTCGGGAGAAGATGATGCGATCAAATTGGATTGTTTCGCAAATTCGTCAGATGGCATGGGAATAGTGCCGAAATAGTTGCATAAAAATCGTTGCGAAACGTCGATTTCGAGGGAATTGTTGGATACGCTCGTGATCTCGATAGCCTCATCAAATCGTCAAAAGCCGGATCGTGCAGAACAACTCACCTGGTTGTATAACATGAGAAAGGAACGAATGACAAAACAAGACAAGAAGTCAAGAAGAAGAACAAAACCAACGAAGATTTAGATCGGCTGGCCGTGACCCAATGCCTAAACCGTGTTAATTAACATTTAATCAAGCAAATTGTTGGCCAACACAAAGTCGAAATTGCCAACAAAATAGCGGTGAGAGGCGGATTTAGTTGAAGTGATGACCATTTACGTGGTGGAGGCTGCAAGAGATGCCTAATTTTTATTAATCATTAATTTCGATGCGCACCATTGTATCATACAGTGTGATCGATAAAATTCGTAATAATCAATGGCCACATCGCAAACCAAATCGGATGTCGTAACTTGATTCAAACTTTTATTTATTGCAAATTGTCACTGAGCTGTCCCCTGTTGCTTCTGACAATTTTTGCAACTATTACGCAACCCTTTTACGAAAGCGTAGTAAGGACATCGAGAAAAAAATAAAAAAGTTGAAATTTCAACTTTTTTCTTGAAATTTCAACTTTTTTCGTGAAACTTCAACTTTCTGGAAAAGTTGAAATTTCAACTTTTTTCTTCTTCGTTTGTATGTACCTATCTACATACGCGATTTACATGGGAAATAACATTTATACATATTTCTGCTCTCCTAGCTATGTACTTACACCCCGATGACTTTCCACTCAGTATAATAATATGCAGTACAATCATCATTTATTATAAACTGTCGTTCGCAGTGTTATAAAACTTAATAATAATTAAGCACGTAAACTTTAAATATGTTTTATTTAAGAAATTGAAAAACACTATAAGTAATTATACCTACATAAAACTTAAAGGTAGCTTACTTTATGAACAATTAACATAATTTGTATTTATTGAGGCAAGTATTTTAAACAAATATTTGAATATAGTAAAATATGGTAGAAGTACCATCATTTAAACTCAAACAATATCCAGTTCTGTAAATTCCCTTTGTATCGGCAAATATTTCCTTAGATAAGAGTTTTCATCCCTTGATTCAAAAATTTGTTATTTTTTTTCTAGTAAAAAGCGAGCGAACCAAGCAAAAAAGCGCCGCAAGCAAAAATTTTTATTTAAAATAAAATTACTCACAATAGGAACTGAAGTCAAATTTTCCGAAAAAATATAATAGTTTCCCTAAACGGTTCCAAATTTCCCTAATATAGGGAAATTTCCCTAAAGTTGGCAACGATGGGTTTCACGTGAGTTTCGCTGTTTTGTTGACAGACTAGAGACTATCAAATCAAGTACGCCAACTGCCAACTTCGCAACATCATAGTTACTAAAAAGTTGAAATTTCAAGAAAAAAAGTTGAAATTTGAAGAAAAAAGTTGAAATTTCAACTTTTTTATTTTATTCTCCATGTCCTAACTACGCTTTCGTACCCTTTCACCCTAAACTAAAAATAGAGTTTAAAATGTTAAAAAAACAGCTTTTTTCACTGATGCGAGAGACACGATGCGTTTGACGTTTCTTGAAGAATGCACGAAGCGTAGACAAGCGATTTCAATCTCGAAGTCTTCTTTGGTGGTAAATTTTATTAATCCATCACCACCTCACATTGATCGTGCGACCAAATGTTTTCCTTGCGATTTCAATCTCGTCTTTTTTGGTGGTAAATTTTATTGGTCCATCACCACCTCACACTGGTCGCGCGAACAAATGTTTTCCTTGCAACTTGAGTTAATTTTAGTTTTGTGTTTGTCTATCCACTTCACTGATGCAGGTGGCACGAGTCTGTGAATTGTTGTTGTTGACAACTGTCTGGTTGAATGGTGGGTGAAATTTCCGGTTAAAACTCGCCGATTACCACCAAATGCCTTATGGTATAACACGGTTACTTGCGTGGAAAAAGCGAGAAAAAGTGTCTAATTTATGGGTACCATACACTTCAGGCATGGTTGCATGCATTGCTCTACATTTCACCAAGTTGTTCGCAAAAGTTTCATGTCTGACTTGGGAATCAGAGCTTTCAAAATCGGCAACCAGTCAAGGAACTGCCAATTGGACCTAAGTGTTCCGCAATGTGACACTAAAACCGACTGAAACTAGCCCAATAACTCCCAACTAACCACTAGTTTTGTGACATCGATATTGTTCGAGTTGCAAAGTGGACTGTATTCGAGCCGATAAAACGTCCTGTTCGAGCGGCTGGAAATCACCACGAACTCCGGCAATTATGGAATGGTGGAATGCCGTCTTGCTGGGCCAATGGCTCCGCGTAGAAGTGAGAGTGGCCTTGCTCCCGTCGAAGTGGGTCAGCTGTTGCTTTCTTCTGGCGCTGACCCACGAAAACTCATCGCGACGAAGAGCTCGACGACCACGGTGGCATCCAAGTGGCGACGATAAATAACGCGGCGAAAGTGATTCCGATGGTGCCGGTTTTGGTGGTCACCGTCAAAATCCAGTTCCGACATCTATGGATTCTGTTCTTTACCCCGAAATGAACCTTTACTATTATTATTCTTCAACTGTGGGTCGTGAGCCTAATTTAAATAAATCTATAATTAATTAAGTATTTTTCATTCATGTATCTAATTGCGAAAATATGTCAGAGACGGCACTGGTCATTGTCGCCGAGAGTCGCCCACCCAACCGGAAGTTGCGACCGAAAGCTTTGTTCAATGTCAGGAGACGTCAAAAGTGTGTCGTTGCTCCTACCACCTTTTGGAGATTGTCTTCTTGATTGTCGTCGAGATCGAAATTGTCTTTTGGTGAATCATTGGAAAATTATTTGGGTACCTATACTTTGTTGATTAACGATTAACAACGTGCCCGTGATGATGGTACAGACTCAAGCAGCCCGAGAGCTATGGGATGGAGAGAAAGTGGTGGAGGCGCGCCCAGCACCTGTCGATCGAGCCGATCCCACGTGAGGGGCGATCCTTCTGTCTGGCAAAGATCGTGATCGAGTTGTTGTCATTGATGGTTTCACCGGTGAAATTGGCCGGGATTAGATAGCGATCTGCAACTGCTTCTCTTGGTCAAGGTTTGGCCGGAAACTGGGTTCATGAACGGTAACGTTCCGAACTGCTTCGGCGTCGCCGATCAACCGGAATTATCGGAAGTCGCAAGGGCCCAAATCTGGCTTTCTGGTCCGTTTTTCCCGTTTGTAGATACTCCGCCAACGTATATTTTGACTCGACGTTCTGGGTGTGTTGCTGGAAATGTTACGGCGCAATTAAGTTGCACAATTTCTGTCTTCCACCGCCGATGGTTTTCTTGGGTTCGTCTTCTGAAAAGGACACGCATGGTCGTATCCGAACTTTAGCCGCAGACACGCGGTCTTGTGTAAAGAGAATTCTGTGTCAAGTTGACTTACATCACAAAGCGTACCGAACCGAAGTGGATTTAGTCGAAAATTATTGACTAACGGCGCATTTTTCAATAGAAATCCATCCCAACGGACGGTTCAAGGAAAAAGGTTGACCTCCGAAATTTGGGGTTACAAGTTCAAAAATTGAGGCTACGGAATTTTGTAATACACCCATGAAGAAGCGAGTAGGGGAAGTCTGATGGCGCTAAATCCGGCGATTTGCTGCTCAATTCAGGTCGTCACCCCTCACAGGAATAGGTTGTGGGCAATGTTGCCTTCTCCTTTTTCTATGAAACATCGAAATTTGCAATTTGCTTCGTATTTAAACACCTATGCCGCAAATGCATGTAATGTAACAAGAATAAAAAATGTTAATTGCAAAGTGTCTCATTTTAACGATTCCTTCAAAAAACTTTGCGTGTTCTGTAGTTCCGTTTTATTACTGTTATTAAGCTTATTTCTAGGCTAGGTCAGTGCCAATTTGCTGCCGACAATATAGTACATACTTGTCATTAGCGATATTGCTCAATGAAAATTGTCGTCGTGATTATTTTATTAATTATGCAACATTAATTTATTCCCGCCCACTGAAGGTGTCTTACAGGTTAACGGGAGTTTCACAACTTCTTTCATCAAATTGAATGTTAAAGAAAATAAAGAAAAATGGAATGGATGAACAAGGGCAGCTGACACTCTAGTTCTTTTTAGCCTAAAGCTCTTGAAGCTAAGAGTTCTCCAAAAATTTGAAGAAAAACAAATGAAAAAAAAATGGAAGCCGTTTCAGAGACCGACTACAGCAATAATAAATTGTAATGAAAAGTTCAAATTGTCAACAAAAATGTTTGTTTGTCGAGTGTGACACAAGTGAGGGTTGATCTGCCAACTTGGACCAATTTAAGCCTTTTCGGCGGAATCGGGTGTTAATTTTTCAGACGATGCTAAAAGGCAACTTGTCGCTCTACCTATTCCGTTCATTCTTATTCATGTCGGCGACTTTTTTGTTATTTTTAGTACCACCCAACTGACGTGGATTCCTCTTTGCGAAAATCCCCCACGAATAAATAATTCAAACCGCCACTATCGTTTGGAATCCCATCGCGAAGAAACGGACGTCATAAAATCGGCGTGATTTGTTGCAATCATTCCGGATTCAACGATCGCAACCTATTCGTGTCTAATTTCTATTTGAAAACAACGAAAATCCTTGGTTTGTTGTAATCTTGGAAAGGTCGTTTCGTCATTTTCGCGTTCCGATAACGAATCCTCTTCGACATCGCCGTTTTCAAGTTGGTTCTGGCGGATAAACTCAACGCACTGAATGGCTGGCGCGTTGACAATAACGCCGATTACGAAATTTCAGCAGGACCCGTTTCATCTTTGACTCTCACTCCTTTGTTGCATGACCGTTTTTTCCTCGTTCTTTTTTTTAAATTGGGTTTGGAAATTTAGATACATAGTTGCAAAATTTTAGAAAACTCTGGGAGACGGTGCTGGTTTAATTAAACGCCGCAAAGATAACCGCGGGTCAACATGAATAATTAAACTATGTATATTGATAGACGGTCGGTTTACCGCGGCCTTACGTTATTGTTGTAATTGAGGTGTGCGTAAGAGTTGCGTAACTGCGGCAAAGGTTAACGTTTGGGCTCAGATGTTGCCGCAATTCTGTCTCTTTAACGAATTTTTGCTCAAGAACAAACAATAGAAGAACAAATGTTTTGTCGTTTCTTTACTTCCTTCCCTTCGTCATTCTCGATTGATTCTACCAAAGAGAGAAAAGCACAGATTACCTCACAGAAGAGGGAGAGGGTGAGGATGCAGAGTAATGTAAAATTTAGCGTCAAAGACGGCTTTGAAGGGAACATTTGTGGCAATTCAACTAATAATAGACTTATTTACCCTTAAATTGTACAAGTATTGTGAAAAGTTTAAATTGGCAACAAAAGTGGTGGTTTGGCGAACATCTTGATAATCAACTCCGCTCGCTGGAAACTGTCAAATTGTTCAAAATCTGAAAGCCGCTCTTGACCTCTTGATCATAAAGCTCTTGCTGGAGCACAATGGAGAAGGTAAATCTCAAAAGCAACAAATTAAGCTTTTATAATTATGTAACAAATGTTGATGGCGAGCTGTTACGTTTGAAACTTGTTGACGAGTATTTTAATTTTTTAACAAATCTGCCACGGTCATCTTTGGGTGAAATGCCATGAATTATTGATGCCATCCCGTTGATGATGGTCGCAAACTGCAACATTGTCCTATACAATGTTTATTGATTAATTACCTCACCTGTGGCGTGAATAAAATTACCAACCAAGAGCTCGTTTAACAGTCGACTGGCGGTTTCATAACACGAAAATCTTGTGATATTTCATGTATCAACTAAAATTTAGAATTTTGCAACGGAACGAGTTTAGTTGCACGACCTCGGACTTGTTACCAGTCGGTACCTACTCACCACACATCTTCCAGCCTTTGTGGTTAAAACGAGATGTTAGGATCGTCAACAACAATAATTGAAAGTTGTTTGATCTTTTTTCGTAGTTTGTTCAACCGTTGCGAACGTTGAACAAAATCGAGACCTATCCTAACGTTGGTTGCTACTATTCCACGCTATTGAAGATGCGGGACCGTCTTGATTGCAGAGAATCGGAATAGTTAGGTAACCATCGGTGGATGGGGCAAGTTTTCGATCTGGTTTGTCGAAGAAAGGTTCTTCTTGTTGGGTGTGTCTTCTCTTCGGGCGGTTTTCCCTCGTTGGCCATCCATTCTTGAAGTCTTCTAACCCACATTTAGCCGGCGCAATGGAATGTGAAAGTGAACACGGTCCGGCCAGCTCTCTATAAAGAACCGATCGGGTCCGATCGTCGATTTTATTTGAATCACGCAATATGTAAACAACCGAAAATCAGGCGTATTTACAGTTTTTGTTAGACCAACACACTTTCGGTGGCCAAATATTTAGTCTTGAGCCAGCTGTTTGACTCCGGTCCAGTCCGAAACACATTATGTCATTTTTCCGATAGCTAAAATTCCATCTGTGAGTTTTGTAATAAAACAGTGATGGTTGCGAACGGGTTCGAATACAATTTTGTCACTAAAGCCACAGTTGCGACACTGCCACTGCAGGTAATTAAAGTTGCGGTCTGGAGGTAAAAGTTTAATTGGTCGTAAAGTGAGCCCACGAATAACGGGGAGCCATAGTCAAGAAATCGGGTGTAGCAGAAGTTAGACCAATTTGGGAAAAACTCAACCACTCCGTTTTTCAAGAGTGCATCCAAAAGGTTGAGCTTTATTTCGTTATTACCTTATCTTTATTTTCATGGCGGTCTTAACTTTTTCCAGTTGCAAGACAAAAGCTTCCAGGGGTTGCTTAAAGGCGGAGCAAAAATTTTGGCAATGGACGGAACGACTTCCTGCAACTTTAATTGAGTTTGTCTCGTCTTTACTAAACCTGGAAATTTTCCGTGTCCAATTACCACTTAAGATTATAAATTATTAATGAATGGCAATAGAAATTTCCTGCATTTTGTTCGGTTGAGTTGAAGTTTTCCAATAGCGAAGGTCATTTAGTTGCAAATATCAATTTAATTGACTATTTCGTTGGAAAGGTACGACTTAGTTTGAAGAAAAAGTGGGTTAGTTTAATGGCAATGCGATTATTGTGTCTGCACTTGTTCTCTAACGTGAACTATTGTTATTACAAACGATTTCTTCGCAAGTAGTGCGCGACCAATTATTTAATTAAACACCTGCAAGTCCATCGAGGTGGGATCAAGACTGCGCCAGCTTTCTGGGAGTCTTCAAAAAAACAATTAAGCAGATTAGATTAGAAGTGTTCTTTTTCCTTAATGACTCACCTACGTCATTTCTATGACTCACAATCTTATCTGAGAAAGTTGCCAAATTTTTTTCCAAATTTTGCTATTATAGTGGATTGTGGTTTTTGAAGGTGCTTACCCCATAGATTAGATCTATTCTTTCTAGAAAAGCGAGTACGCGGGTAATGAACTTTGGCGACCTCTTCGGGTCTCACAGTTGCGATTATGCCGCGGAACGAGATTTTTGGACGCTTTTTAGCATTTTTCGAGTTAACGAATCTATAATTAGTCGCCACGCTTTCTTTTTGTTTCGTTATCTAGAACGGTTTAGCTCCCATCTTTATTTTCACACCTTTGTGCACTAATAATCCTCTCCATCATTGAGGAATGCATTTGAACGCCAGTAGACTGGCGACCGTCCGATGCCCAAATTTTGGATTTGAGAGACTAATTTTGGATTTTTGCTTTCAGAACCAAAGGAGATCGCCCAGCTCGTTGGCGGCGACCGCCACCAGCGCGGTCTCGGCGGGATGCTGGCATCCCTGCAGCAGGCCGGAAGGGGCCGCCACCGCCCGAAGTTTCAGCACGATGCGAACACAACAACCCGGCTCCCTACCTGAATACCAAGTCGATCCGTATCACCTCTTAGAAGACGACCTCAAGGATGTTTACGTTTACATAAGAGAAGTGAGTTTCGCGATGCTCTCGATGTCCCATCGAAACGTTGCAAAAGTTTCATTCACACAACAACAATGATGATTGTAATTATTTAAGTAAAAGCGCCACGACTCGTTGCGATTATGTTGCTTAAATAAAATTGCAATAGGACGTGGAGATCGGGATGTGGAAGATAACGCTGCCAAGGTGGAGTAAAATTGTTATGTTCTCATAAACACGTCGTAAATTAGGTGCAAGGAAGATCGCGTCATTGTTGCGTTGAGCGCCGTGCAATTTTACTGCAAGAAGTCAGTCAAGGCAATTGATGGGTTTGTTCTTCTTTTTACAGGCGTTACGGAGGAGCACGTATCAGGATGATTTGTGGGAGATAGCTACGTATTATTTCGACGGACACGGGAAAGCTATTAGGCCAATGGTCGCCATCCTCATGGCGAGGGCGATTAATTATCACATGTACAAAGAGAAGAGGTGAGTTTTACGCCCCTAAATTTTTTTGTTGCAACGAAAAATATCGAAACAGCAACAGTTTCTATAAATAGTCAAGTCGCTGTTGCTGCAAAAGTAAAAAAAAATTTCATCATACGGTGTTTTGTGTTGCTTGTAGTTATTTGTAACAGTTAAGTTTGTCGGTTCTCGTTTTCGTCGGTCGATGGAAGAAGTTTGTAATGAAAACCGTTGCGGTTAGGCAATTGAGAAAATGGATAGCGCAATGGTAATTTATCGACTTGGGTTCGACCGCGAGGGTCAAGCTGCACTCCGACGAAGAGCAACGTCCTGGAAGGACGCCCGCATCCAGGCTTTCCACTGGATGGCCTTGCTGACCCATTCAAGGTCACGAGTTCATTCATTACGCGATCAACACGTGCCTCACCCACGTGCCAAACACTATGACATCGAACGAACTGCTGTAGTGTTGTAGCGGACGTAGCGATTCGCCCGGCGCCTCCGCCAATTGTGCACTGCCGCGCTCGACGTTGCGCTTCGATTTCGACGAACAGTTTGGCGTCTAATTATTTAGGGTGCTGGTTTTGTTGTTTTTGGGAGTTGTTGAAATTTTGGTGGTTTTGCAGTGGTCTCCTGACGTCGCAGAGGGAGGTCGCGATGATTTCCGAGATGATCCACACAGCTTCCCTCGTCCATGACGACGTGATCGACCAGTCAGACTTCCGTCGCGGCAAACCCAGCGTCAACGTGATGTGGAACCACAAGAAGGTAGATTTTTCCTCAATGCCAAGGTGCTGTTTGCGATTCAAACGAAGACCGACACCCGATTAGCAGTCACCAGAACGGATGGCGGCGCAGAGTTCTGCATGCACAAATTGCAATTGACGCACAATAGACCTTCTCTGATCGAACCAAAAAAAAAATAATAATGAGGACCCGTGATTAATAACAACTTTGGTCCAGTCGAAATATTGTTTGCTTTGAACAACAGTTATCTTTCGTACTTGACCTGTCGCAGTGAGAGTAGCAGTTTGTTATAATGTTGAGGTTTTAATAATCAATAAGGGTGATTAGTTCACATGCCCTGTTGCAACATCGTTAACTTACTGCTAACATACTGTCGAGCAACGGATCAACAAAATTATTATCGATATTTTGGCTTGTGGGAACGTAAATAAATCTTTAATTGTTTATCAACATCTTAACATCTTAATTGATGAGCTATTGATAAATGATTAGTATTCAATTACTCACGAGGCAAGAATCTGTAGATTTATTTCAATTACTGGACTGAGTAGTTAAGATTTTTGTTTGGAGCCGAAATTCTCAAAAGCTTTATCGGTGAAAATTGAAGCGTTATTTGTCACCTAGTTCTTCGGACCTTCGCCTCATTGATGTGCACGTAACTGATCGCGTCTTCGTCGCTCGTCATACTCAATTATTCATTCTTTCGCTTTCTAACCAACAGTTTCCCAACGGTTCGGATGCCAACACGTTTTTGCTTTTACCCGCAACAACCCGCCATCCGAAGATGGACGTCCAGGTCCTAGTAACTAATCATTATTAACATTCGAAACACAGCGGTCCAGTAATTTAAATCGGGTTAAGGAAATCTGAAAAAAAATCGACCAAATTACGTTCGTTGCTAAATCGCCTCTTTGCCTCCGAGTTTAATGGTCTAATAAAAATTAAAAAAGTTGAAAAGTGTGTCTAGGGCGAAATTATTATGAATTGATGGTTGTTGCATGGAGGGTTACGTAATTCGTGAAGTAGTCGTTAGTCGGACAGGGTCTGATTCAGGCTGTCTTGCCGATATGACGTTAACTTGAAACGGTCCTGACGTTTTGTGATTTATGGGGAATGCGAAACGAATCGCTTGACGTTAATTCAGTTTACGTGCATCTCCATTGAGACGTCTTGTTATTAGCGTCATGCGCGCTACCTGCAACTTAAATCATAATTTGCTTGAAATTGCAGTCATCCTCAGGTCGGTATTTAAACAACAATCAATTAATGCAATACACGTGTTCAGCAGACGGCCACAATTCCGATGACAGCTACCATTAAAATAATACTGGGTGTTCACTTTTTTGTAGAAAATTTATAGAGCTTCCACAGTCGTCATTTCCTCCAATTTCTGGACAGGTTTTTTTTTTTTTAAATTTTAACTGCAGTTAGAAATAATTGAAAGGTACCATCGCAAGAATTGTGATCAGAAAAGGAAACCAACCAAAAAAATAAGGAAGAAGAATATGTAGTTGAAGGAAGAAGTAGAACCGTGGCAATTAATTAACGCAGTATTTTGCTCTTGGTATTGTAGTGAAGTGTCCTGGCCAATTGTGACCATCGTGTTATCCGCTTTCCCGTTGGTAGTTCTTGCGGGTAACATCTGGTGTTTGGCGGAGTTGTTATTTTTGTTTAACTATAACAAAAGTGTTCTTTATTACCTTTTCACGCTTTCTCAATAATCCACCAGCGCAAAAATCCTGGCGTTGAAGTCTCCAAAATTGATTGTTACGTAAACACGGATAACGTAACTAATTTGTTTCCTAAACAATCGCAAATGTGCATTGTGCTCAACAATCGCGCACGAGGAAGTTCACAACGACAGCTTCTCCGTCTGGAGAAGGTGCGCAGCGTAAACAGGAGCTTTACAATTTACGACTTAGTTAGTGTAGACGGTGCGGTTATTAGTTAATTATTATGTAAATAAATGACAATCGCTTTCTCCCAGGCCATTTTTCACAACTGCCCTTAAGGACTTTCTATTCGCGCGAGGCGTTTCTCCCTCGTCAACAGGGAAATCTAAGTTTTTGATTAGGCTTTTGCAACTTTGTAATGGAAGTTAAAATAGAGCTGGAAATTTACCGTTTTTTAATCATTTCTATAATTTACAAACCAGAGGGCAACAATCTTGGTGTCTTCACTCTTTGACCCTAGAGTTTCAGATCTGACCTTTTTTAACAGCATCACCATGGTGGTGGTTTGCTGTTGAACTAAGGCCAAATTTTTTAGAAATTTGCGAAATAAGTCGGTTAATTTGAGTTTAATTGATGTCGTGTCAAATTGCCAATTACCTCGCCGTCTCGAGCAAAGATAGCCGTTTAGCAGAAAGCGCTGCGCGTTGCTTAATCCGAAATTATGGGTTATAGTGCGTAATTGTCTGTGACCGTAACCGCGAAAATAATTACGGTACCCCAATCGCGGTTGATCCTTTGGAAAAGGCGTAGCTCTCGCTAGTCTAACGATAACGAAACGGTGTCAATCGCTTCAAAAATGTGTTTTGTGCCTGAAACACGTGCTAAATAAAAGCAAAGGTCAAGCGATGTTAATAAGAAAGAGCCGGTGTTTATCTTTCGAAACCCTAATCGTTGCCAAATTTGCTGTTTCGATAGATTCACGTTTCGATGGGGGCCGAGCGTTTCCTTGGAATATCCGCCAGGACCCCGCGTCGTTACGTACCGAACTGTACACCTCCGGAAAACTATAAAGGCCACTTTCACTGAAAATCAACTCATTTCATTACACATAATAAAATTACGTAATATTTATCGGCGACCCTGTTTGTGCACGTAATCACATCTCCGATTAATTACGTGGTGATCTGACAATATCCTGCTTCGTGATTGGGGCTGGACTCGTTGGTTGTTGCATGCCCTTGCATCCAGTCGTGATGGTGCGTTTGTTTACCTCTGGGTCAAATTAGGCAACGCGGCTCATTTGCATAAGAAGCCGCTGAGTTCTGGTACTGAATGGTGGCTGGCGACGACCACCGCCTGGTTTTAGGCAGGTACCAATTTCTCGAAAGGTGGGCGCGTTGTATAACTGCACGCAGAGACAAAACGTTGCTGCACAACACTCATTAACACTTTTCACAATATCAACATTTTGGTTAGCATGAGCAATAAAGTTAAAGTCCAAAAGGTATATTGACCTGTCATTGGGTTGCTGCATTGTAAATGTTTGCAGATGCTGGACAAATAAAAAGCAAATGTAAAGTAGTACCAAACAGATTTATCTCCAGCATCCAGCCACCAGTGACTGACTGATTGACTGACTGACTGACTGACTGACTGACTGACTGACTGACTGACTGACTGCCAATTTTCATACTCAGTAGAAAATCGATTGAATTAATTAATCCATCGGTTCAATAAGGTCAATTTTGTTTCCTGAACGTCTTTCATTTTTATCAAACGTCCTGACTGATTCAATAACAACCTGTTTATTGATCTTTCGTTTAGGCATAGCTAACACATTGTAATTCTCTTTCTTTTGCTATTCTTTTTATGTCTAACATCGAGTTAGTAAGTAGATAATTGAAGATTTAAATTTGTTCGATTTATCTAAATTAACCAGTTAATTTTTGAAACCAACTGAACTGAATAGAAAATGAGGCAACTATTTGAAATTTTCCTTGTTTCTGAATTCGCTCCTCTTCAGCCTCATAATGTAAGAGAAAGTAATTGCAGTTATTTAAAGAGGCATTTTGCCATAAAGCCCAATATGGTCGCAGCCGGCTTACAACTTTTCCATCTTCTTCATCCCAATCACTTCCGCTTCTCTAGAGTGTTTTTTTGCAGGTGACGATGGCGGGCGATTTTATCCTGGCCGTTGCCTCGATCATGATAGCCAGATTAAAAAACAACGACGTTACTCTAGTTCTCAGTCAGGTAAGTCTCTTCCGACTTAAGCAAACGTTATTCGACAACCTTTCTATCTTAGGTGGTGACTGACCTAGTCCAAGGAGAATTCATGCAGCTCGGCTCGAAGGAAACTGAAAACGAACGATTTGCTCATTACTTAACGAAAACGTACAGGAAAACGGCGTCGCTAATAGCGAATTCCGTAAAATCCGTAAGTATTTTTATTAGTAGTAGGTAAAGGAGAAAACAAGTCGGTTTGGATTTTTGCAGGTTACAATGTTGGCAGGAGCCGACGAGCAACTTTCCGACATCTCGTACCAGTACGGAAGAAATTTAGGCTTAGCTTTCCAGCTGGTGGACGATCTTCTCGATTTCGTGTCGTCTTCAGCGGCGATGGGAAAACCGACAGCTGCCGACCTAAAACTAGGACTCGCCACCGCGCCCGTTCTCTTCGCCTGCGAAAAAGTAGGTGGCGCCTCAAAATTAGAAAGGAACTGCGACGAAAATGTTTTTAAAAAAAAATAAACGTATAGTTGAATTGAGAGCTTTGCAATCTGCGTGTCGACCAACCAAATTCCAGAATTAAGACGTTGTCAACATTTACCGACGAAGAAACCTGCATCAAATTCTCTCCAGTATTGAAATAGAAGCTCTGAATTGTAATTAGTTTGCAGTTTGTTAATCGGTGGTTGTTTCCAGTATCCCGAGCTCAACCCGATGATTATGCGGCGTTTCCAGGAGCCCGGGGATGTGGAGAAGGCGTTTGAGCTTGTGCATAAGTCGCAGGGTCTCGAACAGACGCAATATTTGGCGAAGCAACACTGTCAGGAGGCCGTCCGGTTGGCTAATCTTTTGGAGGAAAGTCCCTACCAAAAAGGACTGATCGTCGCGGCCGATTACGTGCTGAACCGCATGAAGTAGCAGAAACTAGTTAATGTTGTATTGCATAGTGGTAGTTATGAAATTAATACAATTAGTTGACGTTAGTTATGTATTATCAAGCCCAATGTATATTTTTGTACTGTTGATACTGCTTCGTATTTATAAACGCAGACTTTTTAAGAACGTTCGAAAATTTAGTGTCGTAATATTTGGTTGTAAGATTTGATATTATTTTTTCGGCGGTTATTAATAGATAATTATGTTAGCGAGTAATTGGTGTGAACGCGTGGATTCTTGAGAGTAGCGTAGATGTTGCAACTTATGCAAATAAAAGTCATAATCCAGTCATATTTAGTTTAGGAAACTTGATGATGGTGTAACGCTTACATTACAACCAAAATTTTGGTTGTGTACTTCTTTTTATTGATTTCGCATACACGTTGGTTGCAAATCAAATTCATAGATTGCGCAATATTGATGGAAAGAGTCGAGAACGTTGACAAGTTGGTACTATGCTAAATGAACCGCGTAAACCTGTATATACCTTGATAATATAAAGTATTAAACTTAGTTATTTATGATAAACTAGATATTATAAGAGTACTGTACTAAAACGACTTCTCAAATCTTTTTCTATGAACTGTACAAATCCTCTTGAGCTGCTGTCCATTGCGGTTCTCTTAATTTTCATTTACCTGTCATATTTGCACAATTTTATGTAAATAGAGTTAATTATTTTTTGTTATAAATATTGTTTAAAATGTTACAATTAATGTGTCTAATTTGATTTGTTTAAATGTAAAATTATTAATAAAGTGAGCAACTGGTGGGTTTAAGAGCATTTCCGTAACTTCATCCATCTTAGGTTTCTGTTGACAATAGACTAAGTGCTAACTGAATGCTTTTCAAACTTAAAAAATAATGAAAAGGAAATATTGGCACTTTATTAATTTCTAGAGTTGCCAATAGATAAAGAAACTTATTTCAAAGCATTTGAAGTAGTTTTAAGTTGACCTGCGTGCTTTTCATGCAAGTCTTCCAGCTTGCTTACTGCGTCAAGAAATCTTTTTTCTAACCATTCTATTTTTAAGCATCTTCGACGAAGTCAATGCTTCAATAATGAGCAGAATGTTAGGCAGCACTTTAAACATATTTGCAGCATTGTAAGTATGAAGAAGGTCTTTCCTCGAGTTCTTGAAAAATGGCAAACTTTATGCTTCCACCTTTCAACTTCCACCTTTCAAAATCGTCCACTATCGATGATAATTTATTGTTAGTAATGATACAATTTAAAGTACTTTGTTCCAATTTAAAAACCTACGGACATTGAACGCAAGTTAGATATTACCCTTTACCGAGCGCTGCCGTGTAACCGGGTAGTTAAATATTTATGCCATCGAGAAATCCATAACGATTCTTCTATACAAAGAACAGCTATCAAACGACGATCCGGATCGTAATCCTGAAAAACAATCCGTCCCGGCTGCCAGATGCTCTTACCCCTTAATTTATTGCAAAACTATTTTTACATTGCGCCCCGATTAGAATCGCTTGTCCTCACGAACTGTTCCAATATTTGAATGACAATCAGTGGGGGTCGACCGCGACTCCGGGGGGTGGCGTCCGGGGTCGCCGTATCGGTGCCCAGCACGACTGGGTCGTATTCTAGCATTTCATCTTCGACTCCCGGGTATTCCCATTAACAATTTTGCGACAATAGCACGCCGAACCGCACGGTTTTAGTAAAATTCTCGGGAAAATGTTAATCGACGAATCTACACAAACGCGTGCACACCTCGACCGAAAAGCGTTCGAAAAACGAATCGTCAAAGAAGGAGCGCTACTATGGAAAAACCAACAAGAAGATTTGCGAACGAAAAAATTGAAGGAGCAACAAGAGGTAATTATACGTTCCGAAATTTTCTTGTGTGGTAACTTGAAAAATTGCAGTTGAGGGAAATGTTGGAAAATTACTACCCTTTTGGCCACTGCAACGACATGAAACCGAGAGGCCTTCGCAATTTACGACTCGAAGGATTGTTTCCGAACAAGGACTTTTTAAATGTAGGTCCGGCGTTAATTGACGATGAGTTGTCCTGAATTTGTTTTGTTGAAGGCGAAGCGTTTCGTAGGAACATTGGATCTTGGGAGACCTGGGGGTGGTGCTCCTTTAGTGACGGATACCGGAAAAAAATTGACGAGAACACGCGAAGACCCTTTATTGCGTTTCCAGTTTGGAAGTCACGATCTGAGGAGGTGCGTGGACAACACTTTGCGGTACAAGACAAATCGAGAAGCTCAACTGAAATACAAGAATGAATTGGGTCAGTTGGTAGCAAGAATTAGTTTCATTAAAAGTCAAACTTAATATTGCCCAAATATTAAGATTGCAGCTGAAACGACGAAAATGTTAATGACCGACGATTTAGGAGAAATAATTAATTTAAAGTTTCTACGAGAAAAATTAATTGCTTCTATCATTGTTTTTTTTTCTTTACTCCTATAATTATTTATATAATAGATAGGAATTTCGCCGGCGGGTAGAAAATAATCCACCTACGACTCCAAATTGCCTCAACTGCCAGAACGTGACTGCAAGACTTGGAATAAATATTCCCCGGGCCACAGAGCAAAATCATGTCGTTATAAATATCGTGTAACTATTGTTTCAGGTGTAAGCATAGAGTCAAGTCCTCAAGCGACTACACCTATTTGAGGAAAATTCGCTTATTTTACAACTTTCCCTTAGTGTTGAGAAAACGATTATTGCAACAGTTTTATCAAAATTTCTGAAGTTATTTGGCACGCATTATAACCCCTTACATAGACGCAAATCTATGGCCATAAAAGCGTTTCTAGTCACTGAACTTATTTGGTAGCACGTTTTTAATTGAGGGCCGCTGACTTTTTGTGCAAACACTTACGCGGACGTCTGCGTCCTGGTTTTGTTGTTCGAAATCAATTTTTTGTTTGTTCTGAAGAAAGTAGCCAGAAATTTCACGCACGTATTTACGCATTCGGTCGTCATTCATATATCACGTCCTTGCCAAGAAATCGCCGCAGTGAAAGTTTATTTTATAACAAACGTAAACAAGTTGAAATGACATTTTTTACGTCTTATGCACAATGTCTGAAACGCTAGAGGCCCCGGAACGCTCAATTTCCATAACTATTGTTATTGCCTTATGGTGGGTGTTTTATATTCTTAATGTCTCAATAGCAAAATTGACTATTGTTCTTAGCTAATCAACAAGACTACTAACTGTAAGTTCAAAAAAGACGGCCTGAAGGGTTAAGACTGAAAAACTGACTTCTGTTTCTTTTTTTTTTGATTCCTATTGAGGCTAATCTTATTGTTTGTGTTGCAGATAAACTGGTGGAAGAAAAGAAGAAAGTGGCAGCAAAGCACAAGAGCGACGAGAAAGAATTCTATAGAAAACAAGTAAGTGAACGACAATAATTCAACGCATTTTCGTATTTATTTACTAAAGTTTTTGAAATCACCACCTTGGGGCAAGCGAGGACCCGGAGGGCGGCCTTGGAGAAACCCTAACGCAATAGGACTCTATTTTAATAAATCCCTGGTAAGCTACACACAAGTGTAGCTTACTTTGACTCTTTTTTTATTAATGGTTTAAAAATAGTTTTTAAAGTATGAAAATTTTAGGGTTGGTCGAATGATGAAACTCTGAAGGAAACGCGTGAAAAACTTAACGAGTTAAAGGAGAGAAAACCAGTTAACAAAGTGAGGAAACTCGAACCGGTCTTCTATCCTTGCAAAAACGTTTACGTTGGTAAGAAGACTAGAAAACTCTCCCCCTTACCAGACGGTAAGGAAAATGGAGTTGAGTTAGTGCCACTCATAGCGAAGCAAAGGAGGGTACCTGCAAACTATCATCTAGAGACCACTGATGTTACAAATGATAAAAAGAAGTTGTAAGTGTTACTAGAAACCAATCAGAGAGTTCACAACTTTACTCTTAATTTAATTAGTTTCTTCTTACTCAACTATTTTTTTTTCTAGACGTAACAACAATTCTTGGCAAGAAGTCTAATTTGATAAAATTAGGCAAAGAATGAAATAATTTTAAATCTTTTATGAAATCGCCAAAATAATCATAACAAATAAAAATTTTATTTGCATGACATTGTTATTAATAGATTGAAAACTGACCAATCTCGGGATAGATGTGTATTCACGAAATCCAGCCATAACTATCGATCTGTCGTTTTAGTTTATCCTCACTTTGGAACCGACAAGGATCGGCGTATCTTAAAGAACTCAACCAGCAAGTTTCTAACAAGCAACAAAAATTTAAGGTAATCACGAACTCGTGCCATTACGCAATCCATTTATAACTCCACCAGCCTAACATGCTGAATTCTAAAAACTTAATTGCTTCCTTCCAAAATACTTGCATGATCCAATTTAGAAATTGATTGATTTTTTCGCATTGCTTTCAGGCAATGCAAGTGGAAGAAGACGGAATTGTCCAAAGGCACTTCTCGACATGGAACGGTTTTTGGGGCAAACCCGGTCATGGAGCGCCCAAATCCGCCATCAGAATGCAAAGGTTGGACCGGCTGCTCTATCCTCAGATGGCTCCCATCGGCGTTCATTAATTAACCCAACAACAAATCGCAATTTGCGAAAAGATAATGAACGATTCATCGCCGAAGAAATACTAGTCATTAGAGCTGCTGAAAGGTGGTTAACTGAATCTTTTCATGATTTTTAGTGGCTTCAATTGGATAACTAATGGTCGATTTTCACGCCTATTACCAACTTTATTGATTTTACTAATGGCCAGAATAGTAATTAGTATTAGCAGTACCATAAGTAGCTATACGGCTAGTGTTGGATTTCCTAATTCTTAGGTCGTTACCGCCTTATACAAGTTGTGGGTGTAACTGTTAATGTATTAAATGTTTGATTTAACCTTTGATTACGTTTTCTACACTTTATCATACCGGCCGATATTTTCATATCGAGTCTGAGGAATCGATCAAGCATCTCCTAACATCATTTTGATAATTTGCCTTGAAGCCAAATTTCTATTATAACAGCACCAATGTGGGCGTGGGCCAGAAAACTCGTGATCAGTCGAAATGAAAATTTATTAATTAATTTGCAACAAAATTTTTGTTACTCAAGGTTCCATAATTGATAGAATCTGTTCGCAATACATTAAACATGCTTCCAGTTAGGATTAGGTACTAGAGACTGAGGCATAACTAACAGTTGACAACTTTTCAACTTTTCGATAATATAGTTACGTTATTGATCTACCTATGTCTCCTCACTTGACCTCCGTTCTATTGTCCCCGGTGATCCGTTCTTAATTACGCCACTGCTTTACCAAACTTAAGTTGTTGAAAGCTGAAATAGTTAAACAATTTCGGTTTGGACAAGAAAGTTAAAAAAATAAAGACGTTTCCAAGAAGTGTTGAATAAACTCTTCATACACTGTCTGACGTGCTTGGATTAATTTGTGCAGGTCGAAGGTGCATAATCGAAATTCGTTGTGTTCTCAATTCCGAATGGGAAATTTCGCCTAGCGATTTTCCGCTCGTGCAATTCTGCGTTAATCTCCGCCAACATTAATTAACCCAACAGTGAGGCGAAGAATTTTAGGTCATCATACCGAAGAAGAACTTGTCTAATTTTACCTTTGACCTCTGGCTGTCACGTCAAATTCCGTTTTTTTGATGGCAGAAATGACGGATACTCTTTTAACTTAAATCATCTACCAATAAACAATCGATGCGACGTGAGTATCTAATAGAAATAAATGGTATTGTTGTCGGCTGCAATGGGGCGTTTCACAACTGTATAGGATTAAAGGCCCCGAGCTTCTAGTGAGGACGTCTCAAAGGTCGAAAGTTGAGTTTCTCTCGACGATGACTGAGTGCGAATTACCATGTGACAAATGTTGAAAAATTTTCAACGCTCGCGAGCCATAAACTACGGAAATTTTCATTTTCTTGATGCCGGAGCATCTGTTTTACGCTTTCGCCCGGAATCAAAATTTAACTAGGACAATAAACAAGATTTCGTAAATTTCTCCCAAAAAATAAATAATTCCATCACTAAAGCTAAGTTCACAAATGCTTCAATGATCAGAAATAAGATTAATTTATTACTGCTACACTTTCCAACCTTTTTTCTTAAAAAAATTTGTCCCAAATCATCGGATAACTAGAAACTCGACAAATGGTGGATGCGCCATTAAAAAAATTATATAAAATTAGATAACCGCTCAGTTAACAGACATTAATTAATTGAATCCAGATAAGTGGATAAGGTGAGATGACCAAAGCACTTTAAACTTTACTGCAAACTGCAATGGATTCCCACATCCATATAAACCAAATCGAAAGTTGCTATTAAAGGACGGAATTGCTAATGTGCCATTCAACGTTAAAATTTACCCAGTTAAAAGAGAAATTACTCCATTCAATTATTGCGAACACCTTGGTGTTGCGTGACATGACCGTAAAGGAACCGTTAACGGTGCGATTCAAGTTTTCTTCGTAACGTCTTCGAAAAAAAGTCTAGGAATAAAATATACCGACGATGAGAACGTAACGAGCAACGTCACTTGTCTAACAAGTTTAAATTAAATGGGAATCTTCACTTAATTCCCATTGTGTTCGTTCAAAAGCTCTCTACGAATCTTCTTACTTTCGATAGGCAGCTCGCGAACTCATTAGACACCGAAACCGATATTAACCCATAGATGTCGCATCAAAGCGCGATCGAAATGAAAGAAGTAGAGTTCTAACTGCTACAAGTTCTAATTGTGACCAAAATAATAGAGATTCTCGTTGTATCGAGAAATAGAATCGCAACGATAAACAATGTATTTTTGGCAAGAAAATTTGGTAATGATAACACTGATAACAGTTTAATTTTCACTGCTGACGAGTCCTAATGACTCCCAGAAATATCGTGAAGTCAAAGATTTTTTGGTTCTTTGCAACTTTATGCCGTCGCTGGTAAGACCGGAAATATTAACGTAAATTAGTTCGTCATATTTAGTCGGTTCCCATTTGATCCCAGGAAGATGAGGCTTTCTAAAACAAATCTTATTCTATAATCAAAAAATAAAAGATGGAAGCTCACCCAGTTTTAGCATATGCCACTACCATATCTATTAAAATATCTTTCATTCGAATTTCATTGGGGGTAGGTTCCATAGGGTACATCTTGTAAAAGTAAAATTGACCATCTTCAGCGTGGGAGATGGCTAAAATACGAAAATTTTCCACATATTTTTTTTATAACATCATCAAACTTACTCTTTTTGTGCTCGCCTGTGTAATCAATATTTAGGAAGTATACCGGCGATTTGGTATGTTTAGCTTGCATTTTTGCAGCAACATCAAAATCGTTCATAAAGACTCTATCACCCAGCATCTGAAAGCATGATAAGCTGAAATAGTTAGTTAAGTGTGCTAGCCCTTTGGCTAACCATGTGCAGTCGGTTAGAGTAGGATTACAAACTGACCTTCGCGTACGCTGCTCCATTTTCTCTATTAATCTTCTTATCCCCTAAGTAAAACTGTCTGAGTTTCTGTGCGGTGCTATTCCACAGAGTCCTATCGATGGTGAAATTAAACTCCAACAAATATGGGGCGTATTCCACCCAGTTCTTGTTGATGTCTTCCAATTCCTCATCTGTAGTATCTATTTTGACTTTTACTAGAGATTCAACAACATAACCAATGACTCACAATCAGCAAAAAACATTCCTTCATGAGCCACTATTGATAGAAACCAAGGCACATCCAAAACCTCCCCTCTCTTCAACAAACTAAACCCATCCTCGCCCAAAAAGGGGTGACTTCCTTTCTCGATGCAAGGTCCCATCGGAATGTAGGGGGCTATTCCTTGATACCCGTAAAACAACCAAATTTTGCTCCAAATTTCCCGATGATGTCGTTGTTTGAGGCAGTCGACTAAAATTTTGCTCGGCTCCTCCGGGCAACCCAAGGAGTTTGCAAGAGCTTTTGCTTTCCCTAACGGATCTCCTTGGAGAGATTCGTGTGATATTCCCACTCCGCTTTGGGAAAAACCTCGATGGAAAAGACCTTTTGACATCGGCGACAAGTAGTGTAAATGAACACTCATTGCTCCAGCTGACATTCCAAAAATAGTAATAGAATCGGGGTTTCCCCCAAAACTCGAGATGTGTTTGTTGATCCATTTGAGAGCGAGAACTTGGTCTTTTAAACCGTTATTGCCCGGAACCACGTCGTCTTGAGTACTCAAAAAACCTACGTTTTATTAGTTTTGGAATTGCTCAAATTGTGAAGGTCTTTACCGAAAATTCCTAGACGATAGTTAAATGTTACGTAAACTATGTCTCGGTCCATCCAGAAGTCTGGATGAGGGTAAGAATGGCCGCTATCAAACATAAAACCTCCTCCGTGAATATGAATCAAAACGTCTAACTTATCTTCAGGTGAGGGGTTTTCACGTGGCGTATACACGTTGATGAACAAGCAATCTTCTTCTCCTGTAACTGGTTTTGAGATAGTGGAGGTTGCTAAATTAATTTTCCTACTTACGATTGAACACTTGTATGATAAAAGCTGTTTGGATGCATTCAACCGGAAAAGTGGCGTTCCAAACGCCTATCCAAGGTCCAAAGGGTTCAGCTTCCTGTTGGACTGACTTGTGCAAAAGAAAACAATTTTGGCGAACTTACCTCGAATCTTCGATTTCCCACTGGAGGTTTGGCATAAGGGATTCCCTCAAACGCGGAAAATGTTCGGCCATGAAACGACAGTTTTTGGTGACCGACCAGTTCGCCCAAAGAAGTGGTCACCTTAGGTTTGGCGCAGTTGCAGGAGTAAACTTTACGATTTTAGGAAATTAGAAGAGAATGGATCAAAAATTTTAGTTTTAACATTTTTAAGAAATCTTGAAATTTAAAAATTCTTATTATAAGAGCCAAATTTTAGAAAATAAATATTAGAGATTGATAAATAATTAAAGTAATATGGACATTAGCTATTCCTGAAAATGCTTTTAAAAACTTACCTATCACCAAGAGTAAAACTATACATGAAACCATTGTTTCTCTACTTGGTATGTGGTCTTTTAACATTGGTACTATTTATTTAGATTGATAACAAAGCAAACCACTTGAGCACCTGAACCTGAGCAATTTGGGAAGATAAAGCTACCTTGCACCTCAATCTTTTTCTCCTCAATTTTCAACGCGTCTACCTAGTCTTACAACGTTGTGAACAATCTTGGGTCGGTAAGTGAACTATTATTATCTTAATAAAATGTGATAAATAAGTCACAAACCTGGCCTCAAGTAGTACGATGCCTTATAATCCACCGGATTAACATTGCTCACAATGTTAAAATAAAAGTCTTCCTATAGGTCTGTCCTAATACCTTAAACTTGATCAACATTTACCTAAAGATGTTTATGTAAACCGTAAGAAAATATAAAAAATTGTTTTCACGACGAGCATAGAAATTTAACAATATAAGCTTATAATCTAAAAAGATAACTGCGACATTGTCAAGTTTTATAACTCGATAAACGTGTTTACTGGTTGGAAACTGCTATATTGTCAGCGGTTCTTTGTGACTTTGGATGTAAAACAACAATTTTTCCAATAAAAATAAAATAAACAATTTCATCCAAGTCAACAGTTTCAATTTGTCTCAACAGAAGAAGTTGATGGATTCACCTCGATCCTAATCATCAATCAACAACCGTCAATAGCTGGTAATTTGAGAACTTCCGGTTCCTTCCTTCCAATATTTACCGAAGGAGAAAATGACATTTTTCTTTAGTCTCTCAAATTTATTGCCTGACTCGTTCCATCAACAATTTAAACTAATAGCAGGTGGGTGTGCCAAACCGCCAATAATGCAAAGGGGGTCAACCGTAAAAATGATGCACGGTTAAGTACCCCGGTAAGGCGCCGATCTTCATCGGTGAAATCTCATCAACAAAATTTACAGACTTCTTCCTCAGTCTTCGACGGACGACAGTGTTGGTGGGTGCTCCGAAGTGCCTTCTCTTGGATCATTTCTATCCTCAACGCCACGATGCGCTGGGTAATTATGGACTTATAATTTTAATTAGTCACGCAGAATTACTCTTATTGTTCTCGGGTGAAACCTCCAGTCGAGCCAACGGCGATAATAACGCGTTTGGTAATTAACCGCTATTAGGGATAGCCAGAAAGTTGCAACTCCAGACCGGAACCGAACACATACAAATTATGGTTTTGTTAATAAAACAAATAGTAAAGAAGATAAATAATAATTTTAATTTTTGCATGTTTGACACCAACAACTTGACAAACGTAGTTAACGTGTTAACTTGACGTTACAGTGGAGCAGTTTTTAAATTATTTGGCTATCAGGTACCTCTTTTTAATGTTACTATGTTATGACGTTCAAATCAAGACGTTGCCATCAGGGTAAAGTTGCAGTTATTCAGAGCTTCTTAATAAATAACTTTGTTCTGCTATTGCTGTTCCGGAGTTGTCATGATGTTATGATACTAAAATGTTGTCATGATGTTATGGGGTGATACAGTGCCACAAGGGAATTTAGTAGTAGAACATCATAAAAGTTGCTTTCTCGTAGTTGTGAAGGGGTTGCAGGTCACATCTTAAAAACTTGCTGATAAAGAGACTGTTAATTTAATTTCTCCAAAAAGAAATTATTTTAAGGCTCAACCTTTATAGAAGAAAATTGAAATGAGTAAAAAGGTCCTTTGCCATTTACCTCCAATTCCTCCATTGGACGTTAGAACAAGTGAAATAGTTAATAACGAGCACCTTGGGCAAAACCAAAATCGTGTAGTTATTGCTACAACCTATTGACTAAATCTCGCATCAATTTCATAACAATCGTGCTCACAATCATGAAAACACATCAAAAAAGGGCAAGTTGGGCGTGGTTGCTTTGAGGCCCAAATAGGCCAAATTTTCGTCATGCAGCCGATCGTTAATAACAATTCTCAATTTCGCCGACACCGAAACTAAAAATTCATCCAGCATTGTATTCAATGACGTCCGCCCGCCCGGAGAAAGCACCATCTTTATTATTATTAGGTCCGGAGATTTCTTTAACATTTCTCATGGATAGTGGCACGAGTGGCAAACGAGGCTGTTGTTTATGTATCTCGTCGAAATCTCAAGCAATTTAAAGATTTCATGAATCTCATCGACGATTAGCATCGGTGCATCGTTGCAAGCGCATTCATTGTCTTGTTAGCAGTGGGTGCAAGAAAAAATAACTCTTCGTTGTTGGGGCAACCGTTCGGAAATTGCGTCGTTGAACAAAAGTTCTTGCAGGAAGACGCAACTGGCGCCCATCCTCGATTCGCATCCAAACATTTCCATTCTGTTTGGCGCAATAAGATAAACGATTTAGGAGAATCTCGGAAATTGCGTTGACAATACAAGTGGTTTGTCGAAATAACTAAAGTGCTTATTTTGGTTAAGGTTAAAGACGGTGTTCTTTGTTTTCGTCAATTGGGTGTTGGTTGAGTTATTGAGGACGATCCCATGGCCTTTGCGAATATGGCACGAATGAATAATTTTCGCAGGTTGTCGATTTGCCGGAGAAAGTGGTGGGTATGTTCAAATATGCGCTTCTTTAGTTTCTCCTGTGCACACATGTCATTTAAGGTCAATAGCCATGAAGGTGCGAGGTTGACGCTTTGACGAGATTAATTAGTGATGTTATTGTTGACTCCAGCTGAGAAATTGTTTGACATCATTTTTCACTTCTGCTTGCTTTAAGATTTGATCAGAATTAGGAAATTGGCAATTATGCAATACTCATTTGCGGTTTCGGCATTCTCGTCATTTTTTCTTAAAATCAAACCAGGAAATAAAGTTAACTGTAATACCAATTTTATAGTTATTGAGTACATACTCAGATTTCTTAAACGTAAAGAAGAGTATCAGTTTTAGAGTTTTGAATCATTAACTCATAGCAAAAATCGAATCTGTCATCCATTCCGTTCTCTTACTGCTTTGTCCTACTGGAATATTAATCTTTTAGAATTGCCTGCAAGACTTCCATTTCAATATTAATAAGAAATAAAGTTGATATATCAACATTCTTAGGAAAATACTCATTTTAAACTTAAATTTTTAATAACAATTGATCTTAAAGAAATTTTTTTAATTTAAAATTGAATAAGCAATGTGCAATTTTTGACATCTCTACTGGCTCAAAAATCTCTTAATCTATAAACTAAGTATGACTTAAGCATTATGTACCAGGATGGAAAAGTATCGGGTCCGGAAGCTGCGGCAAATGAGTGAGCGCCGCGACATTGATAAATCATCACGAGAACGAGGGCTTCGCTTGATAATTATTGTCATTAAGCCTCACGCCATATTTTTTCGTTACAAGGTTCCTGGCCAAGAATCCGGATCAATTTGTCACTTTCGTTTTCGCTACGAACCAAATTTTGTCTTCCTCGCTAAAAAACTATGTTGCAAAATGAAGATGCGTAACGTTGGATTCCTGGAATTGTTTTAGGTACGATTGGTGAAAATTCTAGCAACTTTCTTTTAGGATGATGGCCTTAGACGAGACGTGCCAGCAACAGTTGTCAGCACTTGCATCATTAATTACAGTATGACTTTCATCCATGCATAATTGGCTTAATCATGTTTAAACAACAAAACTTTTGATACGTGCTCAACGTGATGTGAGGTCCCTATTATTGTCAAGAAACATTACTTAATAGCGGATTTCAATCGAAAATCTCGCAGACACCTTTGCAACTAATTACAATCATTATTATCTAACGGATATCGTTAAATTATTTAAAAGATGTGCATTCTCACGAAATTGATGCAAGATTCGTTTAACATCTAATTTTATGGTTGGGAAGGTGGTTAATTAATTTTAATTAATGAAAAGTCATTTCGAAACCATCGCAAAGACGACATCTGAACCCCCCGAAAAAAATTCTAATAAAAGCGTCTTTGCGGTTCATCCCAATCAAACAGAGCAGATTTCAAATGGTGTAGAAAGTGGCATACCGATTTGTTTTCATACTAATGCATAATTATTGTAAAGTAATTGACCGTTTAAAATTTCGTTTAGAACCAAGTGCTAGCCAATTCATTAACCTGCAAGAACACAAATCGCCATCACGCAGATGTTAAATTTCTGCCAATTGATAAAACTTTCGCCAAAACAAATCGGGTTAAAAATTACCCCTAAATTACTCCGGTACCTGTCACGCTTAATTTAGAGAAATTTTAATTAAATGCCCCCAATTTCAATTCACTAATCTTTACACCATTAATGGAGCACTGTACCGGATTCAACTAGCCAATTGGTTAATTATCGACTTCGAACAGTGTTCGTAAAGCGGTGGCTGCCCAAAAATATCTCGTTAAGAAAGTGCTTTACCGGTGAAAATTGTCGAATAACTCTGCGCATTCCCATCTCGAAGACTCCTCACGTATTGGTTTCTTTTCACTCTCATTTGGTACACGTTTGACCCCGACGCGAACTCTACTCTTTGTATTTAAGCAACAGGAGTTGTGTTTTACGGCAAATTAGCAGCATAATCCGATGTAAAGATGCGTGAGATAAAGCTATTTGTTTTTTTTTCCGACACGAGAGGCGGTTGGTCAAACCCATCATTCATCAGGATGGAGATGGGTACCCGTTTGTAAGCCCAAGACAGCGATTTTTGATTGACAGCACGTCGACACCAGGAATTGACTGATTGTTTGGTTGTGAAGGTGTAAAATAAAAAAGATAAAGATTACAATGTTCTAATGTTCAAGACCCAAGCACGTCTTTGTCCGAATTTGTGCCGCACAAAACTTTGTGAGAAATTAATGACCTGTAGAGGACAGCTCTGCGGTTATGTTCCATTCTTTAGACCAAAGTAGGCCAGAACTGCAATGAAAACTTGAATGACTTGATGCGAATTTGCATTTTTACAAAAAAATTTTTTTTGTCATGGAAATGCACCATCAGCAGTTGCCAAAATCCAAAATTAAGACACCCATTGATTAGAATTGCTACTGCGTTCTCCACATTTTCCCCGAATTTAAGTTTTAGTCCTTCATGACTCTGAGACCCTGTGAAGCCGCAGGAAATTGCTACCGAAATTAGAAGACCTCCTGATCGCGTCTCGGGTAGGACATTCAGACGTGGTGCTGGAGGGCCGCGGTTACGCAGTAGCCAAGTGCGTTATGAGGTTTTTAGTATCGCTTTCACTCAATGGGAAACTCCTCTTGGCTTACTTGTGCTTTTATCGATGCGAGTCTGGAGTTTTCCGCAAATTTAACCACTTTCTTTTCACGTCTTCAATTTCCTGAAATGTCGCCGAGGCAATTAAGTTTCTTCGCACGTGGTTCGGATGAGTTATCAGCGATTTCTTTTCCAGCGCGAAGATACATCAATAATTGTTATGCAAAGAATTTCTTGCCAACGGCGATGTTGCAATAACTGCGACATTTATTGTTTCCATCGATAACATCCGAAGATTTTTCTAACAGTTGCCTAACGGCATTCCACCAATTGAATAACTAACAAAGAACTGAGGCATCCAGTTCAACCTCTTCCCCATTGTTTAATTCTAATAACAATTTTTATTTCTAGCTAAAACATTTAATAATTAATATTTAGTTCTTTAAGGAGATCTAACCAAGATACAAAAATGTTTTGTTACAATTAAGTAACTGAAACGGTTTAACTGACCTGGAGTAGACAGTAGAAGGATTTCCTGACATGATTGGAACGGTGTCATGTCTCAGAGTATAAAACACTATTCATCACTTTACTAGAAAATTGCAAACTTTCTCGCATTGTTTGAAAGCTTGAAAGCAGATAAATTCCATTAAGTTCGAACCCCTATCAGATGTCAACCGCGACTCATAAGACTCAGTTCCTTTTCTTTTCCAGTCAGTCTTTCCATGTGTGTTATAATATCATCCTTCGTGAAATATTTTGTATTTAAACTGTAATTATAATTTATTTTTTTCTTGTTCCAGTCACACTTCATCTTGCTGGTCTTGGCCGCGGTACACGCCAAAGAAGAGGAAACCAACGAAGTATCCCCTCTTCGGCCCCCCATCAACTTGGACGCGAACCTGCGCCGGGCGCTCCTCAAAGCCTTAACAGAACTCGAAAACGAAGAAAACGAAAAATCCAAACAGCCGCAGCAGACCGACTTCAACCTCCCCCAAATAGACACGAGGGACAAAGTTGTTGAAAAGGCATCAGCGGCGGCCCTCTCTTTCTTCGCCACTACTGGGACATCAACTGTTACCACAACCGAAAAATTCCAAACAACCACCGATGAAGAAAACAGTTCCCAAAAATCCGTGGTCATCATCCAAAGAAGCAACGGTCTTCAGCACAAACCCGTCAATTCCGTAGAGAACAACCGCAATTATCAACTCGATCCCGTCAGCGAACCCGAACAGATTTTGACTAGCGCCAGCAGCAGTTTCACGTCATCCAACAAGTTTTCTTATAGCAAATCCGACAGTCAAGCTTCGAGGACTAAGAATTTGCTGAATAACGAAGTGAAATCTACCAAAATCGAAACCACAACGCCAACCACGACAACAACATCAACTGAAGAGAACGAAGCTAAAGTTGAGGACGTGCAGTTTTTCTCCGCGCCTCTAGTCGCAGCGTTTACTGTTCACCAAGACGAAAGAGGCGTGCCGAAAAGTGTTGAACCCATCTACAAATCTGCTGTTAAACCGGGAGAAACTAAGGAAACTACGCGGTTCAAACAAGAGAAATTGGTGGAAAACCAGCAATTATTGCTGAAGCAAGAACAGTTGATCCAGGAACAACAACAACGCGACCGGTTGAACACTCAATTGGCGCTGCACGAAAAACAGAAAGCGCTCGAAGAAGAAATTTTTAGACTCAAACACCAACAACAGCAACAAAACTATTTGATAAGACAACAACAATTGCTGCACGAACAACAGTTGCAGCTGCAACGCCAGAAGCTGTTGGAGGAACAAATTCGAGTTCGCAACAACCAGCAAAATTTTGTCCCTCTTGCCAATAATTTTGCGCAACAGAACCAGCCTCAAACTGATTTTAATAGTAACAATTCCAGAGTTAAGGGAAGTTTAGTTTCGTTTCAGCCCAGTATTACCTTTAATTCCGAGGAGCAATTCGCCGGGGTTTTACCGGCTAACGCCCGACATTTGCCGGTTAAAAACGCGGTTGACTTCCGGCTACCCTTCGTTCAACAATCGAATTTCAACGAATTCAACTACCAACAACAACTGTCGGGCAATTCCCCCACGTTCAGTTTATCCCAAAGTGTCGAACCCCCCAGGCACAATCGGGTTTTCAGACAGGAAAGTGGCACGGGCAACTTTTTTAATGACGGTTTCAATAACAATTATTATAACCAACTTTCGGCACAGGAACAAAGCAATCGTTTTTTTAGGTCGAACCCGGAACAGTACAGCTCCAACAGGCTGCAACCGCCGGTTGTTAACCAGCAATTGAACCATTTGTTGTACAATTCCGGGATAGGTCGGGGGCGGCAACAGGAAGATTTGAGTATAGTATCCAAAGTTTTGTCTCTCAACCATTTCGGCGACAACAGGTTCGGAAGTTCTAACGTTAACGAACAACGAGTGCCGTTCGTTAAGAAAGTTTGAATCATTCCTTAAAAACAGTGCAAGTTCGGAGTCTCTCTGCATTTGGGTCTTGTTCAGAATTAAGTAACTTGTGCCAAATTTGATATTTTTATTTTTCTTTGTTTAAACTCAATTGATTGTCGTTTCAGCTTAATGTTTGCAAATTTTGTCAACTCCGGCGTGTAGGAGATTCCAAAAACTGTTAGCAAGGATCATTTTGTTATTTATTGCAGATAATTGTTAGTCACGTATTATATACAGCGGCAAATTTCGATACCTCAACTAATGAAGTTGTACGTTTACTCGGAATAGTACAATTTAATGTTAAGTTATTGTTGTAAATAAATTTTATTAATGAAAGCTGAATGACTGATTTAAGAATAAGTTAGTTTCAGTTGAACTACTTCAGCCCTCCGCCAATAGCCTCTTAAAACGGCTTATTTATAAGCTTCCATAATAATTTATACGTTTTTTATTATTAATAGATAGAGAGCAATTGTGTATTTCTTACTAATAAACCAACAATATTGTTTCGTTACAATTTAGTTATTTGTGGTAATTGAGTCTCGAGGGACGGCCTGCATCCAGTTTTCCTTCAACGACAAAATTACGCCCGGAACCAAATTTTCCATGTCTATAGGGTTTCCGGATGGCGATTTTAGCGTAAAATTTTGCAATATTGCAGTGACAATCAAAAACATGTTCTGCCTTGCGAAGGTCTCTCCGGCACACAACCTTTTTCCTACAAAAATTAGACGATAACATTTTGCTTGAAAGCCAATATTTTGTCCCTACCGGCTCCGAAACCTAAGGTGTGATCTTTCTTCATCAAATTTCCAGCTTCATCCAAGAATCTTTCAGGCAAAAACTTTTCAGTGTTCTCCCAAATAGCTTCGTCCCTATGAGCGGTCCAAATATTGGGCAACATTATAGTGTCCTGAAATTAACCAGTACAAACCTCAAAATAAATTATTAAAACGTTGAGAAATGAATTCAAGAAGCAACAAGAAGTGTTTGATTAAAATAAATAAATTTGAAGCGATCTCGCTCTTCAGTTTTATTCTCGACACAGTTTGTCATTTTTTGGCTCGAAGGACCAATTAGATGATAAAAGTCTTACTTTTGGTATAAAGTAGCCGCCCAACGTTGTGTCCCTCGTGCACCTCCTAGGAATACCAAGCGGGTTCAACGGAATTATCCTAACCCCTTCCCTCAAACTTGCCTCTGTGTAAGGCATCCTAATAACAATTAGATATTTGACTACTTCTAAAGATCGCTATGAAAAAATTTCTCACGATTTTCGGTCATCTAAGGTGGGATATCTGGATTTGCCCACTACTTGGTCAATTTCTTGCTGAATCTTGACTTGGACTTGAGGATTGTTGATCACCGAAGCGAAATAGAACTGCAACGTATGACCAAGAGCCATAGCCGCAGGGAATAAGTAATCCAAAACAGTTAATAACAACTGGTTATCTAGAGTTAGCAAAACTGTAGGTAGCGCTATTGTTAACAATTACTTACAATCCCAATCGTTTATTCCGTTCAAGTTAAGCTTTTTGCCAATGTAATCGTCAATAAAATCTCGGTGGTGATCAGCTGAGTAAGTTTGAATGTGGTCATCAATTATTTCCTAAAAACACCATCGTTGAACAATGAATGAGTTTATTTTTCGCGAAGCAAACCCTCAAAAAGTTTAATAAATAGTTATTTGACTCGATGATTCCGGTGTAACCGAAGAAATCAGGAGCAATATGTCTTAGCCACGGTGTTATACTTAGAGCTCTTCCAGTAACATCGCCGCTTTTTAGAAATCTAAATCCTGCGTTTGCTACCTTTCGCAGTTGGGAATTGGTGTAGCGACGAGAAGCGAGAACCAATAAAATGCAGTTGAGGAGAGGACCGTATAAGAAATCTGGCATCATCACCTGGCCTTTGGCTCTGCAGAAATCCTAAAAGCAGCACCTAATTAAATAGTTCCTAAAAATGTTAGAAAGACATTGAAAGACTTTTATTTGTCTTAACTTAAATATTACAATATTCCTCAATTTTACGAAAAAGTAGTTTGGTAATTACCCTGGAAGAGTGTTGGTCAATGACCGCGTCACGTCTGCTATGTTGTGTACGACCCCAAAGATATTATTTACAAAGGTTATCGGTTTGTTAGAAACAAAATCAATCTTAGCCAAATCCAAGGATATTTTCAATAAAATTAGGTCATTTAAAATTTTGCACATTCTTATCTTATTGTAAAACTTACAGAATCGTCTTCAGACGGATCATTATGCAAGAGTTCGATCAAATATTTAATTTCGCCGGCCAAAAAGTCTTCAACAAGTACTGACCGACGTCCAAATCCGTAATCGCGTAAATGCCGTAACGAGAATCTTCTTTGCTCCCGCCATAAGGGTCCATCAATGAAGAATATGCCCTTTAATTCCCCCAGACCTCTGCTTCTCGTTACAATAGTATCGTTTCTTCCTGTAAACTCGTCTCTTGTCAGCAACTCTTTACATAAGTCATTAGTGAGAGTAACAACTGTTGGTGTATCGCCCAAGTAGAGACCCAGAATGTTAGTTTTGTAACGTATAGCAAGAATTTCCAGTGCTAAATGGGGATGGTTGTAGTTTTCTTTTAGCATAAACCAGTAACTTCCCCAAAATGGCAATCGAGGGGGTCCTACAATTATTCAAATATTAATAATAATTGTGCATACATACGATTCTGCAAATGCAAATATATCTATATACTGTACCAGGTGGAAACCATTTCGGTCTTTGTTTTGCACTTAGATAGAAGTATGTTATTAGAAGTGCGACGAAAACTACTACGAGAAGTGGTAAACTCAACATTATTGTTAAGAATTTATGATAATACTAACAATCTCCGTTGGAAGTGATCAAGTTTACACAAATTGATAACTATCGAGGTTAGGCAACTTGCACTGGATGATTCCATGAAACCAAGGATGGGTTCATTCTCTTGGTTAGATGGCTTTTAATTATATCAAAAAAGTACGGTCGGAGACTTTGAAAATGTCCATTTGTCCCCGTTCTTTTTACAAGAAAATAAAAGTTAGACGCCCCTAGACATTATCAAAGTCCCAGATTGTAGCTATCTATAGAACTGTTTGCATTTGGCTTTGTTCTTTAACAAGTAAATTACCGAAAAAAGGACTGGGTACTAGCGGACATTTTCAAAGTCGCCGATTGTACTACTTATACATGTATTTTCGAAGTTTGGAAGTGTGAAATTAGGAGCTAAAAAAAATAAGGTTTGTACTATACCGGAAACTAACTCTTTATTGCCATACCACTAATTAAATACAAACAGTTTGTACCATAGCAGTAAATGCTCCAAATGGAGAACCCTTTACGAAATACTGTTAGTTTTTTATCAACTCACAACTTATGCAACTATCTGAAGGAATTTAGTACAAAAATGAAAGCAGTATAAAATTAGCAAGTTTGATATGAACACATTCTGAAACCAGTGTTAGTGAGGTAATGGCAGAGCTGGCTTCTAGAGATTCACCACATTATACAATAACAAAATTCTTAAATCTTCTAAGACACTGAGTGCCATAATATCTTACATTTAAGTTCACAACACAGGACAAATATATATTGAAAACTAATTTAGTCGATTGAAGTAAAAAAATTAAGTACACAACGCACCTCTAAACTTGGCACCCACACTCTAAGTTAAATTAGACGAGAATGTAACACCAAACTTTCCAGCATTTATAGGAATGTTAGTCGAAAAGGTGTGCCAAATAACTAAAATAAATGCAATTTCCTAAAAATAGTGGTGTCATGTAGTGAAACACGATGTGCAATGCTAGGGCGCCAGCGCTCTCAGTATTATTGTGAACCCTAGCATTATACATTTACAAACATTACCATAAACTTATAATTAATTCGATTTTAAGCTGCCACTTCAGCCTTGCCGTTTGATTCCGCCTCAGCAGTCTCCTCCAGCTTGGCCTTCTTCTCGGGAGTTGCGCCTTCGGCGGGGGTGCCATCAGGAGCGTCACCGCCAGCAGACTTCCTCTTTATACTGCAAACTTTCTCTGCAAAAGCAAAATTAGTTCAATTCGAACAACATCAAATTGGCGATAGATTTTACCTGTTTCATCTACGGCGTCTTTTTCTTCCTCTTCTTGGCCGTTCTCCTTCTCGGTGGCCTTGCCGTTTTCCGCGGCCTCTTCACTCTTGGCTTTGGGCTCCTCCGCTGGGGTGACCTCTTCAGGTTTGGTCTTCTCGACCACCTCCTCGGTGGACTGCACCTCCCTGCAACCACCAATTGAGTCAGTGAGCAAAGGCATTTCATGCTTTTCACGCTCAAGCAGCGAACCTTGACCAGGTTTGATTCAATGACCTCTGAAGCTGGCTAGCCACTGCTCACCAAGTTCTAAATTCGACTTTAATGCAACTCTGAGAACGTCTCGTAACTGGGTCAAACACCAGTGTAAAGTTTCTAGGGGACATTTTTGGTCAAGAATAAAATAGAAGACAACTAGTAAAGTTATTTTCTGTTTTAAAAAGTGAAGGATTGGCTCTAAAATTTTTGTAATATTAATGATACTAATTTGACGACGGCCTTTCTTACAACCACGCAGATGGATGGGACTTACGCGTTTCTGCAAAGCTTAAGATGTCAAGAGCTTTTATGAAATGGTGGAGGGTAAAGTAGCACCTATCTTATTAACGCTGGGCCGGTTTCATTGCTAGTCGCGCCTTGAGATAGAGCAGAACTTTCTTGAAGGCTTGGATTTAAGAGACAAGAATGAAGATAGCGCATCCCTAGGAATGTTAAGCCACGACTGCGTCGAGTGAGGCTCAAAAAGTAAAGCAAATTTTCAGAATTTTGTTCGATTTTTAGAATCTGTAAACATCAGCCTCGGAGGTGATTTATTTTTGAAGTCGATCGGTCAAGTATCTTTAAAAATACAGTCATTTGAATTTAATCTTTGACTTATCACCAAATTCAAACGCCTGTATTTTGAATGGTACTTGACCGATCGACTTCAAAAATAGATCACCTCCAAGGCTGATGTTTACAGATTCTAAAAATCAAACAAAATCCTGAAAATTCGCTTTACTTTTCGAGTCTTACTCGACGCAATCATGGATTAACATCTTTATACCGCCAATTGGGTGCGACAAGGATGCGCTATCTTCATCCTTGTCTCTTAAATCCAACCCTTAAGTACGATTAGTTTAGAGAAAGATTAACTTCTGGTTAATAATAGTTATTTATGTATCAAGGAAATAAACACAGATTTTAATCCCGAGAATGTAATGCACGAGGCGAAGCCGAGGGCATTTTCATTCGACGGATTAACGATGTTTATTCCAGAGATGCATACAAAACTTTTTTCCCAGCCGCTTAAGTTAATAATAATAATAAATTAGAGAAGAAATAATTGTTATAATTGACAGATACCTAAATAAAGTTGGCTGACGGTTATTATGGAAACGAGTTTCTTTATGTTATATCGGCATTTTTTTTACTTTATTCTCCGGTAATAAAGTGGCACTTTATTCCCTCATTATGAGGGAATAAAGTGGGAAGAAACGTAATTATAAAAAGTCATGGGGGTCTACTCCAGTACAGAACAGTAATGTTCTGTTATAAGTTTAAAATCAGTTTTAATGAATGAAAGTGCATCAATGCGATGGAGGCGCCCTCTGAGTGTGAATGCCGCCGCCAACTGGATTCGAATCGAACTTCCTAAAAACAACTTCCTAACCGAAAAAATTGAATATCGAATCGAGGTTCCAAGGTCGCTGCAGCGCCCTCTACATGCACACGCATACGTTCCCTTGCAATGCAACTTGTAATTATTGGAAAGCGTAAGCGAGAATGCAACTTTAATGAGGTTAAATCATTGTACAGTGACATGGCAGGGTATTAAGGGCAACGGTATCGATTTCATGTAATAATTCTGAATTGCCGCTGCTACAACAAACGGTCTACCCAACAAACAACGCGGAACTAATTCCCCGCTTTGCTGGTTCACGAGTGGAAGATAAGAAAACTGATAAACCGCGTAACGGCTTATTTACGCAAAACCGCGCCAATATCGCGAATTGACGTAAGGTCTAGGAAAAAAAAACGGCAAACGCCTCAGTGGGCGCGTAGAAAACAAATTGAAATCGCGAAACAAGCGACGGTGTCGGCGAAGAAGCCGGCCGTGCCGGAATTAACCGCACCGGCTTTTCTGCTACCTTTAACCCGCCATTTTGCCGCGATGCCGCCAAAACAAAGCGGCCGAAATTCGGCCGTTTTCACAGGACCACACGAGTTTGACAACATCGGCGCCTACTTACTTTTGTTGTGTTGCCTTGTCTGCCATCTTTTTCACTGTTTTTGCGTTAAATAGGTCAATTTTTCCAAAAAAAACGAGCAAAACTGAAGAGCGTGCACACCAACGTTCAAAACCAAGCGAAACGATAGAGAGAATAAAGGACAGAGAGAAACGGAGGAAGGAAGCCGGTCGAGGAAGCGTTTCGATTGGCTGACGGGTACAAGGTGAGCGAGTTCGGCGATTTCCGGTGGGAATCGGCGCGGAAATTTTTACGACTATATTTATTTGTTGCCTCGCTTCGCTATTCCGATTCCGGTTAATGTTGCTAATTCAATTTAAATATAGAAACTAGTCGGTGGGTATTGATCGATATCGATGGTGGATCGCGGTTTCTTAATTTACGGCTATTAGAATTGCGATCCATAAGTTAACCTTCATGACTTGGCTGGTTTCGAACGACAACGGCCCCGAGTAGGCCAGTGCCGTACTGTCTGTCGGGGGCACCTTTCAGACGGTACCACCGGTAAAATTCCGCTAATCACCCACGAAAATTTCCATAAATACAAGTCTTGAAATAGATAATATTGTAATAAGTTTGGTTATTAGCATTAGTCCCTCACGAACTGATAGCTCTTATTTTTAGGCAAAAACAGGAAAGTTTTTAATATGACCCGTTCGCTTTTGGATTAAAGGGTTCTATTTTTGGACAATTTTCGACTAAAATCTACTATTTGCGTTTCCACATTGGAACTTGACTTGACGAATAATAAAAATGTTTTCCGGTTGGCTAATCGCCGCCTATGGCTGCAAGAGGTTAGTGCACTAGAAGAAGAAGCGAAACACGACGCGGGTTATTATCCGTTGCACAAAGATTTCTCCTACGCTGCTATTAAAAAATAAGTGGGGAAAGTCGAATAATATTTAAAATTAACCGACTTGTTGCTTTACAGAGAGTTTGTACGGAGCACCTGGCGGGGTTTTCAGTTTTACCACATTATAGTAGTTAGACAGTGACAAAATATGTTTACCTACTTAAGTGATTAATATCTAATTGGAAGAATTATCTATTGATTTAGAAAATCAATGTGTTCCGTCTATTTAAGTATTCGTCTGCAACCCGCAAAAGTTTTAGTTCTATTCACTTGGGGTGGAAATTGAAGCAAATTTAAATAGGTACAAGGAGGCATATGACCAAATTTAGTTCAAATTTAAAATCAGGACGGTCGAATACACAGTAAAATGTTGATTTCATCGCGTTTGAACAAACGACAGCAATTTTGGAAATTTTTAGAATTTCTAACGATTAACGTAAAAAAAAATTTTATAGACGATTTTTTGACTTATTCTTGTAGATCGAAGGCCGACTAATTTATCTGGCTTTGTAGCTCTTATGCAAAGTGTAATTTTTAAGATTTACGACATTTTTAAAATATTTTGATGGGTATCCTCATTGTTGTTGATTACTCTGCACTATTAACTGTCTACCCATATGGTAATTAATTTTTACGATTGTGGTTCTAAAACAAGTTCTAAAACATTTATTCTTTTTTAATCATTATGGCTTAAAAGACTTTATTCTTCTAACACCAGCTGGGATAGGTAATATTAGAGGTAAACGGACTTTATTACTACAATTATCACAAATAATATCAAGTTTTTCACATGCTCTAATAAAGCAAGTTACGCTTAAATACATCATACAGAAGCCAGAAGTATACAAAGGATACACGGCAGCTCGTTGCTCCCCGATGCCGCCAGAGGAAATATTAAAATAATTTTTCCGATCTATTGTGTTATTACATCCAAATTGGACTCTTTCCAGTGAAAACCAAAAATACAACTCCAAAATTTTAATTCTAGTACGAAATTTTTTAAATTTGTTTCAATTTGGTGGCGCCATCTAATACCGAGATTTAAAATAGTCTGGCAACACTGTTCGTGTGATGGTGAGTGGTCTCCTTCTTGTATGTAGTAATTTACTCACGTGGACGTGGTCGCTCGTTTTTGCTGCTTTTTTTGCTGGTAATGGCTGTTGAAATATTAGTTTTATATTTTATATGTCTATAGATATGTGTTTATCTAGTTTTATATTATATCTATGATCTCACTAACGGTTGGCAACTCGTAGTAACCAGAATTGTCACTAGTTCTGTTTGATAATACCATTGTATTTCAACAATCAATTCAACAATCAAACAATTGTAATTTTTGAACGGAGCGACTTATATTAAATCCAGATACATCAAATTTCTCCGTTTCACAAATGCCATCGAATGCTTCGGCCGAACCGACTTTGCCCGGCGTTCGGGTCGGTTCGGTGTCTTCGATCTTACCAGACCAGTCTACAATGTTGCCAAATCAGCCAAATCAGCGATTCAAGAGTCTCATTTACAGATCATCCGGGTGTACCTATATATGGAATCTGAGTAAAGCGCTATCTTACAATTTCTTTGAGAACTACGTCGTGCTGGGATCGACTACGTCACAAATCTCCCATTCCAAAAATTAAAAAATTAATTCTGAGCGTAATATTGACCCTAGAACTAAATAAAAAAATACGGGTCTAATGAAATCGTCTACATTTTCTAAATATTATGTTTCCCAAACATGAGGCCCAACAAAAACAACGAGCAAAAAGACGAATTTTAAGTGTTTTTAAATTTACCTAAACTTTTTACAAACTCCCTGAGAATGCAATCACCAGGCAGAGCAAAGTAATCGGTGAGAGGCACTTTTGTCAAGCGAAGAACTGCGTGGGACATTCCAAAGTCTTCCACTTATTAAAAAGTTTTCCTTTACGGGTATTGTCAAGTTTATGAAAATTTGGTATGTGTGTGCAGCCCAAATTATTCTTAAAAGGTGAATTTGTTTGGCCGAAATTATATTCCTATGTGTGCTGAAGTGGCCCAATAGAAAAACAGGATGATTGCGAAAGCTTATTTTTTAGCTGCAGTTATATTACTAATAAGGGGGTTGCTCATTTGTAACACGTCCTAGTATATAGCGCTGCAGAATTGTAAACCCGCTACAAATATGTTCTGATTAGCAGTAAAGTAAACAAAATTCTCTTTCTTACCCCACTTTCATCGCCAGGATTGTGTCGTATCAGGGAGGAAAAATTAGTTCAATTCCTTTATTGTATTGCAAATTAAATTCTATTTCTGGCCGTCGTTCATTAAATTACCCAGTTGGTTCACTCTACTAAAAATCGCCATCTTGCAAAAAGTTGGCTACCTAAGTACATTTAAATTTTTAGTTAGGAATGGATTTTTTCAATGATTTCTAAAATGCTTTATTATTTCTTTTTTTGTCCAAGCTCTAAGCTCTTCATTTGCGAGAATTGATATTTCTGTTACAGCTCATACTGTCGGTTGTAGCTAAGTTGATCGGTAGGGAAAGGGAAGGAATTGGGATATCTTAATGCACCTTGGAGTTTGTAGGCGATCCGCATTTTTTCAACCGCTCAACTTAGCTGCTATGTATGCTATGTATAGTGGGTCTATAGCATTACAATTGTTCACACATCTTAATTAGTATGGTTTTTTTAAATAATCATTACAAACTTTATCTGATCTGTTTATTTACATGTAGATACTAATGGAAAATTACTGAAAGATTGCAAACAATTGGAGAACGGAACCCTGATAATTTATGGCTTTATTTACGAGCTTACATGTAATTTATGAGTTCAAGCTTCTGAACGATATGACATCTATTTACTTTTTTCTCTTAGCAATGGTATAAGGATGTTGATGTTTGGTGCGGATTATTGCATTTGAAATTGATCGGAGACGCAATCAAATCTACGTGTTTTCAGACCATGATTCCATGTTATTTTATTTCATCTGACAGAAGAACGAATTTCCAATACATTATTACATAACCCGATAATAAATCGAGGCAAGAAAAGATGTTAATTGCGGTGTTATTAACTCTGTTAATAGAGAGTAAGTAGGTACATAGGTATATAGTGTTCTTTGTCAGCTAACCCCCAAATGAAGATGAGAACACGCTTCTAGGGGCTACCACAAAATAGTTAAGTAAGTGGTGAATAGAGGTAGGCATAAATCACTTTTGAGCAGGACTAAATTTTGTCTGGTAGCTAAGAACAGGTGTAAAAATGAATGAATGAAACAAACTTAGGTAGGTAAACTTATCAAGGCACAAATGTTAAGGTTTTTATTCACTGACGCAGTGTGGAAAATGAATGTGCAAGTAATCAAGCAGTAATTACTGCGTTAATTGATGGATCGATGGGCTGCATGGTCATAGATAGCAATAATATGGCAATAATTATGAAAATATTTAAAAAGTAGGCTTTGACTTAGGTTACGTCAAGAGCGCTTGCGCCAGTAAAACAATTTAGGCGATTTGAAACGTTAATAAAATTTGTGTCTGTTTTGTCGCCAGTTTCCGAGCCATCTCCTCGAATTTTGGGAAAATGTTAATTTTTCTCGAGTTCTCTAATCACCCCGTTTTTCAGTCACCAGATAAGCGCAATTAAGGGTCGAATTTTGGGTTAGTTTCTAGTTGTAGCAAAGTGTCAAGTGGTGTCGATTGAGCGATGACGAAATGCCAGCTTGAGTAAGTTGTAAAGATTGTAAAGATAAGGTTGAGCACATCACTTAAGTATGCTGTTCTAAAGTCGTTGCTTTATTTGCACAATTAGCACGATTACGAGCGTAGCTGTAGCTGCGGAAAATGAAGTCGGTAAATAAATAAATAGCTCGGCGGCAATTTCCCAGTAAATATTCAAATATTTTGATAGTAGGAGGTGTGACCGCAACGGCAGCACCGTCGAGTGGTCGATGTTTGCAAAGTGGCGTCCTCTGTCATCGTTCCACCGAACCAAGTTGGTAATTGACTCGCCATCGCCACCAGCGATCGAGTTGTGTGAGCGGCCGAGCTTCAATCTCCAAATGAAGTGAAAATCTGGGCACCTGGGTCGCCATTTTATCGTTTCATCAGCGGTTTTAGCATTTAGAATCGCGCTGTGTTCAGTTTTCGTTGTAGTTGGGGCTGTACGGGGGCTGTGAGTGTGTAGGGTGCGTTCAGTGTTGGTCGAGGAGACTCCAAAATAGAAATGTGCGTGTACGGATTGTGTTGACACAGGACGATTGTGACATTCGTGTCCTCCGCTCTTGCTTGCATCCGAGTCCAGCCTTGGTGCTTCAGGGGGGTGTGGAAATCAAGTCGAAGCCCTGGAAGGTTTAAAAGTCCAAACCATGGGCAACAATGCCGCTACGGCGAACAAAAAAGTCGACTCTGCAGAGAGCGTTAAGGAGTTCCTCGATCAGGCCAAAGAGGACTTTGAGGAAAAGTGGAAGAAGAACCCGACCAACACCGCCAGCTTGGAAGATTTCGAGAGGATCAAAACATTAGGTACAGGCTCCTTTGGCAGGGTAATGATCGTCCAGCACAAACCCACCAAAGAGTACTACGCCATGAAGATTCTAGACAAGCAGAAAGTGGTGAAATTGAAGCAAGTCGAGCACACTTTGAACGAAAAACGCATCCTGCAAGCCATCAGTTTCCCTTTCCTCGTGAGCCTCAGGTTTCACTTTAAAGACAATTCCAACTTGTACATGGTGCTCGAGTACGTCCCCGGGGGCGAAATGTTCTCCCATTTACGCAAAGTCGGACGCTTCTCCGAGCCCCATTCACGCTTCTACGCGGCTCAAATAGTCCTCGCGTTCGAATACCTCCACTACCTAGATCTGATCTACCGAGATCTGAAACCTGAAAACCTTCTCATCGACTCCCAGGGCTACCTGAAAGTCACCGATTTTGGTTTCGCCAAACGCGTCAAGGGCCGCACCTGGACCCTGTGCGGCACCCCCGAATACCTCGCCCCCGAAATCATCCTGAGCAAGGGCTACAACAAAGCCGTCGACTGGTGGGCCCTCGGCGTTCTCGTTTACGAAATGGCAGCCGGATATCCCCCGTTTTTCGCCGACCAACCCATCCAGATCTACGAAAAAATCGTGTCGGGTAAGGTCAGGTTCCCATCGCATTTCGGCTCCGATCTCAAGGACCTGCTGCGGAATCTCCTCCAAGTTGACTTGACCAAACGTTACGGCAATCTTAAAGCCGGTGTGAATGACATTAAAGGGCACAAATGGTTCGGATCGACGGACTGGATCGCTATTTTCCAGAAAAAGATCGAGGCGCCGTTCATTCCGCGCTGTAAGGGACCCGGAGACACCAGCAATTTTGACGATTACGAAGAGGAAGCGCTTCGCATCTCGTCTACGGAGAAGTGCGCCAAGGAATTTGCCGAGTTCTGAATGGTCCTCGTGTGTGTGTAAGTCTGCTGTCCAAAGTCAAAATCTAGTAAGTCAATTCTGACGTCTCTCACTTGAAAACTCGCGCTACTGCCGTAAAACTGTCAAACTGACGTTAGTTTGACGTCATCTGTCAAACTGACGTTATTTTGACACTAGCTGTCAAAACAGATGTTTGGTTAGGTTATGATTACTAGATATTTTTTAAACATTTATCCTCGAAACGATTAATTAACTGCCAATTTGTTTAGAAATAATTTTAAAGAAAGCTTCCAAATTTATTGTTTAAAATAACTTTCTTTATTTCACGTTCTTTAAATTTTAACATAAAAAAACAATAATATTCTCTGTCGTAACTCCAGTACAAGGTTCACAATCTGAAGATATGTACGAAATACATTTAAATAATTTCTAAAATTAGGAACAACCATTTTTTAAAATTGACAACTGCTTGAAGTTGAGCTCAGAATTTATAATAGCGTTAGAGGGAAGAAAAAAATTAAGGTGAACTTGAAAATTTATTTTTCAAAACTTTCATATTTTATCCAGAATTTTTTCAATTATTTTTTTATGTTCAAATTTAAGGAACGTTTAATAAAGAAAGTTAACAAAATAAATTTGGAAGCTTTCTTTAAAATTATTTCTAACAAAATTGTCAGTTAATTAATCGTTTCGTTTGATCACAGCCACTATTTGTCTTACTTTGCGCATCACCAAGTCGCCTCAAGGTCCAAGAAAGCCATAAAACGATGCTAAACAGGGTTTTTTTGGGAAATAATAAACTGCAAATTTGTTGAGTACAGTGATAATTTGCGCGAGCATAGTCGAAAATTGATTTATAGCTTATTGACAACAATAATTTTTATTGTTAGTATCAATTCGGCAGTTTTACTAACCCTAGATAGTGCCACTTTCATTATTTTGCTATATCCAAACCTTCAAATACATAACTGGCTACTTTCTGCCGAAACCATTTTAGTATCTTGTTACAAGTTTTATAATTGGCACGTGTGCATGTTTATTGTAGCCGGTTTTTGGGTTATGAACCTCGCATTTTGCTTGCTACTTTACTTCACGTTTCGGTTGTCGCATTGCGACCTTCCTTAATCGACAGTGGTTTCGAAAATTATTCCCCACTAAAAATAATTGTTCCTCTGTTCAAGACTGTACAGAAATAATAACGTGCATAATCCCAATGTGTAATTTTAAACAAATTATTGCCATTGTTTTTCCTACGTCTTGATCTCGCAATTGGCCCATAAAGGTCCCACTAACAAGCAAACTTGATTGACCTCGGGATCGTCAACTCAATTTATGTCGCATTTTTATTTGTCGTTACAAAACAATTAATTGAGCGTGGTCGGTTTTCTACACCTAACGTTTCACTCAGGATGTGTCAACTGGCGGGGCCTGAAGGCGGTTCCAGGATCCCTAAATTAAAAAAAAATTATGGGTCGATGTATCTGTGGTTATTTTCATCTGCCTAATTATAGTTAGCAAAAGCAGTTTTCTTCAGTAATTTTCACAGTACCGCCATATTCAAAAGTCACCTACTTAAATTTCAAACTTGTTTCAACTTCATCGTACCGTTAAATAATTATTCGAATCCGAGGAAAATTAAGTTGTCGAGTGCCTTGTGTCCGTGGAACACGTCGGATAAAGTAACTTTGGTTCAGAGAAATATCAACTAAATTTCCATAGATTAAATTCTCGTCTGAACTTTTCCCACCCTCGTTCAGATGGTTGAACTTGATTTTATTCATTTGCAACCGCACTACAAACCCGACTTTGAACTAATTTTAGTGACGCCCTGACTACATATTTCATTCAAGCCGGGAGCAAACAGAAAACATGAAGGGACTACTTCTCTTGAATGACGTTAGTGACGTTACCTAAGTTTCTTGCACGAGAAGAACTAATTGCTGCAAAATTTGACAACTATGCAATTTTTCCGACTCAATAATCCTCCTCCTCTTCATAAGCGACTGTTTACTATATAACAATTTCTTGTTTCTAATCGAGTCAAATCTTGTTGCCGAACTTACACAAGGACTTGTCAAAGAAACTTAGATAATGCCACTCTGGATTTAGTATGGAAATTCCGCGAGGACTTGCAAGGGTGGAGTATCGCAATTAAGTTGAAACGGGGTGGTATAGTAAGCCAGAGATGCAAAGTTCCAAATGAGTTTTTTTAATTTGCACCTGTCTGGTGACATTTTTGAAAATCTAATCCTTCGTTTGCGTTCTTATTAAATAATCCACTGTGATTTTTTTATTTTAGATATTTTTTCAGTTTAGTAAGTATTGGGTAACCTCCTTCTCTGCAGGGCAGTTCAAATAATTATTTTTTAAATTTACGATTTTCTACTAAACAGGTAACTGTAGCACCGACATATTAACATTTTGTTTTTATACATACGTTAGTTACGTAACATTTATACGTAGTGGAATAGTTAGTTTAACGATGTGATTATTAATAGACCGAACTAGTTAAGTCCACTACATAAAATTAAGCTTTAATTAAGATTAGGAGGCGGGGACTGTTACAACACTGGTGAAAGTTTTTATTGTACAAACTTCTACATGCCATATGCACTTGAATACGTGATGCGGTCATGTTGTACTTGTTATCGGATGTCTACTTAGTTCCATAACTACGAATATTTCTATAATGCATCACACGGCAAATGACGTAGTGTTCAGTATCTGACCGAGCTGTAACTTATTATTGTTTTTATCAAATTGCCAGTGGAAAGCCACGAGGCGCGACACTTTTTTGGAGAATTTGTTGATTGGGGAGCGCCAAGCTTGGTCAAATATCTGTTTTGTTTAAAACGTTTGAAGGCTGCTAAAAATAATAATTACACAGAGATGAAAAGTAGCTAGCTGGGCGTCTTGAGCAGAAATGTTTAAAAATGTACTTCTATGTACATACATGACTAATTTTTGATCGATATTTGCACGAAATTATATTTTTGGGTTCTTCTACTGGATAGTGTGCGTTATCCCTGCCACAAGTTCTATTCCTGGTCCGCGAAAATGGCATAACAAAATTTCCATTCATTATTTGTGATTCTCCTATGTATGCCTACTTGTAGATTTTCAAAATATTCCATGGCATTGTGCCAGTGGCTTAGGATCGCGACTTAAATTCCCATGACTGGCTTCAGTTAGAACTTGTGGTGTGCATATGCGCTGAACTAGATTGCGGACTTTTAAAATCCCTAATGTGGATCTTGAATATGCAAAGGTGATCTGGAGCACGGCCTAATCAGATTAGACAGTGTGGTAATTTTGTTTTGTTTTCCCGCAGGAGAAGTAGCCTTGCCATTTCCTCAGGCTATTGACGGACTGCCGCCACTGGCTCTTCCAGCGTCTGCCCTGTGCTTGCACGATTGGCATCTCTGCACTCTCATCAGCACCCTTGGTTTCGATTTCAGGGAGATCGTCGAATAGGTAGGAACGTAAACGGTCCAAGTATTACGCGATGGAGATTAGTGTATATTTTATGTATTATTGTGTTATATTTTAATCGTTCACTGTACATATTGTATAATAGCCGGGATAGGTTGCACTATTTACATTAAATAGTGGGCAAAAAAAAAATAACTTGTTTCCAGTCAAGTGCAGAGTGCCCAATCTAAGATGCGAATTCGGATTCACTGCATTATGGTACAAACCTACCTTTTTGAATAACAAACGAAAGTCCTTGGGCGACATTTGCCTGTCTCACACACTCTCCGACTTCCATTTAACACCTTTAACCATCAGGATCTTGCTCCGAAAATTGTTAATAAGCTACCAAGGTGTTTTGGTGGAGGCGCCGAACGTCTCCGAACATTTTTCCCCCTAGTCACTACTGTGTAGTTTAATTTTAATGTTACAGTTAAATTAAATCCGCCGTCTCATCTCTCAATTGCATAAGATACCTGATAGCTTGATAATAATTACCAAAATTCGTTAACATTCTAGAAACGTTTGAACAATTGAGACAACACTATAACTACTCTACATGTACACAAATTTCGTTGACTAAGAAGCAAATGATCTGACTATTATTTAGGAGCGATTTAGGGACTGCGACCATCACGAAAAGATGTTCAAAAAATAACTGTAACGAGCCATGTAACTACACAAGTCGAGGATCAATAATTTTACATTAATTAGTCGCGACTGATCGATAAATATTTTTCTAATTTACACCGTACGACCATATTTGGGACGCCACCATTTTTGTTTTTGGCATTATAGAAGTGGGTTTCGTGCAATATTTGTGAATTTTTTAGGGGTCCATTTTCGAATGGAAAGTAGAGTAGTTGCGCAATATCGATAGGATTGTAACGGGGCGGTCGCGTCAAAAACAAGTTTAAGAAATACCAGGATCGACAAGATAGTTGGAACGAGATTTCGTCACGTGACATGACAACTTATATGCTAAAGTGAAATCTTGAATACCTTATGTGATATCGAATTAGATTTAACAGGGTTCGCCGTACCTACTGTAAAGGATTTAGTCGTTTTCTCATTTCCACGACAAGTTGATGGGTTGTTTGAATTAAGAAGAAAAGATGAAAACTTTCATCGGAATTTCCCGACGGAAATCGGTCAGTTTTTTTGACACTTTTGGAGGCATCAGTTAGTTCGGCGAGTAGAACAGAATGAAATTTAACATTTTCAGAAGAAACTAGAAATATTTCCTCTATTTAGATGTAATTCTCTAAAGTAACTTAAATCTCATTACGCAGCCAAACTCTTAAGAAGTAATAAGGGCGGCTGATTCTGCTGCATTGCTGCTGCTTGTTGCTGTTTGAGGAAAGATTTAATCATTTCTATGTGATATTCGTTAGTTGAGAAACACCAAAAAAGCACGATGTAAATAATTACTATAATATAAGTTCGTGCGGTATGAACTAGCTGCAACATTTATTTTTTGAACATTTAGCGATTCTAAATCATTAAAATATCGTTATTGAAATTAATAGTTTAAAGAGTGGTTTCGTTCCCTGCATTTTCGGAAATTGCGTGTATGAGCTTAGATCTTATGAGAGTTTATCTAGTGACTTTACAGCTTTGGTTTATTTGCGAGGAATGGCCGGACTGTCGTTTGCTAATTCTTCGCAAATAAACGGCCACAATCACACTCAGACCATGTCGATACGTAACCAATTTGTTGAATTTGCCATATTCTGTTTGTCAATTAGATGTTTAGTTGATAAGTTGTGTTATTGAATTGATTACGTAACGTGTACCGTGTCGGTTGCTTGTTATTTTATTTATACACACAGTGCATATTACCTGGTTAGTTAATTCGTAGGGATGTAAGCATTTTTGTGTTCTATCGTCATCCTGTTTGAGATTTAAATTTGTATGTATTTTTAGTGTAGTTTATTTTTACGTTACCTGTGTTTTGGTGCTTTGCTAAAATAGCTTTATTTATATGAGATGTTCAATACATATACAGTGTTTAAGAAGTATCGTCTTGATTACACTTGAGTACTTCACTTTCCTTAATTTAGGCGAATAATGTATTATGCATATCTTTCCTTTGCGATACAGAACCGGTGCGGCCCCAAACACTCAAATCCAAAACAGTTTTTCTCGCGTCGTCGTCGGTGTTTATTTAGAAACAGAAGCTGAATAAAATTAGCGCCCAGCTTGCAGGCGACATTTGGCTCTAACGTTATCAAGTCCGAAATTCATGTCTATTTATAAAAGCAAATATATCTATCCCAACCGGTAATAAATAATAATGACACTTGTATCTAGTTGTGCCATCACAGAAATTATTTTAGTTGCATTATCATTCGGAAATCTCTCCTTGGACGAGGCACAGTTCAAGGCCGGTTTGGGCAAATTATAGAAGTATTACGCGTTTCGACTTATTTTAAGTCTCGCGGTTAAATTGTTCAATTCTCACCGACTCTCTAGCATAAACGGACACGGTGGAAATTAAACAAAGCCGCAGTTTTGCGTCCAATTCCCAGCTGTCGAGCCTGGAAATCATTTGCAATTGTGCCACAACCAAAACTACGAGGATTCGTTCGAGTTTGGCTCGATCTAGAGATTCCGGAAGGCAAACATGCAGCAGGAAGGTAGTGGCGTGAGTCGCGGCCATGTTTACCGAATTATGTAACAATGGTTGCACTTGTTATTTTATTTTTTTTGTTTTTCACATAAAGGCTTTTGATTAAGGAACTGAATTAAGAGCGTTCTACAGCTGGCGAGTCTCAGCCCTGTGCATCGCATGGCAGGCAAGTGTTCGACCCAAAATTGTCTCCGCATCGATCTGCAAAATAGCTCCGCTCATTTACCACTCCCCATGAGTTGTTTCTTTCAAGCCTCGGTAGAGGTCGCCCTTATCAGGCGAAAAAATTCCAATTACAAAAAAAAATTTTAAATAATATCTGGGAATTGAAATTGCATTCTGATTGCATTGAAGCACATATAGAACGTCTTACTTTGACGGGACATAGCGTTTTGCTGATTTCATTAAAATTATATTTCCTACTTTTCTTGCTAATAAAATTTTTAAAAATTTCGAAAAAATCCCGGCAAAGATTGATCCTTTTTCTATGCATGTCCAAAATTTTATGTAAATACCTTTTCAAATAACGAAGTAATTTGATCGTTTGCTAACTCTGCACTGTGGAGCGCTCTTAAGTTCTTGTGCTGCTGCTGGGGATTTTGGGGCCGGTAACTGCTTCGAACGTTCTTTCCATAGGAAAATTTGAATTTCTATATTCTGAACAGCAAGCACTGATTATCTATAATCAGGTTTTTATTTAAAACACTACACCAAGTACCAATTCCACACAACACTGAACAGTTTTCGTGTAGTTTAAAGAAATTCAATTTATTTGTCTGAATCGTAGGGTCAGTGTGCGCATTTCAAGCTTTTCTTGTAGTACAAACGCGTCAAATTCAGTTGATTGACAATGTTCTAAAGACAATCAGGTCGGGCTACCTCGAAGCATGCATATTTTGTAGTTGGAGGAAAGGAGCGTTTCGATTGGGGCTGCATCGGTGATTACGATAACGCATGAGCATCGTTTGTTGCACAGCCGGCAGAAATGCTGCCGCACGTCCTTCTATCCATTAGATGTAGCGCTAGAGGCGAGATTTTTCATGTTTGTGACTAAGAAAACGGGTCATGTACTTAGAAGTGCATTTCTTGCGTGTAATTTTCAATTGTGTGCGGGTGGACGGGCAAGGACTCTTTCTAATGTTGTAAATATTATTCATGAATTCCTGAATCACAGCTTCGTCTCGATGTGCGAAAAACGTATGAATGGAAAGAAAGAAAGCGATGATGAAATCACCCTCTCGGCGTTTGTTCCTTTCCATTATAATACATCATGTAACCGTTAGAAATCCGACTGCAAGTGCTTCTAGAGTATGTAAATGTATGTAATTCATCAACACTGTCACTCCATCCATCGATACACACCGCTCTTTATGGTTATTGAATATTATTAATTGATAAGTAATTGTGCTTTACAAGTCCCGTTGTGTCCAAATGCGCTGATCGGTCTTAGTAGATAGCCTTTATAGGAATTGGAACACATGTGTACATTTTATCTTAGCTATAGGCCTTACTTATGGGGTTCGACTAACGAGAGGTGAATTTTAATAATCTGCAAGACGGGTTCTATGCATTGATGCACCACAACATATTCTAAAGACGTCATTGTTTCGTTTTTTATTCGTTCCTTGGTTCGGCCCCGGGCGGCCGCCGTTATCCGGACCCCATATTGGACGTAATAGTCGATCAGTAACTACGTTAATGTATTTAATTCAAATGTTTTGCAGAGGATGTGAATTTTTTCGTTTGTTGTACCACGTTGAGTTTACCTGTATAGATTTTTGTCCTCTACTTACTAATGCTACCTATCAAATATTGTCATTTAGCGCGCTGTTCTTTGAAAACCAGTTTTCAAATGTTGTTTTGAACAATTAAGGAATAAAACAAGACTATCCTACTAGGGCATTTATTTCATTTATGTACCCCCAACTACCAAAAATTCCTCAACCAATCAATTAACGTCCAACGCTTTCGGCCGACCAGCGGGGAATTTTGATTGGCGCAAAAACCTAATTATCGTGACATGGCGAAAATTGTTTGCAGGAGGAACGCAACGAGTTGGGCCACTTGTTAATTGCGTTGAAGGTTAATTCGAACATAATGTTTAAAATTTTAATGAACTTGCGGTCGCGGTTCGCCGAGCCTAGTCGAAAGCGACTGCGCTTTAATTGCAAAGAAATCAAGGTTCAAATTTCAATTTCGAAGGTAAGTGCATTCATTACTCGTGTGGCAACTGTCGATATTCAACGCTGCGTTATTGAGTGCTAAACTGATTTATTTATTATGCGCGTTTTCTAAAATTAACCGCAATAATGGACGGTTATACAAATACAAATACTACTCGCTGGCGATAAGTAACTGGTTGTTAGCGTTGTTATAAGTAAAAACGAGCTGTGACAAATTTTAGGCGTAACGAAAATATTTGCGCTTGCACCTGGTTATGCGTTAATGCCATTGGGTAATGTTTCGAATTATATTTGTGATAAAGACGCCATTACGAGGATAGTTTTAAATAAAATAATTACAGTCGACCTTCAACCGTAAATACGTTACTGGTTGTGCCGAGGGTTACTCACTGCAAGAGCTAAAAAGTTGTAGGCAGCAACTCAACTGGGGATTTCCTTTCCGTTAACAGGCAATATTTGACACTAACATCGTTGAAATTTCAGATGGAGATTTTGCGGATTATGAAAATGCACGCAGAGTTGATTAAGATCTACGTAGCGAAAACTAGTTGGAAAGATTTAAGCTGTAGTGTTGCTACGTTCTCTACAATGTACAGATTGGAAGCTGCAGGTAAGAAATGAACAAAGGCGACTGAAAACAAAGGCAAAATTCTGATCACTTATAATCTTTATGGTGAGTTAACGGTAAGGAATTAAAAATATATGTAGGTCCTACCCGGAATGATATATTGTGTATCTCTGTTGATTGGAACATTAATTATGATGTCGTGTTTGTTTAATCGTTTCCAGCACAATTACAGGATTCAGGCTTTCACCCCAATCACCATATTAAATTATTCCCCGTTTTGACGAACCAAGAATAAATAATACTCACAGAGTTAGTAGTGCTATTGATAAGTGACTAAACATTTCCGAGCGAGCACGTGCTGATAGAGATCGGTTTCTATGTATGTAGGTCAGTGGCGGTTTGTATGTAAGAGCTGCGGAGCTGCAGAACACATACCGAAATGATCAAAAAAATAAAAATTGATATTTGAACCATAAAGGGTTTAGCATCTTTGTGCATAATTAGAACGATAGAGGAGAACGGAATTGTAAATTAATACACTGCAACTTATATTGGCCCCGTTACTATACTACCGTCAATAGCTCTCGATTACTGCAAACTTTAGTTGCCTCAAATGTGTTCACAGCGAGCAATTTCGGCTAAGAAGTGATTTCATTGGTTGGCCGCTCACGTGGTGCTTATGGCACTATAACACAAATTTGTGGCTGCAACAGAAGCAGCGCAATCATTACAAAGCTTGGGTACTTTATTACCAAAACAAATCGGACCTAAACAACCATGACTCTTGAAGAACTAATGCGTTCCATCCAACTTCCAATTTCATCTCACGTGTCGTGTGGCTATAACAATATATAGTTTTTGCTAGAAAATAAATTTTTGCGTTTGTACGCGAAGACAAAATAAATGTTAAAGCATTTGGAAAACCCACTCCTGATTTACAAATAAAAGTGGCAGCTTCTAGTCGACGGAAGGGTTATAATCGACAATTTAATAACTTCCACCGTGAGTCAAATTATACCAGAAATATATAGTAAGTTTTAATTATAAATTCTCAAGTCCTTCCATGAACTAAAATGCAGAACACACTAAACTGCAGCTTACGCGCCGCCACTGATGTAGGTACTATTATAGGACTTGTTTGTCAATATTTCGCAATAATCACAAGTTTAGATATGCACGAGGCATTGCTTACAACAAATAGTTTGCAGATTATATCAATTTGTAGATGCAACTCTTAGATATAATTGACTCAGCTTTTCTACCTAAATTTTTAATACATAATCCGTTAAGTTTTTTGTCATTTTTTTAATCTTTTCATGATTCATAATGCCTGCTATAAATCGCATGTTTTGTTATCATCTCGAAGGGATTATTCTATATGAACCTGATTCACTCCTAGCTCTAGCGGGAATGCAAACTTTGATAACACATTTTCGACTTTTGGATGTTTAGAAACTTTTCTATCGGAATGTAACCACTAACCATCCAGCAGATAACGGACTCAGCAGGGCACATACACATCGGCGAAATTAGAACGGAGTCAGACAATATAGCACACGGTCTCGTCTATTAATAGGACTCATCGGCAGTGGCGGCCAACTGATGACTTGTGGGTCGAAGCACCTGTTGTCACCATAAAACAACGCTAGCGATCCTTCTATATATATATAAAAAAATGTGTTTACATCAGGTTTTAACAATTTTAAAAAGTTTGCACTTTCGTTTACATTAACGTACAGTATTTAACGTGGTTTAGCTCCAAATTTGTTTATGTAAAATTCTGTTTTGGTAATAGGCATGTAAATGCAAATATAATATATTGGAATGAGTCAGTTATCGTCCAGACGTAAATTATAAACATTATGGTGCGGTTTGCCGCAAAATATGAGTGTGTTCATTTACAGAGCAAACATTATTGTTGTACCGCAGGTATGTTCTGCCATTTTTGCACGCACGTGAAGCCCGAGTGCTATAAAGATAACCTTAATCCATGTATCAAGTTAAAAATGTCCGCACACTTTATTAACTCCTTCCGTTCTAATTTCAAATTCAAAGTAGTTTTGGCAGATACAGTTCTCATATTCCAACATAACATAAAGCCCCAATTCATGTTGTAAACTTTATTTAAATTAAATATAATTGCTGTACAATACATCTCTTAACTAACAATAATTACATGTTGGAAATCAAGTGCTCTTAGTTCGACGGGTGCTTTATTTAGAGAAAAAATATCTGTGGGTACAGGGGATGGACGAGGGCAATATGACAAGACGATAATAATAACACCTTGTATCATACAGTAACTATCGCTAAGATCACTACTTCCGGATGCTACCACAGAAATAATATTGTAGAGGGGTTAAATATAACATTAGGAACTGCTGGAAACTGAAGGTTTGACGTTTTGCTTATGCCTCTTCTTCGCTCCGGCGTCTTCTGCCCGGTCCTCCGGCGAAATTGGCCGCTGCCAGTCCCATGAGGTGCTTGGCGGCTTGGGAGCCGGAAAAGCCTCTGCCCAAACCGAGATCTAGGCCGCGCTTTGAACTAGAAACAAGACGTTAGTAAGTTACATGAAACTCACAAGATGCCTACCCTAAACTTCTTTAGCTACAAGTTTATTGAGAGTTGCAGTTTTCAGTAATAAGTAATATTTTAAAAACTTGTTTTGTTTTACCGGTATTCGAGTCAAATTGTTGATAACATGTGAGCTAGGTATGACCGATGCCAATATTTATTTATCCAAGTACAGTGCTAACGTACCCGTTCATTATTTGCCTTGGCATAAAAAGTTACTTTGCACGTCGTTATTGCCAATTTTTCCCTTTTTAACAAAAAAAGGGGGGATCTAATCTTTGATTGGAAATATCTAGAAGCTGGCGGTAACGTTGATAGCTACTGTGAACGTTATTGATTTGTAGATTTAGCTAGTTGGCACAGTAAAAATTAACTTGGGATTTATGAATATTGATTCCATGATAATTTCAAAATTCCACCTAAAATTGATCTTCGAGTTGAATAATTAAAATTGTTACCTCCATGAGCTTGGGAAGAAGTTTGCTCCTTAGTTTCAATACAACCTTCCAAAAGAAAATTGACAAAGTTAACTGAGGAAGCTGGGATTATTTAAGAGGTTCTGACAACTAAGAATAAAGTTGGATAATTTCTTCAAGAGGCAATTTTGGATTACCACAGGCATTTCTCAAAACCTGCAACTGTCGGTAGTCAATAATAATTTTAAAATTTTGTTTCGTTCTGTTTCGCATGAAATAATATTTCTGTATTATGGCATAAACAATTTTCGTTAATACACTTCATTAAACTCGTAATACTTTATGCGAAATTGTATTTTTCGATTTGGCTACACTCCAGTATACTCACGTAGCCACTACGAATGCGACAGGGTTGGTGGTTAGGATTAAAATTTATTCAAACAACTTTTCCTTATTATTATTTTTACAGGCCAATAAACACAAAAAATGAAAAGTCAAAAGTTTAATGTATTTTATTAGCAAGAGTCGTCAAGTTTTCCCCAATGGTTGTTTGGATCTCCTATTAAGGCCACTTAGGCACACCTTCTTCTGCCGCAACAATTAAACATGATATTCCGCTTCTTGCGTCCTGGCCCGTAGGGAGAAGACGCGCTTAATGCTAGACACCTGGTCAAGTTTTCAACTTTGCCTGAACTTCCACGGTCTAGTCCAAAACTTAAAGTCACATAGCGTTTAGACACGTTCAAGTCGTCTTCAGCCGGGCTGCAAACAGTTAACTAATCAATAATTCGTTTTTTTTTTAAATTTTGGACAACCACTGTAGCGGAGATGTACAAAGCACGACGAGTACCTAACATAGCTCAACTTATTGTGCACTTTACTTTCTACATTATTACGTTGGTTTCACTTTTCAGTTTGTTTTTCGAAAAATTTATCAAGCGCAAATTATTTAACGCCCGCAGCGATATTATTGCAGGAAAATATTTGTGCCAAGTTAATTAGTTTCTAATTAAGTCCGAACCATGCGTCCATGGCGAATATTTTTATAAAATACTAAAATGCTGATCAAATTTCTACGAAGACTTATTCGTCGAGTTATTTCGAGAGCAGTTTTAAAAAGGTTTGTTCGGGGTTATCGACTTTGTTCGGAAGTTGAATGTTTTTGTGCCTTAAAACGAAACCCAGCAGGTAATAATTGTGGCTGGCACTTTTAAATTCGAGCTTTTGTGTCTCTAAATTGGGAAATGTGTAAATGATGGTATGGAGTCAAAAATTATCTTGAAACTTCCAGAGTAGGCGTACATCCGTGAAATTTTACATGTTGTAACCAGAACCCCGTGTTTGCTTCGAACAAAGCAAATATCTAGTGCGCTTCATACGATACATGTGTTAATAATTCAAAAGTCACGCGGACGATAGGGCTCTTTAGGAGCACCATTAAATAATGTAACTTCTACCATTATTTAGCCTGGAAGCGTTATTGTCCGTTCTCTGAATGACAACCAGTTGTTGCAAAACTCGAGGATATTATGGACCGGTGCCTCGCTTACGTACAGTTGCGTCACTTTAACTTTCATCGCGCACATATGCAACCGAGGTATTCCAAAGAAGCAAGAAATTCTGTTAATTACGTCTAATTGACTTTATTTAACCATAACTGTGCAGCATATAAATTCGATTATTGAAACGTGCTGATCCCTTGTTAGGTGATGCCGGCTCGTTTCGTCTTCACCCTCTCAAGTCCCCGTAGTATCTGGCTATGAGAGCGGAATTTTGGATCTTTCCTGAAGTTCCCCGGTCCATCCCCAGATCGGGTCGGACGCGTTTGTCTTTTACAAAATCATCGGTGCTGGAAACTCGTTATTGTTAGTCCGTGTTAATTTTGACAACAAGCAAAGACCACAACGAAGGTGGACGACGTACACTAAGCAAACTTCTAGCTAGTTTTACATACACATTATGTACACTCCAAGGACCAGAAATATTATTCTTCATTTGTCACTTCTTCGTCGCCCAGTCACCAATCCTGTTGTAACCTCAAACAAGCACTCTATTTACAAGAGGAAAATTGCGTTTCCTTCTGAAAATGTATAGTGGGGCTAATTATTAACGAAGCCATTTTGGCTTTAACAGACTTTGTAGTTAGTTGGTGCCGCCGAAATTGCTGATGAGTTGAGCTTAGTTTTCCCACGGGATCGTTGTCTGTCTTTTCAAGGATAGGAACATAAAACACAATGCATTTGTTTCCCGTTTTCCAGAAAAAACTTTCTTTCGTTCATTCTAGTTTACGCACTTACATTAGATGGCCCGTAAAATAACTGTAACGTAATAATCTGTAGCGTTTAATACCACGCGGTGTAATTAGATTAAGAAAAAAAGTGAAGTACATATTGAATTATGTACCTAACTACTCGATGCGCTAGATCAATGGATGCTGACGTCAAGTTGCATCTAAAGTTAAAATTTTTATTGGATAAATGGCCGTTGGTCATTTGTTGTCTTGATAGACACGATGTTGGTATCGTTTGAAACTTTAAACAGCGATCAATGGTCGTTAATGGTTGGTCAAAATCATAATAATTCCTTAATAAGCGTTGGTGAAGTTAAGTAAACTAAATTTTAATATTAATTTTAGCTACCGAACATAGGATAACCAATAGGATAACTCGCCAGAGTCATCGTTTTTTTGTATTTAACATGTAGTTGAAAGTTTTAATAAAGCAAGAGCTTTCACCGTGACACATGCACAAATGGTGGATGCGCCGGGTGAATCTAGTTACGTTAGTATTTCACTGCGGCGCTTCTGTAAAGTAGTTGAATTTTTCAAATATGAAAACTGTAGTCGCATCGATTGTTCCAATTTTGCGAAATGCATTTGAAACAAATTGAGTTTTTATTGTGCGGCAAGATTTGAAAAACATCCTTCTGAAGCTTTATCCACAAATTCTTAAAAGATTTTAAAAAGAAGAAGCGCTTTGGCACCGACTTGACTTCAAAAGATAAATAACACGAGATGTGCTTAAAACAATTTATTGATGAAGCGGTTGATAACTAAGCGAGTCATTACAAAACACGGTTAATCACTTTTATTGTTACTTAATAATCAATTATCAAAGATTTAGTATCCCTGTATGGATAACATATCAACATATTTACTTATGTGATTTAAATGTATTCTTACTTGATATTATCCTGTATGTGATTAGCACCTGCTGGCTTTTCAATAAATCGATTTTCGATATTTATTTGCAAAAAGCTATTTTTAAGGACAAGGTTATCGAATCATTTATAACAAGTTTACGTTATTTTTCAACAAATATTATTAGAAAAATGCCAACTTCGACAAAAATTAGAGGCTTTGATCTAGGTAGGTCTTTTTAATCAGCACCATAAATTTTTATTAAGTAAAGTTATTTAAGTTATATCACTTTGTTCTTTATCTATATAGGATTACCAATAGAGATCAGTGAAGATTTTAAATTTTTAATTTATTATTTTATAGGTGCAATTTTGTTGATTATAAAGTAAGCTGATAACGCAGGAGGTAATCAATTTTTGGACCGGATTCTGGGCTTGTCTTATCGATATCGATTCTTCTAAAAACATATCAAAACAGTATGGGAATTTTTTTTTATTCATTTTCGGTTTTGGCTGAAACCCACAGAACGTGAAGACTGTTAACCCAATTGAATTATTTACCAGTAATGTTTCCAATTCCACTGAACTGTTGTATACATGACATGAATCATCTTACAGAAGACCTTTCTTGTAGCTTATAACGGGGTACGCGTAAAAGTCCCGGGGGGTGACGTTTTCTAATGTAATTTAATCTGGTGACATTGAATGATAGTTTCATCTCGCAACCTGGATGCGTTATAGATTTGCATGGGAAGAACGCGAGATCCGGCCAGAAATATGCAAATCTTGTGGAAATCCCGGAATTACCCGGATTATTTGGCAATTAAACTTGGCGCTAGCAAGTCAGCGAAATTTTAATTAATGTTTAATTCGGCTTGTTTTCGGTTTTTGGGCGAAGGTGGGTGGTTTATTTTTGAAATTGGCACGACACTTTAATAAATTTAATTTTATGCCGTAACGTCCGAGTTATTAATACGGACGTTGTAAATAAATCGCGTGGTTATTAACCTTCCTTGGACACACGACAATAACCAACCTTGAAACTTTTCGCTCCTATTTGAAAAAGTTTTAACACTTTTTATCCGGTAATTAACAAATCGAGAGCGGTCGAATTGAAATTGGTGCCGGCATGCAACTTGGAATTCCGGTGGTGTCGCCGTCTTCGGAATGCAAGGGTTTAAAGCTCGTTACCCGTCGTCACATTTGCGGTGCTCATGAATATTTCCGTACATGATAATAAAGCGATGTAACTGCGTGGTGGCTGACAAACTTTGAGGTGCATTAAATTTTAGAGAGGAGTCTGATTTAAGTCGGTGTTTGTGGTACAATTTCGCCGCAAACTTTGGGCGTCAGGAGGCCGGCCGCGTAATCATCGTTATTTATTCAAGAGCTCGCAATTTCCAACGCGAATTCAACTCGCATCGAACTGACCTAACGTAATTTGCATTTAATAGGGAGTTGCGATTGGATTCCGATACTTCTTCAGGTCACACCATCCACGTCCCACGCGTAATTTAATAGATGCGAAAAGTTTTCTCCCGACGTTGCCAATAATCTAGCGGAATAGTTCTCATTGTGCAAGTTTGTATTTGGGGTGAAGTCAATTTTTCAGGTTGAATGCAATTTCAGCGGGTTCCAAAGAGTTCGCGCTCGGTTGCATCCCTATTCGGGATGAACGCGAATTAAGCTATTCGACGCCATAATTGAATTCTTACTCAAATGTAACTGGCGGCAAAGATTTGTGCCGAGTTATATCCGGACGTTTTTGTAAAAATAACGAGGCGGTTAAAATAAAATAATAAAATATTGCCGACAGTTTTCGGAAAGGAAGCGAAGAGTTAAGCTTTATGGCTGACCAATGCTTTAGTAAAGGATTGACGGTCAAAGTGACATTCGTGCCAATAATTTCGTTTTCCAAGTTTTGCCCTGAGTCCTTGAGACGGTGTTTGTTTGCAAATGAGGGTTACTGATAAACGACTTACGATGAAACCTCATGGAAAATTATTGCGGCTAAAATAGTTGAAAAATATTCCGGCATGCAGATTCTGCCATCAGTTGCTAGGAATTGGAATAGAGCGGCTTCCTCGCAGGACGTGGGCATTGAACAAACGAGATTTAATCCTTTTTGAGAAATTGTTGTCAATTCTAAAAATAACCAATATTCGTAAGCCGCTTAGTTCTTAGTCATAATCTTTCAACACTAAAACTGTGAAGGTGGCATTTCCTTAAAATTGTTTAGATCTAAAACTTCTCACCTTAAATAGGTTGTCAAACAATGCTACGGCGCTGAATCAAATAACTTACTACAAATCGACCAATCATTGCTTCATTTGCCTATAATTCATATTTAATAAAAACAGAAAATTTACAAATGTATTGGTAATTGCCGGTCCTGAGCAGGACTTGTGATGCAAGTAAATGCTTTCAAACTGACCAAGTGCAGAGATTTTATCGGCTATGGAAATAATTTCTAAACCTCGGAAGTAGTGGAAAATGTTGAGATTAACAACCTTTTGAGGCTCTTTGCGTTTCACGTGGGGAGTGGGGACTCAATAGCAACAGACTTCCAGCGGATCCGCTGAAAATCCCGGTGAGCTGATAAATTGCCATTGAAAACAAAATACCAGGAAATGGCGATCGGGTTTATAAATAAATGTGGGCAATATGTTGGACCTGAAGGTGGCGCGTGAGAAACGTATGGGACCATTATCTCAAAATATGGTTAAATAGAGTCGAAATCGGTATCGGAAACATATGCACGTTATCGCGTTAAGCTCTCGTTGTAAAATTTGTATCAGCTTTCGTAAATAACTACATGCGAACGCTTTCCGTTGTCACGATAAACTGTTTATTTTTCAGCGACTAAAAATGATTATCTCTCCATTTTCAATTTTCTGATTTTTCGGCCTCAGTTGCGCCAGCCACAATTTTGGCACGGTCCGTGGCTTCCGGTGGAACAAAGCGCGTAATTTGCATGTAGGTATTTAAAATCGGCCGCGTGGACAGCAAGTTTGATTGAATTTTTAATGTTCCAGAAAATTATTACCGGAACTCATTTGATGGTGGCTGCGCTGCGCAAGCTGATGCGGTAAAACAGGTGGTTTTCGCTGCACACAAAAATATCCAATATAGTCAGAGATTGAACCGAAATAATTTTAATGGACGACGTAAACGGATAAATTTAAAAGGAAGCCGGAGCTCTCGCCGTCTCATTTGCGTGTGCTTCAGCGGTCGTCGCCACTTTTCGATGCTTCGGTCGCAATTCCGCAGATCTTGCCAAAATCGACACTCGAACTGTTGCCACTGGACGTCTTTCAGGAGCTATTAACAGGATTACGGAAAGCTAATTTGACAATAACGGAATTTTTGCATTTTTAGAGGAATATTTTTGAAAAAAATTTTGAGCTTTGCTGGTTAAAATTTTAGTTGCATTTCAGTGCGTGGTCAGAAATAGTTTCGATTGGCGTAATTATGATAAAGTAGACCAAGTATAATTGACGCAAATGTGAGTTAGAGAGCGACATTTACGAGTTTCTTATCCTCGGTTGCAAGATTTAAGTCAAATTTCTGCGTAGTAACAAATTGCTTTTGTAAAGCTCGAGGATATCAATATTTTGTTAGAGATGACACAGGAAAACAAATTGTTGCTATTAATAACAGCGGTTGTGTATGTTTCAGTTTATGTACAATGGTGTTTTTACAATAAACAAGTCAGTATCTACAATTTGATATGTGTTACTGTATAGGGTTGTGTTATCAAAGCTATCTAAATGTGGGAGGAACTTACTTTTCCAGGTCGTCGTTCGCGAAGAGTTGTCGAAGTTGAGCGATGGTCTGGCGAAGATAATCAGGATTTTGTCCTTCCATAGAGAGAGATGAATAGTATCCGGGATAACTGTAAAACATGGGGAATTTAAGTAGTATTAGCAAAATTACTTTCAGCTACCTTGTAGACAATACAGATGCTATTCCCGAGGTTGAGAAAAGGTTTAGAAACAAGGAAAAAAAATGGTGATGAAGTTAAATCACGAATTAAAAATTTCTTTCTTACAGCCAAGTAAAAATTAAAATAATAAGATGACTCGCGAATTGCAAGAATTGCTGACACAGGAAAATATGTTTACGAAAATTATAGATTAAAATGTACATGTGCTAACTTACAACATCACGGTAATCTAAAGTTATATCATACATTAGTGCGAAATAATTCTTATAACAGTATATAATAATTTTACAGTTAGGTAAAGACACCTGTAACAGAACGGAAAAAACTATCTAAAGAACGGATTGGAAAAACTTTTTCTCTTTTGAATGCTACGTAGTTTTTTTCCATTCTAATATCTTTGCATGACAGCATTATAGTTGGAAATGAAAAAATAATTTAATAATAATTGCGCTTGTATTACACAATCCTTAATGTGTTTTTTGTTCTAATACTCATCGGCATGGTGCAACTAAGCACTTTCGGACATTAACGTAAATTGGAAACAATTGAAATGTTCATAGTTGATTAAATGACATTTCCAGTGGATGAGTGAAACGAATTTTTAATTAGCGTTGTCGGCCTCCCAGCTTCATTAGCATTTTTGATGTTAATTATTAATTACAATTAAAAATTTCTTTAACTGTTGCACCAAAACGTAAATATTACTGTGAAGTGGCAAAATTCAAGGTTTTATTGTATCTAACCTGATATAGATCAGGCGAAGTACTAGGTGAAAATTGCAAGGAATGTGCGATAAGGACGATAATCAATTATTGACACTTGAAATTATTTGCCTAAGTAACCTGCAAGGGTAATTTATTGGCGGCTTTACTTGATAACGTTAAGAAACTATTTGCAGGTATCGTCTAGTAAGCACCTGATTAGGGACACCAGTCAGGAAGCATTAGTGGATATCGCAGTTGCCTCCGTTTGTCTTCAGAACGATACAAACGGATTAGCTAGGGGCCAAACTGCTAGATTTCTGTTGATCCACATTCTATTCTGCTCTGAATCACGTTTGGTTTCAAGCCCGGCCTTCCTCTTACAATAAACAAGCGCTTAAAACGACTTGCGATATTATTGTTTTCACGATTGAACAAAGAACGCCGCTTTATTGCAGGAAACGGTTGGCACTTAAAATTTCAGATTTCTTTGTAATTAGTCCAATTTAAAAGTTGGGGAATGCAATTCACTTAGCGAGGTAACTCGGTTTGATCACAGCGTCGACTTGAAGGAGTTGAAGTAAGATTGCTCAAACGACAGGTAAATTATGCGGATGAACGGGCGAATTCTTGGAGGCGAAACTTGACTGGAGCTTATATTTTTAATCCCTCTCAAGACATATTTCTAAGTTTTTGGGGCAAAATTAATTTCCTCACGTTGAATACTCCCCTGTTATTATCATTACCTGTATGAACGGGGTGCTGCATACGTGGAAGTTGCCTCCAACAGTATTATTCCTACTGTGAGCAGCATCAAGAACGAGATTCCATTGCTCTGGATCATTGATGGCTTCATCTTCCTGGAATAGAGGAAAACCTGGATGAAATTTCGTTTATGAATTTCTATGAAACCAAGCGAAAATACTCGAGGGATGCGAGATTTGTGCAAGTTTTGTTTGTAGGCGACGAGTGGCCCGGATGAAATGTAGGTACCTGCTGCCAAATCTCAGATAATATTCCTTTTTACGAAACGTGACACATGTGACAAATGAAGAAGCGCCCGGAATGGCTTTCGAACAACGGCTTTACTCTGTAACTACCTCGAGATGTTTTGTTTGTCAGCTAAACAGCAAACTTTGTTCCATGAATGCCGGAATCAATGCCTGAAGTACCAGTGAAGTTAGCTGGCGTCTCGGCGAACCTTCTCATATCGTATTTAATCGGGTTGCTGTGAGATATTAATGTAAACATAATAAAATTTTGCCGTTTTCACGATGCCATCAAAGATTATTGGCCGACGAGCTCTTGTTAAGTTGGTTAAATGCCGCGATCACGACGCATTATTGAAAAAAAAAAAATTGAGGATATAAATCTGCCGCGATAACACCTGAAATTTTCCGATGACATCTCGAAGCGTGCCGCTTTGGTAAATTGCGAAATTTATTATGAATTTAGTCGAAGCTCGGGATTCGGGGCTAAAGATTGGCATTGCACGCGAAATTGCTCACCCGCGGCTGTTAATTTTCGAGCAGGACGGCAAAAATTGGATCACCCCCTCCGCCGCTGCGCATTTGCACCCGCCAATTACTATTGAGATGTTTTCTCATTAAGGCGGCGAGTTTTGGGGGACGGCGCTGCTGAAAGTTTCGGCCGGCTTTTCAAAAATCAAAAATTTGACCAGTCACAGTCATGGTCCTCCAGTCACAGACAAAATCGAATAGTACAGGGACGGATAGACGTATTAATTATTTAATCAAGTGGATGAATTTATGTCGAATGGTGTAGCGGCGTAATTTATTGCCAAATATTATTTGCGTGCATGTTGAGGGATTTAAAGCGATTTTAAACTGTATAAGTACAAATAAATGAATCGCGAATAATTTTGTTAAGTAGAGAATTCCAGTTCTTTCATGTCTAATTAACAATTGCTTTGGCCAGGCAAAAGCACCAAAGAGTTATTTAATGTCAGCTAAATAGCTGTTAATTTTTGAAAACAAAGCGGCTGGATAAAGTAGAACCACTCCAAGCTGGCAAGAATTAACGTAGAAATTTAATTTATCTACAAACTTTTTTGCTACTTGTTGTTATAAAAATATTTTTTAAAAATTACCAAAAAATTAAATCTCGTCTTGGATGCAGAAATACAAAAAGATTGCCGAATGTAAATCAACCAAGTCCAACTACTAACAAGAAAGGTCAGAAAGCCTTTCTCAACTTTTTGTTTTTTGGTACATTTTGAAATTGATGTTTGTCTATGCAAAAACTATTATTCTCTACGAAACAAACAGAATTTATACTTAACGAATTGTTTCTTTCATTTTCCGTGTGGCTATTAAATAATTAAGCAGGACGAGCTTAAAGGAAAACGGTTGCTTTCCGGAAGATTACGAAATTACCCTGACTAGAGCCATCGTGTTAGCGATGCGCCAAAAATGAGTTCCTCCCTGTTATCTCTCTTGTAATTGGTTGCGCTATAACACGCATTTTGGCCACCCTCCAACCGTGGAGGGCACAATATGAGAATATTAGTTCCGTAATTAAATGAAACAACTTCAGGACGGATGCCGTCTCACGTATATCCTTCGGGACGAAATAAATACGAGCGGAAAGAAAGTTTATTACGCACGTTTCCAGTTTACCATCCGAGTTTTAAAAAGAAGCGATACCACGTAGAAGCGCGGTTCTTTGCTCTTAGTTTGTATGCACTTCCTAAAAACTAAAAAGGCAGCAACGTTGCTAACGCGCACGATAATGAAATTGATTTCCCCAAGTTCCGTAACTATACCCACCTACCTCGGTTTTGCCTCTATAAGACTAGAGCTCCATCAGCTCGATAATTATTCCTCAAACAATATTCTATTCTCCTCAAAACGTTTGATTTTCGCATCGTTAACTCCGGCAGAAACACGAAATAAACCTCTCGACCACCACAACGTTAAAATAATAACGGGCGAGATACTAGCTGAAATTAACTCGAAACTCAAACAAGGGCTAAGAGAAATCAGTTAATTTAACTGAAATCGAAAAACGGTATACAGTTCGGCGCTGTGACGCAATCAATTTGCACTCCATGTGCTGTTGACCATTTCGTTAATGCACCGGCAATTTCAAAATTGATTATACGCGGAATTGTAGAGGAATAATTACAGAACAACCCCTAAATGAGACATTCATTCAGCGGCAGATTTGATTGGTGCAGAGTTTAATTGAATCCCTAATCAGATATGATTATACTCCGTAAATACATAAACTTATTAAAGCTGTCTATGGGACACTGGAGGTGTACTTATTCGGGATTATGGGATTATATCAATTGCGAAATACAACTGTGGGTTTTATTTCGTTAGTCAGCAATTATTTAATTATTTTCCACTGTTCTCGCTGAGTAACAAAGCGGGTTTCTGATGCTATGCTGAGGGCCGCAGAACTTCAGGTTTCTAATAACGTTATTTTGGATTCTTTGACCAGGTACTTTGCGGCAAATAGCAAATGGTCTTTAATTAGCTATTTTTCCTGTTCGAAATCTTTAAATTGTATTTACCTCCGGTTAGATTGAACGGCATTCTTATAATGCTTCTTATACATTTACAGCTTGGTCGCATCCAACACCTGCGAATGTTGTTTATGGAATGTCATAAACAGACATTTATGGACATATTCACTGCATTATAACCTTTCCAATGTGGGTGGGCATTTATTAGCAATGAAAAATCACTCGAGATGCGATTTTATTTGTCTTCAGTCTACCGTTATAGCTGTAGCATAAATTAAATTTACATCCAATGTCATGAAGAAAATGATTTTTTCCAGAATGTTTTTGTGAATGCCGATGGAGGGGAAAATATTTGCTTTGGTCGAATTAACGGTTTTACCTTTCTCAAAATCGATATAACATCTATTAATTGAACCACTAATCATATTCTTGGTTCACTTTTATGTAACGTTCTTATGTTTGTTATGAAGATAATGCTGCAAACATCGTTAACCTTTAGTATGAACGTTTAAATTCAAAAATAAAATTTTTATTACAAAATTATTCTTAATAAAAATAAAAAAAATAGTGTAAGTACCTACTATGAAATATTAACTGAATTGCTCAACTTGTGTTAAACAAATGGAATTTGTTATCAGAATCGACGTAAAAACGAAATTACTTTGAAAATGAAATTTGAAAAATAATTATCTGAGTTATGTTTCCAATATATTTAACACATACCTAATAGTTAGGTTTAAGTTATTTATCGTGTCACTTCTTAACGGAAGCGAAAACATTGTTTATTAGCAAATAGTTTCAATATATTGCGGAAAAAGGTTCCTAATTAAAACCTGTAAAGTACAAGTGGCACACTTTTGCGACATTTTTGTTTGTCGCTAAGTGCCGATCCTTTGTGTGAAGTTATTGGGTAGCGCCACCATCAAACAAAACTGTTGCTCTATGCAGATTCGTGACCGGGAGGTCTTGCAAGTACACGGGAACGAGCTGTTTTACAGGCTTGGTCTTTTATCCCGACATGACGTCGATGGAATAAAATATTCAAAATAAAGCGTTCAGTGCCGAATCAATTTCCAAGTTTAGGAAAATCCTCAACCAGTTGACTCTCAACAAAGCCGTTCGTGATTTCTGCACTAGATTTTTTACTCATATTGCATGCACGGCTGCAGAGCGGCACTCTGTCACGGTGAAGTTTTAATTTTATTTGAAAATTTTAATTAGGTCTTTTCTCTTGGCTAAAACCGCAAACGCGCTCCCGACGTGAAAGAGACGAATTGGCGGATGCGCCGGGATAATCGGCTAATCTATCTGCTCTCGTTGCGTGTCCAAGCAGCGGTGCGGTAAAATTAGCATTTTATCAAAAATATTTTTTCCATGTAGGTACCTACGCGTAATCCGGATCGGTTTGCACTTTTTATAGGAGCTTACGTTTGTAATCTCCGATTACAGTTGTAATTTAAAACTGACTGTTAAACTCATTGAACGGGGAAATTGGAAACAAACGGACCCGGCTACTCTATTTATATGAAAATCGCTCCAATTGACCGCCGTTTTGTTTGGTAATGGCCGCAGCGAGTTATTGTTTGTTGTAATAATTAGTCAACGCCACTAACCACGGAGTCGTATTGACTTAGGAGACGACGGGAATCTTCAAGATGCCGCAGTAGTATAGCTGAACCTTTACGCAAACCCAAGAGCCAGAGATCCTGTTTGCCGGCAGAATTATTTCGAAGAGACATAATTCGTACTTACTCAACAAGTTGAATTATTTTCGGCGGATTACGCGACGTCTGCGAGATAATAAGATTAATAATTGCACGGGATTAAGGACAACAAACACGTGATCCTCGCGTTGTCTATTTCGGTTCTGGCGTGTGAACGTTTCGAACGGGAGAGAGCGCGCTCCCGGAAAAGGGGATGATTGATAGGGCGCTTCAAAATTATGTGCCTAGTTAACTGTCTAGATGCTACGTTTTAGAGCCAACGCCGCGAATTAGGTCCCGTATTGGGGAATTTACGTGCGGATTGACGTCCTGGAATTGCGGTTTTGCGTCAAAACCGGGATGTAGGACACGGAGCTTTCTGTTAGGAAATTTACTCGGGTTGTATTGTCCGCACATTCCGGTGAATTATAAATAAGGACAATGCTCGCGGGACGAGACGAAACTGTTACCGTCGAGTTGGGACTCTTCCGGCCGAGTTATGCACCAGCAGAAATAACAACAATTCCAGCTGCCTATATTGAAATTGCTGCTTTCCCCAATCCGTTTCGTTTCCGGGTTGTTTAGGTAACAAAAGTCGGCTTGGCTCCGAATGCGGCTAAACGAATTAGTTTAGAGAGAAGTTGAGGATTAAAAGCAACTATAGATTTGAAGGTAATCCAAAAATTGACTTAATTAGCATTTCAAAAGGTGGCTTCGAAAGGGAAACGGTGTTTTTGCGACGGCGGAAAATGCTAATCTCTGAAAATTAGATTCGAATTCCGCTCCTCAGGATGTAGCTAGGATAAACCTGATATATTATTTATGCTGTCTTGTTGGTCTTTCAACTTTTATTCCTCCATTTTACTAAATTCCACTTTCCACCATCTGAATCCCGAATTATACAAATGAGGCTGGCTAGTGACTCAATCGAAGGGTACTCAGCTATTGATCCTCCTCAATTTTCTTTAATCTGATAGCATTAAGAGGCGGAAATAGGTCGTGATTTTGATGATTACTTTTTCAGAATTCCGGGATAATTTCCCATTTACAGCGTAATAAGTTTCTTTCAACAACGCACTAATACGCTTCTAAAGGACGCATTCAAAGGAAAAAATCTTATTTAACATTTCTACGTAACGGGATTACGTGAAACTTGTCATCACTAATGTAGGCGGTTCGAAAACAAATTTCGCTGCTACGACGTATGCATAATGGCTGATTAGCCAAAGCCGCGGCCGCAAATTTTATATGTATTTGATTTCAGCTGGTAGCTACTCTGAATAACGTCGTACGTTTCCAATATAAAGCACGAGGAAAATCCCTTAATTTGAATCGAATTATCTGCGAGGCCTTAACTTTCCTCAACCAGAGAGCACCACGAGATCCTCTCGGACCGCTAAACTATACAAGAAACCGCCGCAGGACGACAATGAAAGTCATGGACCGAATTAAATTCGAAACAGCCGGACGGTTAGGACACCATCAAGTACGACGCTCCTCCGGGACGATTTCGTCGGCCGGAGCGATTGTAAAAAGGGCACAAACGAGATAAACTCTTCTGAAAATGGCAATGGCCTGGCCCTTTTATGCTCCTCCAGTCGCCTTATCATATTAGTGAACTTGGTTCATGAGCGGTCGTCTGGACCGGGTATTGTTTTTTGCAATTCGGGGTTATGCCTGCGGCCCCGAAATGGAGGACGTAAAACGCATTTGAAAAATTCATTCCGCTTTCGCCGAAATTACGAAGCCGAAACGAAATATTCAAAATTTACCGAAATCGTTTAGATGTTGGAGGTCTTATGATGGAAGCGATTTGATTAAAACGTTTTTTGGGGGGTAAAACTTTACAGACTTGCAATTCAGACGCTTTAACGTCATTTACTTGATTAACGCGCTTCATTTTTGTGCCGCAAGTCGCAAACAAAAATAATGCGCTACCAGAACGCTTAAAAACTTTCAAAATTAAATGAGCCGTCATAAAGTAGGACGGCTTTATAAAATCCAGATTGGTGAATTCGCGAATATTGGTCCTGAAATGAACCCAATTGGATTCAACGATTAGCAATGATAACAGAAACAATAAACTTAACTCTGGATTTGTTTAATAATTTCTTAAATATTTCTGTCCGCAATAACTACCATTTAGAACCATCTGTTCTGAGTGGAAACGGATCATTTTCACAACTTACTTTGGATAATGCTGTAGGTGCAGCTCCCAAAACTAGAAACGTATATTTCAGCTTTCTATTTGTTAGGGATTACCGCTAATTGATTAATGATTAATTGAGATTACGGTGGATAATAAAAAAAGTTATAAAATAATGAAATGAATAATATTGACTAAACGATTAGATTAGATAATTTCCAACTGCATCGACACTGGAAGAATTTATTGTTTTTGCGATCACGTCGGCTTTGGCGCCCTTCAACTTTGGGGTGCAATCACAGTAATGATATTCGGGATTTATTTGTAGCCAACACAAAGAGACTAAGCTGGAGGCGTCTAAGACTTTGTAACTTTGTGTATGGCGCGATTAAATTGAAGAGTATTTGATGCTCGAGTAAGAACGGATTGATTGGTGGCCTGTTCTACATTGCGCTGAAATTCAATATGCGCCAAGAATATCGAAAAGCTCCAAGGAAGACACATTTGATTGAGGGAAATAAATTATTTTCAAAATTCAAAGGTCCTTCGATTCTGTGCAAATTCCGAATTGTAACTGGGTTAAGTGTATTTGTAGCTTTGTTTGCGTCCGCGGGCACCTACGTTACATGGAAGAAGAGCGAGATCTCCAGTCTCTGAAGGCGCGATGTTTACACCTATTTCAGGCTTCAATGGCGAATTCTGGTCCAATTGATTCTTTCCTGTTAGCTCTACCATTCTGTCTACCCCAACGTGTAATACTGAATATTTTAGGAGTTACTGAAATTGCTCCTCGGCGAGAAATAAGTTGCTTGAGACCCTAACTTACGGGTAACTCACAAAGAAATTTGCCTGGACTTATAGAAATAGTTTTCTTAAAATCAAATTTGAGAATGGTTTGTGAGAAATAATTATTTAGTAAAGTTTTAACTTCAAGCGGCTCTTGCGTCTTGTGCCCTAAAATTTAATGACAACTTCACGCATCCATTCGCGCCAATTTTACTGTTTCATATACGAGGTACGTGTGTAATTTTCTATTAAGCAAATTTATAGCGATTCGTTCCCCAGCTGACAGTTTTGCAGTCGCTACTGCTAGGTTTGCGTTACATTATATTTAATTATGGCGACCGAGTGTCGTTTCAATTTACTTAATTTGATGAGCTTAAGGTTACTGCGATATTGGCATTCCCCTTCAACTTCAAGCGAGAAGCTTCCTCAACTGGTTTTTTATTTTTGTTCCATTTTCTCAGCAACTAACTCGATAAGGGCATAAACTTATTAACGGCGTCTCCATCGGCAGTAAAAATAATGAAATTAAGATTAAGCAAATCAAACGCGTTAAAACAGTTTATTTACGACTCACTTTCTTCCAATTGAATCCGCGCTGTTTAGCTGGAGATGAAATTTCAGCAGTCGCAGAAACGTTAAAATCGCGAACGAAACGGAAAACACAAATTTCACTAATAGTAGACGAAATCGCGAAATTTTAGGGAAAGTTAAAATCTGTGATCTCGATCTTAATTTGATTTTGATCGGAAACTTTGGAAAAAGGGCCGAGATCAAACAAACGTCGCCATAAATACGCAACGAATTTGTTTTCCACGTAAGTGCCCGCAGAAATTTCAATTCTCCGTTATAACGCTGGCATTTTGAATCGAATGGTAGATTTGATGCAGAACTGAAATGAGGGGGTAGGAAATTCAATATCGTCTATAGTTAAGTTGCGTTATCACACACCCCAGTAAAGTTGTGTCATTGAAGCTGCCACTCGTGATACATCAAGTCGTTAAATGAAAATATTTTAACTTTTACCGTACGAGTGACCAACTTTCAATCTTGGAAACCCCATCATTTAGGCTTCAATGTTTGGGGAGTGGGCATAAAAATAATTACGTAAAAAATCAATTTAAGGAAGATGGATCGGGGAGGGTCCGGCTCAAAATTTAATTCCCATCAATCACACATGTGTACCTATTCACCGAGCAATCTCAACTTTTTGTTTTAGCTCTTTCACCTGTTCGTTACTTCTTTGTGGTCAAAAATTACTAATTTTATTAGTGCAAGTAATGGTGATTTGTAAATTGATTGAAATGTCCACGTCTTCAATTGGTGGGGCTTAATTTTGGTTCAATTGAATTTATTAATAGTTATTTAAGCAATTACTTTTCCTTGTAAGACGGTGGTTCCGTAGTGAAAGCTTTACGTAACAAAAGTATCGTTTTCGAGCAGGTTGAAATTGAACATTCTTGGAATTTACCTCGCAACTTTTTGTTTCATGAATAATTAGTCGTGGCACATTAATGTTTTTATGTAGAAGACGCGAAAACGAGAATTTAAAACCAACAGGTCAAATTGAGTTTTCTTACTTCAATTTTGCGTCTCTCGTTTTTCCGGAAGACTTTGAGTCTTTCATGAACATAGATCTACTTCATTCTATGCTGCATATAAATTTATTGATTATTAAACACGTTTTTCCAATATTTTATTTCTAAATAATCCTTGTAGCGTTGGTGGACGAAGTTCTCGGGGCTTAGTGTCAAATTTTGTCAGGGAGCAATTAATAAATTCGTCAAAATCTCCCCGGTTTTAATGCGCTCTCGACCGCCAGGTGTAATTTGTCATTGTGCGCGTCTCATCATGGGCTACCGGAGAGTAAGTCCAGGCCGAAGAATGCGGGAAATTTTAATTGTTTTTCCGCTGAAAACGTCATCAAAGTCATAACGCCGCCAAATTATTTGTTTTGCTGGTAGCCCGGCCGCTGTTCATAATAAGAGTGAAGCATTGCAAAAGTTAAATATGTATTCTGACGTTGTCCTTTGTGAGGCGCCGGAGTTGGCCAAGTCGCCGGGCCCGGACGAATAATACAAACTTATAATTAAATAAGGGTTCGGCAGTAAATTTGCCTCTATGCAACTCCCACCGAGAAAATTAAAATTTTATTCCCCATTAAAGCTGCAAGAAAAACGCGCAACATAAACAAATTAGTCGATGTCTGCTCGTAACGCCGGAATTATATTCGGAAAAGTTGGATGTCGTACATTTTCAAGTTTCTAGTGATGGCGCTTTTAAGAATCACTTTGCGGCTTTCTCGTTTCGTTTTCGCATTCCGGCGTGGAGCGTCGATTTAAAACTAACGTTACGCACAAAGTTTGCAAAGAACATATGCGCAGTCAATATTGATTGAGTTATAAAATATTTATCACCCGGAATTGTCGTTTGGAGAGATTTGATTATTGTGAATGAGTTTTATCAGGCCCGAGACGGCGCTTATTTACATTCTCGGGAGTATTTCGGACGGCTACATAGTCGCCAATAGTGGGTCTCCGGCGAGAGGGATGTAACAGACGTGTCCCTCACGAATAATTCGCTTTGCACGGAAAAGGTATCAATCATATTAGAGACGCAATAATAAAATATTAACGGCGCGATGAACCGCCGTCACTGTTAAATATGTTGAAGGAGCAGTCTGCAAAATATTGAGGGAGGGTCGGCGGCCACAACTGAACTTATTGAGTTGATTGTTCTTTTCTACTCGAACTCTTGCCGTCAATAGTCGGACGAGAAAATAAAGAAATTCATTACCGTAGAAAATAGAAGTCGGTACCTAAATGCGTGTGCCGTATCGGCAACTTGAAAATGGAATGAATGGTTTGAAGAAAACGAACCAAGACTTCAAGGCTTCAAAGCGAGACGAAGGATTTTAATAACAACAATAATAATTTTTTCCAAGGGTTGGAACAGTAAAATATTTGAAATTTCTTACTTTTCAGTCGACTTGCCTTCTTATGAAAAAAGAAACAAGTTTCTACTACATAAAAATCAGAAATAATGGAAGGTTAGAATGGATTCAGCCATTTTCGAGTTGTAATTTACTTAATTTAAGCGAGACTTGGCAACTTTCCATCAGATTGGTTATACCAACATAATTCCATCGAGTCATGAGCTTGTCATGTGTGGTAATCCAGCTGGCATGGCTGAAAGCATCCTATGAAGCCCACACTTCCATTAGTTAGATTTAAATAATTAAATTGTGGAATGTTTTGTTACCTTGCCCTCTCCGTCGAACTAAGACTCTCGAAGACATGCCGAAACCCAACTTTATCCACCTTGCTTATAATGCTATACGACAACACCATCCATCGCATGAATTTGTACGTTACGGAAATCAGAAACCGTTGCATGTGAATAATTAAAAATTTTCAAAACATTCAGCTTTATTTGAATCAATAGATTGAAATTGCATCAAGCACTTGGTGAGAAATCAAACCTCCTTAATAGAAATGGTTACGAGTTTTAAAAATATTCTTCTTATGCATGGGAGGATCAGCTTTTAATGCCCAAAATCGCTTTTACTAATGTTTAATAAAAATGCGGATACACTATCTTTTATTCATTATTTGCTGAAAACTTCCTAAATGTCTATTTTTTAGGGCGAGGTCATCCTAATCTTGAACATAAATACTTCCTATAAGCAAAGCTTTAAAGCTTTATGTTCTTAAATAATTAAAAACAGATATTAAATATTTTTTTAGTTTTAAGCAGGAGGAGCAAATTGGTGTCTAAATACGCGTCATTAAATTTAATATTTTCAATTTCTCCTATTTATTATTTGTAAATTCTCTTTGTTTGCATTTTTTCCTAAATTTACTTCTAAAATTTGGCCCTCCCCAGGACCTTCATACCTGGCAGAGAAGTTGTGTTTATAGGATTAATTAATTTCACTCTTAATCAACCAACTTTTAGTGCATAAATTTTTTGTTGACCGACGCCACTAAACCAATACGAATTTGGTGCGTAATTAATTGCATATAATTTGATATTTTGCAGATTCGAATCGCAATTAAATTATTTTCGCAAACAGTCGCCGAACAGCGACATTCCCATCGTGCAAATTGGCCAACAATTCGCCGACAAATCCCCGTCAATTGTCGACGATCGATCCCATTTTCAGTTACCTGACAATTTTCCGAATCGAAATGGGCAATGAATGTGCGGTTTTGGGGTTGCACCGCCCAAGTCATTTGTGCGATATTTGACGCGCATCAACAATTTTGTCCCGATGACGTGTCGCCGTCACGATTTGAATTTGCAGGAAATATCTTCGATTTGATTCGAAAGTGATTCGTAATTATTAGGGTTGCGGTTCTGGATTAGATTTCGGTTAGATTGAATGCGAGGCTTATGACGGGATACCGGAGGGAAGACACCGGTTCGACCCACGCTGCTTGTATGGTTGGGAGTTTGCTCATTAAATTAACTCAAACATCCAAGTTTTAGGATATTTGGGATCGGGAAAGAATTTGGTTGGGAAAAATGACGGTTGGAACGTTAGAAGGATGACCATGTCGCATTATATTGCGCAGCTATTCAACTTTTAAAGGGGATTTTTATTATATCAGTTTTCCACAACCTAATTCTTCAAGTTGACTAAGTAAAACGAGTTTTGGGCCTTTGATGTCGACTTTCTTGTACTTTAACATGAGAACGCGGATTTATTACGTATGGCCGAATTCCAGCTCCGGTTCCTATATCAAGACAGTTTTTCAGTAATTTGTCTTGCCCCCGCAAATGAAGAGCTTGGAGCTTGGACAAAAAGAAAAACAATAAAGCATTTTTAGAAATCGTTGAAAAATTCCATACCTAACTAAAAATATAAATATACATTTTCAACTCTTTGCAAGATGGCGATTTTTAGTAGAGTGAACCAACTGGGTAATTTGATGAATGGCGGCCAGAAATAGAATTTAATTTGCAATACAATAAAGGAGTTGAACTTTCCTGGCAACACTGGCAAGACGTGCGGGGTTTTTGTTTTTATTTGCAGAAATTGGCAAACTCCGGAATTTTTTTAGTAATTTTTCCTCCCCGATAAGGCACAATCCTGGCGATGAAAGTGGGGTAAGGAAGAAAATTTTGTTTACTTTACTGCTAATCAGAATATATTTGTGGCGGGTTTACAATTCCGCAGCGCTATATACTAGCAAATTCATGTGTACACTTCTTTCAGTCGCAGGGAGGTTTTAAGGTTTTTGGCAAAAATCGCGTCCAACTGAAACTCATAGGGTAGGGACAACAATGTATCATTCACTTTGGCCGCAAGGGAAACTGATGAGAACTAAAACACCCGGACGGATAATACCGGAGAACACATGACGAAATATGTTCCATACTCTTAAAACTCGCGGCTTTTCTTCCTTTTATGTTGAGATAAATTTTTGGTGTACTTAATCGCGATTTATGGGGCGCCGCTGTCGAAAATTTACGATTTTTCCGTAACTAAGGTTTATTACGGGAAGGATTCCATTTCTAATTTTGCACGTAAATAATTCTGTAATATAGCAGAAACTTGAAACGGGGAATCTTGTTGCACTTAAGTATTTTTAGATTTCATTCTTCTTTGAGGAATAAATCTAAAAGTAGAAGCAATTTTAATTAATTTGACCAAACAATGAAAATGCAATTAAATTATTCTTGATGTAGGTAGGAACTCTAAGAAGCAAGAATTGACTTATTGTTAACGTTTGTAAATAAGGAGCTACCTGCATAAAAAATCGTAAGTTTTGAATGAGGTGGTGCACTAAAATTGTGCCTAGCTGCCCTAAGAAACTTAATTATAATCTTTTTGAAAAACAATTCACCAATTTTCTAACTTTATGTATTAATTTTTTATAAATTTTCCTATGATTTTTAGTTGGCTCCTCCGCCATTTTTCGATTTTCTACAATTTCTAGAAATTGCTCATAGTTTCTTGGGAAAACTGCTTAGAACAGCAAAAAGTCTCGGTGCTCGTTAACAAATTATTCTTTCTGAAATCTGTATCAACAATAAAAAACTGTTGGACGTTAAACATGTGACAAAAATGCTTTTGAACGTTTTCTCCTTCGATTTGTTTGTGATTTGGCTAAGTCAGTTTTATATATGGACTAATTTGAAAAAGCCGCAAAACTTTTCAATTAAGCTTTCTTTCTTTAGTTCTAAAAAGTTTTTAAATTTATTGCTGCATTGTTAAGAACCGCCAACTAATCACTTCAACTAACAATAGCGGCAAATGCCCCTCGAAGATGAAAAATTTCTGATTGCCGGTGACATTTAATTATTAGCACCCTGTTAAAGTTCTCAATTACGTTAACTGACCATTATTTGTTTCGTTGTTATTTTATTTGTTTGTTTGTTGCCTTTACTCATTGTTGGACCTTTCAAAAAAATCTAAGTGCCTTAACGATTCTTTAATAATCGTTTCTTGAATTAGTAAATAGTTTAATCTTAATGACTAGCAGGGCAAAAAATTCTTTACCTGTTGTAAAAGCGTTGTTTCAAATTTTGGTAGATAATTCAGGAAATCGTTCTTGATTTTTTTTTCTCTTTTACTATATAAACTATATAGGAATAAAATTTTGTTTTTGATTATAGAGACAAAACATGAGAATTTTATTTGAAAAATGGATCACTTACATGAAGGACTATTACTTCAGCAGCAAAACAAATCGACTCTATCACGAATACCCTCGAAACTACGGCACATTCGATATATAGGCGAAGCCTGAGGGATCTTAGTGTGCGCAGTCGGGAGAAAAAATAGAGGACCATCACAACGGGCCCCCAGACGGGGAACCCTATACCCAAGACGACCCACCAGATCCGGGCAATCTACAAGATTGTTGACAATCTTAAACAACAGAACCACCGACTGCAAATTCCTCCTACTGAGTAAACTCATGAACCCATTCGCCCGCAGCAAAACATCTTCCAGACAACCTCTAGATGGGTAAACTTCCTCAGTTCTAAATGTTATGCACTTGAAAAAACGACGCTGGACTCTTTCTAAGGCAGAGATATGAATACCCGAAGAGGGACTCCACTTAATGGTTGTTTTACACGTCTATATTTTACACGTGTTTCGCACGATTTTAACGACTTTTAAAATGACCATAAGGAAACAACAGTAATAAAAACAATATTCAGGCTATCAAAATTTACATCCTTTCTGCATGAATTTGCATGCACATGAAAACTGTCGGGATCCTATAAAATGCACGCAAAATAGTTGAAGCGCTCAGTACTTTGTGCAAAATAATGGGGCCGACTAATGTTTCGCTACTAACAAAATAACAATATTCTTTGTTCCTTAACAACTTCAATACTTGAATATTGCTATTGTTTAATTGCCGGCAGGCGATGTAAACGAAAAATCCCGAAACCATGTTGAAAATAACATGATACGTCGTAGCGAATTCCGAAACAACCCCCGGCAGTATTACCAATTTGCTAAATTTGCAGGGGGGTAACATTTTCAGGCGAAGCTAATTTCCGTAAAATACGCATTTGGTTATTTTTCATGCCGTTCTAGATAAACGCACGTTGAATATTGGATATCTAGGCGAGACACCTTTGGACGAATTTAATAAACATTGCTTCCAGTCACAGCTTTTGTTGGTTGTATATCCAGAGGCGATAAATACGTTATTATCTCAGTAGATTCTCGACGGCATAAAGATAATTAAATTTTAATGTGGTAATTAACGGACTTCTATAAAATTATATTAAAACTTCTGAAGCAGGTTTGATCGAGTCGTGATGTTCAACATATCTGCGTACCGTACCTTTAACCGGAGTTGGGTTTTAATTATTTCAGGGGCCTTTAATTTCGAGCACAGGTGTCAAAAATGTAAAACGCGCAATTAATTACAAATTAGAAATTTCTGACCATTATTGCAAAACATGTTCGTAACCGAGCACAAAGTCGATTCGTTATCGCTGCGAAATTCAAATTAAGTCGCATTGTCCCTTTATAACAAGAAGTAAAGAATAACTGGGCCCGCGTTTCTGAAATTGCTGAAACGCAACGACAAAAAATGTCTAATAAATTTTTGGTATTTGTGGTGAACTGGCAATTAGCTTGAAGATATCTTCATTCTTTTAACATGAGTTGTTGCTCTATCAGCTTGTTGAACAAACCTCCCTCGATGTTCATAAAAGCGACGCAACAACGCTTTAACGTTATTGCTTCAACATTTTGATAATGACACTTTTGCTAAAAATCTCTTCTGTTGTGAAGCTTATCTGGAGCTGCGAGATACGTACAATTGCTGGTGAGATTCGATTAAAGCCCTAACGACTAGTTGCTTAAAGTTATAAAATGCTGGTTGCAATTTTCAGTTACAAAAATGCTGGCGGAACTCTAGAGTCGACACAGTTGTAGCATTCAATAACTTGCATACATTCATAGCGAAGAGGAGCCAGCTGGGTAATGTTCGGAAGAGGGAGTGAATTAGGGATATTAAGCAAAATAGAAGAAATTGAGAGAAGCCTTGAGTGCAGGTCGAAGGAGTTTAGCTAAAATTGCAGGAGGGTGCTTTACGTGTACAGGTAATTGCACGCGCCATAAATTGTGATTTATAGAATAAATTACAAAAGCTGTTACGTAAATAGATTTTTTAAGAATTTACAACTCACGTTTTCCGCTTTAACGGATGAAGCTTGAATAACTGGCTAAAGTTCTGTGATACGCGTCGACTAATAACTTATTCACGCTCGTAATTTATCTCGTAACTCTAAAAAATGCTCAAACTCGATGAAAAATCTGTTTGGGTACAAGGAAAGCACTCGAATTGTAGTTCTCCAAAAGCTTAGTTTAGGATGCTACAAATTTTAAAGAAAAAAAAAATCAAGAATTATATTAACAGCACAAATAAATAAACCACAAAATGGGCAATTTTTTAATTTTTTTATAGATGATGGAAATTTGCCTGAGAGACAAATTTTGCATTTATTAGGACATGTTACAAATGAGCAGCCCCCTTACTAGTAATATCACTGCAGCTAAAGAAACCTTCGCAATCATCCTGTTTTTCTATTGGGCCACTTCAGCACACATATTAACACGATTTTGGCCAAACAAATTGACTTTTTAAAAACACTTAAAATTCGTCTTTTTGCTCGGTTTTTTGTTAGGCCACTTCAGCATAAAAATGAGTACGGTTTCGTTCAAGCAAATTCGGTTTTCAAAAATTTATTATAAATTTATATACCTAATTATTACAATATATTATGGCGCCTCCTCCGAATTTCCCGAGTCTGAACTGAAAAGAAAAACAGTACAAAATAATTTCATCTGTAAAAAGACAAGTGCGCACATAAAGAATTACACATAAAACATTTCATGAAGTTATTTTCATACAAAGTTTAGGTGTATTTTTCTTTCTGGTCACTTGTAAAAAATTAGTAACTATTGATAAGAATTTTACCTGTCTATTTTCAGGCAATCAGAAAAATCTTCTTTCGCAGAAGCCGTTGGGAATCTAAATGTAACTTCTAGACCGTCCGATAATTTCAAAGTTATAGTACTTGCTGTTGGGTTTAACGTTTCTTCTATGTCCCCGAATAGAATTATATCTCTTTTTTGAAGTAAATCCGCAACGTCTTCAACATATTCCATCCGGATTTGCTTGGCGATTTTGTGAACATCTAATAGGATTTCTCGTAGGGGAAAGTCGACCCCATTCTTCCTGGTCGACATAACAATGCTTTCCCAAACTGGATTACTCATATTTCTTCTACGTTTTCTACAAATACAGAATATTGTTAACTAGATGCACTGCTTTGTTTTAAGGTACTTACCGAAATGTGCGATTTAACGTTGATGATAAATTTTCTGATAAGGCCATTATACCAGCAAAAACGAGCGACCACGTCCACGTGGGTAAATTTACTACAAGAAGGAGACCACCCACTACGCGAACAGTGTTGCCAGACCATTTTAAAGGTCGGTTTTAGATGGCGCCACCAAATTGAAATAGATTTAAAAAAATTCGTAATAGAATTAAAATTTAGGAGATGTATTTTTGGTTTTCATTGGAAAGAGTCAAATTCGGAAGTAATAACACAATAAATCGGAAAAAATTATTTTAATATTTCCTCTGCAAAATAAGCTCTTATTGCCCTGCTTTCATCATTAACGGAATTTTGAATGAAAAGCATTTCCGGCAACAACCAGCAACCGTGATTGAAGATTAAACGATAAGTTCTTTGATTTTTGTTGTTAAAAAAACGCTTTTTCAAGTGATGTTTATAACATTATTTACATGTAACTTTCTGAAAGGTTCCGTGGTCCAGCGGGTCGCGCGGTTCAAATCCCACCGCCGGCTTTTCACTTTTTTTTGTTTTTTTCTCATTAAAATGTCTTTTAATCAATTGGCAACGTTTTTCTTGGCTTTCAAAATCGTTTTGGTGCCAAATGAATTTTTTCTTAATAAACAAAATTAAATTTCAAAAAAAAAAAATTATCGATGAAAAATAATTCGCCCAAAAGTTTTTGCACGGATTTCTGCAGGCGACCAAGGATAATACTAGAGCTCCGAAGAAGCCTTCCGGGGGCGGCATGTTGGGGAGGAGCAAGCTGCGAACCCGACTTACAACATGGTCCTCCAAAAAACATTTTTTTTGCATCATAATAGATACCAACGGTACATGATAAGTTATTTCAGTAGAACATGTGCAATCATTCGGGAAAATCGATCATAAGAGTTAATTACGACAAAAGTTGATTTTTTAAACTCAACTTTGAAGGCCTCTTTCTCCGTTATCAAGCGTTTTCGAGGACATGTTTATTATGAAAATTTTTTTTATTTTCTAATTTAATAGCCACCTCTCAATATTGTCACAGTCATTCCGGGACACCTGTATATTTTATAATGAAGTCTTGTACATTCGGTTTGATGAGTGATAAGTGTTGGTTTAGATCAAAGAAAAATGGCCTTATTTTAGAATTATTTGCTGACATACCTCCAAATATAAGCAGAGTATTCAGATATAGAAATTTATATAAATTTTTTGAAATAATAATAATAAATAAATAATAATAATAAATTATTTCTCGGTGCTTTGGGGCCCTCGGGTTACGCCTTCGTGTCCCAAATTGCACCTCTCGAATAATAAAGCATTTCTCTCCCTTAATGTATAATCTACTATTATACAATCAAAATTAATTATTAGGGTGTTTTATCCCGTCGGAAAAATGTATCAATTTTTTTTTAAAGTTGTTATCTACATGAGTTTCCATAGGATGCTTTCTATTTTATAAAACGAAATATCTGCTTTTTAAATATACCTTTAAAATTAGGGCAAAATCTTTGAAAAATGTTATTTTTTAAATATACCTTAAAAACAGGGGTGCGAATTCGCTTCGCTCATGACGACCTTGTCCGAATTTGTTTAGACGAAACCGTATTCATTGTTGTGCTGAAGTGGCCCAACAAAAAACAAGACAAAAAGGCGAATTTTAAGTGTTTTTAAAAATTTCAAAGACTTTTTAATATGCTTTTAAAAATGGTAGAATCTTTAAAAAATTGATGTGTGCTAAAGGAGCCTTACTAGTTTGTAGTGAGAAGCGCAATAAATTTCCCGTATGTTGAGGCGTGCACGCGATCAAATTGGTGGATGCGCCAGGAAACTGTTGAGCGCTGAAATAAAATTGGATTGACTGCTAAACTAGTAAAGTTGTAGCGACAGCGAATCAAAGTCTACCCAATAATTTCCACCTGAAGAAGCTGCACTTTCCGAACTTTTCCCCTTCGGAAATGCCACGAAATTCATATTGCATGCCCCGATGCAGACGAAATTTTCAAATAGGCGCTTTATTGTCGTGGAGGAAGCTCGCCTTCCCGTTTGGTTAAAAACTAATTTTCTTAATTAATTGCACAAAGGAGTTTTGTAAATATTTTCTGTTTGTTTCAAAACAGTAATTTTTTCTGAGGCTCGGGTATATAATTAAGTCGGATCCCGGCCCCGTGCAAGGCATCAAGAACATAATGGAACAAAAAGCACTGGATATCAAATAATTAAGCAGGCAGTTTTATGTTTGCCGGTTTCGCCCAAAATTAGCCCGCATTGTGCTAACTAAATTAAAATTTCGACAAAACAATTTGTTATAATTATTAGCTCGGTGAAGGTGAGGGTTGGAAATTAATTCTCGATGGCTCGTGTGCCCAAAAGGTGGTCGGAGGGCAATTGTCGATACGCACAATTGAAGTTTTGTCGAAATAAATTATGTGCGAAAAGTCATGCGGAAAACGTGAATTCAACTCACCGTTAATCACCTGTTGGTGGTGGCGGCGGAGGTCGATGTCTAGTAGGCTGTGAAGTCGTTTGTAATGTGGGGTTGTTACTGTGAGGACCACGGTATGAACGTGAACATCTTTTATAGGCATCGTGCCGTCCCCGCTTGCGTCCCGACGCTCGCGCCGCCCTCTTACCAATCAGCATCGGCCCGTTGCACACCACAGTTATCACTATTCATCGGTGTCATTATGAAATCTATTGCCAATGCGTGACTAATTACAAAGATTATCATGTGCGACCCCTCGAAAAAAAAATTACCCCAAAAATACCTGCCAATTTAATAACGGATGAAAGCAAACATCGTCATTGGCTTGATTTAGGGTGATTAAAGCGCCAATTTTTTTTTTCGTTTTTTTCGAAAATTGTAACACTTGGATGTGGGGGTGGAGGTGAATGTTTAATCAAGGTGTTCAACTTTGTTCTTAACTAACTTGGTCTGGGGCGAACAACGCTGAATATTTAAGCGTACCTACAACCGAAAAACACGGGTTTGTTGAAAATACTTAGTTTAGAGTTCAATGCAGAGTTCAGCGATTTCAAGGCAACCGCCTAAGTGAAGGGAAACAAATAGGTGCTACCCTCTTCACTAATTCTACTCATCGAATCCGCAAAGCTGGTGCGTGAATAGTTTTGCAACTTCATAAGTGTTTGTGCGGCGTGGAGGAATGCGTTACAAAAAAATCTTTTCAAGCGAGCGTAAGATTAGTTTGTTCGTAAATGCACCTGGAAAATTGGCGAAAGGTAGCTTTCATAGTTGTGAAAATGTAACTTGAAGCAATTTTCAATCAGAACATCGACAGACGAGACTAATGGACGAAGAGCTCGTTGAAGCTTGAATTCATCTTTTTAATTAAATGAGCTAGAGCTGCAACAATTTTAACTTTTAAATTTAGGTCATAACACTCAGACATAACTAATATGGAGTTAATTTGGCAAAACAAAGTTATGAAGGTCTTCTAAATTATATTGTATTTTGATTTATCTTTGTATAACGTAAATGTTAAGTTAATAAAGTTTATCAATGGTTTGCCAGTTATGTTGAATTAAATCTTATTTAATACCTCCTCCAAGAGAATGTGAAATGAAGTCGAATTCGTGCGGCGTAATTCTATGAATCTCAAATATTGCAAATCAAGGAAAATTGCAATCAAATTCAGTTCTTTCTTCATTTTTACGTTCATTAGTAGAGTTCTGCCGGGACCGTAATTTTGATGAACTACCGTATTGAAAGTTTTTCCGTTTAGATTTATGAAGTAATCGATTGAATAAAATATGTTATGCTGCACTAAATAGTTCTCATTCGTCAAATTGGTTTAATGGGAATCTTAAACATCTAATCAATTTTTCTATGTTGCACCGCTGCTGGAACAAGAAAACAACGTAGAGAATTAAATTTTGGTTTAGTAAATTAAAAGGAATTTTGCCTGAAGATTGAGGTGTTTTTTTTTGTTTTTATTCAAATGCTCGTTTTCTTCTGAAACCTTTCTAATGGTCGAATAAAGCCTAAAAGCCTAAACTCGAGTAAAAATATAAAATTTTTATTCTCACCCAGCAAAGGTCGCCTGATAAACGAAAATTTAAAGTCATTACCGCGTTTAATTTTGGGATTCTACATGAAACTAAATTTCTGTCGAGAAAATTAAATATTGTGCACACTAAGGCAAAAAACATTAATCACAAAGCGTTTTGTAAATGAGTAATTTCGCTGTTAATTTTCACACGCAACATAACCAATTTCATGTGGGGTATAAGGACAAATTAGCAACGAGCTCCACAAAGTTGCTCAGTTCGGAAGTAAACTTATTATCTTTCTATAGAAGAAATATGTTTTGGTTTTCATCTGGACTAATTAAAATTTGTGCAATATCGCGCACAACGAGATCGCTCGACCCAAATTAAGTTCAGTTGGTACCTATCTCGTTAATTCCGTAATTCAATATTTACCCGGTTTAAAGGCCCCCTTAAAAGTTCGTTTTGAATCACAATCGCTAATGAAACCTGTTTATTTTCAATGTTTCCGTGGAACTGCAGACGCAACGGCCTAAAATACGTGCAGATCGTAATTAGCAACGCCCAAATTGACCAAACGCAAATTCGAGGAATTTTCGAATTTGTTTTAAGAATAACTTCGCCATAAACGTATCGACGAGATGGAATCGTTTAGGACTTTTTGCGTTCTTTCCTAATCAAAATATAGCAAATATTTTCCCGGACACTAAACTCCAATATTAACTTTCTTGCCATCGATGCCGTGTACACATTCGCGCATAAAACCGAGTAATAAGCATTAATCCAGTAATGTGTTAAGAAATATTTGCAAAACGAGAAAGGAACATCAAACATCATTGTAATTAGTCTGGGAAATAGAAGACATTAAGTTTCCAACATCGTTTTCCTTGGTCGATATCTACGTAATAAATTTTGAGATAATTTCATCGTCCTGGAAGTAATTATAATTGTTATTGAAGTAATGCAATGTTTTCTTTAAGTTAGAAAGTTTTATTGGTCGTTTTCATTACCACCCGTGTTTGCGGGCCAACCTTAACGAATAAAATACAAAAACTTTTACGGGAAACAAGCTGCGTAGTTTAAATAAATATTTGCGCTTTTGGGGAGCAATTCAAGTTTGGTCCTCGAATTATCACAGGTCTGTCGTCCTTGTGTCATTAATTACTGCACGAGAGCCGATTACAATTATATCAGATCATTGAAAAATTGATGAATGGAACGCGTCCAACATATGTTGTGGCGTTATTGCAAATAATTCTAGGTGGATAACGGACATATTTACATTAAAAGGGTCGTAGATAGGAATTCCACATAAAAATTCCGTTAACGTCACAACAAAATATATGTCCACGAACGATTGTTGATCCACGATACACCTCTGTCGCCCACAGAGCTTTCATCGCTTGTGCTTTTCCAGAAAATACATTCGTTATCCAATCATCAAGTTTTGCAAACTAGGACAGCTTCTATTTTATTTTGAATTGGTTTAGTCGATAAAATTGTTTTTAAAATTTGATTTGGCTGCGAGTTAAAGAATGCAGCTCGGAAATTTCTCAAAAAAAATAAGCCAGAATTGATGTAGCTTGGAGCCAACATTTTTCTACACCGCTAATGCAATTATTTATTAAAGTAAACTAATTTGCCTACCCTCTAGACAACCACCAATCAGTCACCTCGACGAGAAAGCTTAAAACGATCATTTTTTTGGGAATTTGCAAATGCTCCATGAATTGTAATCAAAACAAGTCAATCTGCCATTAACTGTTCAAAATACATTTGCAATTGAAATGAATCACTTCTACTATTATATTGGGTAAAACAGAAAATGCTTTATAAATATGTACATACATAGAAAACAAGTGGTGATTAAAATTTTAAAACGGAATATCGGGTCTGTTTCCACCACAATAATGTTTGACGTTTGACCGAGGGTTGAAATAAAATTGGATGCCCCGAAGCTGGATACTCGTGCATTTGGACACTAACAAATCATCTCCTCTAGCCAGGGTAATTTTTTCTAAACGTAATTATCTGACATTCAAGAGTAGTTACAGGTGAGTGAGATAAAAAGACAAGTTACGCCTCTCATCCAGATAATATAATCAACTGGGTCTGGCGCGTCATGCTCCTGTGTGGCAGCAGTAAATTACATATTGGTCAATCGCAATTTCCAGTCCTACTTGTTAATAGACACAATACATATTAATTGATGATTTGCCGTTTTCTCCTTTTATTCTTACTTTTTATATGCAGTCAATGCACGCCTTTCTACGACAGCTTAAAGCAACTTAATAACAATTTCGGGCTTCTAAGCTGAAGGATCTAATTAAAAGACATTCAAGCGTTCAGTCGAAAATAAAATGTATTTTATTTGCAAAAATGAAGTATAACAATACCAGAACCTAAACATGGGCACATCCAAAATTAACCAGAGCGGATACAGATAAACTGTTACAAAAATCCATATTCCGTGTATACGCGCATCAAGTTTTTACCAGAATATCGGCACGTGAATTCCGTAATTATCGAACATAGGCTTTAACCGGGTGGTTAGCTTTGATCGGTCATGTGTACGCAAAGCTACTCTTGGTTGAACAAATGCTCCATATTGTGCCGGTGGGGATAAAGAGGGTGCCACCAGTCCAACACCCTCACGCAAAGCACAGGTTCCAAGTTAACGAACGTGTTGCCGCTGCCACCTATTGACGGACGGCAGCTTTGGATTTCAGACCCGAACCCCATCTGTAACTTAAAGTGTCTCATCTCGGAGCCAACAACAAGAAACAGATTGGCAGATGTTAGCGTAAGTCCTAAGACCGGCACGATAGGAATTTGATATTCGCAGGTGATTTGCAAAATACGGCAGCCTTCGTCCTGATTAGCAAAAACGTCGTCCAGCATTTCCAAGAGGTCCGGCTTTTGGGTTTCTTTGATCTGACTTCGTTGCGACGACAGCTGCGAGTTCGTTCTCATTTTGAAGTAGTAGACGCATTTGCCTTTGATTATTTGACGCCACATCAAGACGCACTGGGTCTTTTTTAAAATATCCGGGTGTTGTTGTTCAAATTTACCCACTTGGTTTATGCGCGTTACAAACGGATTGTACATGTAATATAGTGCACGGATTACGTTCGCTCTTAAACCGTACTTTCTGAATAAACATTCGGGCTGTAATCTCTCTGGTAAATTAGGGACGTTTCTATAGTACCGTTTGTACATTGAAAACCAAAATTTTGCCGTGCAAACCACATCATAGGAGGTTCTGCAGATTCCGGCAAATATCCCTACGTCTTCAGGGCGTATGTAGTCGGATAATAAAAACCAGATGTCGATTGGGTATTCGTTTCCCGTTTCCTTACGTTTGTCTTCGCTGTTAGATACAGTTTTTCTTCTTCTTCTCGGTTCTACTTTCTGGATGACATAGGATGTGGTGCCGTCCTCGTTTTGCGTTTCAACGAATTCGCCGTCGAATTCTTCAGTTTTCTCGTCCCAACTTTTGTCGTCTTCGAGCTCTTTGAGGACTTTGGAGACGTTGCAGGTCGATTTTTTGATCCGGTTCTTGCAAACGGAGGAGTTGGCAAAATCGTTGATGGTAACATCTGGGACAGAAAACCACTTTAGGATTGCATTAAGAGAAATCATATGACTTTTTTTTCAACATCATAATTTCTAACTTGACAAGTTTTGACCTCCAGGAAGAATATCTAATCTGATTAAACATTTATTTCAAAACACTATAATTGTATGTGCATAGATGCAAAGAATATGTATTCACCAGTATAAGTTAGTATGCAAAATTAAGTCTCCTGTACACAAAACCCGCAGTCCTGCTTGTGACTGGTTTAGTTTTTGGCAGTTGTTAGACCAGTGGTTCAAACTAACACTTTAAATGCGAATATCAACTGGAGAAAATTTGCTATTTTACAAAGTGTGTTCTAACAAGTAACTCAAACTGTGGTTTGAAACCCTTTGTCCAAAATTAGTTACTAGACTTGCCAATGATGGATTATTTGGTGGAACAGGTATCCTTAATTCGTTTTTTGCATATAAAATATCAAGGGTGCTTCAATAAATAAAATATTTGTTCAACAAGGCTAGTGCTTTTACTCAGTCTGTTCTTCTAAAGCATATTTTAAGAATTTAGTTAAATGTTATTCATTAAGCCCAAGTCTAACTAGCTTTTCTACACAAATTGTGCTGCTAAACTCAACTCTTGTAATAAGAAGTTATTATATCAAAAGTAAATATCGACTACAGGTTGCACACCAAGGACAATGTTTCCTGTCATGGGAGACTCTTATCTATAAGGCATTTTTAAAAAAAGGATATAGGCAGCCTTTACATTCAGGTGACCAGCATTTGCTTCCTTAAAACTGCTGGTAAAATGCTTAATGCATCATCTCAAACCTGTTTTGTTGTCCTTACTACCATCCAGGATGACGAAACTTGTTGCAATCTGAGCACAATAATGGGTAAACAATTCAAACGAAAATTACCTGCTAACGAGTTCGGCGAGTACTTTTTCCCTGACTTTTTTTGTTTAGACATGTTGTGCTTCTTCTTGGAGTTGTTGTCAAATGGTTAGGGTCGTGCATGATAAGGTTGAAATACAAAAAATTCTTAAAAGTTTACAAACGAGACCATCGCTACAATCAGCCATGATGGACTAGCCAGTAGTCGTCCTGTCAGTGTCAAACCGAGCTGTCAAAGTTTTGAGGTTAGAGTTGTTTCGTTTATAGTGACTGAAATTGTTCCGGTAATTTTGGCTGTCGACATTTTTCGTATTTAAATTTCAACGCGTTCCTGTTGTTGCCGATTAATTTAATGAAAGAAAATTGAATTTTATTGAAAAAGTTGGTTCCGATCTGGTAGCCATCTGGCGGGTGTTGCGGGAGTGAGGAGGGTAGCGACCTGAATTATCGACTTTAATAGGGCTCATTTGACATTACTTTTAAAATGGCTGTCAGATCAGAAGTTTGTGTATGTAGCTAGGACGTGAGGGATGGAATTTGTAGGTGTGTCATAGTGAAAACGGGACAATAATGTTAACACTCGGTATTAGCGCAAATAAGACAATGTGCACGTGCTTTTTATTACTCCGGTTTAATTGTCGCAGCGCCCGGTTTAGTTAATAGATGTAAGACCATTTCGCGAGGGGTTAGAACCGATTCATGTAATTGTACATATTAATCTTCGGGGGCAGTGTGTGATTGTAAATAAGCAAGCATGTGGAACATGATGTGTGACGTGATGCCGACCATCTCGGAGGACAGCATCAGCCAGAGGAGTTCGCAGTTTTCCGGCGAAGACGCGAATTTCGAACAGCTCATGGTTTCGATGCTGGACGAACGGGATAAGCTGATGGACAGCCTGAGGGAAACCCAGGAGCGCCTGGGGGAGACCGAGATAAAGCTGTCAGACGTGGAGAAGGAGCGGGATTCGCTCCAGAGGCAGATCGCCGCCAACCTCCCGCAGGTAAGGAGAATGACATCTCGCGCACGGTCGGTATGGTCGGTGGCGGCTCTACTATGGCCCTTGCACCGATTTGGAGCTTTATCGATTCCTCCCGGCAAAGCTCAAACGCCATTTTCGTAGAGAAACTATTTCTTTTCCTTTCTGGGTCGAGCTGGTAGGTACTTTGGGGCCCGTGCATGTGTGAATTAACGATTGCGATGGGATCCATAACTCCGCCCTAAATGTTCGCCGACGTCCTCGCTAAACGCAGCCGTGGAGTTTTGTAACCTTGGTTACCATTATTGCCCCTAAGGGCGAGTGCACCTCTGGCCTGTTGTTGTTAATTTTTACATCGTCCATCGGACACCGGCCGAGATCCTCCGACCGTACAGGGAAATCCCCCAACCGTTATCAATCCGGCCATTTCGACAATAAGAATAGACCCGGTTGAAGTCACCCATTAATCTCACCCTACCGCTATCCCAAGTAGGGCAGTTCACTGGGACAATTGGTTAGCCGGTGGAAACGCCGTCACAACAATCTTCCTTTCAATTTCAATTGATGTAGTATATAGGTTAAACAGTATTAAGAAAGAAAGAGCAATTTGGAAACCTCTACATCAATAAATTTAGAGGCGAGACAAATTTTTCAAGGACGAGTTTGCGTAGATTTTTTAGGACATACTGTATATTTTCGAAGTTTTTTCCAATGCAAGTTCAAACTCTTGACTGGCATACGCAGACTACGCAGACCAAACAAATTTTAGTTTATTTATAGGAAGAAACAGTGTTCAGAGACCTTGTTACAGTTGGGGTAACCTGAAAAGGCATCCATTTGGATAGATCTCTTCTCATCGTGTCTGTCACGTAAATTTTAACCTTGAGAAATTCTAATGGAGGAACACACAATCAGCCCCATTGCGTATCCAAGATGTTTGACATAACATGGGTGTTTGGCATTAGAATGTGATCGAGGTCGTCTGCATTTGAAGTGACGGTCACATTCTAATGGCAAACACCCATGTTAGGCCAAACATCTTGGATACGCAATAGGGCTGATTGATGCCCAAGAAAAGTTGATAGAGATCAGAAAAGTCTTGGCACTAGTGTTCATTATTTGTTTAATTATTTTTTTGTCCGGCTGCTCCACTTGAAGGGTGAATCAAACGCTTCTTTTCCAAACAGACTTGTTTCATTTTGAACTTGTTTATAAATGCCGGAAATGTGTGGGGTGGGGGGAGGGGGGGTTAATTCATTAATCAAACCGTAATAGTTTGTCACTAATTTCTCCAGCGTTGATCGTTAATGAAACGAATTCTGCGATTTCCGCCGGTTGTACTGAGCATCTGGTCGATTGATGTTCGCCAGACGCCCCATACTTCGTTAGCATGTGACAAACATTATCCGTAATTCGGAAGGTTCTGTTTTCAGTGGATATATGATTTAACATTAGCAGCGGATGCCATAAAATCGTGCTGAAATTATACAGGCTGTTCCCTAAAAAACGTCTCCATTATTTATTATCCGATTTGAATAAATGTAAAACTTTTGGAAATTATTATTTAAACACTACGGAGTAATAATTGTAATTTTTTTAAATATTAATTTTAATTTCTAACTATAAAATTTTTTACAATTAGGTTTAAATTGTATTTTTCGACGGCACATTTGAAAATTTTACACAACGCAATTTTGACAAATTAATTATTTTGTTGATTGAATATAACCAAAGTGAAGTTTGTAGACCTCATTACGTTCAGAAAAAGGTACTCTATCAAACCAAAGTGTTAAAAAATGCATTTGAATAAAAAGTTAAACATTTTTTGACATTAAAGTTAATATTAAAAAAAATTTGTAGTGTTTAAAGAATAATTTTCAAAATATATTTATTTATTCAAATCGGATAATAAATAACGAAGTTACGGTGTGAGGCGTTAGGGAACAGCCTGTAGACGTTTCAACTTCAACGTAATCTACTGAGGAAACATTACTAATGTTGACTATCAAAACGCAACAATTTCATGGGGCCACACTTACTTTCTCGAGCTATTAATTTAATTCGAGATTTAATTATTTGTTTATTGTTCCGTACAGTCAGAAACATCTGCACTGCAATCTTTATGCTTAACAGATTTTTCTTCGATTTTTTTCCAGTGAGCGCATTCTCGTTGGTTAAGAATACGAGGGATGATGACTTCCCACAAACATTTGTTTGATAAAGCCAAATAGCGTGTTTGGTTAGTTAGAGGGACTTGATTCATCTGAGGTTTTATTTCGGTTAATCAGAAGCAAGTCCACGTGGTTGCACTTTTCGCGAATCTTTTTGCGATTTTAATTTTATATTCGACAAGAAAATTTTTCTGCAATAATTAGTTTTTGCAACATCATTAGCGTTCCTAGTTGAATATTATGACGTGTTTACCGTGATTGTAATTACATGTAGCTACCTAACTTAATTACCTGTACCCGGACCAGCCCACTCATTAATTTAATTCCAAAGTTGAATACGACATCACGTGTGGCTTTTTCGTTGTTTTTTTTGCTGCAGAAAAGTAAGCGCAAAGAAAAATTTTTGCAGCTCAAAGCTAGCACCACAATTAGATTTTAGAAATTAGAAGAATGTGGTGGGTTTTACTTTTCAAATTGTTGCTCTTGTTTTGGATATTTTTGCGACCTTCTTTGACAGGAAAGAGACTCCATATTTACACATGCAAATTGACGTATATTTTTATTCCTGTGATTACGTTTAAATTACAACTTTCAGCCGTCATCGCTGTGTACATACGTTGATTGCGTCAGAAATGTAAGTAAACAACATTAATAATTGCAACCATCATCTTCGATCTGCATTTCTCGCAGACTTTAATGGAAATTTATTTTTGAATCGCGGCAGGGACCGTTTAATCATAATCAGCAAGTGACGAAAAACTTTTTTTTTTTTTAAATCAAAAGATTAATTATTTGGTAACTATGAAAGAGGTCGTTGAACTTGCCACACTTTTGGGTATACATATTGTTTTTTCTTGGCTTGCGCGGCTGTTAAATAATGCTTTAGTTTTTAGGTAAACATGCAAGGTACAGTATGATTGTCTAATTGAATTTCTCAAGGAAGCCCCGTCCGGCGCACTCTCAGGCATGACTCGTTTTTTCCAATACCCTCTAGGTGAGAAATTCAATTAGACATACCTACTGTCGATGATGATTCAACTTCTGAAATTAATAAATTTCCAACGGTCAACTGACGAATCGTAAAAATGGTTCCAATTCGATTGATTTTCGTTGCCCGGGGTTGTTCTTGAAACGTGACTGTGCCACGTGAAATAATTATCCACCTACGGCTTGTCTCACTGAACTCAACCGATTCGGATTGCGATTTCTCTTATTGGCTCTCCGAATTGATCAGTTATTGCAAACTTCTCGCGTCAAGTCGTAATAGGTTTTGAGAAAACACCGCCTTGGACCTAGCCTTAATGCGTTACGAGCTTATTAATGGTTTTTTTAATTAAATAATTAGTCGTGTAATTGGCGCAATTAAATAACCGGTTTCAATTTGTCCTCTCAAGACAAGTAAAGGCGGTGACAATTTTTTTAACATTAGACACGAGCGTAAAAGTTGTCAGGAGTAATGGTTATTTTTTTCTGAAATTGAGCAACAAATACGCAAAGGTTTGGCAAGTTTATTGCAAGACTTTATCTTCGAGTGTCCACATGAACGTTGTAGATTAGATTTCGTTTTCAGGTATCCTTAGTTTGTTGTAAGCATTGGAGGAATTCACTGTCGTTTCTGCTATGGCATACTTTATCTAAATACCGTTTCAATTTTGAAATGCAAGACAGGTGTTGGCAAAGGGATGAGCTGTTGACGCGGAAGTGCAGGTTTTGCGCCCGTTAGAAAAATGGAGACCGGGATCTGCACTTTGAAGGTGAAGCGCACCTTAAATAACTGGTGGCGGCTCCTCCGGGATAGTACTGAACATGCAAAAGACAAGGCATCTATTTTTTTTTTATCGGTACTTTTGAGATAGGACAGTGACGAATTTGTACTAAATAGGTATAGGTACTGTGATGTACAGCTATATTAATACTAAGACCAACTTGGGGTGATGATTTGCGTTACATGCGACTTGCGGACAATTAATTAAGGGCTACAATACAATAATATATTTATTAGACATTCCGCCGGACCGCATGAATGTAAGCTCCCAACGGGTAAGTTTTCGAGATCTAGTTTTAGGGGTAGTTCCAAGGGGTGAATCACTGAGTGACCAAAGTGTACAATGATTGCCAATTCATGGCAATCCTTCAAACTTTTATAAGATTGCCATGGATTTCCACGAATTTCCATGGATTGCTACAATTTGCTAAGGAATTATTTTTCGAATTTCTATTGATTGGGGTAGAAGAAAAAAGTCGAAAATATTGAAATTTTTTACATCGATTTTATGACTTGGTCTCATAGATTTCCAACCGCTTAACACGAATCTGGCCGTAGTTTCCCTGCACAAGTCGTACTTTTTAAGATATGACCATTTGAATGTTTCAATTCAAAATTTTCGTCAAAATCGACCTAAATTGCAAATTTCAACTTCTTTATTATTAAACTTACGACTTTCGTTCTTACAGCATTCGATCGCGTTTGTGAAATGGAAAAATTTGATGTATCTGGATTTGATATAAGTCTGTCCGTTCAAACGTTACGAGAGTTTGAAAATTGAAAAAAATCGAAAGTTAGTGGTTTTTCTAATTTTATAAGAAATCTATTTATTCTAGGGTCGAATTGATTACGGATTTGAGTTCAGGAAGGCCGATTACATAAGAAAATGCCCATTGCCAGCCCTTTGGTGCAACGATGTCGATTTTAGGAATTTTTCGAATTTCTATCGATTGGGGTAGAAAAAAAAAGTCGAAAATATTGAAATTTTTTACATCGATTTTATGACTTAATCTTATAGATTTCGAACCGCTTAACACGTATCTGGCCGTAGTTTTCCTGTACAAGTCGTACTTTTCAAGATATGACCATTTGAATGTTTCAATTAAAAATTTTTGTCAAAATCGACCTAAATTGCAAATTTCAACTCTTTTGTTATTAGATTTACGATTTTCGTTCATACAGCATTCGATAGCGTTTGTGAAATGGAGAAATTTGATGTATCTTGATTTGATATAAGTCTGTCCGTTCAAACGTTACAAGAGTTTGAAAATTGAAAAAAATCGAAAGTTAGTGGTTTTTCTAATTTTTTAAGAAATCTATTTATTCTAGCGTCGAATTGATTACGGATTTGAGTTCAGGAAGGCCGATTACATAAGAAAATGCCCATTGCCAGCCTTTAGGTGCAACGATGTCAATTTTAGGATTTTTTCGAATTTCTATCGATTGGGGTAGAAAAAAAAAGTCGAAAATATTGAAATTTTTTTCGTCGATTTTATGACTTAGTCTTATAGATTTCGAACCACTTAACACGAATCTGGCCGTAGTTTTCCTGTACAAGTCGTACTTTTCAAGATATGACCATTTGAATGTTTCAATTCAAAATTTTCGTCAAAATCGACCTAAATTACAAATTTCAACTTCTTTATTATTAAACTTACGATTTTTGTTTATACAGCATTCGATAGCGTTTGTGAAATGGAGAAATTTGATGCATCTGGATTTAATATAAGTCTGTCCGTTCAAAATTTACAAGAGTTTGAAAATTGAAAGAAATCGAAAGTTAGTGGTTTTTCTAATTTTATAAGAAATCTATTTATTCTAGCGTCGAGCTTCTATCGATTGGGGTAGAAAAAAGCCGTGGATAGCCAAGGGGGTGTACAGGGATTGCCACAAGTGATTCACCTCTCGGGTAGTTCTTTCCAATTCCGCCACATCTGTAATTTTAATAATAGTTTGTTCCATTCAAAGAATTGAGCCGTAATGAAATTCTTTCGACTAAGGGATGAGTGAGGTCAAGCTTCGACTGCCCCGGTTCGGCGGCCCAAAGGTCGGGGGGATGGCAGGGATTCAGTTGCGCTCGGCGCTAATTGTTGCCCTTTAACGAGAGCAACAGTCGGCATCGTTATCTCGTTATCCAGTACGACATTGTGCAAGGATCCCAATTGGGTTTTGGCGCCGTTTGTTGTGCGATGAAATCCGAATTTCGAGGTTATTCGGGATCCGGCCGGCATTCATATGGTAATCCGCCGAACTCCGGGAGAGAGTCTGCAAACTTTTGGCTCATTAATTCGCTCTTCCGCATGCAAACGACAACAAGCTGTTGTCAGGTTATAAATGTGTTAAGGTTAAGTATTTACGCAGGTGGTTAGAGTCACGTCTATCCAACTTATAAGTTTTTCGACCAAACGAGACGAGTGGCTATTGTGTCTGCGATATTAACAAAAGTCGTGGGCGGTTTTATATAGTTTGGACCAAAATATTTTACTATTGTTGATACAAGTTATCGACCGAAATAGTGGAGCTGTGTCGGTGTACTCAAGGGACTCCAAAGAGATTAAACTTGAAAGTTTCCAGCTACGTGACGTTATTGCGTATTTTTTTTTTTCTATGTAAGTCACTCTTGTATTGTGGGCATATGTTTCTCTGCAGGATTGATGAGACACATCGTAGCGATCCTGATTGACAATGGTACAAGAACACCGATGTTGAACCAGGTTTATTGACGTCTCTCTAGTTAGACTCCAGCAGTCGACATCGGAAGGAAATATATTTGAACTTTCCACCCCATTTTAACGTCAGACCCGATGTGATGTCAATCCAAAAATAGGTGCACTCTTCCGGAATGGAAATCTATATTTAACTTGTTAGGGATGCATTTGTTGGCATAGGTCGCTTTCGGGTCGTACCGTGAATGATTCAGCATGCAACAGGACCTCTCTAACGAATTTTGGTTGTTGTAGGTGGAAGACGTTGTAGTTGATATTGACGCCAAATGCAGAATTTCCACAAGTTCTGCTGGAGACGCAAAATCACGAAAATAGGTTAATATCGGTGCCTTCATCGCCCTCAATGGCGGATCAAATCCCGGACGACGCCGCAAATTAATTTTTTATCGCCTCCAATATAAATCATTCTTTTATCAAATTGAATCAAAATTGATTTCGCGTCACAAAGAGTATGATTTGCGGAAATACGATCGCGATGCGATGTGATGTTTTTAATGCATCCCGCCGCGTCCGTTGTGATTTAGGTGGCTATTAAACCGCACCAGAGCAATTCAGATTCGTGTAATGTAGAAAGTATCTATGTATAACGTGGATAAGCTTCTCGTTACTATGCAGACACTAAACCCGGTGGTGTATCACGATTTATGCAGCTTTAGGTGTATTGGTGTCCGGACCGGAGTCGTCCGTAGATTGCCTCCGCCGCCGCTGCTGCTCGTATTCGCCACCATCCCCGAACGTAAACGTCCGCATTCATTACCCGCGGCCCTGATGTCAATCTGATGGCATAAGGACATTAAAAGTTAACGTACACCGGCAAACCAATAAATTGACGTCGGGCAGCAGGGTCGGATTCAATTTGCAACCCGTGATTCGTTTTGACCGGCGACCGCTAGGTGGCGCTTAAAAAAAATACTCCCTAGGAAGATTAAGTACGTTTAAGAGGTTATGAGGATTAAATTGCCAAAATTTGATGACGTAATCGAGGTGCGGATGCATTAATTAGCATATGAGGCTCTCGACGCCGGGGGCCGGTCCGCGTTTTCTGGTCCATTAAAATGGCGCGCACGGGCGATCCTGAAGCGTGTCGTTTTTAACGAACCCGTCATTATTATTTTTTTTTTTTTGGGTTGTCGAAGGCCACACTGCGATTAGTTCGGTTAATCTGGCAGGTGGTAGGTTCTTCCGTGAACTTGAGTCTACCTGTATTTGGCACGGTCATCGACGCAAGCGCTGTGTCCTTGCAAGGTCGCGCGCAGGTCGGCGTCTACACGTTCATTTTACTCTACTACGATGCGCGGGTTTCCCACGCCGGCCGGCACTCCGATGGAGGAGGCAAACGTTTGATTCATGAATACTTTTGACCGCACATCAATAGGGGGTGCATCACGGGAATTTCGGATGAGGTCGCCGGATTCGTCAGACAAAAAGATATTGAAAAATTACTCGCCTTAACATTGAAATTCTCTATACATGTTTGGGTAGAGAGGACTCTTAAACTGTCAGCTGTCATTTGGGGACGAAAACGAAAATTGGTCAAATTGCCATTAATAGGTCAGTGAGTAGGTAAAACATTTAACATTAACTCTAAAATTTTTTAAACTTTGCCGTGTAATGTGTAACGAATCGAAACGGAACTATAAAATTTTGCAACTCGATTAAAGGTCAGCATCATTGTGAAAATCGGAAAAATTTAAATTAAGCAATATCTCGACGAGAAAAAATGTAACATCGTTGCAAACTCTATAGAGTTTTCATTACAATATTTAAAATACACAGCGAAATTTGCAAGAACTTATGAATTAGGCATAATAATTAATTATCATTAATAAACATTTTTTCGTCTATATAATTTTCCAGCAAAAATATTAACATGCTTGCAAAACTAGAATCAACTTGCTAAAATCGCCTTACAAGACTCTGTAAATTTGCAACTCTATTTGGTGACGGCATGGTCCATTTTTTATAATTTACAACAAAATCAAGAGTTATTAACATGTACACATTGTTACTTTTGTTTCGAATCGTTTTTACGTAAATAACTCTTGATTTTGTTGTAAATTATAAAAAATGGACCATGCCGTCACCAAATAGAGTTGCAAATTTACAGAGTCTTGTAAGGCGATTTTAGCAAGTTGATTCTAGTTAATATTTTTGCTGGAAAATTATATAGACGAAAAAATGTTTATTAATGATAATTAATTATTATGCCTAATTTATAAGTTCCTGCAAATTTCGTTGTGTATTTTAAATATTATAATAAAAACTCTATCGAGTTTGCAACGATGTTACATTTTTTCTCGTCGAGATATCGCTTAATTTAAATTTTTCCGATTTTTACAATAATGCCGACCTTTAATCGAGTTGCAAAATTTTATAGTTCCGTTTCGATTCGTTACACATTACACAGCAAAGTTTGAAAAATATTAGAATTTTTGTTAAATTTTTTAGTTATGTCTCTATTCACTGGCCTATAAACAATCATATTTTATTCGCTGAGTGATCGAATGAAGACAGAAGTGTTTGCGTTTTTTGAACGAAGATGCTGCGTGCAGTGTAAGAAACTCCCACGCCGCCGTCAAATATAAATTTTATTGACCATACTATATATCACTGGAATAGTTTTTTAATATGTAATATCGTTTGCCTTCAATTTACAGATGCGATCTTTACATAACTTGGCAATAAATTTGAGGGGCTTGTCATTTTGACAAAGTCATTTTTTCAGCTCGTCCAAATCTCGTAGGAACATTTCATCAATATCTCTTTACACTATTTACTATTTATCACAACGAATTCGCGAAGGGTTTAAATATTGAAAAAGGTTGTATGAGCTATTCTTGGAATTCTTCGTCAATTTTACATCATCCATTTACTAATGTATCAGAACCTCTGTCACCTCTCCCCATTTTCTTCACCTGACCCATTTAAAAGCTTCAGGGGTACGAAATCTAAACTTCTTAACAACGTCAAAGTCAGCTCTCGTTATTTAGCTTAAAATAAAAATTGAACAAAATTTTGATCAAATCCCGTAAATCCTCCGTTTCCATCTTACTGCCAAAGCAAAAATTGCAAGTAATAATTTTTTTATCGTCTGATTCGTAAGACAATGCGAAAATATTGGATCGACGCCGATTTCTTCCTGTAAAGACATTTTTCGTAATGGTAACGCGGAGTTCTGGTCGGCATTCCCTTTGTAGTTTCGATGGAGGTGGTGGTAGATGCACATCGGCACACGCACATGCAGGCGATAAAAGGCGTGCAGTAAATTCGTTGAACCGCAAATCGATGAAGCACGCCGCCTCAGTACCCGCCGCACATTTCGATCAAAGACGTGCATAGTTCGGCACTTCAAAGGCGCATCCCTGAGGCGAACGGAGGCAAATGAGCACCGCCGCCGATTCCCAATTACAGACCGCGGAATCCATAATTCAGCCTTGAAATATAGGGCGAAGACATGAGGAACAGTAGTTAACGCGGGGTCGATAGCTGGCGGCGGAGCGCTGACCTCAATAACGAAAAGCACCACCCCACACACGACGCGGAGAAGGTCGCCGTATCCTGGAAACTGTCGGCCTGCCACCGCTGCCAACTTGGTGAGGAGAGAACAGATCTTCGCGCGGACGGAGAAATGTCGGCGATTAAACCGCGGAAAAAAAACGAAGAAAAATTGTTTGGATTCTTTCAGACAAATCCTGATTCGTTGTCGGCCTACGCCCTTTTGCCATGACAGCCGCCTCCGTCGTTGTCTAACGACATCAAATTCCCGTACGCCTCCGTGCTGCAGCTGCCCAGATAATTCTCTTGATTGCGGGCCCGGTTGCGCTAGATAAAATTTGCGGAGTGGTCGTACCGCGTCCGTCTTGTGCAAGGTAGACGCCAGAAACCTGTAAGACGACTCAATTAAAATTTGATCGAAAATATTGCCTAAAATTGAAAATTTCTACTTTTTTATTTGAAGCTTCAGGCTTCTCAAACCCGCAGCTTTCAATAGCCATTGGAACACTGATTAATTTGATGTATCTTGATTCAATGTAAGTTTTTCTATTCAAAAGGTACACGTCTTTGAAAATTGGAAAAAAACTAGTTGTGCTTCTGATAATTCAATTATTCGCTTGTTCTTCTTGGCCCAAATGAAGGTAGTTGAGACTGCTTGATAATTCGGTTTTTTAGGAATTATTTTGCATTGCGGCAAGCAATTCACCCGGCGCATCCACCATTTGCTTCGTATTGAATCTTTAGGGAGATGGTTGGAAAGCAACATTACTAGAAATTTTGGTAACACCCTGTATAATTTATAGTGTGACTTGGCTTCAGTCCGCGGATTTTAGGCACCTATTTCATCATCGCAATTAATGATGTCGTAAATCAAGTGTTAAACGACGTCCGTTGCTTAAACAGACAATATTTAGTTGCTGGTTTATTTCGGGAGCTTATCTTTTACAATACTTAAACATGAGTAGGTATAAAACTGAAGTTGTTATACCCACACGATATCTACGAAATTGTCATTATAGACTAGTCATTATGTAATCAATCATAAGGATACAAGAAGGAATTTTGGTAATTGGTATGATATTCCTTTCTTTCTAGATAACCAAATCTCTAATCAACCAAATTTTTGGCCCAAATATTTTAGCAGCTCTCATCTTCAGTTTCAGCTTCTTAATATGTTATAAAATTGCTTATAAGCAGCAACTGTTGACAAACAACTTCAAGTGTCTTTGTCCCAATTTTTTTGCCGTAGAAAATCGAAAAAGGAGCGAGGACACCGTCCCAAAAATTTTTGTAGTCTCCGATCGTCAGCCGATTCATGTCAAATAATTTACGATTCATCAACCTGGAGACCTCGCTAATTATATCAAAACCCACGCGGCTTTTTGCCGGGCCGGCGGTAGATTAAAAATTAAAACTGCCGCTAAAGCAAATCTAAAATTTCTTCTGTCACCGGAGCCGCCGATCTGTTACGCCGAAACGCCGTCGTCGTCGCGTGGGCGTCCAGGAGCTTAATCAAATTAAAAATCAGACGGTTCTCTATTTTCTTTGATAAAATTCTGAGGTCAACATCAAAGCGATGTGGAGGAGTCGAGTCTCTCGAGCACCCTCTCCACCAGTCTCCCGGGTTCGTTTTCGCCGTCCTGCAAGCAAGCCGACTGATGATCGAGAAAAGAGTCGAGATTTGCATTTCCTCCCGGTCGCTTTTGGGGACGTTCGCGTTTGTCGTTTTGGCGGCTCCCTTTCGGGAGTTTACAAGGCCGCGTGTAGTCCTTGGGCTGAATCAAAATGTAAACCGGGCCCGAAACGTGCCCGGTGCGGGCTCTATGTAAGCTGGATGTATGATGCGAATGGTGTTTGAATTTTAACGAGTTGATAACACGGGAGGTTTATGTTTACTCGGCTTATTTATCGTAATATTTACACTGGCACCACCACCAGAGACTGTTTTACATAATATTTGGGAAACATGAATGGGCCAGATGCGGCAACCAAGTGCGGAATTATCGCTTTAAATGTTTATTTAGCAGGAGACGAGAGTTGAGGTTTCGACTTTCTTAATTAATGATTAAAAGCAAAGGCCGCAAAAGGCGTTCGCAACGTTGATTCGAGGTTGAAGTTAATTATGTTGGAATTACGGAGACAATTACCGGTTAACATTAGCTGTTAATAATAAGTATTTTAGCAAGCAAGATTCACAGAGCTACTCAGAAGACGCTATTTATTGTGAAAACCCGCCGACATAAACATTTAACTTTTGAACCTTCATCGATTTTCGGAATCCATCATGTCTCTTTCCTCTCCAGAGTGTTTAAAAGCCTCTAATTATCACGTGTGTTTTTTTACTCGTTTAATATGCAGCGCCTTTGGTAATATTAGCAGGTGGTATTTCAATTACATACACAATTTTTCTTGCAATACGGTTCGCATTGACATGGTTGTTCGGAGAGAGTGCAAGAGCGCCATCTATGAACGCTTCAATTTATCGATTTCTGCACGCCGAAAGGTTTACGTTCCTGCTGCGCCGGGAGTGTAGTTCCCTCTGCAGTCACAGATGGGGACACTGTAAGGCGTCTAGTCCTTCGAGTCATCCCATGAGATTCATTCTAAACTTTTTGCGCCCCTTGGCCCCTTTCATCATAATTGTTTAGACCGACTGTCCACAGGCTGCTACTAGTTTTCCTTTAGGTTGCAAAGAATCAATTTTGGGGATGAAAAATTGTTTTACGATTTATTTTCTTGAGACAAATTTACAATGGCCTGCCTATTCTGTTTTGTCTTCTGTCTACATCTTCTGTCCATCGTGAAGTGACTTTTAGTGAAATACAATTTTGGAAATAAAAAATTAAGTTTAGCTCGCCAATAAATAATGATGATTATCTATCTGCCAAAATTGTTATTCTCAGTCATCATGGTTACGTTTATGTTTTTTTGAGCGAGCTCGATGATATAATGCAGAGTAAGCGCAGCTCATTTCATTATGCCGAGAAATTGCCTGCACCACTCCGAGTAGAACTTTTTACCCGATCGGCATTATTCAATACTAATGGAAATGCTGCACGCGTACTTAATCCGCGAAATTTATTTTCCGGCCGTATAAATCGTGCAGATTTCAAAGGTCGGCCGCATTTTAAAAAATGCAAAAAGGCTCGCATTAGAGCATCACGTTTTTTGGTCAGAGTAAAAACTAATTTTCCACACAAGTACAAAATAGGGCCCGTCGTTTCGAAAAGTTGGGCTGGCATCATCGACCACGAGTTTAGACCGATTCGTCCTCGTTAGGGATAACAAGGTCCGAAGAAAAGTTCCAAAGCGCGCCCTCAGGATCATATAATATACTTTTTTGTTGTTGTTTCGCAACAGATTCGACACACTTCCTCTTCAACTTCCTCATTAAAACGGTAGGCGGATTTGTTCGCGCTAACCGACGTGAGTGATTACTTTTCCACTTGTTGGAGACTAAAAGTCGCCGGATTGAAAATTAAAACAGTTTTTGTCCTGTTAGGATTTAATCATTTTAATTCGATTGGCGTCTGTTTTCCCAACAGTAAACCGCAACACCGACGCTTGTATGTACCCCAACAGATGGACGATGCGGAATAATTCAGTTTTTCCACGCTGCAAAGTTCGACCAAATTTACTATTTTGCCACAGGGCGTCTCTATAATGGGCCTGTGAGAGGAGTTGATGACCTTTAAATTTTCCATTTTCCCCCTATTGATTTCGGTCAAAATTCTAACACGTCCAGGGCTTGAAAATACATACATCTTCTTGAATTTCTAATTTTTGTGTTTGAAATTAAAATTTTATTTTTGTTGCAGGTATGTCGCGTCTCCTACTCGCTGATCATCCCCTGTAAGTACCTACTCTGTGGCGGTTAATTGATGCCCGGCCGAAAAAAGTCGTTGCCGCGAGAGGCAATCAAAAGTTTGCCCAAAGTGTAGACGTCATCGTCGGTCTCCCTGCACGGGACCCTGTTGAGGCCGTCGCAGGGGCCGCCTTCCCATTTGTTCCCCTGCTTCCAGCGAAAATGTTATGCTTAAAGTTTGCGCCTCATCTCATCTAAATGTAAAATAGATCTTTTTCATTGTACATATCTCTCCTGTTCTATCTGCGCCTCAGTATGATAAGAGTTCGGGCATTGATAAATTGCCGCTCACATTTTGGTTTTCGCCGCAAACACGTTATTTGCTGTCTCCGGTGACTTGTACGAATGTATGTCACAAAATCATTTTGAAAATGCTGCGGTCCCGGCTACTCGCATCAAATTGTGGGGGGCATTAATAACGGGGAAAGCGAGCTTCGTAGGAGATTAGGCTGTCACATGGGTCATGAAATGTCAACGTCCCGTTGGCACGTGTCCGGCTGCGTCTCCGTCTCCACGTGAAAATAAGATTTCGCCTCGCTCCGACGACGAAATTCGGTTTTGCTCTCCGGGCATGATTATAGGGGTCTCGTCAAAATCGCGTCGAAAGGGCAGATCGCCCGTTTATTTCACTGAATCGCGGTCAATGGGGCGCAAAAAATTATAAAAAATCGAACCGATCGGCCGGGGGGACCGACAGGCGAGCCTGGACAATATAGCGGGGAAATTGGCCGGAGACCTTCGATTCCTGGCGGACGCGTCTATCGCAGTTGACGGGAATGTAGGTATACGTGACGTTCAATCGGGAGTCACCGTTGACTCTGTTAATTTAATTTATAACGTGCCGGCTTAATTACTTTTTGTGAGGAGAAAATTCGCGTTCGGACGTTAATTAATTACGGAACGGAATCGGATCGGATCGGCCGTCGAGGAGCTTACTGGGGTCTTTTCGGTCGAACAGAAACTGTTCAGGTCTTTACGGACTTTAATGAGCTGCTACCAGTCGTTTTTATGTCTGACGGGTATCGGGAGAGTCTTTAACAGAAATTAGCAGTTTTGAAGACTGATTTGTGGAAGAAGTCAAGGCATGCTTTACGAGCTCAAACTTTTCCTAGCTTTTATAAAACATTGCACCTCGGATCGACCACCCCATCACGTAAATAATTTTTCCAGCAGGAGTCCCAAAGTTACTTTTGTTCCAGCTGTAAATTCATTTTGCTTCAAACAACAACAAAAAGAAGTGGCAGTATCCTATTCATAAAGCAGCCTTTGATGGTTTGCCTTTATTCAGTTTGTGACTTCAGCCGTTGCCGCTATAAATCTGCCACATCAATTTTTCTGCGCTAACTACGTCTGCGATCTTTTTCGTAACCATCAATGATGGAGATCAATTTTCTCTTTGTCTGCACGGCCCGTACCTCCAATTGGCTCTATTTAATCAAAAATTTTGCGGGTAGGCTCGTCGGGCAAAGGGTGAATCACTGAGTGACCAAAGTGTACAATGGTTGCCAATTCATGACAATCCTTCAAATTTCCATAAGATTGCCATGGATTTCTACGGATTGCCATGGATTGCTACAGATTGCTAAGGAATTATTTTTCGAATTTCTATCGATTGGGGTAGAAGAAAAAAGTCGAAAATATTGAATTTTTTTATCGATTTTATGACTTAGTCTCATAGATTTCGAACCGCTTAACACGAATCTGACCGTAGTTTCCCTGCACAAGTCGTACTTTTCAAGATTTGACCATTTGAATGTTTCAATTCAAAATTTTCGTCAAAATCGACCTAAATTGCAAATTTCAACTTTTTTATTATTAGACTTACGATTTTCGTTCATACAGCATTCGATAGCGTTTGTGAAATGGAGAAATTTGATGTATCTTGATTTGATATAAGTCTGTCCGTTCAAAATTTACAAGAGTTTGAAAATTGAAAGAAATTGAAAGTTAGTGGATTTTCTAATTTTATAAGAAATCTATTTATTCTAGCGTCGAATTGATTACGGATTTGAGTTCAGGAAGGCCGATTACATAAGAAAATGCCCATTGCCAGTCTTTAGGTACAACGATGTCGATTCTAGGAATTTTTCGAATTTCTATCGATTGGGGTAGAAAAAAAAAGTCGAAAATACTGAAATTTTTTACATCGATTTTATGACTTAATCTTATAGATTTCGAACCGCTTAAGACGAATCTGACCGTAGTTTCCCTGCACAAGTCGTACTTTTTAAGATATGACCATTTGAATGTTTTAATTCAAAATTTTTGTCAAAATCGACCTAAATTGCAAATTTCAACTTCTTTATTATTAAACTTACGATTTTCGTTCACACAGCATTCGATAGCGTTTGTGAAATGTGGAAATTTGATGTATCTTGATTTGATATAAGTCTGTTCGTTCAAAATTTACAAGAGTTTGAAAATTGAAAAAAATTTAAAGTTAGTGGATTTTCTAATTTTATAAGAAATCTATTTATTCTACCGTTGAATTGATTACGGATTTGAGTTCAGGAAGGCCGATTACATTAGAAAATGCCCATTTCCAGCTCTTAGGTGCAACGATGTCAATTTTAGGAATTTTTCGAATTTCTATCGATTGGGGTAGAAAAAAAAAGTCGAAAATACTGAAATTTTTTACATCGATTTTATGACTTAATCTTATAGATTTCGAACCGCTTAACACGAATCTGACCGTAGTTTCCCTGCACAAGTCGTACTTTTTAAGATATGACCATTTGAATGATTTAATTCAAAATTTTTGTCAAAATCGACCTAAATTGCAAATTTCAACTTCTTTATTATTAAACTTACGATTTTCGTTCACACAGCATTCGATAGCGTTTGTGAAATGGAGAAATTTGATGTATCTTGATTTGATATAAGTCTGTCCGTTCAAAATTTACAAGAGTTTGAAAATTGAAAAAAATTTAAAGTTAGTGGATTTTCTAATTTTATAAGAAATCTAATTATTCTACCGTTGAATTGATTACGGATTTGAGTTCAGGAAGGCCGATTACATTAGAAAATGCCCATTTCCAGCTCTTAGGTGCAACGATGTCAATTTTAGGAATTTTTCGAATTTCTATCGATTGGGGTAGAAAAAAAAAGTCGAAAATACTGAAATTTTTTACATCGATTTTATGACTTAATCTTATAGATTTCGAACCGCTTAACACGAATCTGACCGTAGTTTCCCTGCACAAGTCGTACTTTTTAAGATATGACCGTTTGAATGTTTCAATTCAAAATTTTTGTCAAAATCGACCTAAATTGCAAATTTCAACTTCTTTATTATGAGACTTACGATTTTCGTTTATACAGCATTCGATAGCGTTTGTGAAATGGAGAAATTTGATGTATCTTGATTTGATATAAGTCTGTCCGTTCAAAATTTACAAAAGTTTGAAAATTGAAAGAAATTGAAAGTTAGTGGTTTTTCTAATTTTATAAGAAATCTATTTATTCTAGCGTCGAATTGATTACGGATTTGAGTTCAGGAAGGCCGATTACATAAGAAAATGCCCATTGCCAGTCTTTAGGTACAACGATGTCGATTCTAGGAATTTTTCGAATTTCTATCGATTGGGGTACAAAAAAAAAGTCGAAAATATTGTAATTTTTTACATCGATTTTATGACTTAATCTTATAGATTTCGAACCGCTTAACACGAATCTGACCGTAGTTTCCCTGCACAAGTCGTACTTTTTAAGATATGACCATTTGAATGATTTAATTCAAAATTTTTGTCAAAATCGACCTAAATTGCAAATTTCAACTTCTTTATTATTAAACTTACGATTTTCGTTCACACAGCATTCGATAGCGTTTGTGAAATGGAGAAATTTGATGTATCTTGATTTGATATAAGTCTGTCCGTTCAAAATTTACAAGTTTGAAAATTGAAAAAAATTTAAAGTTAGTGGATTTTCTAATTTTATAAGAAATCTAATTATTCTACCGTTGAATTGATTACGGATTTGAGTTCAGGAAGGCCGATTACATTAGAAAATGCCCATTTCCAGCTCTTAGGTGCAACGATGTCAATTTTAGGAATTTTTCGAATTTCTATCGATTGGGGTAGAAAAAAAAAGTCGAAAATACTGAAATTTTTTACATCGATTTTATGACTTAATCTTATAGATTTCGAACCGCTTAACACGAATCTGACCGTAGTTTCCCTGCACAAGTCGTACTTTTTAAGATATGACCGTTTGAATGTTTCAATTCAAAATTTTTGTCAAAATCGACCTAAATTGCAAATTTCAACTTCTTTATTATGAGACTTACGATTTTCGTTTATACAGCATTCGATAGCGTTTGTGAAATGGAGAAATTTGATGTATCTTGATTTGATATAAGTCTGTCCGTTCAAAATTTACAAAAGTTTGAAAATTGAAAGAAATTGAAAGTTAGTGGTTTTTCTAATTTTATAAGAAATCTATTTATTCTAGCGTCGAATTGATTACGGATTTGAGTTCAGGAAGGCCGATTACATAAGAACATGCCCATTGCCAGTCTTTAGGTACAACGATGTCGATTCTAGGAATTTTTCGAATTTCTATCGATTGGGGTACAAAAAAAAAGTCGAAAATATTGTAATTTTTTACATCGATTTTATGACTTAGTCTTATAGATTTTGAACCGCTTAACACGAATCTGGCCTTAGTTTTCCTGTACAAGTCGTACTTTTCAAGATTTGACCATTTGAATGTTTCAATTCAAAATTTTTGTCAAAATCGACCTAAATTGCAAATTTCAACTTCTTTATTATTAAACTTACGATTTTCGTTCATACAGCATTCGATAGCGTTTGTGAAATGGAGAAATTTGATGCATCTGGATTTGATATAAGTCTGTCCGTTCAAAATTTACAAGAGTTTGAAAATTGAAAGAAACTGAAAGTTAGTGGTTTTTCTAATTTTATAAGAAATCTATTTATTCTAGCGTCGAATTGATTACGGATTTGAGTTCAGGAAGGCCGATTACATAAGAAAATGCCCATTGCCAGCCCTTAGGTGCAACGATGTCGATTTTAGGAATTTTTCGAATTTCTATCGATTGGGGTAGAAAAAAAAAGTCGAAAATATTGTAATTTTTTACATCGATTTTATGACTTAGTCTTATAGATTTCGAACCGCTTAACACGAATCTGGCCTTAGTTTTCCTGTACAAGTCGTACTTTTCAAGATTTGACCATTTGAATGTTTCAATTCAAAATTTTCGTCAAAATCGACCTAAATTGCAAATTTCAACTTTTTTATTATGAGACTTACGATTTTCGTTCATACAGCATTCGATAGCGTTTGTGAAATGGAGAAATTTGATGTATCTTGATTTGATATAAGTCTGTCCGTTCAAAATTTACAAGAGTTTGAAAATTGAAAGAAATTGAAAGTTAGTGGTTTTTCTAATTTTATAAGAAATCTATTTATTCTAGCGTCGAATTGATTACGGATTTGAGTTCAGGAAGGCCGATTACATTAGAAAATGCCCATTTCCAGCTCTTAGGTGCAACGATGTCAATTTTAGGAATTTTTCGAATTTCTATCGATTGGGGTAGAAAAAAAAAGTCGAAAATATTGAAATTTTTTACATCGATTTTATGACTTAATCTTATAGATTTCGAACCGCTTAACACGAATCTGACCGTAGTTTCCCTGCACAAGTCGTACTTTTTAAGATGTGACCATTTGAATGTTTTAATTCAAAATTTTTGTCAAAATGGACCTAAATTGCAAATTTCAACTTCTTTATTATTAAACTTACGATTTTTGTTCACACAGCATTCGATAGCGTTTGTGAAATAGAGAAATTTGATGTATCTTGATTTGATATAAGTCTGTCCGTTCAACATTTACAAGAGTTTGAAAATTGAAAAAAATTTAAAGTTAGTGGATTTTCTAATTTTATAAGAAATCTATTTATTCTACCGTTGAATTGATTACGGATTTGAGTTCAGGAAGGCCGATTACATTAGAAAATGCCCATTTCCAGCTCTTAGGTGCAACGATGTCAATTTTAGGAATTTTTCGAATTTCTATCGATTGGGGTAGAAAAAAAAAGTCGAAAATACTGAAATTTTTTACATCGATTTTATGACTTAGTCTTATAGATTTCGAACCGCTTAACACGAATTTGGCCGTAGTTTTCCTGTACAAGTCGTACTTTTCAAGATTTGACCATTTGAATGTTTCAATTCAAAATTTTCGTCAAAATCGACCTAAATTGCAAATTTCAACTTTTTTATTATGAGGCTTACGATTTTCGTTCATACAGCATTCGATAGCGTTTGTGAAATGGAGAAATTTGATGCATCTGGATTTGATATAAGTCTGTCCGTTCAAAATTTACAAGAGTTTGAAAATTGAAAGAAATTGAAAGTTAGTGGTTTTTCTAATTTTATAAGAAATCTATTTATTCTAGCGTCGAATTGATTACGGATTTGAGTTCAGGAAGGCCGATTACATAAGAAAATGCCCATTGCCAGCCCTTAGGTGCAACGATGTCGATTTTAGGAATTTTTCGAATTTCTATCGATTGGGGTAGAAAAAAAAAGTCGAAAATATTGAAATTTTTTACATCGATTTTATGACTTAATCTTATAGATTTCGAACCGCTTAACACGAATCTGACCGTAGTTTCCCTGCACAAGTCGTACTTTTTAAGATATGACCATTTGAATGTTTTAATTCAAAATTTTTGTCAAAATGGACCTAAATTGCAAATTTCAACTTCTTTATTATTAAACTTACGATTTTCGTTCACACAGCATTCGATAGCGTTTGTGAAATGGAGAAATTTGATGTATCTTGATTTGATATAAGTCTGTCCGTTCAAAATTTACAAGAGTTTGAAAATTGAAAAAAATTTAAAGTTAGTGGATTTTCTAATTTTATAAGAAATCTATTTATTCTACCGTTGAATTGATTACGGATTTGAGTTCAGGAAGGCCGATTACATTAGAAAATGCTCATTTCCAGCTCTTAGGTGCAACGATGTCAATTTTAGGAATTTTTCGAATTTCTATCGATTGGGGTAGAAAGAAAAAGTCGAAAATATTGAAATTTTTTACATCGATTTTATGACTTAATCTTATAGATTTCGAACCGCTTAACACGAATCTGACCGTAGTTTCCCTGCACAAGTCGTACTTTTTAAGATGTGACCATTTGAATGTTTTAATTCAAAATTTTTGTCAAAATGGACCTAAATTGCAAATTTCAACTTCTTTATTATTAAAGTTACGATTTTTGTTCACACAGCATTCGATAGCGTTTGTGAAATGGAGAAATTTGATGTATCTTGATTTGATATAAGTCTGTCCGTTCAACATTTACAAGAGTTTGAAAATTGAAAAAAATTTAAAGTTAGTGGATTTTCTAATTTTATAAGAAATCTATTTATTCTACCGTTGAATTGATTACGGATTTGAGTTCAGGAAGGCCGATTACATTAGAAAATGCCCATTTCCAGCTCTTAGGTGCAACGATGTCAATTTTAGGAATTTTTCGAATTTCTATCGATTGGGGTAGAAAAAAAAAGTCGAAAATACTGAAATTTTTTACATCGATTTTATGACTTAGTCTTATAGATTTCGAACCGCTTAACACGAATTTATCCGTAGTTTTCCTGTACAAGTCGTACTTTTCAAGATTTGACCATTTGAATGTTTCAATTCAAAATTTTCGTCAAAATCGACCTAAATTGCAAATTTCAACTTTTTTATTATGAGACTTACGATTTTCGTTCATACAGCATTCGATAGCGTTTGTGAAATGGAGAAATTTGATGCATCTGGATTTGATATAAGTCTGTCCGTTCAAAATTTACAAGAGTTTGAAAATTGAAAGAAATTGAAAGTTAGTGGATTTTCTAATTTTATAAGAAATCTATTTATTCTAGCGTCGAATTGATTACGGATTTGAGTTCAGGAAGGCCGATTACATAAGAAAATGCCCATTGCCAGCCCTTAGGTGCAACGATGTCGATTTTAGGAATTTTTCGAATTTCTATCGATTGGGGTAGAAAAAAAAAGTCGAAAATATTGAAATTTTTTACATCGATTTTATGACTTAGTCTTATAGATTTCGAACCGCTTAACACGAATCTGGCCTTAGTTTTCCTGTACAAGTCGTACTTTTTAAGATATGACCATTTGAATGTTTTAATTCAAAATTTTTGTCAAAATCGACCTAAATTGCAAATTTCAACTTCTTTATTATTAAACTTACGATTTTCGTTCAAACAGCATTCGATAGCGTTTGTGAAATGGAGAAATTTGATGTATCTTGATTTGATATAAGTCTGTCCGTTCAAAATTTACAAGAGTTTGAAAATTGAAAAAAATTGAAAGTTAGTGGATTTTCTAATTTTATAAGAAATCTAATTATTCTACCGTTGAATTTATTACGGATTTGAGTTCAGGAAGGCCGATTACATTAGAAAATGCCCATTTTCAGCTCTTAGGTGCAACGATGTCAATTTTAGGAATTTTTCGAATTTCTATCGATTGGGGTAGAAAAAAAAAGTCGAAAATACTGAAATTTTTTACATCGATTTTATGACTTAATCTTATAGATTTCGAACCGCTTAACACGAATCTGACCGTAGTTTCCCTGCACAAGTCGTACTTTTTAAGATATGAACATTTGAATGTTTCAATTCAAAATTTTTGTCAAAATCGACCTAAATTGCAAATTTCAACTTCTTTATTATGAGACTTACGATTTTCGTTTATCCAGCATTCGATAGCGTTTGTGAAATGGAGAAATTTGATGTATCTTGATTTGATATAAGTCTGTCCGTTCAAAATTTACAAGAGTTTGAAAATTGAAAGAAATTGAAAGTTAGTGGATTTTCTAATTTTATAAGAAATCTATTTATTCTAGCGTCGAATTGATTACGGATTTGAGTTCAGGAAGGCCGATTACATAAGAAAATGCCCATTGCCAGCCCTTAGGTGCAACGATGTCGATTTTAGGAATTTTTCGAATTTCTATCGATTGGGGTAGAAAAAAAAAGTCGGAAATATTGAAATTTTTTACATCGATTTTATGACTTAATCTTATGGATTTCGAACCGCTTAACACGAATCTGGCCGTAGTTTTCCTGTACAAGTCGTACTTTTCAAGATTTGACCATTTAAATGTTTCAATTCAAAATTTTCGTCAAAATCGACCTAAATTGCAAATTTCAACTTCTTTATTATTAGACTTACGATTTTCGTTCATACAGCATTCGATAGCGTTTGTGAAATGGAAAAATTTGATGTATCTTGATTTGGAATAAGTATGTCCGTTCAAAATTTACAAGAGTTTGATAATTGAAAGAAATTGAAAGTTAGTGGTTAATGATAATTTTATAAGAAATCTATTTATTCTAGCGTCAAACTTCTATCGATTGGGGTAGAAAAAAGCCGTGGATTGCCAAGGGGGTGTACAGGGATTGCCACAAGTGATTTACCTATCGTCGTCGGGGCAGGCTAAAATCGCTGTTGGTAAAGCGTCGGTCCTGTAAAGTTTTCGAGTTTTAGTTAAGAATTCAGTGGAGTGCCGTCGTGTTTGTTCTGCGTAATTTGCAGCTCTTTCGGCCGGCCAACAAACTGATTTGCATTTTGTCGCAACTTCGCCGCTTATTAGTTCCGAATAAAAGCCGACATCAGGACATCGGGATCGTGCCGCGCGAAGTTTCGGTGGCAATCGGGGGCTGATTAAAGACGGGGCCATCCATCCGCCGTCGTTTCGCCCCAGAAACGTTGAATCGCATGCCAGGAATCGCTCCTCGGAGGGATATCCGGCTCTAATGGTCATATTTATCGTTGATTTGTTGCATATGTAAATGAAGCGGTGAGCTCCGTTATCTGGGTCTAAAAGCGACCGCCGCCCCCTCATCATCCCCTCGATCGCCGTCACTTTTGAAATGATCGAGTGAGACGTATTCGGACAGGCCCCGTCTCTTGTCTACTTTTCGCGATGTTGCCTCGATGCAAATCGAAAGTTCGGAACGACCCGACGCAAAAAGCTAAAAGCTGTTCCCATCAGACGGGATTATGGTTCTATTAGATAATGGGGCGGTTCTCGTGCAGTTGGCGGCGTTAATGATGTCAGACAGTGCAGTGGTTGTTGGAAGTTTCTCGAGGGGATGGGGGACGAAATTCGCCTACAACCGACGGATTAGGCGCTTTTAGATGAGGTCGCGACCGGGGGGCTTTTCAGGACGATCGCCCAACGCCATAAGTCACTTAACGGCGGAACAGCTGAAAAGAATTTTTTTGGTCCGGAGCGCCAAACGGAATTTTAATGGGTCGCATTTAGAGTCTCGAACTAGTCAATACCAATTTTACAATTCTCAAGTTCAAGTCTGGACTTGGAGCTCTATTCGCTAAACTAAAGGTATGTTACCTTTTAAATTTTAAAACAAGAGTTTTTACAGTCGTGAAAGACTAATAGACTATTGCAAAAAATTCAAAAATTGTTACAAGAATTGGGAGTAGAGTTGGAGCAAGTGTGGTTTACCAAGATGATACTTCTTACAACGCAAGATCAGGAAATTTTCAAACATACGTACCTCGTAGCTAAGACACGAAACCAAAGTCGTCGCCTCTTGATTCTGTAACCAGGGGGTTAATTTCGGAACTTGGAAATTGTTTCAAATTACCTGCGTCGATTGTTGGTTAAAAATAGAGGGTGAAAGAAGTGTCATCTGGGTGAAATGTAGTCAATTAGGCAGTAGTACTGTGATCGAACCTGCCGACACAATTAGGGGTGGCGTAGTCGGGTGAACTATGACCCCTGTTGACCGACTGTGGATACACTCTTCCAGGCCGACACTCCGGAGCTTTGCGGTTTAGTTAGTTTTCCAGTCGGATTTTGTTATTACCGACGTTGCTGCGAGGACGCTTGGTGGATTCAATTAGCGTGCGAGGATTTCATCTCCATTCGACACTTCTGCTGTCACAGCTCAAGAATTGAAGATTTGTCGGACTTTTTTCTCTACCCATCCTCACCTAGTGACGGGGTAATTTGTATTTTCTATTTGCTTCTATTTTTATTTAAGGGGGTGCCTGATGAAGTCAATGAAATTTTTAATATTTGCAACACCCAGGTCTAAATAAATAAAAATCTGAATGGCGCCAATGCCTATCCAGTCGGGAGTTGCGCACGAGAACATTGTTAGACACCACGAAACACTTGGTCGATTTTTGTGGTTTAATTAGCGAAAATGCAGTCGCGGCTTCTGTTTCATGGTAAAATATCGTCGGCAAAGGCGCGACGCGCGCCGGAGAAGTTGAAAAATTAATGAATCAAAAAGAATAAAACATCCTAGCGCGACTCTCAAAAGAGTGATTTGAATATTTCCGACGTGGCCGATCTGTCACCTTCAATTTATTCTCGAATACTAACGAAAGTTATTACACAGCCCGCCCTCCGATGTCTTAATTATTCACGTCAAGTTTCCAACGTACAATTAACCAGTTCCATTCGTCTTATTAGCTTACCTTATCTGGAGAATTACAGCAATAACGTTATACTGAGTCGAAAGATTATAGCCGTAGTTAAAAGGGCGTGACTGCCACCCCCGCCCGGAACAACAAAAGTTTTTCCTACATCAGAATGACAGCCAGAACGTTACAGTTACAGTCGCCGGGGTCGACGATAAATATTACTGAGGGGTTTAAAGCAAAACGTTACACAAAGCAGGAAAAAAGCGCGGTCACTGTGCAGGAACGAAGGGAAGGATCTCAGTTAAAGTTGCCTTGGCACCCACTTTATTTTTACATGCAGTAATTGGTAGTGTCGACTGCTTTATCCTCGAGTTCGACAAATTAATTTATTTCTCGAAAGACAGTCAATTTCGTGGCAGCTTCGTTAATTGTGGTATTGCCTCGTTAACTAATAAACCCGATTTTGGTACTGACAAGTGATTTATTAGTAATAAAAAAATTGTTGCTAAACTGAATTGGGCAATGTGGGGGCAGGACGTAACGGGTGCTTCATCTGGGACATAAGTAAAAATTGACTCTGAACGTAAGAACTGGCATGGAAAATTTAATTCTCCGGAACTTAAGGATGGGATCCCGAGGGTTGGCAATTGCGCCTCCGGGTTCGCTGATTGTCGTTGATGGTCTTTCCAGTACTAAAACAAACGGAGATTTGTGCGGCTGCAGACGGTTGTTTAGATGCGCCGTTAAAACGAAATAAGTGAATTCGACAGACCTGCAAGAAAACGGAAAGCTCGCTCTGCGATTTGATTATTTAACAGTCGGGGATTTATTGGCGAATTCAAAATAACGACGTGAATCGATTCAACAAAAAGAGAAACGGATGCATAGGTATGGATCACGGCGCTCGATCCCGTAATTCAACCAATACGACCTTTGCGAAATCGCCGATTTATTTTTCATAGATATCGTCTCCAATTTGGAACGTAGGGCAACTAAGTCGTCCCAGCTATTGATTAACCTACGCGAGGGGCTCTGGCGGACAATAATTCATACCAGGTGGTAGTGTACGTCTAAAGCTCATTACTGCACGTGTCATGTAAAGGACCTCCTTACCATTAATCGGGGCTAAAATCCTATGTGATTAGGGGGCTAAAGACGGACATCGCGCGTCACATTCCCCAATTTGGATAAGTAACGGCCCATTTCCCGAGCCGCATGCAGGGTCGTCGCTTTAATGTTTATAATTTTACATGCGACGACCATTCTTTTTATCGCCAACACCCCCAACTATTTGTCCCTAAGTCTTTTTATAACCGCGGCGCGGGCCCGTCTGAAAAAGCTAATAACCCCCAGAGTCGCCATACACACCCTAATTGGAGCCAGTCCAATTAGCTTGGAGAAAACATGTGGCAAGAAACGAATTGTAGGTATATTTGCGAATTCCTGAAAATTGTGGTAGTTTTTTTTTGAGGGAGCTCTACCTGTTTGGTCTGTGCGGTTTTTTCGACGGGTGGCGTCGCCATCAATCTTTTCGGACAATAAATTGTTGCGAACGACGTTCGGACGTCAAATTGTGTTTCAATAACGGCTTGTCTGGAGCACTCGCAAAGTTATATTTAAATATTTCAATTCTCCAACGTCTCCGCCAGACGACGGGGTTGTTCAAAATATCATTGTTTCCTTTGCGAAGATAGGTGTGCGACTTTGGACGAATTGCTTGTCCACTAAATATGCCTGACTCACCTGTAAAAGTTTAAAATTACGAAACCTCGTTTATTGCGAAACTACAAGTTGCACGGTTTTATGCAACTGTCTCAGAAAGGTTTTTGAAAATTTCCAACTAGTGCTTTTTGAACTTTTAAGCCAAATTTTGTTGTTTATTAAATTCGATACTGTTAGTAGGTATTTCATGACTACCTCACAATTCGGTCTTTCCGACCTCACGTAGTACCTGCAGCCTAAACTATTTGCTGAAGGAGTGGCTTGATTGGGCGCCGGCAAAATTAGGCGACGGCCTTTCAAATCTTTTCCTCTGGCTTCACGTATTCGACCAAAGCTCGCGTTTCGGCAGGCAGTTTCATTTGAAGAGCGTCTTCGAAATTAGCCTTCTATTTCGACGCGGAAACACTCGTGTTGTGACGGCCGTGTGAATGAATCGAAGAGAATTTAACAGGAACGTAGAGGTCTAATCGTAAACGGAGACAGTAAAAAATGGAAAGTTGTTCCTCCACGGTCGCCTCTTTATAAGCGCCGCGACGCAGCTGGGCCGCTATCGGGGCTGTTGCCAACGTGTTCTACGGGAAGCGTCTCGACGCTTTCAGTAAGTCAGCGTTGCCGGTGCGTGCCGGTCCGACGCCCACCGCACTCGTCCTCGCTGATGCGGCATCGTTTTTCGCACAAAAATTCCAACTGTTTTTCGGTTCCGGAATAGGAAGTTATGTTGCGATAGTGTCTTTTTTTTTTCTTGTCAACGTCCTTCCCGTCATGATTTCCGGGATTCATGTCTAGAGTTTAATGTGTGTGTGTTGGCCGCGATAAACTCGAATAGTTGGTAAATTAATCAAGACTGCGTCGTAAAATCGTTTAATTATATTGTCGTTCAAGTCTTCTAATCGAGGTATCTGATCCGCAACGGCTTAGCTAACGCAATAAAAAGACTGAATAAAACTTTGATTGGAATCGGCGTGAAGCTGTAATTGTTTCCAAGTCGTTCGTCGCAAAGTTGCTAATTTAAATAACTTAATTATCCGGAGCTCAATTAATTTCAAAATTTAGCCGAGGTGCCGCCGCCGTTTCGTTTTGTCGCCGGGGCGAAAGTTTATTTTGAGCTTTTAATTCGAAAATTGGCGTAATCGAGTTCCGACACGCGGGCCACTCGAATCGGTTTCAATACAAGCGAATTTCGGAATTTCGATGTCAACAGTGCGACTTTTGATTTTTTCATCTATATGGTAATTCGAGCTGTTGTCGGAATTACGGCCGAAAATTGCTTTACAACTTTGACAAAATTCAATATTGATTAGCACTTTTGAGTTTTTATCGCCGAGAAACGGACGACCGTTCGAAAAGCGGTTAACTTGAAATCCTCTCTAATGGCATCAAGATTCGTCATAATTCTTCTCATTTGCAGAAACACGACGAACCCTTCCGGATAACAAAACTGAATTGTTCTCTCGTTTCCCGCAAGTATTTATTAGAGGGTGTCTTAATGCAGTAATACTTCATATCACCATCGTTTCCTTTATTGCTTCAAATGTATCAGGTTCATTATCCCGAAACATTAGCATTACGCGGTATAAATAAATTGCGGCAATAATTTACAACGGCAAAATTTCCGCGACGCCGCGAGTTGCCAGAATTCCCGCGGCGTTATCCTCCCTCTCGGTTTGCTTTCGGGGTGTTTTATTTCGCGACAATAACAATTACGACATTGCAACGAACGACCTGCTGAAATAATCTAATTTGTTCGATTAAGTCGATTGTGCTGCTCCCGCGTTCGGACGAAAAACAACAATGATGAACAGATGCGTCCGGCGGTGTTCGTGTTGATTTAGGGGGAAAAACGAAAAACCACCATCAGCATGTACTTCTCCCTCAGCAATATCAATAACAACAACCATAACAACAACAATAACAACGGCAACAATGGCTACCGGCTGCTCTCCGCCCAAGGCATGGAGACGCTCCAGACGTTCCTGAGGGAGCACGGCAACGAATGCATAAAGCAGTTCGTGAAGGTATATTATTATTATTAGTTCCCATAATTCATGGTTTGGGGTGATTTTCTGGGAGTTGACGCCGGCAACGAAGAGGGTCATTACACAATTCGCGAACGACGCCGGAACTTAAGAGTACTCCACCAGACTAGACATCCGACGTCACGTCTTTGTTCGTCTTCCCGAATTTTTACGATGATTTTAGAGTTGTCCAGTTATTTGTAATTTTCTTTGTTAAAAGTTGCACGGGGTTGTCTTATCAAAAATTGAAATGTCATTAGACTAATTTCCTTGTGCAATAGTGATGGCGTTCTGGCTAACGGGCATTTCTTGTTCGTTTGATACGTTTTGTTTCGCTTTAGCGAACTTTTACGTCGAAACTCTTCATGCGAGACAATGCTGAGTAGGTAATCCCGTGTTTGCTCTCTGTTGATGATTCTGCAGTCTTAAATACGAAAGAGACCTCCTTGTCCCATTAATCAATGGCCGATGGTGATTGTTTCAATGGAAAAGGTCGACGTCATTGTTTCAGCGCTAATTCGCAGGTAACCGTTGGTCATGGCGTGGTTCATGAAGTTGACAACTTGACTGGAGGAAAGGGCTTGAGGTGCGCGTTTCCACCCCTCGCTTCGTTTTTGTTGGAAACAACGGCCGTTCCTCAAACTATTGCGTCGGTGTTTTATAGCGGTGCCAGACGAAAGTGAAATATGCTGTCGGACCCGAGGACTCCAAAAGTCGTAACTTTCAGGTACGAGCCAGGTGAATAATGTTACAGTTTCTCTGCTGAAGATCTTATTGAAGAGAATGATAAGTTCTTCGGTATCTATTTTTAGGTGAAAAATGTCGATGATTTATTAGGCTGGAAACTAGGGGTCTCTTGGTTTGGCATTAGGGACCGAAATTCTAAGAACGCAATTTGTCATTAATCTGAATAATTTACGATACCAGCTCTCCTCCTCCATCCAGTTAACCCCCTATAATCCGTTCGAATTAATCAGACACAGTTAAACAAAGTCTTCTCTTAATCATTTCTGCTCTCGGCGGCATAAAATTTGCATAAAGCGACCGAAAAATAATTACGCCTCCCCCCGCCAATTCCTTCCTCGGTGGAGGGATGCATCCAACATCTAAAGATAACCGCAACAGATTACATCTCTGTGCTGCCTTAGCGGCGGCGGAGGAATCGGGTTGCCTTTGTGAAATCGGCCCGAAACTGTACGGATATATTTAAACCAGTGGAGCCGATTTGATCCGGGGGATAATCGGGTTGTGCCGCACGCTATGTGCGACTTAAGGATGACTTAAAATCATCCCGCCCAATTGCCTCCAACTTTGACATGGGAAAGAGCGATACGGTTCTCGATGCTCGCGACTGTGCATCCAGTTCAACGCCACATACAGACCGGAACGACGATCATCGAAAAAGTGGGCATCATCACGATAGACTAGAGATGGCTCCCCTTAAGGATGACAAACCGAGAGGTCGTGTTTCCATAAACAAAATTCATGGTTGACTTTTTAGGTTTGAGAAATTTTTCCCCTGAGACGGATTATAGGTAGAGTCAGTAGGTACTATACATTTATAACTTTGATTCCAATACTGCTGTAGAGAGTTTCAAGAAGAATTTCAACGTATGACTTTATTTGTGTTTGATGTTGGGAAGGGTACCGAGTCTGTATCCTATTGTCTTCCGTCTTGGTCTAACTGGAACGAAAATTGTTTTGTGGTATTGAAGCCACGTGACGTATTCAAAACGCGGCCGCCATTTCCGTTGCAAAAGAGCCTGATTTGCATGGGGTCGAGGGGGCGGTTTGCTCGAGGAGGCGCTCGACGCATATAAAGCATGCAAACGACAACCGCAACAACGTCCTCAAGATGTAATTATATGTAATTGAAACGTTGAAGACACCGCTGGAATCGCTGAAACGTCCTCAAAGCTGTTTGCTTACTTAATTCAACGCTGCATCTCAGCTACTTAATTCATTAATTTAGGAGAAGAGCGAGGCTGTTAAAGTAACCTAGTTGGTATTAGATCAAAACCACGGCGATTTCTTCCATGAGAACTTGACAAGTTTGTGTTTTTTTTTTTTTTTTTAAATAAACAGGTTCCTCCCTGGAATTTCAACAATGGTCGCAATCAGGGAAAGTGGCAACTTTATATTCATCCGAGCGTCGGGTTCGGTCGAAGGAAATATTAGCTTATAAATTTAAGTATGCTCCTTCTTTTACCAGGGCAAGAGCGGTGGTGTTGGCCACCTCCAGGTCGTAAAATACAATGATAGATCTAGTGGAAAACGTCGTGATGCCGCAGTTCGGAGTCGTTTAAATGCGGAATTTATTGCGATCAAGCTCGACCGGAACTTCCGGACGTTTAATGCAAACTTACTTCGGGGAAGTAAGACGTTATTTCGGGGGATTCCTGCACCAGCTGATGGCCATCCCGAAGAGCTTGATGTTTTTGTTTCAATTAATTTTCGAGATTGCGAGATTAAAAGTATTCATGGCGATTTTCAAAAAATCGAATAGCCACGTTCGACATCTGTTCGAGTTTGTTAATCCGGGTGGGAGAAAGATTCGGAAGTTTGCGAAGCTGGAAAGTTAGAAGTGGACAACGAGTTCGAGAAATCAGGAGGATTAAGTAATTCTTATGGAACAGATTTCGATAAACCGCAAGTTCAAACAAAAAAAAAATCGTCGTAACTCCCGCAGTTTCGGGGAGAGTTGCAGTTTTTTTCTTCTGAAGCGTAAAACTCGGCGAAGAAAATATAAAATTGCGAGACGCATATAGGCTCAACAACTTTATTGCAGGCAGACTTGGAAAGTGTTCGCTTTGTTATTATTTTACGTCTTCTCGCGTTTTCGCATAGGAATATAAAGTGGAAAAGCGCAGTTTACACCATATGAAGGTTGCTGGCGAGAAGTGGCGGTTTTGATGTAATATGCTACTGGGTGACGGATAGCGAAATTACGCCGGGAACAATATTAATTTTTTTTTCGAGCTTGGAACGTTTCCAACAAAGTTCGCAATCTCGTAATTATTATGTACATTTTGTACGTTATGAATTTTTCGCCATAGCTGGGAAATGCAAAAAGTCGCCTGAAAACTTAAATTTGAACAGTGAACATGAAATTGGAATCAGATTGTACGTTGAAAGAGGAGCCAGTTAATTTTCTTTTCGTCTTAACTTTTCTCGGCCTCAGAGCGCTGCAGGGTCTGAGACGAGCAATGCGGAGTCATCTGACATTCAAATTTACGGCCCAATTTTTGTTAATATTATTTAGGCACCCCTTTTACGATATTCCGAAGGAAATACGCGGGGACCCATCAAACCTGTAAACGCCGAGAGTGTTAATAAAAATTATATGGCAAAAGTGTGTTTGCGCTAAAAACTGCGGTGGTAAAACCGACAAGACAAGACAGTCATGCTCGAAAGCTACATCTGCTATGACGATAATAATTGCGGATGAAGCAGCTGAAAGTTAATTAAAAAATGAAAGGTGAGTCAATCAGGAACGTTTTAGGACCTCGGGAATTTCGATGCGCCGTAAAATATTAATAAGGGCGCCGTTTTAAAACCGGGGTTGAAATTGTTTGCAAGTCCGAAATTAAGCTTTTGAAATTACAATTAGGTACAATAGACTTGGACGGACGCGTCAAAAGTAATTGTCGATGTTCACCCCGATATCTTCGACTAATTAAAAGTTTCTGTCGTTCCCTTCCCGAAAGCGTTTCTCGCGTGGCAAGCAATTATTGTTGATTTCCTTCCAGAAACAGTTGGGCAAGTTGTAAATAAAGTTATCCGGCGGCGAAGCTCGGTGGTGCGTACGTGGGGGCCCGTTCGGGTTACCTGAAAGTGCCTCGGAGATTTAGGTTTTCCGGTGGCATTGTGTACGTGGTCGGTAGGGCATTACGACCCCCTAATCAATTCGCCGCCGCAAATTCGCATAAAATAGGAACGTGGACGATGGCGGAGGTCGCGGAACGATCCGATCGTATGTCTTGGTTAAAAGTATGGACGTTTTCATGGTCGTTTTTTAAGGAAGAGATGCTGTCTGCGGCTAATGGTTACAGTCAGACCAGAAATTGGATATGTGGCGACGAGCGCGTCTTTCATCATCCAATTAGACGTTGTGTGGCAGACGAAATTTTGTCCCGCCCTAATTCTTAGACAAAACTGGCTACAACTATCTAGTTTTATTTAAAATTTCAAAAAAATAGTTGTGCCTCGGAAAGGGGTTGATCAATTGATTTTCCGTATTAGTCCTTATTGCAGCGCCGTCTCGGCCAGGAACGGTTTCATTTGCGTGTCGTGAAGCAGGAGATACGATACGTCGCCAATAAGACTCGATTTATGGCAATTGCATCTAATTCGTTCCCGACGGCGGCCGTAAAAGTGAAACGAACGCTTTTCGCGCCTTCCATTCTTTCCATTTCAGACGTCGCGACGCGTGTTTTCCGGGGAAACGGAATTTTCAACAATGATGCGTCTCGTCGATTGGTCGGTCGGATCGCGTAACCCTTAATAGCTTTGTCATCGGGTTAGACGAGATCACCGCGGCTTGTTTACATGATTGCTCGTTCTGTTGCCTTATTCAATATCCAACATATCGAATGTACGTGCATTAAGGGCTAAAAATAAGCTGCATTGTCTTGTCTGTTTGCTCGCAGCCTTCGGGGTTTTGGATAACGTCACCGGGAAAGAAACGAAACTCTCGTCCGCGCTCTGGATGCGACAGTTTCGACCTGGAGTACCTAAGTTAATTGTGAGGGAAATAAAACGCCGAATTGGAGATTTCCGGTAGTTTAATCGTAAAAGCTCGCGCACTCTGCCATACGTGCCGATGGCGAAATTTTAATATTGAGGGCGGCCGTTAAAGTAATTTCTTTCGTAACGATTGACCATCGCTTGAATTGTTAATTAACTTCGGCAGTGGGAACGGTGCCGGGTGTCGATAAAATCCTCAAATTAACCTGACGTTCCCGGAAACCTTTCTCTCGTAGGCACATACGTTGTCGAAATGGCGATATGGCGGCGGCGGCGGCTTTAAATCGCGAATTACAAACGTGTCCGACATTTTTTATGTCGTCGACGGGGGGAGAAAGCGCAAACATGAATAATTTCGCTAATTACCCGACCATTTTTACTGATTAGGCCGGGCTGGATATTTTTTTCATCTCGAAATTGGGGACGTGCTGTGTCACCGACTAATGGCCGCTAGTTAGTTAATTGGCTCCGCAAAGTGCTGCTAATGTTTTTAGATGTTTCCCGGCTAATTCTCGCATTCGATGCGTTTGCGATTTCGGCGCCCCCGTGAATTTCAATTGGCGGCCAAAACGCGGAACTGCGAAAAACTTTCACTTGGACAAGTTTAAGGAAAATTGACTAAATAGGTACGTTGCGAAATAAGGATGGCAGAGGGGAGGATTGAAATTTATATTTTACAAAGTGAAAAGGTGAAGTTTTAATTTTTTGTAGACTCTGCCCGGTTTGGGGTAAATATATTCATGACTTTTTCATTTCTCCGCGTCAGAACCGGTAAAAGAGCCGGTAGGCAACGAGAATATTTTTTGAAAAATTCTCAATTTAATGAATTATTTAATCAAAACAAGCAAACGTAGCGATTCAAAATATACCTCAAATTGTGGCTGTTGCTGGGATGTCCGCATTCAAAAGTTTCCAACCTTTATCAACATCAAAGTTAAAATAGTCGAAAGTTTCCTGCACGCACCGCTCATTCCCCTATTCTTTCGCCAGTTTCTCAGCCCTAAAAGACCGCCAGCGCTTCTCGGTGGCTGCGAGCTTTATGATTGGGAGTGAATTTCCGATTGATCGCCGCGACCTCAGGAAGCCGGCATACGTGCTATCGCTATAGTTTATGTTGCAGGTAGTTTTTCAAACCATCCTGGTGGCCCGCTGGTTTATATCCGAGCTTTTGGCTTGTTTTACGCGCACCATCAAGCTTTTATAACTCGTTACGTTGATTCCATAAGCAATTTACGACCACCTCCGATTTTATATTAGCATCGGCAACCGCGTGCCATCATATCCGTTTTGTTCGGCGATTTGTCGGAAATTCTAACACTTTCCAAAAATTATTTTTACATCGGTCGCGAAAGCACGGATTCGATCTGTTAGGGATGAAGTTCGGTCGGACGCGTTTCTTGTTTCTTTATTCATGGCAGCTAAAGTTGGGGGTGCAGTAGCAATAGCCCAATGATTCGCCTGCACGTCGTAAGCTCCCGGTGAATGTAAAACACTCAGGTGGTCCCGCTTGTTTGCTTTCAGGCATCGTGTCCAAAAAGCCCGATCCTCCGAGGGGTCGTAGGTTGGAATCCCCTCCGGCTCCTTATCCGTCCAAATCGCCGTGTCTATATTGAAAAATAAAATCAATCCTGGGGGGAAAGTCGATCGAATAAGTCGCAGTCCTGGCGTGTTCGCCAATTATAAACGACGTTGTTCCTGCACGCCCGGAGTTGGTTGGTTGGATTGCTCGAGTTCGGGAGAGAATGCAAATGCACTTCCCCGGAAATGGTTTTATGTTTGCCTGAATTATTTATAAGCTTCGCCGAGTTACTTTGGGTCTAAACGGATTATCGTGTGGTCGCGGGATGTGCATTCCTACAGGCATGATGTGGTCGCTGAACGTCTGGAGAACTTTAAATTGTTTAGCGGCGCTATTAAATACGGGACGACGCTGGTTGTGACAGCTATCCGGATGCAATTAAAAACTAACAATTCAGGGAGCTGTAAAAGTTTTCATGGCGGCGACGAGAATGGCGAATTTCATGAATCGTAACCCTGAAAACCTCGTTGTTCCTGCAATAGCCAAGAATGCCGGAATTAAACCTGGCAAAATGTACTTATCAATAATTTAATAGGTTTTCGGGATTTATGAACCGTAATTGTCTATACATTGGCAGAGACTGACATGTATGAAAAAAAAGCTATTCTAATTCAACAAATTGCTCAAATGGTCTTCCTTTGTAATCCGGATCTCTCGAGCTTGTTTTGTTTGGGCGAATTATTCTTCGGACGTTCGTTTGACTGACCTTCATTTGGCCCAGAGAATAAATTGGTCTCAGGTTACTTGCAATTTTATTTGAGCCAGGAGTACAATAATAATTATGGATAAATGCAGACATGCAATTAGTTTTGTCATCATTAACCATTAAAAAAGATTTTGTGTAGAAATCGGGATTACGGCAAAAAATTATCGTAGATTCGGGTTCCAGCATCTCGTTATTGTTCTTCTTTCTTTGTGATGGTCGTGTTCTCTCAACGTCCAAATGATTTTTGATGACTCGATGAAGCTAAGTTAACCTCAGGAAATCCTCTTCTTGTCTGATTTGATTTCGATGTGTAAATGTTACTTATTGATTTGATTAAATCGCTGTAATACGCGAAACAGCACTCATTTTACATTTTTACTCGTATTCTCCTCTCGCCTTCTGATAGGGTTCTTTCGCAAAGTCTGGGGTCCACCATGGAAAAAGTGTCGCAAGTCCGCCATTAGGGCTTCGTTTTTTTGGAAATCCTAATTTAAGTGCTTTTAACTGTAAGTATTTTAAATCAGTCAAAGCACCTATGTGTACATGAGAAAGCCTTGCATGTCTGGTGAAAGCATCGTTATAATCACGGATGTCAGTGCAAGGGGTGAGCGGATCAAAGCGAAAACTCTCTGGGTGCATCACGTTTTCGAATTGGCGTCACCCTAACGTGCACTTTAAATTTGAAATCACCAAGCAAATTGCCACCCTCCGGCTCCGACACTTGCCCTGCTAATACGGCAAATACGGAGCAGTTATCGCACCATTTACGTTATTTGTTCGTATTATCACGATTCAATGGGCGTCTTGAAGGTCCGAAAATCGCGTTTTTGCGATTTTCTTCATCTTAATTAGAAGTGCGACGTAACTTGTCTTTATTAAGAAGCGAAGAGTGGAGATTTTTAATTATGCATCTGCGACTAATTTTGCATCCATATAATTCGAACTTCACTTACGTTTTTGTAGGCCTGATATAACGAAAATTGAGAGGTAGCGTGGGTTGTTTAATGTGAGGCGCGGCAACGACGTTTTTACGTAATTAAAAACGGAAACGCGGCATAGCTTTCAGAATTTTCCCAAAAAAGGCGAAGGGAATTTTCATAAATTAAAAGTTTGTAAAAATTTAATTGCACCGTAATAAATTCGTCCATGACGCCGAAACGAAATTGGCGGATGCGCCGGGAGAAACGCGTGATGGTCGAGTCCGAAATTTACGAGTCCTGAATACAATTAATATTAATGAAGAAGAGCAATCGCGGGATTAAGACGATCGTCCTGAATTGCTCGGATTATAGAAGCGGTAATTACGTGATACAGCTGTCACCGTATCTGCGAGACTAACACATCCGTTATTCAACAGTCATTATGTGTGTAACTTTCGTAAGTGTAGGCGGCGGCTATTTCATGATTAATTCCAAACGTATTTAGTATGCATATTGATTAGGGCCTCGTGGCGCGCAGTTAAACTTTAATACGTCAATGTAATTGACATGTATGAGATCCCAGTTACAAACTATTTCCTTCGGGACGAGCAACCTCCGCGCCCCCGCGCTCGCCTATTCCCCCCGATGCTTTTCTTTTCGGCCACGGCGACGACCCCGGGAACGTGCAGGAATCGGGGGAAACAACGGTTCTGAAGCAATTACAACGGCATCGCGCCCACGTCTGGTCCGTGCAGTTATAATAAAAGGACGAAACGGATCAAACTTTGAGCAGGAAATTGGGAGCCGAATGCAATCCTTGGTGATAACAGCCATAATAATATATCCGTTTATGACGGCGTAAAAGCGTCATCCCGTATTTCCAATAACTCCCTCCCCGGTGCCCGAACGCGGTTATTCATCCCCAATTTAAAAACCTCACCGCGATAATTAGTTCGGCAAATTTGAAAAGTTTGCCGCGGTTTTTCGCAGATGGAAGCGACAAAGGCCGGACGAACGAAATTTACGATACCGGCGGGTCGCAAAAACAAATTTCTTGTCGTTTGGGTCGGAATTGAAAGAGTTTTTGGGGGGAGGTAAATGCGTGACGCGAACGGAGGAGGTGAGGAACGAACGGTCGATTTCGCTATTCGCAATAATTATCAAAGAGGTCGCGGGATTACGCTACAACGGTTTTTATTAAAATTTTGTTCTCTTTTCGACATTATGAAAAATGGAGTTTGAAATTACGGCGGGCACGTGCACAGGGAGGACGGCGCCGTTAATAACCTCGTATTTATTTATCCGGGTTAAATATTATAAATCATCGGCCCAACGCAAAAATGCTAACGCTCAAGTAAACAGATTCATCAGGGGAATAGATGTCTGAAATGCGGGAAATGGCCGGGGAACAACAGCGTTTTTGGGATTTTCAGCGCTTAGAAAATTAGGGTTCGGATTCGAAGTGTGACGAAAATTCAAGAATATGTAAGACCAATTATTATGCTGGATTCTGATGACAGTTTCTTAGGTTTCAGTGCCTAAGACCTTAAGAAAAAAAGTGGCAAGCTTCAAGTATTCAAACTATTTTCTGAAATTGGTTTCAGAAAATCTCCCTGTAAGTTCCAGAAACAATCCGAACCATCACCCTGTATGACGTTACATAATTATTCGAAATGGTCGGACCAGAACCAAACTGTCGCTATGCCTAATTCAGTGTTTAGTGTCGAAATCAATACTAATTTCCTAAATGAACGTTCGAAACGCAATTATTTATTTTGTTACGAACAAACGGCCCAATTTAATGTCCCTCCAGGGCTTCACGAATAGCTCTTTCGATATTCTGCTGCAGGCGGCAACGAAGCCATTGCCTGGTTAACGAGAATTCCCTCCGCATTTTTGCGTTTCATCCTATTGATTACTTTTTTTCCCATGATTTGAGTTTAGAAACTTGCGGGCAGTTTGCGACGAAATATTTTCTTTCCCAAGTTTGCAGACCTCTTTCAACGTGTGACAGGTCTTCTTTTGTGTACAACAATCATATCTCGCCTATCTCTTCTCGATCTGCCACCGGCTTATCGTTGAACGAGCCGGTGATCTCACATTTTTCTCTTCCTGAACCGACCTCTTCGCGTTTAGTCTGCGCACGCTTCTAAACAGAATTAGATCGTGTTTGTCGCCGATTTTCCTCCCCAAGAATGTTTGTTGGACGTAATCGGTGCACATTCCGGGCTTATGAAATCAAGGCATTCAACTATCTTACAAGTAATTTCCTACCTGTGCTACAACTATAACTTTAAATTAGGAGCAAACTTGAAATTATTGTGGTGATCCTGTCATTAAATTTGATGAGTTTAGATTTAGTTAGAGATGGGACAAAGCTGCGGATTAGTTTGTACACGTAGTTTCAGTGGAATTGCACATGTCGATCGTGAAAGCCGGTTGAAGGGAATTTGCATAACGATGGGGATCGAGGAGCACCGCGAGCTTCCGCTTCTGGCGCGAGTCCTCTCCTATCCTTGAAATTCCTCCTCAATCATTCGTCTGGCCGACAATAATTTTGAAATCAATAATTAATCTTCACTTTATATTTGTTTCGTTTTAATAATAATTTAATTCATCTATCCTCTATCTTTAATCGGACGGCAAGTAAATTGGAGTAGGGCGCCACGTAATTTACCTATACCCGTCATTTTCGTTAATTTTTTTGTCTGCGTCGAAGGACTTCTGTTTTCGGTTAAATTTTTTCGTTTTGTAAATTTTGCAACTGTACAGCGTGCCGCTGGTGTGCGGCCTATTCTTAGATGAACTCCTTGTTGCACGCGTTGGTATTGTTTTCATGAAGATTCCTGTTGGACCCAAGTACTCGGACGAACAGGGTGACGCACTAAAGGTTGAGCGTCGCGGCTGAATTTATCGCGTATAAATTTCGGTGCCGTACGCTTTATAAACAAACCCCGATGTTTTCCGGGGCCAGATTCTCGTTATCTGAGGGCGGAGGGCAAACGTTCATTTGCATGACGATATTAGTCTAGCTCTAGCCTCCGGAATTATTCTCCCCACGTCCGTTTCACTCATTTCCCGTCGTTTTCCCTTTTACTGCATCACCTCGCTTTATTGTTTAACACGTTAATTGTGGAAGCAAACCCGGTTCCTTCCCCTAATAAGTACGTATACGGTTGAAGTTAATCGAGGGCCGCTCTCGATCTTCAGCAAGAATCACAAACGAAATTTCGTTACTTTCGACTTTTTCCCGTTTCGAACGTGAACTGTAATCGGGTTTGGTGACGGATCGAGAAGTTAGTTACCTACATCGAGTAAACTAATTTAAATTGTTACATTATCTAATCAGGATGTTCACAATCGGGAAGCGTGCCGAGTGAAGGGCAGTTATTGGGTTAATCTGACGGGGGAGGGCAACCTTGTCGGATTGAAATTGGCAAATTAAGTAGCTTCATTAATAATCGTGTCAAGAGCGAATTGACTGAGTAATTTGTAAGTTAATGATTGATATGCGAACCGATTATGCCGGCGAGCTCATTAAGGATGTATTTTGTATAAATGTCAGTTACCGGTGCGCCAGCTACGCTTTACTTGACTGAACGTTATTGAAACTTGCCTGGCGTAAAATGACCAATATAAAAACCTGCGTAACGAAAATTGAAACGGCCTTGACGCTAATTTTTCGGTGCAAAAATACCTACCCCTAACTTCGAAGGTAATTTATTGAGGGACGAGTAGTAGCAGTAGAACACTTAATTTAATGTTAATTTTAACCATCCAAGTGTTGGCTAAATCCGCCGCCGGCGCCCACGAAGTGCCATTCAAAGTCGGCCATTAATCATGACACGTTAATCCCGAAACCTGTCGCTGGTGAATCGTTTTTTCGCCTTCAAATTCAGCGATCCTCGCCCGCTCCCCCCTCGAAAATGGGTGTTTTCCGCGCACTTACTTATACGGGAAAGCCCGGCGGTGCTTTGAAGTGTCTCTCCTGCAATACGTGCAAGAGGCGGTGCCGCCCCATAGACCATCGCCGCCGCATGCACGCGAGCCTCTCTCATCTACGGCTAACAGCTTCCGTGCATCAATTTCACTCCCCTTTCTCGGTCTCGTTAGGTTCCACTTGGCGCTCGGTCCCCCCGTGGCGGTGGGATAAGCGGAGACGGCGGCCGGGCCCCGACTCTCCTTCCCATCACTCAAACTGTTGCTTTGGCGGCGGCTGTTTCTTCGACCGCGACCGACGTCGACGCGGATTCCACACGTACGGGTTTTCCTTTCCCTATAGCTGCGGAGGACGAAAGCAGAGGGCGGTGGCGAAATTGACTTTGACGCCTAATCATAACTCACTCTCTCGCGAGTTTCGAGGGAAGTTTTAATAAAATGACGTCGCGAAGACGCGTCGGCATATTATTGGAACATGCCGCCGTTATGGACTTGCGGAGAACGTGCCAGAAACGTAAGCCGAGAGACCGAAGAGCCCCAATTTGGATTTGGTCATTTGTTCCGAAAATTGTGTCTGGCGGGTAGGAAATGAGAGAAAGTGCAAATAACTCCCCGAATGGAAGACTTGCCATTTTTAGAACCGCGATTACAATTAGCAACGCTCTGCTGAATTCAAATTACGTGGCGCCTCCGTAATTTTTTACATTCGATGTTTAATCTTTTTTGATTACGGATGAGGTAGCGAACTATCCCCTAAATGTTTTGCTTTCATAATTTGAAATTTTAAAGGTGATTTTTGCGGATTGGGGGGGTGGAACCGCCATGATGAAAAATATTTCACCTTCAGCAGTAAAAACACAATAAAACGTCGATGGTCGGCTTTCGTGACACGTGCTTTGCCTCTGCGACGAGTTCGAGGGTTGTTAGGCTCATTGCAACTTTTGACTCATTCCCCGGTTTCATTGTCGTCGACTGGTGGTGTTTGCGCCGAGCGCCGCGACGGAGGGCGTCGCTCGGCGACCGGATCGTGTTTTATCAGAGAGACGGTGGACGTCTCCACTTGATCGGGTAATTTGTGCCGAATCGTAAAACAACCTCGGGACTCTTAAGCAGGTGTCGGCGTCCAGAAAATGGGGGCGACAAACCCTCCTCGATCCGCTAAACCCGAACAGTTTTTTTTCTCTTTTCGCTCAATTTCAGTTGAGGATTTAAAAAAAGCCTTTACTGGTCTTCATAGGTGTCAGATTTCTTTAGTTTTAATGAAATTGTAAAGTAAGGGATGGTTTGCGTTGTCTGACATGTGAAATGGAATTTTTGTGGTAGGTACATATTTATTACCGGCTTGCATTTATGTGTCACATGACAAGAGGCGTAAACGTCGGGAAAAGAAACAATAATTAAATTTACGATTCAGCGAGAAGGGGAGCGAAAAATCCGTAAAACCTCTGAAAAGGGAGGGGAAATGCGTTTTATTTCCGCTTCCGCTCAGCCACTGGAATGAAATTGTGCATTACAAAAAAGATCTAGTTGGTACATTTAATAATGAGACTGACGTATCCAAAATGATCGAAGGCAACAATTGCAAGGAGCTTTCTAATTAAAAATTTATTAAGACGATGTAAAACTTTTTTCTCGTAATGTATTTAGCAGTTGCAGTGGTAATAATTTAGTAACTGTTCACCAGAATTGGCCCCTTCTGAAGGTGAAATTTTCTGAAAATTTTTAAATGCCTTTATGAGGGAATCACTGGAACCATTCGTTCTATGAAAATTGTTTAAAAAAGATTATGTTGAAAAGAGTTTTCTTGTCTCAAGCTCGCGACTCGTGGATAATGTCGCTTTCGACCGAGTTGGTGTTTATCGCTCCAAAACTTTGGAACCACGAGCCTGTATTGTCTCCCTGCACTCTGGAACGATATTCTTTATGGCGGAATAATTTTTTATGAAACTCGCCCATTAGGCCAAGTTTTGGTTCCTACATTTTTTTTGTGTGGCTCTGTCGGAGCCGCCCTCTCACCCTTAAGGAACTCTGAGGAAATACGGTAGGGCTTAGGGAAACGGTCGCTCACGCCCTTCCTTCGCGCGGTTTATTACCGAAGCCACCGCTGCAGAACCCTTTGAAGTAATCAAATTGTCTTCCAGAACTAGTTGTTATTATTGTCCGGGTTGTGTGCTCTATTCTGCAATGCAGACGAGACCGGCACGCCCTTGTCGCCGAGGCCAATATATGCAGATTGGTTAGCTTCAAAACTAAAATAATCACGCCAGCAAGGTAGGCTGAGGCCTCTTGGCATCGCATTCTTATGTGTTCTAATTTTCCGGCAGCACGTGACGGCGCATTTTCCACATCGCAAATGCTAAATATTCTCTGGAATAAGCCCGTTAATTGGACCGTGAACTTTATTTGTGTCAGATGGGAAAGTTGCTGGAACTCTCCAATTATATTTCGAAAACCTTTCTCCAACCCTGATTTACGGCCACTTACGTAAACATCCCTTCCCGTTTTTTTTTCTCTCGCTTCCATTACGTTTCGATATTAATCGCGCATTATGAATTTGCGCTTTCAATTACCCCATTGTGTAACTTCAGTTTGATAAATCGTTATCGGACTGTAGTGGAGGGCGCGGCGCCGAAAAATGATGGATTCGAATTTGATTTCAATGAACTACTTAATTTCTCGTTTTTTCCGTTGGAGATTTATCGATTGAACTATCAGGCGGGCTATGGGAGGCTTTTTACGTAGTTACCCTCTGTTGTCGGATCGGGGGCTGATGGGAGCTAGCAAGTTTCGACGGCAGCCATCCAGTTTAGTTTCTGTGAAGGCGCGATACTCGAAATTTAATTACGGCGTCAAGTAGTTATCCCAAAACCGAACTGAAAGCAATAAAGACATCTTTCGCCCCCCGGTTACAGCTTCGTGTAAGTGGAGCTGCAATATGTCCCGACGCTAATACAAATATGCATTCCGATATCTCATCTCAACGCGCGTTCCTCCGGGGGAATATCAATGGTTGTTATTCAGACACCCCTATATGAGTGAATATCGAATGAAGGTGTATTAGTCGCTCAGCGAGCGCGCCTCCACCATTCCGCTTCTATACTCACTACCTTCATCGTTTTGTTTTATTTTTTTCCCTCCCACACCCCGCATTTTTGCGGTTTCTCGGTCGTTACGTAACGTCGAAACATTCGTTATTATTGGTGAGTTTGGATGTAACAAATTTTTGTTTATTCTTGAAATCGCATTAAGGCGCTGCGTGGCGCCCGCCTTAAGGCTCGTATTGTGCTATGTTTATCGGTATCGCCGGAATCCGCGAGGTCATTGGCATTCAGGACCCGTCCGGTATTGGGGAAATTGTGATCCTCCACCCTTGCTATGCACTCGAGGGAAATGCATTGTGGCACTAAACTGTGTTGTATCGTCTCCGAAATGATGCTTCTTCTGGATGGGACGACGGTAACACGAAAAAATTCCGGTTGTTGTTGAATAATTGAGATTACGGACCCTGTTTGGTCAACGCATAAATCTACATAGATTTTCGGAAGGAAATTGAAAATTTAGGTAGATGCAGTTGGGGAGCACTAAGGGACGAAATTTATTTGGCGCTGGGTGATTTTCGACTTGAATCTCAACAACTCGGGTGCAAAATTCGCGAAGGGGAGAAAGTGATAAATTTCGTATTAATTTTGGGCAGGTGTGAACATGATTACGCTCGTGGAAGTCCTTTTTGGATTATGTGGCATAAACTGGTTTATGACGCTGCTAAAAAAATTGTCCAACAGAAATCGGTAGCTTAGAAAGATAATTGCCAATATAGATACACGACCCTCGATCCAATCACCTCCATTAAGGTCAACCTTTTAATACAACTCCTTGGGGACGTCCGCAGCCACTTTGCCCTTCGCCCCAATAAAAAATATATATGGTAGCAGGTAAGCATTACACAAAAGTTTTATTCGATTTCTAGTTACCTATCTAGAAAGCTGATAAGTAGCTAGAAAATTGTCAAAAATTTCTGGCAAGTTCGAATAAACATCAATGGTTTTGGTTAACTATATTGATAGTGGCTTTAGCGAAAGTATTAAGTGGTTTTTTTATGTTTTCCACTTGACCTTTTAGTTCAGAAACCGCGGTTATAATTAAAACGCCCAACTCGACCCGTCTCATCAAATCAAATGGAGAAAAATCATTAAAAGTACGAAGTTCCGCCGGAAAATATGTAAATGGTGCTAATTTATCCGCACCATATAATGAGCGCACCCCCCACGATTCTCTGCACATTTTTCATGGCGAAAGATCGCGTTGGAAGTTAATCCGGAATAATCAAGTGCCGAATTTACACCCCACCACATACATTACACTTCCTTTACCCTCTCTCTGCTTCGCGTCATCGTTCCTGAACTTTTATTATGAATTATCGGCGCTGCAATCCTGCTGAGAATTATATTTTTTTTTTAACGTAGTTTCTCCCCCTCCTGCGCCCGTGTTAATCCGGGATGCCCGCAGGACGTTCCGGTTATTGAATATTACGTTGGGACTCACAATGCGCCTCGACCAACTTCTATTCGGGGCACCCCCGAGATGGAAGAACGCTAATTGGGAAAATGGAATTGACGTTAATTAGAATGAGTGGTTGAGAGGCTTCTCCACCATTCACCGAACCTATCCGGCGGAAGCCTCGGATTCTGGCAACTGTTGCGTCGAGATATGCACCGAATAGGTTCGGATTAAAACTTGAGAATCGGGAGAATTACGAATAGTTAAACAACAGAGTTCTATAAAATGTTAACGTTAGAACGTCTTTTTTACCCAACGATTTAAGTTAAACATTTTGCTGTTAGATTTGAATTAATTTTTTTTTCAATCATCTGTGCAACTTCTTGTTATTGCTGTGTTATATCGCGACGCTTCTCGACAAGTCAATTTCCTAGTTCCGACTCAATTCTTTCTCATCTTGCAAGAAGCTAAGAAGACACGTCTTTCAATTTGAACCAATTGTACATTGGAGAATATAAAGAATGTAACTTATTATTTTCAAATGCTTCATCCTTATTGATCTCAGTCGCACGGCAGCTGCCGACGTATATCCACTTTATACTTTATACGATAAATCTCGATGCTATCCAAGACTTTTTATCATGTTGTTGCGAGATGATCAACATATCTAAAACTGAGATCAAAAGACGGAAAATCAATATACCTACCTGTCAACTTTCTTCCAAAATTATGCCTCCATGCATTGAAGAACTGCATAATAGGAGTAACGATGTTTGACATCAAGCTGTAACAATTTGTCATAGCCGTAACATTATAGAATTTGATGGGTGATGTCGTGGCATGTTGCCATTCTATAAAATACGTAATCAAAGGTGATGGTGTCTGCGACGACTATTATCAAGACAGTTTTAGTAACTTTGGGTGTTAAAATCCGTTAAGCGTTGTTTGTCCCTTATTCACATATTTTACCGTAATTTCCCCGAGCAGAGCTAACGGCCGATGTTTTCAACTATGTTAACCGAAGTTTGTTGTTCCCTGTTCGTGTAATTACTCGAATTAATTTGAAGTATCCGCAAAATTATGCGTCGGTCTGGTAATATCCGTAATGCACCGTCGAGGGTGATGCGTTTCCACCTATCCTATACCTATTTGTTATTGAAAAAAAAAATTGTTGCCCTCTCGTTTGAGCGACAACTTAACTTTCGCTCATTTATTCGGTTCACACCATCCCGTATTTGCATAAAGCGTCACAATCTGTTTGTTTGTGCTCGAAGATGAAATTTTGACGCTCACCCTTCCCGATTGGGTGGCGAGAAAAAAAGCAACTTTCTCCTCGACACGCTCTTATTACTTACCTACAAAGGTTTTTTTTCTTTTTTACCTGAAGCCGTTTAAAAAATCGCGACTGACGTAGAGTCGTCGGGTGTTATGTAGTCGGAAATTAAAGGGTTGAAGGGTCATTTTTAACATTTCCTTGGTCGTTGGTTGAAGGTGACGTCGCCTCTTGTGTATTGTTCGTTCGGATGAAAAACGCGTTGTTTTGTCGAGGAGTCATAAGTGAATTATGTCGAACCGCCGACCGAGATAAAATGAAATTACGCAATGTTACAAACACTATCCCGCTGTTGTTGGGGCTCTATCGTATGGCAAAATATGAAAATTAGCCAATATAAATTCCGGAGGGTTGCTGTCTCAACACCGCCAAACGTTTTTTGCGAAGGCTTTTTTCCGGGATTTATTAAATAATGATAAATTTATTAATCTGGACGTGTTTTCGACCTGGCTCGAGAACCGGTCGAGCTCTGCAGGAATTAGGGATGAAGGCCCTTTTGTTACGTAATTCGGAACATGCCGCGTTTTCAAATGAGCAGCAAGACGGGTTTTTAAGTTAATCAATCAGTATTGTTGCGAGGGAGTGGGATTCACGTTTTTGCTATCTTTCGACACTTTTCTGCAACCCACGCATCTTCGTGGGTATACATCACTCCCGACTTTTAAAGTTTTTTTTTTTTTCAAATAATAAAAGTTAGAAGCTGGGGAGTGCGAGATCTGACAAAGGTAATAGTTTAAATAATTGAATTCAAGTATCAACATTTTTTTGTAATTGTTATAAAGTGAGGTGTTGTCCTTTATCCCGGAAGTAATTTAGCTGCAGTTGACAACGGATTATGCTGCAGCGGAATTTTCATTCGAAATCACGCGACGTGCTCGTTTCTCCCCAATAAAGGACTGCAGCGTTCATCCCTACGGAATGTATAGGAGACACGTGTAACATGCCCCGTTTCCGATGATTCAGGAGACAGCTCGATTGTGTTCGTCTCGAACCCAACAGCCAATCTCTCATCGTTTCCTCATGTTAAATTTCGAAGGCTTTTCTTTTTCGCGCAATAAAAGTAATCTAAAAAATTTGCAGGACGACGGCTAATGGTTCCTTTCACTTCGGGGCCACCTCTTCCATTTTCACACTTTCCAGGTGATTTTTTGTGTGATTGATGATAATTGAAATGGAGCGTTGAAACGGTCACACGCCACCGCTGCAATTCAAGCCGCCCTTTCGTGACCCTTCGAAGCAGCCGATGTTCCCGGACAATTATCGCCTTAGGACTTGAAATTCGGAATAAGAAACGAAGCAGAGCCGGCGCAACTTGCCGTAGCAACGTAACTTTTGCGCCGGTATTTTATTCCGGTCGCAACTCGAGATGAAATTGACACAATAGTTATTTCGAATAATTTTTGCGCGCCCCCAGAATTATCGTCGAATTTATCGTTTCTCGATGTGCGCACATTTCGATCCTCCAGAGTAATATAGCCGTCCTCTTTGGACGGCCGTATTGTGTAAATTGCTTTGGAGGTCTCGACAATGAAGTGCGGCTTCAATTAATTTGAGGGAAGATTATTGAACGGCCATTGTTCAATTCCCAAAGCAAATCGTCTCTCCCATTTAATTTCGACGCAAACGAGTTGGAAATATTATCGCGCAGTTTAATTAGGAATTAGATAATGCCCTTCGAGCGCTACACTCAATTTGCCTGCAGCGTCCGTTTTCGGATGAATGATGATGTTTTTTATTTTTTGTTTCAGGAATTTGCAACGCTTACCAAAGAACTTAATGGAGCAAGGGAGCAGCTTCTGGAGAGGGAAGAGGAAATATCGGAGCTCAAAGCGGAACGAAATAATACTAGGGTAGGTTTGCTTGTCTTTATATTTGTCTGGAATTATGACTGTACCTACTTTCACTTTGTTGCCATTTCTTACGTGCTCGTTTCAGCCGATTAAATTATTTTAGCGTGTCAAGCTCGCAAATCAGTTGTCAAAAAATCTCAATGTTTAAGTAAACACAGAACAACAAAACGCGCAACTTGCCGAGTAACCGCGGGGGTTCGTTTTGTTAAGGACCCAATGATCAGTTAACACGCAATGCAACAGTTTTATTGGAGGTTATTTATTAAATGAAACCCCGGACTAATCGAATTTGGTCTTGCGGCATGATTTCCAGAAGGTTCCGTTAGAGAAGGGGCGAGGGGGAGGAAGATGAAAAACAAACAGGGTAAATAATGTAATAAATCGTTGCTGATGAATCGGTTTTGTTAGCTAAAAGGAACTTTTCCTTCCGATGCCGGTGTATAATTTCGGTTAATTTGAATATTTTAGCAACGCCGTCCCAACCGCCCTTATCGTGCGGCGTTACCAATTGCAAATTTTGGAGCGCTATTCAAATTGTATCCGTTTACATTATTACGTTAATCCATTAAACTAACTGTGTACTCGGAAGTTGCGGTGTTCTACCTGTCGTGTTTTTGTTAATTTAGTCAAATTCTGTTGACGAACCGAATTCTGCGCCAAATGTTATGTGAGTACCGTTCGCCTAACAGCGATGCCCGTTTTGGGAATATTTGGATCAGATTCGGATCAAAATTAACGCTGAACTGCATTTTATAACGAGGTTTGTCCAGAAACTGGACCGAGTATAGAAAAGGTGTGAAGGAGCCAACGAAGTTCAGTTAAAATGTAGCGTCACCCTGAAAACCACTGACCATTCAGGGCCCGCATTGAAGTTTCAGAGGCTGTAGCTTATGAGGAAGATTGCGGCAAGACGATCTAAGCGTCAACATAAAATTCAATTTAGGAACTTTGCCGGATACGGCTTGAAAATTTTATTTTAGGAGTGGTTGTGTTAAAACTTTAATCACAAAAATGGAGTTCAAGAAATGGAACGATCGAAACTTTACTGAAAACAGTCAAATTGCAGTTTTTACGTTTTTGAGATTTCTTGAATTATGGAAAATGTAAGCGGATTCACCCGGCGCCTCCACCAAATTTAGCGCGCTACCTTTACCACACTTCAACGACATAGCTCGAACGTTAACCGGGTCTGTTTGCGAATAATTGGTGTAAAAGTCAATTGATTTTTGCGGTTTAAGGAGCAAAATCCTCTATTTACTTGAAATAAATTATAGTTAATGTTAACTCTTAAAACTGAAAACCAACAAAATTTACAGATTTGAATGTTGTTGATGTACCTATAAATTTTGCACGATGATCTCGCCTCCTCCGACATTAATTTGAACTAGAAACATAATTTGACAACATACAGGTGGTTGGTGCCGGCTTCACGACGAATAGGGAAATCTTGCAAGGCCCTACAAACATCGATTGTCGTTCGCCGCCATTGGTAGATTTGCAGTTAGCAGTTACTGATTGTTATCGGCGAAAATTTGCGAATCCGCCGTGACAGTTGCCAAACTTTCGACACCTCTCGCCGTCGTGCTTTAAATATTTGAACGTTTTACAGTTAAATTACCGTCAAATATTTTATCTGGTTCTATTTAGCGCCGTGGTTCAGGATAAAAGCGGCCTTTATTATTTATACAGCGCGTTATTTTAGCGGCAGCCGAATAAGCCAGCAGTGGAGTTTGGCAACTTTTTTCGACTTTACGCGTGGGTCGTGCGAGGGAGCGGATTGCCAGGAAGTTAACGTATCGATTAGACGACAATAGGAAACAATGCCGAAGGAAGCCATAATGTGTGCTTAGAGCGCTGTGCTGTTATTAAATGAAGTCTCTTTCCAATTACGCACTCGACTGGTAACCACAGAAACGTTTGCCGCCCCCGGCAACTGGTTGCCGACTCAATTAAGAAGATAATACTTTTTTGAGAAAGGGACAATAACAGAAACTGAAATCGGAGTTAGTGGGTTACCAAAACTACGTTGGGTGTATGATTTCAGTCTTAACTAAGTTAACACACCGAGGATGCACTTACGGGAAAATGTGGATGGAACAAGGCTGTTATTACCGTCGCGTTACTCTACAATGTACAACTTTATGAAGGGAAAATTGCATAAATCGGTAATGGTCGCTTTGGTTATTTAACGGCAAAAGGTATAAATAAGTAATATTTCAAATCTGACCGGTTTCGGGCGACACAAAATATTGTTATCGCCAGTACAGTTTACTTACAAATTGTACAGCTACCTATGGTTGTGTGAATGTGGTAATAATAATTGTCCAGTAAGTTTCTAAGAAGAAAAATAATATTAGATTTGACATTTTTTCCGCTGGAATAAATAAAAATTATTCTGCTGAATGAGGGTAAGAATTGGCTGTAGGCTCCAATAATCTAAGATACATTTGACATCGGTCGAAATCCTGCGTCCCCCTTAATAATTAACGGAGTTGTCGCTGATTGTTGTCCGGTCCTCTCTCTCCAACCTCCCGACAGAACGTATTGCATATTTTATTCTAACCCTGGGTTCGGGTGTAGGTAACAATTCGGATACCTACGTCACCGCGCCACCCTCTCGACAATCGGACGTTGACGGCCGATTATTCCATATTTTTGGCGGGCCTCCAGGTGGTGCGGCAACGTCGTTTCCAATCTTCATCCTAATTCTGACGATACCGCCGCCAAAGTCTCTTCTCGATTTTGCCGGTGCGGCGGTAATTTAATTTAATTGTCAATGGAAATCAGCGGTTGCTCCGACACCAGCCTCACGCCCGTAGGCGAAGCTGCCAGGAGTTTCTGCAATTACCGTTTCACAATTCGAACTTCGACTGTATTGATTGGATTTTCACGAGAAATTTTGCGTAACAATTCACGCATCATTGGCGGCACAGAGAGCTAAGACCGGAGAACAGAAATCAAGAATCAAGTCGAGATGGCAGATTTTGCTCGGCGTTGATGAACTTTTACTCCGAGTTTTTGGCACCTTGATAAGCAAAGGAAATTTTTGGTAGGTGACCCTACCAAGAGCTGTTGGTCTTTAAAGTTTTTTTAAAGTATGATGTACTGGAGTGTTTGCGTTCAATTGGAGTCATAGCGCAATCGGTTGCTTTTGGACCCTCGTGGTCTTAGCTCCCGTTTTTCACCGCAATCTTTGATAAATAATCAAATGGTTTGGCATAAACACGGCACATCTGGCGCTTGCGTTCGCATAAAACTTACACAAGGCTAGTGCAGATCTTGAGCTCGTTTCTGAATCGCAAATTCTCATGAATAAGAAAATGAGAATCGGAATAATCAGTAGTGCGGCGATAGCTTTCGGGCCGCCAAAGTTTGTGCCTTAACTCACGAAACCGAATTTCCCCTGCACCGATCATTTCTTAGTTGTACTCTTATCTACGACACTGACAACTCCAGCTCCTTTGTAGTTATGTAAAAGCAATACCGTTGTTGAATTTCCCGACCGCCTTCTCTTTATCCCCATCATCTTTCCTCGCAATTTCCATCAAACCACCGGGAAAGGGTAAACGAAATACTGCCGTCACTTAACAAAATAACGACAGATATGTCGAGTTCAAAGGCTCCACGGGATCCTGGCGCAGTTTCTGACGCCGCGATCACTTTTAGAGGAAAAAGGACCGATTCGTATTCCAGGTTGTTGGAAGACGACAACTTCTGATTTGAATTCCGAAAATAATATCCGGCTGGGAAAACTAATTATTACGAATAGGTAGACCATTTCCTCGCCCATTGTCCGCGGAGTTTGCGGAATAAAATTAATCTTTTCGGTGCGAAGAACGGCCGTAATTTTCTATACCGCCCGAAAATTCCGCGTTCGTATTTTTTTTAATGTGATTGCGCCACTTTTGTCGCCTCACGGCGTTAATACTGCGATATCGGTGTGCGCCCCGCAATTTAATATTATCCGTTGCTGTTTCGTTATTAATTTGCCGCTCTATGTAGCTCGACGATGATGTCGACGCTAATCACGAAGCCGCTGCACTGTGTGCACGTCGCCGCATCATTTGACTAAGCCGACAAATACGTTTGACTTGTTTCCGGATTGTGTGCTCATCCGTTATGGGTGTTGGTTACACCTGAAAGTGGTGCACACTTCACCTAGTTGACGTTCTGCACCTTTATCGCTGCGACGCACCATGGGCACGACGGCGACGCTTCGTTTTCATTCAATTAGGACCGTGCGTAAAAGATGGATGAAGCTGCGGTGCTAACGTGTGCGGTGGCTGGACAAATTAAAGTACTCAGGGTGTCGATGAACCCCGACGTCCACGTGAAAATTATCCCAACCAATTTCACGGCGTCGCCCGAAATGTTATACCACCGCCGACGGCATAAATTTCGACCGCCCCTTAACGGCGGGAGGCTCGCACACAACAATTACGGAGATAAAGCAAAATATTTAGCGGAGAAAAAAGTGACGATAAATCATCGCGGTGGGTTGCAAAGAGGGCTTTGTTGCTCAAAACGAATCCGTGTTGCGAAAAGTGTTGGTAGATTAGCGTCCAAGGAATGGGGAGAATTGGCGGAGGCGCCGGGCGAATCGCATTGCGCGCAGCGACCGCTTCGATCATTTTAGGAAAAGGTGTTTGTATTTCACAATCTCTACGTCTTCATATTGAAATGTTCCACTGAAACATTTTAATGATCCACCTATCTGTGGGTTTTTGCCGGTTTTGGAAATTACGGCGAGCCGAAGAAGTCGCTCTCTTGATAGACTTGCGCCCAACTTTGACAGCGCGCCCTATTGTTTAGCGTTTATTTACCGGCGTCCCGCGTCCGAACTTTGAATGAGGATTGATGATGAATGCTCATCCCGACTTTATTGGTCGCTATTTACGTGGCCCGTCCTCGCCTGAGCATATCGCTCTTCCCGTGTCTGTTCGTTCCCGTCAAATGTCAACCTAATTCGATAACCCGCCCGAATTTCGGAATTGCACGCCCGAAATGATTGTCTAATTATTTATTTATCGGTTTTGCGCTAAATTAATCGGGAATTGATCAAACTTGACACGTTTCGCTTGCGTTCCAGAACTACGCAATGTATCAGTTTTGACATGGAACAAGTCGGAGTTATATTCTTTTGCGGTGACCAACAACAATTTTGCGCTTTGCCGCATCCAGATCGTCGTTTTGTTGAATAATGGATGTGGCACTTGAACCGTTTTTTTTTGTTTTTGTTTTGCAGTTACTCTTAGAACATCTGGAATGTCTTGTGTCAAGGCACGAAAGATCGCTGAGGATGACGGTGGTGAAGAGGCAAGCGGCAGCGCAATCGGGGGTGTCCAGCGAAGTAGAAGTTTTGAAGGCACTTAAAAGTTTATTTGAACATCACAAGGCTTTAGATGAAAAGGTAATGGAGCTGTAATTTTATAGGACGCCACTATAACTCCTAATTTTATTTTTATAAGGAAAACGCGACGTTTTTATTGACCCTTCATGTTTATAGGTGCGCGAGAGACTGAGAGTAGCGTTAGAAAGGAATTCGAGTTTAGAAGAGGAATTAGCTTCAACCAAAGACGAGGTGAGAAAGTGAACGAAACGAAAGTTCCTGTTGTTAACTTGATTTTTTTCTTTTTGCCCGCAGTTACAACAATACAAACAAGGAGTGATACCCTCTAATGTACCTGCTGTAGAAGATAAACCCAAAGAGAACGGACAAGTCGAACCAGGGGACCAAGTATTAAATGTTAACAATAAGGTGATTACTTTTCTCTCGGATTTACGGGGTATAAAAGGCATGTCACGACTGCTTCAGCGTCGTTTATTTGGGGCGTTTTTTTTATTTCTTCTGCTTAATTAAAATTCTATTCGGAGCTCGAACTTTGTCCTGTTATCTCTTGTCTGCCGCAGCTTCATAAAGTTGGACGTTATTTCGGAGACCTTTCGCTCCACGTAGATGTATTTTAGGTGTTCTCGTGTTGAGTTTTGCTTACTTTTACACGTCTGTCAAGTACGAACTTGTTTCGATTCTGCTGCAAAGTACAATAGCCGCGCTAAATCACACTTTGAGGTAAGGCGGGTTTGAGCCAAAATGTGGTCTAGATACTTACAGGACGCGATTCTTACCTGTCGACTTCACACAATAAGTTTTCATGAAACCCTTGCCCACAAAAGTCACTAAACTTTGGAATTAAACGACAGACTTTATAATAAGTTGCTGTCATAAATTCTGTTTATTATACGCTCACTCTTCTTTTCTATATTTCTTACTTGTATTATTTTTCGACTTTTTTTCCATACTCATAGTTTTTTTTCTGATGTTCATGATTTTTTCTATCAGATCATTCGTTCTCATCTTATTTTTGCCCAGCCCCTCAGCTATTGCCTCTTAGTTTTGTTCTCACGCAAATTTTCTTTCCGCATTTTTTTTTCTTCTTTCGTATTGCGTATAGACCAACTGAATACCAAGACTTCTGACACAATTTTCCTTGATAAAAACCGCTTGTCGGTCGTCACATGCAGCAACATTACATTTGCGCGTTAACAACTTCCTCGAGGGCCTCGCTTTCGCCCAGACCATTTTCAAATTATTGCATGTTTAATATAGATGTTGTGATGTGGCATGTTGTTGTGGGACTTTAGGCAGCGCCGAAGCCGCGACTTACTAACGGAGGAGTGGACTCGGAGACTGACACCGCAGCCCGGATAGCCGACCTCCAGACCGCGCTGGAACAACAAGTAAGTTGTCATCCGACATCCCGAAAATTCCCCAGCATCACATAATTACTACTAATCTCGTTGTTTCTTCGCTCTTCCGTTCCTCATTAATAATCTTTTTTTTGTGGTCGATGATTTTTTTTTTCGAGCGAGTTCATCCCGGACCGCTGAAAATTTCCCAAACTCACGTTCGTTTGTTTTGTTTTTTTTGACAGACTGGCGAAATCAGCAACTGGCAGCGACGCGTGGCGGAAATGCAGAATCGCGTGGGCGAACTGGAAGAGAATTTAGCGAAGGCACAAAAAGAATTACACAAAGCACAAGACGCAAATAGCAAACTACAAAGGGACTTGCGGGAGAACGTAGCGCAAAAGGAGGACCAGGAGGAGCGCATAGCGACGTTGGAGAAACGCTACCTGAACGCTCAGCGCGAGTCCACTTCCTTGCACGATCTCAACGAGAAACTGGAACAGGAATTACAGCATAAAGAAGCTCAGTTGAAGGTAACAATTGTTGCGGCTTCGCCTAATAAAACCTGGTCGGAAACGGGAAGGCCGTTTGTTTCGCTTGTTCCGCTTTCGAAATTAACAAGGCAGCCAGCAAATCAAACGAAACCGTTGAAGTTGCTGTTCTGCAGAAATTAGTGATTTCGACGGTTTCGTTCTTTTGCATCATCGTAAAGATTCATTGGCGGCAACAAGTTATTGACAATAAAATACGTTAACAACTCTTCGTTGTTGTGGCAGTTGCAAGAGGAGAAGATCGCGGCCATCCAGGAGAAGTTGGAGTTGGCGGAGCAGAAACTGGCCCAATATTCGAAACTGCCCGAAATGGAAGAACAGCTGAAGCAGCGCATGGAGGCGCTGACTCAGGTGAGACCTCAGGTACGAAGCTCTCTGCTCACTTCTATTATTATTAAATGTTATTAATTAGCACTGTGTCCTGGTCCCGAACACGTTGTATAGATTTCTGTCTGGTACGTAAGTGCACCATAACTGAATTGGCTTGTTGTTGTGATTGTGGCCTTACTAACTTGGCTGCGTTGAAGAAAACACTTTTGTTAGGAGAAAAATAAATTTTTTGCGCAAGAAAGAATAATGAAAATTGTTGCTGCTTCGGAGTCGTAGCAAGTGAGCCCTGAGCAATAATTTCTTACAGATGTTCGGTCTATTTCTTCGAGTGTCAGAAGTTTTAACTTTAATTGTCGCAGATTTTTATTCGCACCCAACATTAAAAATAGAGCCGGCTGTGAAGTGAGTTACTTTTATCGAATTGGGTACTCGAAATAAATATAACTTCTTTGAATGTTAATTTTATTGCATGCGCTAGCGTCCTAAATGCAAATTATGCGAAGCTACTTCCTTTAGCTAACCCACACATGATAGTGTAGAAAATCATTTTTACCATTAACAAACTTTATTACGTTTCGGTATGCGAGTAAAAGTCACCAGTGCAAATTTACCGGACGTGCAGGTTCGACTAGTTTAAAACTACAAAGACGTATTAATGGCGTCGCCGCGTTTATTACAATTGTATTTTGTTGTTACGGGGACATTCATGCAGCAAAATTTTGTGATATATTTAGAAACTATTTGGTTAATTGCGATAATTATATCAGTTTTCTTATTGGTGGCAACAGAAAATGTTATCGTTCTTTGAAGTTGCCGTTATTGCCTGAAGATCCCTCCAAGAAGTTCCACTCCGATCTAAACTCGATCGAAGCGCCGTGGCGGTTGACGTGACTCGCGCCCGGCCGCTACATGTAGTTAAAGCACCCTTTACCGTTCATTTTGAATCAGACTAAATGCCTGTAGGTTATGTACCCTTATCAAAGGACAGAAACGTAGTAGCCTTGTGTTGAATTTCGATGTTAGCGATGTGCCCGCGTTCGAAAACAAATCTTCCTCACTCGCCTGTTTCAGGCGCAAGAACGCCACGGCTCGGCCGAAGATCGGATCCAGCGACTGGAGGCCAACTTAGACGAGAAGAATGCAGAACTCGTGCGCCTTAACCAAAGACTTAAAATGAACGAAGACCACAACTCCCGCCTTTCAGCAACCGTAGACAAGCTGCTATCCGAATCGAACGATAGACTGCAGGACCACCTGAAAGAGCGCATGCACGCTCTCCAAGAAAAGAACAATCTCACCCAGGAACTGGACAAAACCCGCAAAGTGATGGAGGACCTGGAAGGGCAAAAATCCGAAATCATGAAGGAATTGGGCAAGTCACGTTTGGAGATCGACAATGTTAAGAGGCAGATGTTGCAGCAGGAGATCGCCTACAACATTCAACAGACGGACGCGTTAACGCGATCGTTGTCTCCCAACACTGTCGATCCCAACAGTTTCTCGAGAAGCGCTAGTCATTCCAGTTTCGACACTCATTCGTTGCCGAGGCGGGCCAATAAGAGTCGAACTCCTATCGATGAAGACCCCAATAAAATGCCGTTCGGATCGCGGTCCATAGCGGAACACGAATGGGAAAAGTTGCAGCAAGCTCATGTTTTGGCCAATGTTCAGCAGGCATTTGACGTTTCTAGCGACGCGGAAGGCGACGACAACGATAGCTTGTTTAGTACTGCCGATATATTGTCGCCGTCCGGACACACCGACGCCCAAACTTTAGCGATGATGCTCCAGGAACAGTTGGACGCGATCAACAACGAGATCAGGTTGATACAAGAGGAGAAGCAGAACACGGAAGCGAGAGCCGAAGAACTGGAGTCGAGGGTCGGTAGTATGGAACATATGAACTTGCTGGCCAGAGGGCGCAGTTTGGAGCGCCAGAGTCCTCCTGTAAGCGGTAGATCGACGCCTAAATCGCACCATTCTCCTCAAAGGGACTATATGCATAAGTATCATACGGTGAGCTGGGTTTATTCATTTCTCTTCTCGAAGAACTCACCACTTAACTTTGATTAACACTCGTTTTGGTTTGATTATCTCTCGAAACTTGACGGAACGAAGTTGGTGATTTCTCCCGAATTTCATGCATGCTTTACATTTCCATCGCACTTTCGCGTCATAAAGCCAACCGATAAACGGATATTAGGTGTGTGAACATGTGATGTTGTAGGCACCTGCATCTATGTCTCCGGCGCATTTGCAACAATATCACTCCGCCTTGAGCCCTGGCGCCCTCTCTGAATCGTTGCCTTCCAGTCAGGTTTGTTATTTGACATGTCCGTCGGTACTTTACCATGGTAAACGTCCTCTCCCAATGTCAACAGTTGCGTTTACCATCGTACAGAACTTGTTTTGTTGGCTTTAACAGACATCACACGCACATTAACCTTTACTCACTAGCTGCATGAGGATTAGTTGCGAACTCTCACACGCGTCTTTACTTTGATCAGTGTTTTTCCTGCAGCTTCAATTGGCCCCGTTGTCGTCCGAAATGTCCAGGGAGGAAATGCACATGGGCGACAGCAGCAGCGGTGGAGGAGCTTCACCGCTGACGGCGAGGTCGCTAAGACTGGAAAGAGTAGCTCAGGCGCTTGCCCACAGCCAAGAGGAACTTCGCAGGTTCGTGTGGAGCGGGGCTCTTAATATTCTTCATTCTTTTCCTATTAAATCCATTGCGTGTTTTTGAGTGTTTCAAAACTTAAAAAGAGAGGGAGCCACTGCGGAAAAAGTTCAATGGAAAAAGTTAATTTATGTATCGATTTTTGGAGGTTCAAGCTATAGAAGTCTACGGATTAACATAAAGCTGGAGTAGTTTTTATGTAGATACATGACGTAATTGCTAAGATATGAGGATTTGAACATTTTTGCTCAGAAGTGAAAATTTCTACTTTTTGCTATTTGTTGCTGTAGAAGTAATTGTAACTAATTAGGTACCTAATTTATTTATTATCCAAAGCATTTGTGAAAATCATTTAAATTTGTTCAGAATTGGTCTATTTTCTATTGAACTTTTGGTGACTCCTTGTATTTTTTTAACAATTGTCGTAAATAACATTGAATAACGCAAGTAACCCGAAACGTTTCTGAACTAACAAAATAAATTTTCCGATGGCAGAAGGACAGGCGCAAGCGGTTTACCTCCAGGAGTTACATACAGGTTATTAATGTTGGCTAGTTTTTTCACGGCAGCATTTTTATTTGCACCTTGTATCATTGATCAAATTGAGTCAAATTGAGCTCTTTTATTATTTTGTGCCGAAAAATCCTAAATTTACTTGTATATAAAATTATATTATTATTTTTCATTCACATGGCGTTTGGTTGCTTCATATTTCTTTCAAACTCGAGATATTTCTCGATATTCACGTTAGTTAGTCGCATGCTCGCTTCAAACTGCATGCCCGACTAGAAATAGTTTAGACAGTAGAATGCAGTGTGTTTAGGCAAGGCCAGACGCACACACCTCCATCACCTATGTCCTCTCGTCATAGCAGCCAGGAGAGCCTGCACAAGAACACGATATCGGGTGTGCCGAGGGACGTTTCCGCCGCCGCCGTAGCTGCCGCCGCCGCTGCTCAGAAAAAGAAGGGTATCAAGTCATCTCTAGGTCGATTTTTCAGTAAAAAGGAGAAGGTCGGCGCAATTTTGAATTTCAGGCGCAAACAGTTAATAACGGAAATTTGTGCAGGTGAAAGGCAAAGACGTCGGGTCGGAAAGCTCGTTGACTCTCAGCCAGAGCAGCATCGGGATGCCGGATGGAGATTTGAGCGATTCGATGAGCGTGTCCGGGAAACTGGGGCAAAAGGGTGATTTCGACCGCAGGCAGAAGAAGAAGTGGGTGTATGAAAATTTTATTTATAATAATAGACTTTTGATGGAAACTTACTAATTTATTGTTTATTTACTAAAACACTAATTACACTAATGCACTAAAACACACTAGAGGCGTTGCAGTGACAAGGGCAGCATAGGTGGCGCCGCTTGCACCAAAGCAATATTGCATTGCATCATGGGCTAGAGAATCAGAAAACTAAGAAAGAATATCTCTTTTCTCAAATTTTATTCTCACAATCTTTTAAGATCATTGTTTTGGGTCAGTTGTTGATTGTAACCATTTGAAATCTGATAATCTTAGGTGGTCCGCATTTAAAAAAAAAAATAAACAAGAAACTTGGAACAGTTTTAATTCCTGGGCCACTGACGTTCTTTAATACGAAAATAGACATCAACTTGGTGACATAAAATGCACGCCTTTTGTGGTTGCGTGACTGTAAGAATAAAGAGGAATAATTTAAGTATCTAGTAAAGTCGTTTCAAGGTGAATAGCGCTGTTATCAAAGTAGTTAATAGGTCATCATCAAATTAATGGAATGGTGCTCGAAATAAAATAAAAATAATTTGCACGTGGAATGCTCAATTTAATATGCTATATTGCAGTACTAATAATGGGCCACTTTGCCTTGCTTTAAAATCTCAAAAATAACTTGCTTGCTTTAACTTTTTCGGTTGGATTTTGCACTAAACCAAAAATCTTCACCTGATTAAAACGCGAACCGAACACCACCTCATGAAAAGCAACAAGAAAGACTGCATATAATAATATAGAAAAACATATTGTGAATAACTTCCAAGCCACAGACTTTTCATTGTCGTAATATGCATGCTAGTTCCCCGAGGTTTTTAGAGGTGCGTGTGTATTAATTGCGCGATATTTCCTGAAAGGGAGCGTGATTACAGACACGAGCTTCTCGCCGAAGCTATGAAGGCCGGAACCCCCTTCGCTCTGTGGAACGGCCCCACGATCGTGGCCTGGCTGGAGCTGTGGGTGGGCATGCCGGCCTGGTACGTGGCGGCGTGCAGGGCTAACGTCAAATCGGGCGCCATCATGAGCGCCCTCAGCGACACCGAAATCCAACGGGAGATCGGCATCAGCAATCCGCTTCATCGTCTCAAATTAAGACTGGCCATCCAGGAGATGGTGTCGTTGACGTCGCCATCGGCACCGAAAACCTCTCGAACCACGTTGGCTTTCGGCGACATGAATCACGAGTGGATAGGCAACTCCTGGCTGCCGTCCTTGGGGCTTCCGCAATACCGCACCACGTTCATGGAGTGTTTGGTGGACGCGCGAATGTTGGACCACCTCACCAAGAAGGACCTGAGAGGGCAGCTAAAAATGGTCGATAGTTTTCACAGGTCGGTTCGGTGCGGCTGTGGACTGGGCCGTGGGACTAACGGGGGTTTTTGTGTTGCAGAACTAGTCTTCAGTATGGCATATCATGTTTAAAGCGATTGAATTATGATCGTAATTTATTAGAAGATAGGCGGAAAAATTCCGAAAATACCCTATCGGACTTGTTAGTTTGGAGCAATGAACGCTTAATTAAGTGGGTGACGAATATGGGACTAAAGGTAGGCGTTTGTGTGTCGTTCTTATTTACTATTCAAATCATTTCCGAAATAGTTTCCACCAACAATGGAAACGTGTAAGCTTAAAGTAAATGAGATGAGCTACCCAAAGGAGCTTTGTAATTTGTTGCAGCAACCTTTCATGACCACTCTTTCGAAGTTCTTGACTTCTTTCTAGTTTAGAACTGCTTAATGCTTTGAGTGCTTTTTCAGGAATATGGAAATAATTTGTTAGAATCAGGAGTTCATGGTGCTCTGATTGCATTGGATGACGGTTTCGATGCGAACAGTATGGCTCTCACGTTGCAAATTCCAACGCAGAACACACAAGTAAGTCGGTCGGGTTTTGGCGTTGACTCTGTTGCGTGATTGTTTTTTTCTTGCAGGCAAGACAGACTTTAGAAAAAGAATTCAACAATCTCATCTGCGCGGCGACAGATCGACGACCAGACGACCTAGTTCGGTCCTGATATGGCCCGGAAACCCGTTAATTTGACCATGTAGTGTTCCGCTGCTCGCAGTCATACGCAGCCCGTGCTACCTCCCTTCTCGTCGATATGCGCTGCATTTGTACAAAATCTGACTTGTGTATGAAAATGACATAAGAGCTTTAATGAACTAACCTGTATCGTAAATAACTTATAGTATTATTAATTGTACATTGAAGTTGTTGTTTATCTGTTGGATTACCAGCGAGTATATTGTTGAATGTGGCAGCGACAGTCAGTATTATCCCATGCGTGCCTGCACTCGGTGCTGCCATCTGTTGAGCTTGTAGACACTATTAATTTGCTGATTAGCTAGTACAAAAAAAACCGGTGTCCTCGTAAGCTTCTGGATGTGGATGGTTTGTATCCGACTTGTACTCAGCTATTTCACATCTTGATTAGCGAATTCGATTCTGAGTGACAGTTATTTCCGTTATTCCAATACCTACCGTATTAAACCACTACAGTCATTAGTTGTACTACTCTGTATATATTATACAGACGATATATTTTTAAGTTTTTATTACATTTAGTATCTTTTATACAATATTTGTAATATATTTTTACTGGTTATTTATTTTAAATCTAAATATACTATTGTGCTTACATATTGTTATTAACTACGCGGAGTTGTGCTGTACACTCCGGGAATGATTGTCATTATCGTATTTGATCTAATAATAGTGTTAATTTATGTACATTGCATTATACATAAATATAACGGAAAATCGAATCATTACGCCGACAATTTATTTTGGTCCAATATAGTTTCTCCCATATGTCGCCCAAGAGTGCAACAGATGACGTCTCAAGCGAAACCTGTACGCCTCGTTACATTCTGATAAATTACTCTTATTTGAAATTAGATTTACATTTCTACTAATTTACTCAATCAGCTCTCAATTGATATATTATGTAAATAATTAGTACAGTAGAAAACTTTTCTTTGACAGCGGAAATTTTGCAATAGTTATACAATTTCCGTTTTAAATTTAATTTTCAATAATTTACAAGCTTCAAAACTAAAATGGGTGATTATAAATAATTCACACTTCAAGAAGGCGTTTAGTTGTACACTTATTTTGTTTACATTTAGGTGATAAAGAGCCTTGAGTGATGCGATAAATTTGTCTACATCAACCATGGTTTTCACTTAACAAGTTATTCTGGATGTAGGTGGTTCAAGAATGGTTCGTGCTTGGTACATAGACGCCGACAAATCGAATCCAAGAGATGAACATCAACGTTTACCACCTAAATACATCAGTCTCGAGGATCTCTATAGTGTTTCAGGGGTTGAATATCACGAGGTAATCGTTGGCTCTATTGTAAAACTTAACTAAGCTTTTTATTGTTTCAGTTAAACGTTCAAAGTTATTTGACTGACGGTTCTTGGGATAAGATAAAGAAGAAGCGGGGTTACAAATACGAAGATGAATTAGTGACACCTCAGGCGAATGATTTGAAAACATTTTACACGGAACATTTAAATCAAGATGAAGAAATTCGTTTTGTGTTAGAAGGATGCGGTTATTATGACGTCAGGGATAACGAGGACGAATGGATTCGAGTTGAAGTTGTGGCTGGCGATTTGATTGTTATACCTGGCGGATGTTACCATCGATTTATGTTAGATAACAAAGTAAGTAAAATTATATTCTAGAAGTTGTAAGTGTACAATAATAGGAAATGGATGAGTAACTTCTGCACCTCTAGTTTGGTGGACTAAGAATCGAGTGACTTTTACGATTCACTCTCTGATGATTTCAGTTTCCTACTATGACCATTAACAATCATATATTGCCCCTAGGTAAATTATGCCACTAAAAACTGGTTGCATTTCAGAATCTGTTCAAAGCCAAACGTCTTTTTCGGACGGACCAAACCTTCTCTCGCCCTGCTGATGATATGGATTGCCGTCGACAGTACATTAAGAACCTATCAACTGGAGTTTTTAAAAATAGCTAACTAGATTGTATCTCTTGTAAGGTGAAAAAATATAAAACAGGAGCTTTGAGACGGGCGTCCGTCAAATTTCTCCGTTCTGGGGCTACCCCAACCCTTAATTCTCAACAACCACTATCTACCGGTTTTTCGACGTAAAAACTACCAAGTTCATTTGTGGAGAAAAAATCAAATTTGCAGCAGGGCGTCGCCGATTTTTTTATGTCATAAGAGAGCTTTGAGATGGGCGTCTACCAAATTTTGTCGTCCTGGGAGCCACCCCAAGTTGGTAGTTGTTACTTTTTTGGTTTTTTTTGGTTGTTACTTGGCATCCGCTCATATGAAATCCTGTGCCGCGGTTAGATTGTGTTAGTACCGGCGCGGCGGCGCTCTGTCGATTTCCATTAAGAAGAATCCAACCTTTACCGGTGCTCCAGATACATTTTCAATGCTCGTTCAAAGTCTTTTCTTTCATCCACGTTTTCAAAAAGGATCATTGGTTCCGGTTTTTGTGTTTTTTCCGTAAAGTTGATCTGCAGAAGATTTTCGTCGGAATCGAATGTAACGACTTCTTCAGCAAGGAACAGCAAACTACGCCCGTTGAATCGATTGAAACCCGTTTGTTCTATGATGGATATTCCTCTGCCTAGTGTAACTGTGATATCCGCTTTGAAGATGGGCGATCCTGGCTCCTGGCTCCAATTTTACATTTGCTGTAAATTCCATTTTTATGGTTTTCTTTATTGTTGTCGTTTCTGCGGCAGGCTTGTAACTTACAAAATTCGTCAATTTTCTTTTTCAAATCTTTCTATCTAAAATAAAAAACAAAGTGGTGTTTTTCATCATTGTTTTTACATATACATACTAAGAGTGCAGTTCTACAATTGAAAACTTAAGAAACACGAGGTCACACCTGCAGTAGATGAAACTCAAACTTTTAAACACCTAGTGGTGCCAGACTAGGAACTAGGAGTATAAAGCTTTAAAGACGACCAGCGACTCCGACTTCCGGCGACCACCAGGACAAGAAAAGTCATATTCTTCTACGCCTTTTTTTTCCACCTCTTATTTTACTGATTCACATTTTTCTTATCATCACCGATCGCGCTATATCTAATTGTATTAATCCTATAGTTGCTATTTTTTTCGATGAAATATGTAGATATTGACCAATAATCCGGGTCTTTAGATTTAGATAAATTATATTGTTAAACAAATTATCTAGACTAGGTAATTAATAGGTTAAATTTTGTATTGCGTTAATTAAAATACAGATACACATTGTTAGCCTCAATCAGCTTTTCATTCCCCACTATTTTGTCATCTCTGAGGTTTCTATTAAGAAAAATCGTGACAACTCTTAACAAGAACGTTAATCCGCATTTGCTAAGTAATTGTATACTTTTGATCCCTCAATTTGTTCATTGTTATCTTGTCTTATTAATTTCATAATTGTGCTTTTCTAAACAGATTCCTGCAGATCCTAAATAGATATACATTGCAGCTGCAGCTGCCAGCTATTTACCTATTTTAGCTGGTAGCATGGTTAGGAGGGAAATTCTTATCTTAGACTTGGCAACACTGGGTCCGACCACGTGTTTGATGATAACATCTCTCAGCTGATCTTGTTTTGGTGCTGACTGGCGTGACGATAACTTCTTCAGGTGACCTATTGATTAGTGTACTGTTGTAATCATGGTGCGAGCATGGTTCATGGACAACGACCCCTCCGACCAACGAACTGAACACCATAGAAACCCCCCGAAATTTTTAACTCTTGACGAATTACACCGCCTGTCCGGAGTGGAATACTTCAAGGTAATTGCGTAATTTTTCCATTAGGAAGAAACTAAAGAATTTTTTTTAGTTAAACTTGGATACGTACTCCACTGATGGAACTCTAGATAAAATCAAACAGACACGTGGCTATACTTATGAAGATGAAATTACTTGCTCCAAGGAATGTTTGCTAAACTATGAAGAGAAACTGAAGAGTTTCTTCCAGGAACATTTGCATACCGATGAAGAAATTCGCTTCGTGATCGATGGTTCTGGATATTTTGACGTGCGGGATAAAAACGACGAGTGGATTCGAATTGAAGTCACTCCTGGCGACATGATTGTTATCCCCAGTGGAATCTACCATAGGTTCACTCTGGATGTGAAGGTAGTAAATGGCTGCCATTAATAACTAGTTTGAGATCCACAAATAAGATAAAAGATTATGGGAGAAAAGCAAACAATACAATATCTAGTGACAGGGCACTACACATTATTAAGTAAATTTAATTAATTAAAACCCTGGTAAAAATGATGATAATGGCGGTAACAGTAACAAAATTGTTTCAACTCCAGCCTTCAAGAAATGTAGACTTTTTGAAAATTCCAGCCTTAAAGTTTTTATAGCTAAATATATGAGTAAACTTCTAAAACTTCACACAACGGTTTTAAATTATACCAGGTGTACTAGCGCTACTGAAACATGGGGAAATAGCATAAGAAGTTATATTTGTCTAAATTATATCTTTCCAGATAAAGTTTGGTCAGAAAGAAAAACGCCACGCGGATTTTTAAAAAGAGGAGCTCGGTTTAATGTAAAATTGATGGTTAGAAAGACTAAAAAAGGATAAAAAAATGTTGCCATGATCAGGATTTGAACCTAGGATCTCATGTTCGGAAGAAACGTTTTGACTCGATCTCTTCTTATTTCTTAGATTTTGACCTTTGATTAAGGCCTTTCTAACTATCAATTTTACATGAAAGCGTGCCCCTTTGTTTCAGAATCCGTGTGGAGTTTTTGTTTTTACCGAATTAGAACCTATAATTTTCATGTTATTTCTGCTGTTTCAGTTGCGCTGGGACACCCAGTATAATAAATAATAATTATACAATACTGCATTATAAGTTTTGGTAGAGGAAAACTTTGCACTTTCCTGTGGGATATTTGTTACGATTAGGTACTTAGGAAGTGGAAAAATTGTCGAAGTAGATAACTAATTGATTAGGTACTTAGCAAATTGCTAAGGAGTTTATGGACAATTTCTTAGTTGAACGCAATTATCGTCATCATATTGGTTGGGCGTTTTCCAGCAATTGAATAAATCAAAAGCGGAATAAACTTTTACTGCGTCTGGAACATGTCTGGTTGGAAATGGAACGATTCCCTGACATCTCGAATAGTTGTTATTCCATTTAAGAACCAAATGGCGTCGTAATTTCCGGTAAGCCAAAATTGCACTCGCGTGGCGTTATGGTTTGAAAGCACATTGTGTATTGCTTTTGCGTTGAAAATTTTACGTCGTTTTCATGAAATTTTATTTTACATTCAAATGGCTTTGCTGAAGGCATAACTAAAATCTTTCAACCCTCACATTTTTTTTAACGCCCAAATACAGTTTTTTCTGTTTACTTCGGTCGTGACGTAGCGAACTTTCTACTATATTGTGCAAAATTCAGGAAAATCAATTTCTATTAGGTGACAATAAGTTTTTTGTTGTGGTTCATATTCGATAACTTTCAGAACTACATTAAGGCGAAGAGGTTTTTTATTGGCGAACCCGTGTGGCTGCCCCACAACCGCCCCGCCGACAACATGGACTGCCGGAAGGAATATTTGAAAAAACTCGAAGCAGGAGAATTTAAAACGGTTAGTTAAGAGAGTTTTACCAAAATGTTCACTTTTCGAGAAAGAGTGGCAGGGTAAATGCACGATTTCCACTAAAGTTGATTGCTTTTAAAAATTTGTTTGTGTAAATAGTTTTACATGTGGGTGTAAATAAAAGTCGCTTTTGAGAAACGTTGTAGTTTTGTTCAATTGACGTAATTAACTTTTTGAGGTTTTCGACAATTAAAAATGTTTAAGCAAACTATTGGTAACGAAGACTTCTTCCTGTGGGTAAAGAAATATGCCGTCCCCCCTCCTTAGTTTGATCCCAGTTTTAGCAAAACTTTAAAGAATTGCTTCTAAATAAAGATTTTTTAAGCGACCCAGCACTGGGATCCCCGACAAAGCGTTTCGACCGCGTCGCTTCCAAAGCGACCAAAACTCGGAACTCTCTGTTTAACCGATAGAAATGCAAGTCGACTCGGTCGACATTGAAGCTTTTCGGTCGCTTTGGCAGCGACGCGGTCAAAACGCTTTGTCGGGGATCCCAGTGCAGGCCATTATTTTTTGTTAAAATGGATCAAATTGTGACTCGGAAAACTTTAAATTTTACCGTAATTTCGGATAACAAATGTTCGTTGGAAGGATAAAATGCCAGATATGCAAATAACGCTAGGAATTCACTACCGTCCAGTGGATGAAGTGGGATAAGGCAAATATTGTTTGTGGGCATCGTTCCCTCTAAAATATGTCACCGTTGCACTTCCATCTGATCCGTTCGGAATTTACTTTTAAAAATAGATCGAATATCTTGCGAGGAGAGAGCCACTTTGATCGCAGTTTCTGCTACCCTCGACCTTCCCTCGACGGATGTCAGATCAGTCTATTACACAAGAAAACATCAAACTTTCTCATCGCTGTTTCGATTTCCTCCAGTTGGGGGAATTCGTGCCTAATGGAATCTGGTTTATCACTAGTTCAAATAAGGAATATGGGACACGTCCACAACTACCTACCACCGCAAACTCGATCAAGTCGCTTTATTAAGGGGAAGACTTTATTCGATTTCGCCGTTTACTCCGGAAATGTTGTTTATTTCGAGTTCATAGTGTTAACGCCAGAGGTGGAAGTCTCGCGTTAACTTATTAAACAGATTTTTAGACCCAACACTCCAACCTAACCCAATAGCAAAAGTTACGCGGGAGTTTTTACGACTTCTAGAACGCGATCAACCGGGAGCGTTAGGACTGAAGTTGGAGAACGGTGACTCCTCCTAATTGTCTTCCTGATCTCACCATTTCCGCCGCAAAGTTCTCAATTTTTCTATTAGAACCAGTGCAGCCAGTAGAAGCTTCTGATTTATGGCACCTTCTCTACTGACTACTTTTCTTTTCAAACTTCAGACTTTCTCATCAACTTCGATAAGATTGGCTCTAGGGCTCCTCTTGCAGCGCTACGTGACCGTCGTGCTGCTGTTCTTATCGTCTTGGCCTTTCGGACAAACAGATTGTTGCCGGTGTTTATCTGGAAGTAGCGTCGGTGTTCTCGCATTTGTCAGCGCTGGATACGCTATAAATCCTGGAGGAGTGCGCGAGTTGAGGGCGTCGCGGCGACGTTGACCAGGTGACGGTTTGACGCTCCTCAGTACAGACCCGACGTCCTCGGGCGACGCATCCACCACCACCAGCAACAACACCACGGCATCCGTGTGTGTGATGATATTATGTGTGATATTTGCACGTTGAAGTTTTAAAAGTCCAAGAACTGTCGGTGCTGGGTTTCATGTATGGTGGGCAAGGGTTTGGCTGGCGTCGACAAAAGTTGCCGCAGCAGGGTTGACGTTCACGGTGAGTTTTGATGTTAGCGATGGCGCTGAAAGTTTTTCAACTTTATCGAATATCGATATGGGTCATGCTCTTATTCATATTTCTCGAGGAATTAATATTGCATGAGGGCGAAGTTGGGGCCGGGGCCGAGGTTTGATCAACAGATAGACGCGAGAAATTGAAAGACCGGCCTTAGCGAGTAATTAAGAGAAGTTGGCCTAATTTAACATATGGAACAGAAAGGTTGCCATTACTTGTGGATTTAGTTCAGAAAAAAAAGTAAGTAGCAAGAAATTTGGTCAAGAAGTATGGAAACTGAAATGGAATTCTTCCATAAACAAGATTAATAATTAATGCAGGCCTGCCGTTGTGGGAACCAAACGTTACAAAAATTAATGCCCAGCGAGTGACCCAAGAAATGTGATGAACTGGAATTAACTTTATTTAAATCTAACATAAATATTGTTGCGAATAACAAAAATAGTTTTAGTGTAGTAATTTAAATTCAAACATTTACGTAATTATTTTTATTAAAAAAATTTCTAACAAAGTTTCAAATTGTAGGTAACAAGTTTCGCGCACTTTGCCCAAATCCCGCGCCATCAAACTGTGCTTCATCATAATTCTCTTGGCGCCTCCGCCATTTGTTGATTAGACCCACAGCAGCGTTGCAACATTTTTCAAGAATTCTTTTCTCTTCTGCTTTGTACGACAATAATTTGAGGACAATTTATGGTTGTGTTATGCTTTCCAGGTGCATGAGGAAAACTACTGGAAACCGCTCGCGCGCCTTTTTTTCCGGAATTAAAATGATCAGCCACTCACCGCGCCATTTTAATCAAAGGCTTTTCTCGAGCAAACAACTCGTTTTGAAAATTTACCCGGCGAGCGTTCGGGCTTGAGCGAAATGATGAAGAGCATTTTCCAGGTTGCTATATTAACAAACACTGAACCCTTCTGCTTCAAATTAATTATTAGAATAATCACCGGGTGCAATGTTAATATCGGAGCGAGGCGGACTTGTGTGCTCCATTGGTTCGATTAATTTTATTTTAAAATCTTTGCGCTGCACCAACAGGGACAGTGGTCGATTCTGTTTCCGGGCCCGCCAAAATTGGATTTTATCGGTTATCCAGTGGTTTTATAAAAACAGATTGGAAGTGAATTTGACATATTTTGTTACTGATTGAAGTTTTCGAAAACAGTGATTGAAAACAAAAATAAAGTAGCAATTTTTTGTTTAATGTTAAAAAGATATTTAAATTTTACCATAAAATTCTGAAATGCTGCTTAAATCAATTTTTCTTTTAGTTTTAATAAAATGATTAACTGAAGAGTTTTCAGTGATTCGCAGTATCAGAAATTTAGTCACGTACGCTTTGTCGTGGTACAAACTGCAACGTTTTGTTGAGCTTTGAAAAACTTAGAAATTGTTAATGGTTCAGTAATATCTTTAAGTCCTCTTTTTTGCGACTTTATTCATGAATGTCGTCCATTAAGGCGTAGTGCATTAAATTTTTTCGTTACAGTGCATTAGCACGCGATAAGTAAGTTGAAAAAGTTGGGAATCCATAATCTAAAAGTTTTTCAGTCGGTCAAAATAGGTTGTTAATCGATTTGCTTGCGGATTACGATTAATGCCAAGTTCAGAAACACGTTATGATTGATTGTCACTATTATCGCATTGGAAAGTTATTAATAAATGTAACCCATTGAAGTGCTTGCTTAAACTTTTGCTTTTATAAATTATATCAAAAGGAATTGGTCTTACAAATGCTTCTTCTTATTTGTGGTCTCTTCTTTGAATATTTCTCGTCTCCAATTAAACATAGGGCACCGTTTTATCGACATAATAGTGGCTGTTGGTTGTTGAAAAATGACTAGGAATAAAAAATTTAGAGAAACGGAGTCGAATTATCAATCAGAAATGGCAGGTTGACGCTGCACGCCATCCTAACCATCTTGGTTCAACTATAGATCCAAAAGGGTTATGACCAACATAATTTTAACTACTTCCTGATGAAATATGAAGTTTTAAGGAAAAAGAAAAAATACAATAAATTTTTTTAATCGTCTCCTTTCGTCTCCAAAATGAGATCAGGAAAAGTCTAAAACTTTTGCAAAAAATTAATAATTCGGGCGCGTTGGAATGAATATACATGATACTCTATTCCGAAAAATGGCATTTGATTATCAATAAAGAAAGGTTCAACAAAAAGTTGAGTTTATGAAAAATCGCCAAGCGATGATATTATGCCATTACGCACTCAACTGAATGGCATATTGCGTCTCGACATGATAAAAGGACGGGAATTTAATATTACATTGTCGTAAACCCTTAAGACCCCAAATAAGTAGAAAATCAAATAGGTGACCCTTCTCACTTTCACTACTATTCAATCGTTCTTACGGAATTTTAAATTTCAGCCATTTACGTCTGAATTGCGATCCCTTTTTGCACGGCAATCTCGTGCGCCGCTTGAAATTAAGGATCGAGACCAGGCCTCAATATTCAAATGTCTAGAGAAGATGCTTACGTCAACTTGAGAAATTACGTCAATCGAACGATGGGGAAGGAAAAAAGTAAAAATTCAATTTAAAAAAAAAAGTTTAGTCTTAAAAATAAGTAAAATTCTCGAATAAAATTTATCAGGTTTGTAATTAGAAATATCCTATGTTATTGTCATTAGCTTGTAATACGTCTACCCTTGGCGTAATTACGGTTGACAATAATGGCCGTATGACGTAAAAGTCTGCGTCCTATGTTATTATCCATTCATTAATAACACTAATGGACTAGATAGTTTAATGCCGGTTACGACGTCGCGACGTATCAACAAAGAAAACCAAAAAACGTCGAGACAACTTTTCCGAATTGAATTTTTGAAAAAACGAAAATTTCGAATTTCCAAAAAGTCTGTTCGCGCGGCCGTTAAATCCGAACAATTGACGAAGAGTGCTCTATTATCGGCGCAGATAGAGTGACCGTTTGACGGGTATTGAACTGTTTTCCGGACAGTGGGAAATGAATGAATAAATCAGCCCAGTCTGGCAATAATTCCGGACTTCTATCCTATCCTATCCTGGTGGTGGTAATAGTATTGGAATAGTGAACGTTCGATTATCGACCACCGGCATGACGACTTGGTCAAGTGCCCCGGGACAATTAAAGCTGCGATAATGGGTCGTTAAAACGGGACACTGCAATGAGGGAATTAGAGAGTAATAACTTGCTTTTGGTAAATTGATCGATTTGGTCCCCTAACCTTTCATTCTGTTACCCTTCGGATTTGGACCAAACTCCATAATTTCGACACAGTTTCTTTGCTTAACTAATTTTCAGTTTTCTGCACTTAACTTGATTGATTCCTAGTCATCGATTTCTTCCAGAAAAATGTTGAGGAACTACTTATAAAGCTTAGGAAAAAAAGTTGACAGCTGTTAGTCGAGAAAGAGGAACTTTTTTCTTTAATATTAAAACTGTTGAATAATAAAAATTTTGGTTTACAAATTTTTATTGTTATTCTATAATTCTTTCTTGAATTTACGTTAGGATTAATTTTTTTGTTAAATATTATGATGTCGAATTTTGGGTTTTTATTTTTGTTGCTCCATCAATGTTGGGCGAGAAGGCTTGCCGCATCGCCCCTACGACGTAATTATAATCGTCAAAGTTTGTACAATAATAAACTGTTGATGTAGGCGTGATAAAATCTCGCGCTACTGCAAATTCATCCGAACGACCCTTGCGGATTACAACAAAGACTGTGCCATGACCGGGTTGCTCTATGGCAGCATTTATCACCCCCCGATGAATTAAAACTGTCGCGCCGTCTAAGCGCCCCGTAATGACGGAAATAACCTAATGAAGCCGTGCTGACATTTGGAGCCTGTTTTTGTTAAAAGGCACTAGTTAAATTTTAGGATAATCTAATATAGCTGCCGTCCGTCTTTTGGGGGCCGCTATTAAATTGAGGCCGAATTATATAGCGGACATTTACGATCAATTTCAATCATCATGGCAGCGATAAGCATCAGTCGGCAGTGAATGTCGACGAGGATGCATGGAATCGAAGTTTTTCTTCTTATCAAGGTTTCCCTTAACTACTGTTTGCTTTTGATTACATTGATTTTTTCTGTAGCAGGTAGGCAGGTCTGTTTTACACTATTGTATTTATTTATAAATTTGGAAAGTACACAATTTGTTTATTTTTTGGTGCAGGAGTTTTTGATTTTTTTTAAAGTAATTATTAATATTAAAAGGAATTGAAGAATTTTTTATAGATTTAAGGCTGGAGAAGTTCGTTGCCTAATAGCAAAACTTGAGAAGACTCTTCTTGCTCCCGTCTACCCCTGGAAGAGCCCGTTCGAAAATTCGTCATGAAGCGAACTTTTCGCCTGACCCTTTTAATGCTTTCATAAACTATTTGCTCTCGTTACGATCTTCATTAAAACTCGCTTGCTGTCGCTCCCAGTCCAAGTCCGCTGCATTTCCAACTGAAAAACAATAGATGTTTGTTTGCTGTCCCAGACAAAAGACCATTTTGCTTTGGTTTGTTTGTTCTCGTTTACATGGTAATTCCGTCGGCATTTTTTATTTTATTGTCGAGTCCCGGCGCTTTTCAGACAGAATTTGCTCGTAATTTTCCCTAACACTTCTGTTATGCCGGCAAATCTGCAATTATAACTATCCCCTAACTGTTACGTCCGTTATTGATTTTCTTGCAACGTTAAAAAAGAACCGTCTTCAGTCGCATTTATTCGTTAATCTTCAACGGCATTCAGTTATTTTTCCTAAAAGCAAAAAGACGAGTTTGAGTCATGCAGACTTCACACTCAACCAACTGCCGATATTTACCCGAAATACGCAGAAGCACGTATCTATGCTTCTTTCTGTTCGGCAAGAGCCCTAATTAATGAGAAAGTTGGAGCAATTACCCGCCAGACACAATTGGCTGTTGAATCAAGTTTGTTTACACGCGTCGTTAAAACCAACTCTAATTGATCAAGAGAATTCCAACAAAGGAAAGCGCGTTCAATAGCGCCATTGATAATTAAATCAAATCAATTTTAACATCCTCTTCGCCGTCAATTTCGCTTTGTCTTAATCCGTTAATGCGCTTCCCTTGTATATCTGATTTGATGCTTTTAAAGAAAGGCGACGTTTCAGCGCCGCCTCGACCGAAACGGATGGTTTTCCGGCAAATAGAACCAGCAAAGACAGCTATTGTATGAAAATCTATCGTTCCCTAGATGGAAACTTTATTGCAAGACTTAAAGTTTGGTACACAATCCGCCACTAATTGCTTTCAGGAATGCGGCCCCGTCTCCAAACTTGATCCGGGCGAAAGCTGTTATCAATCTGCGAGATTACTGCGACAGACCACCTTTAATTAATTCGTTTAAGCAATCAGCGTTAAGCCTTCATCAGTATTGGCTGCATCACTCGCCTTGTCGTTAAATCTATCGCTACTTGGAGATCTCGCAAGAGGCATGGAGGGGACGCCCAGAATTAGGAAACCTCGGCCTCGCCTTTTGACTTTGGAATTAAATGCCGGGATATCAACCAATTCGCCCGGCGCCTCCGCCGTAGTTGCACCAGTTGGAACCAACTATGCGAATTTTAATTTTGGTTTTGGACAAATGGCGGAGGCGCCGGGCGAATCGGTTGATATCCCGGCATTTAATTCGCGCCATGTCGTCGCTAGTTAAAGTGGAGGTTCTCGCAGACGGCTATCAAGTTGCCGGTTGTAACGTTAAAAAGTAGAGTTGGTAGAGTGTGGCGCCTCGGGCAATCTGCGAAGAACTGAGTTTCGAGTGGCGGTGCATCTAGAGAAATTTCCGAGATAACACGTCGAATGCTCGAGAAATTTGTCAACTTTGAAATTTATGGGTTGGACCCAACTGTATGGATGTTGCGGTCGAAATTTCCCGATGGGTTTGTGTGCATTGATAAACTTTTACATTCAATATTCGCAACTTGGCATAAAGTTTATCAAACGTAATCTAGATATTCATGACCGCACGCCCGTTGCGCGAGCTTTCATTTGGCGATAGTGCTTTGATATATTGGTCAAAGTTCGACTATTCGAAAGAGGCAATAAATTGAAAATTCCGCAAATTTTCGAACAGTCAAATGAAGAAAAAAAGTGTGGTAATGCGAGAATTCGCGAGGAGGAGATCAATAAACCAATAATTACTGGTCGGGTTTAGGTGAGCTTTTTGGGCCAAACACAAATACATTGTTATTGTTGCTTTGAAACTTTTCACTGTGATTGAGGGTGAAGCCTTATTATTGTTGCTTTTGTGGAATCAACAGGGCCTTTTGATGGTTCTGTGTCGGCAACAAACTAATCCAGCAATGCAGGAGAGGTAATGAATACGTGAAGAAAAAACTGCCAAATCAATTTGCTGTTTGCTTCAGGTTTTACTGCCAATCACTCTTGTTGGTTCGTTCAGGTGCAAGCAAGTAAAAGAAACCAAGACGAACATTAAAGCTTGCTACAAAGTTGCAAGTTGAGCTTCGCTAGCGATGCCTAAAACAGATTTGTAGAATCCAGAATTTGCTCAACTTTAAATAGCGAGATTCTATTGTAGATAAATCTTACCATGTTGTGAAGATAAGGACCACGGCTTTCCACTTATCCGAAAGTAATTTCGTTATGCATATTGATCAGAAAAGTAAGTTAATTGAAAGCTCACTTCACCTGCATCACTAGACCCATCGACCGCCCCAACGAGCACAAAAGACGGCAACAATGAAGGCTGCATTAATAATGAGATCACTAATTAAACCTCAATGTTATCCATTATCATTCAATATCTTTATAAAGCGCTTTTAATTTAAGCGAGGTGTTTGTTGTTAATTAATAATTATCGAGCTGTCGCCGGAGGCAAAGATTACCAACAATTGCACCTCTCTCAGGTGAGGTGAAGTCCCACTTGTACGAGGGCTTATAGATGAGTTATCCAAGCAGCACTAAGGTTAGAGTTTAGCTATTTAACTTGCGTTTGGCAGTTGGTAAGGAAGAAGGTACAGTGGCCGGCACAGAAAAGTATACGACCTGAATTTTTTTTTTATTGAAATGATATCTTGTAAGCACTGTGAATCGACTTATTAACAAGTCGTGCTATATAAACTATATACTGTAAAAAATGCGCGCTCCCAAATTATTAAATAAGCACTTTCCAAGCTCTTCAATTCAAAGAATTCAATGTTACCGTAAACTTTTCTGTGCCGGCCACTGTACCTATTGGTGCTCAAAACTGTTTTGATACAGGCCGACTCTTTTGAAACGTAGATTGATTACGTAAAACATGGGGGCCCAAAGCGCCGTTCCAATCTTGTGGTTTTATAAATTAGAACAATCCTACTGCGTTTTAATTTTTGTTTTTGTATCTCTGAAATCTGACCGTTTAATTACAAGAGATAGCGGGTACATTATCGGATCTGAACAATCCAGCGCGAAGTTTTCAATCTCAGAGACAGTGTTTCATCTCACAATGAAGTTGTTTCGTGAATAAACTTTGCCTGTCAATTTCTATGCGATCAAAATCGGGCCGGGAAACGCTACAAAGCGCCGGAAAATGATCATTTCCCGCAATAGTTTCTGCGGTCGCCAAACACATAATGAAGGGAGTCTAACAAAACCCAACTACTAGACTTCAATGTGACGACATCATTCTCCAACTAAGAACAAATTAAATCTTCAATTGGAGCAAAATTGCAGCTTCACCACAATTATTGTTCTCTTCCTCGAATTGTCAAGTTCTTTTATTATTTGATCAAGAATGGAACGTCAGCTCTTGTAACTATCAGAAATATGTGAGCAGCAAAAGTTACTTTCCGTCAAAAAATACAAAGGAGTAAAAACACCATTTAATTCAAAGTTTTTTTTTAACTTTCTTATTATCTATAAGAATTTTTATTTTTATGGCTTTGGATAGGCTCTGAAATATGGATAAATATAATATGTCTAAATTTGATATAAGTGTCTCTGTTCAAAAGTTACAAGAAATTGAAAATGTGAAAAAATTGCAATTTTGCGGTTTTTTGAAACTCATAAGAAATCTATCGGTTCTAGAGTCAAATTGAGTTGAGATTTCAATTTAAGAGAACCGATTACATAAGAAACAATATTTTCCAATTTCTTGTAGCAACGATGTGGATTTTAAAAATTTTTCTGATTGTAGTTTCCTTGTGCAAGTCGTACTTTAGTTAAAATGCAGAATAATAATAATTATTGGCGTTTTATCGCGATTTAATTTTCGAATTGCTAAACTGAATCCAATTTCAAGCGTTATCTCTTCAATATTCCCATTCCAAAATTTCGCAGCAACAATTGGACGCGGTTTCTGAACGTCCGCCAATCATCTTTCCACTCCGTAGTCACTGAACAAAACCTCGATATAATCCCGGCAATGAACTTTGATTAAACCTTTAGTCCAGCTTTGGAACGGCATAAAGCACCTTGATAAAACCGTCGAGGGCTTAGATAAGGGCGACCAAGGGAACCGGGCCGGAGTGGACGCGCCTATTTCCAATTGGAGCGACGCCGGGCGTCGGTAGCACAGGTGCTGATCACCTGGTCTATCGATTATTGCCCCCCGTCAATATAATTAAACTTACACATGCGAGCAGTAAGTTTCGACCAATTTGGCTGTTCGGCGCGCCCTCTAGGGAACTCTAGATCCACTGCTCCTCACAAAACTACTTACAAGCCCGCGACGAGCTCGGCTTCCGGTGTCGTTACTGGATTATCATTGATCACCATACAAATTGCGGACTTACTATCTACACATCGACGACTCCAAGAGAGAGGGCAATCTTCCCTCTAAAAATAAAACGGGGCGAAAGTCGCTGGTTTTACATCGGAGGAAGACACGATTAACCGGATTAATCGCCAAACATAAACAAGAAGCCTTCCAGAGTGAATGGAAATTTAACAGCGGGGCGTTGTTTACGTTGAGCTTCAGAGTGTTTTGGTGGTTGGTAATCCTGCGTTTTACTGGCTTCTAGCGGGCGCTTTATGGGGCCATGAAAATTATTTTTTGCGAACAATAGCTGTGACGCCGGTTCCAAGTAAACAAATAAAAATTACTGCATATTGGTCCTAAATCGACGCAACATCAAAATTCTATGAGGGGTCTCAACTTAAAATGGCCCACTACTGAATACGTGAGCGGCATCGGCCCGGTTCCTCCTCGTCTCTTCTCGCAGCGATGCGTCTTCCTGACATCCACAGAAACTTGTTCGCAATCTCCTGTTCTGGAAGTAGTTCAGATGCCAATTAAAAAAAAAATCAAATTGAATGAGATCCGTAGTTTCAATTTAGTTCAGGCCCGTTCGTCCGCGCCCGAGGGTCAATTCAATTAGGACGAATTATGTTTGGCAAACAATGGCGCGAGTTCGCTTAATTGCTATTTTAGGCGGTCCACAATTTGAATAAATAATTATTTGAACGCGTTGGACACTTTGATGGTAATTCGCGGCATGACGAATTTAAAGTTTCAACGTTGCGAGATGGCCGGAATTTTTGGCCGGGCCAAAATGTTACTAAAAACTTCAATTCGGGCAATTCTCCCGAGCCCGCTAACAATTTAACTATTTATATTTTGTAACTGAATTTCTGATTTACGAGTCCCGGATGATGACACGTGTTTTTTGCGAAAAATTCCGAAATTAACGCAAATATAAACAAGGTTTTTAGTGAATGAAATTCGAACAGGGAAGGGTAATAAAATATTAATGCCATGCCACGAGGAGAATTTGAATATGTTATGTCTCATACCTGGAACGTTCCTTCGGGAATATTATATTGCCCCAGGTCATGCGACTAAGACTGCAACCCTCTATATCTCTTTCCTGCAATATTTTGAGATAAATAGCGTTTCCTGCAATACGGTGCCTCGCACCCAAGTTGCTCAATTAACGCAAGTTTCGAAACAGTTTGTGATAATCTTGGGTTTAATTTAGTGGAAACTGCTATCCCATCACTGTCAAAAGTCGTCAAATACCTGTCGCTTCTCGTAGAATATCCGCCAACATTTGCCTAGTTAGCAAAAGTTATGAGAAAATATTTCTCGATGTGGCAATTTAGAAATGTCGCGGTTTTAGCGCTTTCTGTCTTCGTGATGGTAGGGGTCGTTGAAGATTTCTTTTACCGTAAAACGCTACTTACTACAATTCCTTCCGATAAAGTTTTATCAGGATTCTCCCTTAATCCGGAGCCAATACAAAATTCTTTGCGAGATCCTTTGAACAACTGCCCGACTCGCCAAGCGTGCACTCCCTTGCATTGGGTACAGAATGAGTTTGGAACCTGTCCGCTTTAACGGAATATTTTCCTCGACTGCACGAGAACTGCCAAATGAAGGTTGATCATCGAAACAACCGGAGAAGCAATCGATACGAGGAGTATTTGATGAAAAAGGGAAATATGGCGAAACTAACAACCCTCTTCACGTAAAAAAATGTTTTAACAGAAGTTAATGTTTCCTCTGGAAAGTTTAATGTCGGAGGTTGATGGAAGGACCTGCGTTGCTCTTGACCCACTAATAATTTTCCGGCATCATTTCAGCCGCCCTCCGCCCTAAAAGGAGTTCACCAGGATCAAAGAACTCTATTTCGCGGTCGGTTCTTTCCCTCGCTCATTCTCGCAATCTTCTCTGTTGTTCCTCGAGCAGACCGGCCAATTCATCACGTGCTCTTTCCTCCTGAAAATATTATTACGATATTGATAAATCTGAGCAGGCCGTATAAAACATCCCCGGTTTCCGTGTATTGTGCAGATAAGATAAAGCGATTTAGCGAGAGGTGAAGCAGCAAATGTAATAAAGCACAGCCGCCGCACGCATCGCGACGCCCCCGACCTTGTTATACGTTACGAGAGTCAGTTGTTTTTCAGACGCGTCGTGTAATCTGTTTAGAGATCCCAGCTGCCGCCGAAATGAGATATTCCAAATACTCCAAAGGATAATATACGATTTAATTTAATTTGATTCGCACCGAAAGTTTGCCGGCACTTCTCGCCGGTCCCGATCGCCTTAATAACCTGTTAAAAGTTCGAACTCGCGTTGAATAATAAACCGCCTGTTACTCGCGATATAGCGGAAATCGGGCAACTTGTCGCAATTGGAAAAGCGCCAAAATTCGGTAACGACCGGATCGCGTGTCTTTGACAACAGCAACATCGAATCCACGGCAAAAAATTTCTAGGATAGAATTAACAAAAAGTATCCAAAGATAGGTTTTTGTCTAAGAGGAAGAAAAATATATTTTTTTAAATTTTGGCCCAAAGTTCAATTTTCTAACGGTAAGTTCTCGAAGGAAAATGAATTTTTCGAGGCGGAGTCTCGATGAATTTTATGGGATCGTCGACTTCGGTTTAATAATATTTCGTGTCAAACGTGAGAGAAACCGGGCGGGGCGCGGGTATTTACCGAGAAATAATTACCGCCAGATCGAACTTCGTGATTGATGTTCCTCTGGGGATTGGTTTCCACTGGGGCGCGACAAGAAAGCGATACAGTAAGATGTGGCTCGTTTAGAAAAGGCTCGGGCTGATTTCATTTCTGCACCCCACACCGTTTTTAATAATTCCAAGGCAGAAATTGATACTCTTCAAGAAGAAATCCCCAAGTAACCTGATGGCATCAAGACCGAAAAATATTGAATGAACGATTACTTATACTTACCTACCGATATATTATGTTGAGCTCTCTTAATTAGTACTTGGTATGAGAGATTCTGTATAGATCCAAGTCACAAGATAAAGCAGCTTTTGTACGTCGTCAATTCTAGAGCTTAGTGGGCCGTTTTGAAGAATTATTGTTAAATTTTAAGAATCTTTATTCTATTATTCACTTTGCACTCAGCCGAGTCACGTTGATTTAAGATACGACCGCAATTGCCTATTTCATTTAAAATATTTTAGAGCCGGCTTACTCAAAATAATTCACTCTACTTCAGCCCTTAAACCAGGGCCGCGCAATTTATGGCATCAATTTGAATAAGTCTAGACAGTCCTGGACTCAAGAATATCTCATTTTACCTTCCTCCCAAAGATTCCTTCTAATTGACCGAATCTGACTTCGGCCGCTGTAAAACAATTTTATTTTTGACATCGTCGCAATTAGTGATTGAAGCGTCGGTGTAGGTACCGGTTTTCGTCAGACAAGAGGCATAATTGTCCTCAAACCAAGAACAAGACCCTCTCTCCTCCCAGCTCTCCCACACCTTTGACCAGCGGTGGTGTAAGTGGACCCGAACCGATCTGGAACGGCGTCGTCAATTGAAATTTGCAAACCTCTCGCCGCCTTTGTCGGCCTCGCTGACCGGTCTCTCTAAAATTGGCTGCTTTGACTCCGTTATCAGCAAATCCCGTCCGGAATTAAAGCACTTTAACGATTTCAATTTGTTTTTGTTTGGACACTCTAAAATTGGGTTTCTTTGCAGGTTCACCGTCAATCGGAATGGCGACGTGAAGAACTCTTCAGATTTTCAGGTAAAATGCATGTTGTTGGCGCGTGAAGTAGGTCAGTTGATTTGCGGCAATGTTGTTCTAGTGTGGAATAAAGTTGTTGAATTGTCGAGAGATTGGAGATTTGCAAATTAAACTCGACGAGTCTCGCTTTGCCGAATTATTGACGCTGAAACTAATTTCGGGTCGCAACAGTTGCAGAATCAAAAGTTTTTCCCGGATGAAGCTAAAGTTTTAACAATAGAGGTGAAACCGGATGTATCTGGCCTGCAAAAACCTTTTAACGAAGGCAAAAATCCCTTTACAAAATTAAATTCGAAATCAAGCTAGTTGCCAAGTTTACCCTTTTTTATTTAGTCGGTGAAAAATTCTTGTGTGGACACTGGAAAAGTACCAAGAGCTGTTGAGTTTTTCAATTTTTTCCGCAAACTTGACACCGAACCAAATTGTTTGTTGTTAGAACGACAGGATCGGCATTTTCGCCCAGCGTTATGTTGAAGGAAATATCCTCACAGTCGAAGCGTTTTACTTCGCACAAAATTTAATGCGATTTGCTCTTCTTAGTAGAGGTTCTCTTTCGGAAATTTCCAAGTAAATACTAAATCGCATTATGATTACGCGACGGCACACATTTATGTTGAATCCAGCTATAAAAACGTGCCAAATTTATTAATGACGCGAAAACTTTATCCTCGAGTTTCATCGGATTTTTTCTGAAAATAAAACAACTTTAACTGTTTACAATGCCCGGGGTTAAATAAATGAGAAACTTTTTCAACGACCCAAAGCGAGTGGCTAGCGTTGCGATTCAGTATTTTGTTAATTCTGGAAAATTTGCATGTAATATGTCAAATCCGGCGTTTACTGCACCTCAGGGAACGCAGAGCTGGCTGCAAGATTTGTTCGAAAACGGGATTGTCGGAAGTTTCGTGAAAGTTGAAAAACATTTTTCATCCAGATGCGGGGTCGAAACTAGTTTTTTCAATTTCGATATTGCTAAACTTTCGATCTTGCAAGAATTTACATTTTTTATTTTAAAGACGCCGTCCGACTGAATTACGAGAGTTTGACGGAGTTGGAGGAGTTGTAATTTTTGCGTTCACTAGAAAAGTTTCCAGAATTTGTTGCACATTATTTCTTCCCGGCTTCGCGGGGATCATTTGCGCCGTAATCATTATCTGAGAAGAATTACGATTTAGCCGCAAACTTTGCGAGCCTCTTCATTATAATTCAATAAAAAATCACACATAAACTGTTCTTTTTGGCAAGGCGGCTTTTCACACGGAAAATTTGCACTTTTGCAACTCGAGAATTTATTACCGGAAGCTCGACCTTTTTTTAGTTTAAAGTTTCAAACAAAGTTTAAGAATTGTAAAGATAGCTAATGTCTCTGCAAATATTTTTAGTTTCTTACATAAACGGTTATCAATGGCTCTTCTAAATTTTAACAAAAAATAGCGAGCTTCCAATTTTTGAACAACACATTTTCGGGTCTTGCAGTTGATTGCAAGCCTTGGGACGACTAATTCAGAAAATAGTTTAAATATTATTTGGCAATTCAGCTATTTTAATGGCCGTAATCGCGCTACAGTCACGGGTTAAAAGTGCTCAACAGAAATTGGCGCAATTCTAAATTTCGGCCGACATTCTTCTCGGCGTGGCGCGATCCTCTTATGCCGGGAGTAAGTAGGACCAAAAGCGAAGTCGCGGCCTTGTCGAGCAAATTGGTAGCTATCAGCTTTCGCTTTCTTCCACCTTCACAGCCAGACTCGATTGTCAGTCATCCTCGAATCTGGATTTGTATGCTGCAGCCATTACCTCCTTGTTATCTCGCACATAACGAGAATGTTCTGTCAGGCAAAACACGTCGATGATGGCAAACATGACGTTGCGATGGCGAAAAAACACCAGACGCAGTTATTAAAGTCTCGTCCGGCGCGATAAAAAAACACTAAAATCAAAACATCCCTCTGTGTGTGTGCGTTTTCTCGACGACGCCCACGTTGTATATTTACAATCGATCGGGGTGAAGACGTCCGGAATATAAAGTTTTTCGATAAAGCACGCGAGATAAGCGCCCGATGTGGATACTTAACTATCCGGAATCGGAACTGACGTAGAGTTTTTAACGTTGATGCGACATGAGTGTATTAAAAATGCATTAGACGAGCCCAGGACCCGGATTAAATTTAATCCGGGAGTAAACGTATGCTACGTTTTTGGCATACGTTCTTTGTTATCCGGGATTAGGGATGGGAGAAATTTTTTTTGGCGGAAGCGCAGCTCTATTGCTTCAACTGGACCTGTCAATTTTTATTGCGAAAAAACAGATGCTCGTGTCGTTTCCGGAAGTGGCACTTTCATCGACGAGTAGCACCTTCGATGTGGAAGTTGGAAAATCCCTTTGTTCCGCACGCTCTACCGGTGCTGTAAATTGTTAGGTTGGCAAGAGGGTGGTTTTACAAAAATAAGTTACGTGTCTACTTTTTGATGTTCAGAAGAAATATAATTTTGTTGTCCGGATTAGGTATTTGGATCGATGGACTATTTGCGTAACGCCTACGTAGATCGGCCGCGTAATGGGTTTATTTGGTATCATAATTTGGGTTTGATGGGTCGAATAAGCGGCCATCAAATGACTAATCAATTAATTTGATTGCGCGTTCACCTGGTTAATCTTCCGGGACTGGCAATATTGTTGCAGATCGTTAACCGAAACTGCGCGAGAAGAGGAGGGTTCTGACAACAGAAATGCCTATTAAAGCATTTTATAACCAAATTTAGAAAAAGTACCTGATCCATATCAAGTATAGCCAGCCAAACGTTTTTTGACTGTTACATTATGAAATTTTTGAATCGTTCCATAATGGTTACAAGTTGATAAACCTAAGCTTTAATCTCAAGGTAGTTGTTGAACCATCATAGAAAAGTTAGTAACTATTTAAATCTTCCAGTATAAAAGTCGTTGCCTACAATTGTATTTTTTTATTCCCCTTATTCTTCGAACAGGCTTTAATCCAATATTTGTATCCTTGACGAAGATATCTTTAATTGGATGGCAGTGAATGACAGTGTATTAAGTATCAGCACGATGAGCCTATTTCGGTATTGTTAATTATTTTCCGGCCTTTGGCGTTTCGTGCTATTAAAAGAATTCCCCGGAGTCAGCGTTACGTAAAATGGACCTACAAACTTTTTTCATGCCACCAGGGACATGGAATAACAATTGCTTGCTTGATGGTGCAAATTTCTCTGTTGCTTGCACCATTTACGTTTTAATGAAATTCGTTAAACATTAAAAGCAGCCGTAACAGTTTGGCTACGTTACAACTCCTTATTTATAGCTTTAATAACGTTTCAGAATTCGACCAGGACCAGTTTTATAGTTTTTGCTAATTTTTGTCAAACCGAAAAAATCGCATTAACTTTTTTCTTCGCGGTTTATGTTAACACAACATTAACTTCGGACATTGTGTCGCTATATTTTTCTCTATTTGGTTTGCCACCAGAACATTTTTTTTAGTTGATATCTTATCTACTGCGAAGTTTTTTTTCTGCTTCTTCAACAGCTTCTTACTGATTCGTGTGCTTGTTGGAAGCTTCTAGGGACCGATTTGTGTTATTTGTGCCATCCGCTCCCGCCGAGATTTACTATTGATGAGCTAATCTTATTGGTGAATTCAAAGTCGACTTTATTGAAGGTGATTTATTTGTAGTTTCCCAGTTTCCCAATTTTCTTTTCCGAAATTTAACCTTGCAAAAGCGTGAGTATTCCGTTTCGTCGCTAATTCAATCTTTTCTTAGACCTGTCGTCTTGACGTTAAATTTAAAGTCGATTTTTATAAAACCTCCTTAAGGCGTAAGCCAATGGCAGTAATGTTAGAGAGTTGTTTAACAATTTCTAATAATTTTCTGCTAGTGTTTTTGCTTCCTTCTGGTATCACGTTCTCTTAAAATTGTAAATTAACCTGGGGCCTTACGTTATTATTTATTTCTCTCTTTCATTTTCTACGACCTTCTTAACGGCTAATGACTACTGCTCATGTCAGCCGAAGTAGTTCGTTTAACAATCAGAACAAGAAGACTTGGGGGGAAAAGATCAAATGCTTTAGCCTCATAAGAAGTTGGAAGTAAATTAAACTTTTATGGATGTCGGGAAGGGAACAAAATTGAAAAGCAATAAAAAAGTTATCGGTCCTATTGCGATTAACGTTTGGATCAATCCGTTGCAAAGCACTTGTGTCCTTGTGAAACAGCTCCAGCTCCAAACACAACTTTAATGACCGCTGCAGTTATCATCCGGTTTAGAGCTGCGGTAATTAACTTTACACAGTAGACGGGTACCTAAACCTCCAGACCGTCTGTATTATTACACCTGCACTCCCTCAATATTTAGGTAGGTTAAAACCCAGAATCCCACCCCTGCTCTCATCTTTAATAATAGATTTCATTGAGGATCAACAATTGAAAGTTTGAAGATTAGTTTAAAATTTTTACAAATAACACGAATGCAACTGCTCGACTGCGAAGATGACACAAATAGAAGGAAACGTGACCCACAGACCTTTCGAGTGATCGAATAAATTTCGACTCGGTTCAAGTGGCCTTTTACAATGCGACGCCGTTATCGGGAATTACCGACGGCCATTCGAGAAATGCGCTTCTGAAGGGACAGCTTTGAGTCGTGACATTCTTTGTATATTTCATGATTCCCAACACCGTGGACTTGTAACGTACCAAATTTCGTGTCTCCGTGGAACGAGCGGCGAATGTTAAAAATTAATATCGGATGCCCCCGAGGAATCGCCCTGAAAGCTTGGGCGCCTCTGCGACCCTATTTGTCAAACATTTCAAAAGTCGCCCCTTGTGTTTCCGCCTCCAGGGCGATTGAAATTTAAGACCTTCAGCAGATAGTCAATATTAGGTAAAAGTACTTGGATCAATTTAATTGACATTCTTGGATCGATTTAGTTTTTTCAAGTAGCTAATGTTAAACATAGACCATTGGTCTTGGAAATTATTGCAAATGGAAATTAGAGCAATTTTTCACCACAACGCGTGTATTTAAATGGTTCCTTTTATAACTTCCATTACGGGACACGCAATAACGCAAGCGGAGGGTGTATTTCGAGACCAATAAATTTGGCTCTAATTCAGTCAAAAATTGTGCGGAAGTTATTTAACGCAAAAAATAAAAATTGTCAACGGAAGTTCAAAGTTCGGGAGGCGAAAAGTTTTTCAAATTCGCATTTATCACAAATTTGGCGGGAAGAGTTACGCGGTAAAGCACCGAAAGGATTTGCAAAAAGGACCTTCGGGTTCATGTAGCTCGCTACTTAACGCTTGGATTCCCAAGATTGCAATTTTTCACAAAGCGTCCGTTTCACCAGTGCAATGATTTATATTCTGGGAATGATTTACGCTCTCGGATGTTCCGTGATATATGGTGGAGGCGCCGCCTGAAGCCGCTTTAACGGTAGATGCACTTATAGAATTAAGCTCCAAGTTCCTCACGCAATTCTCGCCGAAACTCCGGCAATCCAAACTCTTAATTTAATGATTTTGCAAACGACTAAACTAATACTTCAATTTCGACGCTGCGATTTCGCTTAATGCTCCCAGGAATTATTTCTGCTGTTGCAGCCAACAATAATAACGTTGTTGTGTCTCATCCAATCCGTGACGCTTCCATAATACGATCATAATAGAGTTCGTTACTCCGTTCTAATGTCGTTACATTATTCGCTCCGGTTGACATTGTTTTGACGTGGCAAGCAACCAACGTTGTCTGTTCATTACCTAACGTCCCATCCAAGACTTCCGATCTTTGGACACCGGCGCCACGAATTCCGCAACGTCAAACTCCAAAGTCAGACCAACAATTTCGCAACTTCGCACGAATTAAGACCCGATCAACATCCGCCGTATATTCCAACTGGGAAGATTACGACCGATCTGTACGGCCATCACGTAATTTTCGATCTGCGAACTCGATTACTCACAATTACAGCAAAACCGGAAACGTTTCTCGCGCGGCGTCTCGAATCGAAATTTGTTTTTTTCTTCTTAATGGTGGATGTTCTTCTTTTCGGCACGTGAAGAGCACCGGGAATTCGAGAGGGGGTCAAGAATAAGTTATGCGTTGAACGGAAAAATGCTAATTAAGCAAATTCGATTGCTGGGGTTTAGGGGCTTTAATTGACGGGAATTTATTTTCGTTGCTTCGGACGAGTAATTGAATTATTTCGCCTACTTCTGCAATCGGAAAGTGGCGTAATTAAACTTCGTGTTTGGGTAATTAAGGCGGTTGCTCGGGAATCGAGGCGGCGGACCGTGTAGTTTTATGCAAATCGGAAAAATTTCTTGCTAAAAGTCATCACAGGGCGGAGATGCGTCGAGAAACAGCTGAATTCTTTGGCGTTACGGCGAAATTCCTTTTGGCTTGAAACAGGCATTTATTGATTGTACTTCTAACTATTTGGTAACTACGTAAATAAAAAGCATAAGTTTTAAGAAATAATTAAAGCACTTAGTTGCAAAAATTGTTAACGTTTGGAGTTTGAAAACTGAGAAACGACCATCAGCACTTCAGAAGTTAATTCAGGCTAGATTTTGACTCAAGAACTTTAGAGCTTATTTGTGAAATTGTTTCTTGCATAGCAAAGATCTTTGAAATTTTGCCTGAAATGATTTATTTTGAAGCCCTCATACGCAGGAATGGATGTAATGTCAAAAATTAAGAGGTGCTATTCAAAATTTTAAAGTAACTTTGAGCCAGGAGGTAGATCTACAATTTAATTAAAGTTAGTTTTAACTTTTCCATTTAAAAGCAAATCGTTGTGTTTTTGACTATGGAGTCCACCTCATGCTTGGTAGTTATTGAGACTGCCTGAGTTTGAAATAAAACTCTTTTCTGCACGTACCTTGACAACAAGCCGTAAATTATTCTCTATTCAAAGTGAGCAGGAGCCGTTTTTTCTTCAAACGGTGGGATTTCGTGGAAATCGAACTCTCAGTCAAATGTCACTCTGTTGCCCTATTTTATACACATATTCCCGAAGAAACGCTTTGGCAATTTTAAGATTACATCAAACATGTTCACCTGCAACACCCGAGTAAACAGACTTTGCCATAATACTTCGTTGGAGAGTTACTTGCGTACGTGTTCTTGTTTCGTGCCGGAAAAGCGATATCAAACGGAAACGTTGATCGGCAAATGGATGATCACAAGCCATGATAAACTAGAGCAAAGTATATGAAAACAGATTTTTGACGAAGACCTTGATTGGCGAGCCCTAGATTAACGAATCGCGTGATGGAATTGTGCACAGTTGCTGAATGCAAACAATTTAACAACCTCTCGACAACGTGGCAAAATTAAGTTATTTAGAGTTATTGCACACCTGGACAGTCGTAAACTACTCCCAATTCGTCGGTCCCGTAAATTTAACGAAATACTGCTACGTGTCAATTGCTCCGATTTGAAGGTAACGAGGTCAGTTTGGCAGTTAACAATACTAAATGGCCAAACTGTTGGAAGTGGTCCAAATTACACCACCGGATTTTAACAATTGCTTTTGTTGTTGGAAAAAATACTTCGCTCTATTTCTGAACCATTGAATGTTAAAGGAGATTTTACCCGGCGCATCCGCCAAATTTGCACAACACCTTGACATGTCACAACTGGCAGGCGCTTTCGTACTCACGATTAACAAATTTTGGAACAAAAAATAGATTTTTAGATCTTTTTTAAATGTTTTGTATTTGTTTCGTGTTTCTATTTGTAGGTACCTGTCCCATTTTGTCATGCTCTGCGTAATTAAGATTCTGTCTTTAAATAATAAATAATTCTAAATTGTTCGTGTCTGAGGCCAAACGCTAAGTGCTAGAATTAATAGAAGGATAGAATTGAGGACAATTTAATTTAACATTTAAAATTTTCTGGAAATGCATGCACGCGATTTTCGAAAATACGATCGGTGCAAGCAATAAGTTTACCTGCTGCATGCCATGAATTATTCTGGGGCAATCTCCGAGATTACGCTTCATTTCTGAATTATTAAGTAAAATAAATTGGACGTTCTGCTAAGCAGGCCGTTGGGTCTGAATCGTGTGGAATAATTTAATTCCTTAAAACGTTGCAGCTGCGTTGTTTCCGTTTAATAATTTTCCATTACAAGGCCGAGATCGACGTTCGCTTAAACTTCTAAAAGAGTTTCTTATCTGCCCGTCGGCACTGCTGACGTTTTGTCATCATTAGTTGCCATTAGGGCCGGAACAACGACCCACATTTCGGTATCTCTTCTTGCCATGGCACAGCACCCATAAATAGAAAAAGAGGAAAGTTTCTCTCGGCAATTGCTAATCAGAACATAATTTAGGTCGCATTCGAAATTAATATTGTCGGATTAGGTTTTTAAACCGCGCAATTGGAGATTTAAATGGTTTTGTGCGGCGGAGTCAAACCGGTGCATTCCCAGTTTTCCGGTGATTGCCGCGAGATTCCATTAAATGGCCGAATTAAGCTGAACGATTGCGTCTGCCAGTTGCTCATTTCAAATTGTTTGTTTGAATTAATTCGTTAACGCACACACGATCGACGAATCGAATAAACTCTTTGGTTCTAAATACACAAGCTTTAATTGGATGCCGCCACTTTTTTGCTTATTCAATCCCTGGTGGACTAACATGACAATTTATTGTCATGGTTTCGGTTGAGTGCTACCACATTTCATTTCAGCAAGAATAATTGGATTGTGAAATTTCAACGGTTATTTGCGTGTCGATTCTCACCCAAGACGCATGACCGAAGGGTTTAGTGAGTTTTAGCCTAATTTTGCCCTTTGCTGATTTTTAATCCATCTTAAGTCCGAACAACCACTGATATGACAAATTGCTTGGGGTTGATTTGAAAATTAATTACACGTGCGAGGTGGTTAATGAAACCAGAGAAAAATATTCCCACATCGCCCATAAATTGCAGCCCCTTGCCCTTCTTTTTCTTTATGAAAAAGTGGCATAAATTCGCGCTGCTAAATTGCAATATGACGCCGGGAGATTAAAGCTGCTTAAAGTTGACGTGAATGTGGGCCGGGAACAATTTGTAAGATGGCTTGAGCCTCAAATTTTAAGCCATATTAATGCAAAATTGATAGCCGCACTGACCTTCACGCCCACCCCTCGAGAATCCTATCCGCCGCCCCTTCAGAGTCAATAATAAGTATCCCGGCAGCCGCCAAACATAATAAGACAACAATCCGTCAGAGCGGGATCACCGTCGACGCGCAAGCACAAAATCGCAAATTAAAATTAATTCCGCCAGAGATTCACCCTAATCTGATTTTCATCAATCATCTCTCAGAGTGTTGTACAAATAACAAGGAACGGAACAAAGATCACTCTCCCAATTTGGTTGAGAAGTTTGCTCTCGAGCGTTACGTTTCTTGAATTGTACTTTGCTCAATTAAGTTGAGGTTTCGCATCGCGGGAGACGCCCGAGAGAGCTTTCGACGTTCCTATGAGCCGGATAAGGGTTATGGCCGGAAGTTACTTCGGGTTACTTCTACCTACATCGCGAGCTGTCGACGCAGACGTGTCCGAGCTGATCAAACAGTTCGACTGAAAGAAACAAGACAAGGTCGGGCAGTTCTCGCTTTCTAAACTCCATATCGCAAAACTTCAAACGAATTGAGATCGGAATGATCGAAATTGCATTGGATGGATCAATCCGGCTTGCAACTTCACCTGGCTGACTTGAACCAAATGCAATTTTGGCGGAGGCGCCGGGAGAATCGCACACTTTCTACTCCCAACTTAAATCTATTACTTATTTTATTGAAAGCTAAAAATCTTATTAAACTCTTTCAACTCTTTGGTAAAAAGTAGCTGGGACAGGTGAGCAAGGCTGAGTTACGTAAAGGCGCCCAGGTCATGATTCGAATTCATTACGTTTTATGAGACATTAAACTAGCCATCAAAGAAAGTACTCGAGCTTATTTCAGCCCTCTCTTCGCGTTCGTTACACTCAATTTAACTTATTTAGCTTGATATTGTTCTGACTTCTCACCATTAAGATCTCTCGCCTAGCCTTTCTCGCCGCCCCTAACTCATATTTAGAAATGAAATTTGCCGCGAAATTGGCACATTTTCGTCAGGTTTCCGCCCGCACATTCGGTTCGTCATTGAGGAAAGAATTAACTGCCCTTTTGTTTAAGGACGGCGTGCAGTTTATGTCGCGACCTCCGAACTAAAGATAGACATCTCCAATTTAGTTGTTTGAATCTCGCTTACGTAAAATACAGTTATTGTTTCCTGAAGCAAATTACGTTGGCGTGACCCGGTCGGTCTAAAGTTTCGGTCTTAAGTAGATTAAATTTCCAACGTGCACCAAATGTTGCCTTTTATGGATTCTCTTCTTGAATATGCTGGGATTTTATTGCGAGATTTACCGTTATTTTTTTGCCAAATCCCGGCGACATTTTAATTTCTCGATTTGGAAGCTTGCCAAAAATTATATACCGGCCTGCCGCGAAATGGGGGAGACTTGGTGACTGAAAAGAATTCCGGCCTGAAACGTGTGGCTTTTGCTTCGCTGAATTTAATGAAATTAGTCTCGGATATTTACCGAAGCTCGTGCAAGCTCCAGACGTCGCTTACGTATAAAATAAGTATATTGGACGATTCTGACATCAACGTCAAAATAGCCGGAAAATAATTCAAAGTTATACATTTAATATTTGTTTCATTTCTGTAATCAGATATTTTTGCTTCATCATTGATTAATAAATATGCGTAACGATATGCTACGTTACGGATGCGGGACATACATAAATTCTTAACTAGAAAATACTTAGCTTTTTCTAATATGCTCAATCGACGTAAAATCAAACAAGGCTCTTGCGAGAAAGCTCACATTATAACTTTTAATATTTCTCAATCTCTTGTAAAACTTATTAACAAATCCTTACTTTGACATGATAGCTTTGTTCTGCTTCAGAAAACTTTTGTCATCTTGAGCGAATGTTATTCAACCGTTCTTCATTAAATCGCACGCGTATCTACACAAATCGCTGCCAAAACAGTTTTATTTGCTCTCTGTATTTTATAAACATTTAGACGTTTTTTAGAGTGTATTGCTGCCGTGTTAATTTACGTATTAAAGTTTACCCCCAGGTTTTTTTTGCTCCTTTTCGTTGTCGCTTTTACGTTGCCGGTTAATCAAATCCGATCGCGTGCCAAACCAAACTGGAAGGTGATTAAATTTATGATTGCACGTAGTGACGCTTTCGCTTTTTTATTTTCTTCAAGAACCCGGTAATTCGCCAACTTATCAACAATATTCACATTTATTTTCTTAACTTTGAGTTGTTAAAATTTAATTTCAAATTAACGACACCACGAGTCCAACTATACGATCGAATATTTACTTTACATCGAGATGTTAAGGCTTAATATTGTTTTGGTGGGTAGTTTATTTTTCTGAATTCTGATAAGGGTCCGCTGTTGCTACCCCAAACTTTTTGCGATTTTTTTGCCGGGCAGCTCTATATTTAACCCAGCTCTCGCCGAAGGTGTAACCGATCAAAGTGGTAGTCTCGCCGATTTTTTCTTCAATCACTGTCACGAGATCCACCGGAATCTACGTCGCAATTTTCAAAATATTCTCTTTTTTCGTATTGTTAATTCGAAGATGCTGGTCATTAAATGTTCGTTTGGCCTGAGCGTCGTGGCGAAATTGCCTCCACAAAAATAAAAAAAACCCTTTTATTTCCGGCCGTCGACATTGAAACTCTCCTGCGAAGACGCCCGGCTGGAGCTTCTTGTCGAGCCAACTCGACCGGCCTTAAGGGATTTAGCAAGACCTTAAAAGGTAAAACAAATTTCGTAGTTTGCTTGGGATATGCACGGCGGGGCCAATCCTTACAGTTTAATTTTACTTCAGCAAAGTCTGTTTACTTGGACGACTCCCGGCGGCGGCGGAGCTCCCCCAAGCACGCCAGGTGGACAATTCTGATCTCACTCAATAATTTATTTCTGGACACGCTTTCAATTTTGACGTGATCGCAATTTAGAAGAGATACAGGAGATAATTGGGCTGGGAATTTAAAAGGAATCTAGCAATTTGCAGGAGCGCAAGTCAGAACGCCGGCTTCAATATCGTTTCACTTGTGTGTTTTAGAGGAGGTGAGGGTCGAACAACTGGCAAGTACAACAACAAAATTGACGTTGCAGTACATTATTTGATAATTGAGCTGTTGCAAAATTAAAAATTTCAGAAAATTACGTATCCAAAGTTACACTTATTTGGCGAAATATTTCTGACTGCGAGGACGTGAGGGGCGCAGCGCTGATTTTTTTAAAGTCAACATATTGAACTTCCGGTTTTTTAACACACCCACATGTTATAATTGGGGCTTCAGAACTCGAAGCAATTTCTATACCTGAAACGGACTAATATCGCGTCGTTTCCTTGGAGAATGGAGGAGAAATTATCAAGGCTCGAGGAGCGCAATTCTTCGGCGACGTTGCCAACATCAAACGATCAATCTCGCCCAATTTCATTTAAATAATCCGAAAACTTAATTAGGCGTATGTTTTTTTCCTTCCCAACGATCACCCGGGTAATTTCGAAACTCCATATTGACGTGGCGCTTATTGCGTCGCGGTTTTATTCCCATCTGAAAACCCAATAAGTGTATTCCAATTCAGTTAGCTTCGCCAGACGTTTAATTAAAGCGTAGAGATGGAAATAAATCAGGGAGAAGTTGCGTGTGCTTTGAGGGTCGGCAATCTTAATGATCAGAAGGTAAATTTTATCTGAGAAATTAATTAAAGTGAAGGCGCCCTACTCGTGTCCAAGGCGGTACCTAGAGAACAATGAAAGAAATAATCATCGGGCGCCAAAAGCACCTGCTTCAGACGGGGCGCGCACCCCGTAATTGCTTCGTTCTGATAAATCATGTTAAGTGTTTTTACTCTTTTCGTTAACTAATAAAGTTGGAGAACAATTTCGAGTTATTGGAAGTTTTGGAGCAATTGAAGGCAGTGGCCGTAATTATTGCGTTTACGTGCAGATTCTATTTTGAAATCAATGAAAAAGAGTTGGCAATTGTCATTCTAATGCAATTAGAATAACTACTCGACAAATACTCGCCTCTTCGAAAAAGAATTACGGACATGAAGAGACCGAACATTATGGGAAAATTAATTAGACAATAAAAATTAATAAATTCCATCAATGCCTTAATCTATCATTCAATGGGTTTTACGTTGATATTTTAAACAAATTTGAAGACACCATCCACTATTTGGTGGATGCGCCGGGTGAGAGCCAATTATTGTTCCGCTAACGTAAATCTGTCAAAATGAAAGAAAACTAATTTTCCACTAACTGATTCCTCACATTTGTTGTTTCAGGAGCTCTAGCAGCGAGTTAAAAATAGTTATTGCTGTCGGTCTTCGATTTGTTCGTCTTTCCTCCAGGATATTTCCTGACGCAAGGATTCGATCAAGATCGTTGAAAAGAAATGACATTTAAAATTGGAATGTCTTGTAAAAGCGACGAAACACGATGCCGATGTCGGTTGATCCCTTATTTCTTTATTTCAATTTCAAAGTTTGGTTGGGATCTCGATAACGAATCCCAATAGCTGCCGTCCGCATGCGACGGTAATGCTGAAAGATGTCTCTGTAAAGTTTGATTCTCCGCCAGAGGCTTTCAAAACTTTTATGACAGTTAGTAGAAGATCGGTTCTATTAGAAAAAAAGGTCAATTTGAGCGCTTCGTTGAAGTAACGAACTCTTTTGGTTTCAGGGTGTTAGCGTCGAGGCCTCGTCATGCTGCACCGAAGCACGTCGTCCCGCCGTCGCCGGGCGTCTCGTAGCGCCGCCTCTTCCCCCCAAACTCGGGCCCCCCGGTCCGCCGCCACCAGTCCCGGCCGCCGCGCCAGCATCGCCGTCTCTCCCGTCGACAGCGAACGGGCCTCCAAAACCATGTTGGCCCCCGAAAAAAACCGCAGTCCCCGCCACAGCATCATCCCCGACATCTCCCTCGACACGCAATCCTTCCGAGACAATTACGGCCCCGAAAATTCCGGCTCTCGCAGCCCCCGTCACAGTCTTGTTCCCGACATGTTAAGTCCCCGCAACAGTTTAGTCCCTGACGCTTCGAATTTTAGAAGTCCTCGACACAGCTTAGTGCCAAACGACGCGTATTCGCGAAGTCCCCGTAACAGTTTAGTGCCCGATTCCGCGTTGAGTCCTCGCAACAGTTTAGTGCCGGACAATTTCAATCGCAGTCCCAGAAACAGTTTAGTTCCCGAAATTAGTAAAAGTCCCAGGAACAGTTTAGTGCCGGATTCATCGCGAAGTCCCCGACATAGTTTGACGCCGGAGAACAACAGCGGGTACGGATCAAGATTGAACTTGGCACCGGAATACAACCGGAGTCCCCGGAACAGTCTCGTTCCCGAAACCAGTAGGCAACAGCGACAATGTTTGACGCCATCGGAATCGATGACTTGGAACAATGGACAGGACGTCCGGATTCCGGAAGGAAATAGAAGTCCTCGAGGCAGTATCGCCCCGGAAAGTTTGTGCGTTAGAACGAGTCCACGAGGTAGCATAGCCAGCGAGTATTTGAGCGACAGGAGTCCGCGTGGCAGCATCGGCCCGGAAAGTTTCGAAAGTAGGAGTCCTCGGGGTAGCATCGCCCGAAGTACGTTGGCTACTGACGAATGCGGACGAAGTCCTAGGGGGAGTTTGACGTTGACTTTCCAAGAGCCGCTCGCTAATGAACGACGCGCTAGCGCCGATAATCCTTCCGGTGAGTAATCGCGACAGACAAAGGGATGCGTGGGTGATGATATTACCGACTGTAACTTTGGGGAGGGGTGTTAAGTTCTGAAGGCAATTCGCGATAAGGGAAGGGTTACCTTTTCTGTGTCAGGTCTTGAGACAAAGTTAGGTTCTGCGAGTCAATGTTTTGACGTTACAATGACGAGGCATGGAAGTGACTGTGAGCAAAACGGCCTACGGATTCGGTTGGAAAATGTTTCCAAACAAACAGATTGACAAGTTGTAGTTTAGCGAGTCGCATGTTATTGACTAAAAGGGGAGGATTGCCGCAACTTGAGGGGCGGGATTAGACCACGAATTTGATACTTACTGTTCAGAAGTTGAAAACTTCACAAACAGTTTGAAATTAAGCCTTAGACTATTAGGGTGCTGTTGCACAAGTTTTGACAACTATGATTAGCTAAAGAAACAAGCATTTTAAAAATGGAATAAAATTTTTGACGATATTTCTCTAATTGGAGATCGTGAATTTAAATTATTTCTCCTGCTTTGTGTTGTAAGATTTTGATGGTCATGCGAAAATACATAGAAACTTGCTACCTACTTCTAATTTGAAGTCTATTTTTAGCAACAAGTTAGCAATTAGTTTCACTTTAGTCAGAAAAGAAACGCTGTCTTCTTACAAAAATGAAGAAGAACTTTCAACTTTCCCCGTTACGATAATTATTTACTCATCCAGTTTCGCGTCTTGTTCAATACGTTGCCGAGATAAGTGACGTCAGAATTGCTGAAAGAGATAAATTTGAAAGAATGTTGGCTTAAACGTCTCGCTAAAGATGGAACGACGAGGTTTGGATGATGATAAAACATTCTTGGGAGATTGATTGAGTGCTTCAAGAATATTTCGTTGTTCCCATTTATTTACCCGCGTAATACTGTTGCAACAATAGCAACACGTTACAGAATCCATGACGGTTTTACGTTGGTGCAGATGCAGGTTAAAATTACCTCGGCTGATATTTTAAACGATGAGAAATTGTACACCTTCATCAGATATTGCGTATTACGTTGGATTTATGCAAAGTTGCAGACCTGCTTTTGAGCGTGCTACATGCACCCGACTTGCTCAAAATTAATTAGCAACTCACCAACTAAAATCAACATAGAACTACATAAATACGAGCCGGAGGAAAATTGTAAGATTGATTGCTGGAATTAGGTCTGACTTCAAGTAAGAACTCAAAATAATTTGATAAAATTTAGTCTAATAGCCGTATGATACGATACTTATTTTAGTACTGATTTTAGTACTGAATCTGCGCGCGCAGCTTTTCGTCAGTTTCAGTTCCGGATTTAGGACAAGTTTGGGAATTTTAACAAGAACAAAATGCATCACTAAGCGGCAATTAAAGTCAACTTGCATACAAGAAAATAGAACAGGTTCAAATTTCTTGGATGTAGTAGCGCTAAATTTTCAGTACTGAAATCAGTACTAAAATAAGCATCGTGTCATACGGCTCTTAAATTAAAACGGGAACAAATATAATGTACACCAAATTAAACCATACATCCCTTGCACTGTCCACCAGAAAATTTAATGAGCATCAAAAAATCTTAATAAAACCCAAATTATTATACATCAGAAAATAAGAACATCACCACTAAAATAACTATGCTGCGTATTGTTTTACCATTGCTTACATTTTAAATTCTATGTCTATCAATTTTACTAAATGTTCACCAAATTTAGAACGTTCAAGTTACGCGTCCGTGCTGTAGATAATAAATATTGGCGCTATCCATTTATATTTAGTGTTTCTCAAAAAAACTATTTGTGCGTCAAATAATTATTCTATTACTCCAAAAATGGAATATGCTCGCGCATCTCTCCTTGCCGCTTGGGCTTCCAGGCAAAAGGCACGCGAAAAAAGTTTTGTACAAGGTCAGTTGAGGGCCCTGTATTTTTTTTAAAGCACTATTTGAAATTACCACTAAAAGAAGTTTTACGTTTTACATAATGCAAGCCAATTACAGCAAAGCATTTATATATTACAAAAATCAATATCTTTTTTTGTGCAAACCGCTTCTATTTTTACTCTTATTTTCCTTGCCCTAGCACATCTACATCTATAATTTTGCATAAAATTATTTACCATTTGCACAACATTTTATTGCTTGTGTATTTTTGATCAACAAATAGTATTTTTAACTGCTAAATAATATAAGACACTGTCAAAAATTAAATATCTGGGTATTATGTTAGAATTAAATGCGGAATAAAATTTGGTAAACATTTAGTATTTATGGTTAACAAAAGTTATTTTGGCGAACGAAATATATAAGATATTTGGTTGTCGCTTTAAGATTATGTATTTTCTTAATTTTGGTGAGCATTTAGTATTTTTGGGAAATAAAAGTATTTTTTTGTATGAAAATATTGGGTAAATTTGGTAGACTGTTAAATACGACCCAATTAAAATTGAGGAATTATCTTGTTTAGATCGAGATTAATGGACTGTATGATATGTGTTGGGTTTGAAAATAGAAGTGTCACCAATGTGTAGATCTTTATTGTTGTTACGATGACGTCGTCTCTATCAGAGAGCTACTTCTATAATGATTCAGAAAAGCATACGACCAGGGCGGGGGAGGTTTGTTACAGGTAGATTTCCCACCCCTACCCTTGCCTCGTGGTCCAAGTTGGGTGCAGCGTCAACAATCTAGTTTTTCCCTGCTTTATAATCACTGATCCATATGAAAATTTGCGTAAAGAATTTTTTTAATTAAAATCTTGGGGCAAGAACTTAATGATTAAATAATGCCTGCCTTATAATGACTAAAAATAAAAACCTTAACATTTTTTAATTCTATTTCAGTTTTTATTCTAACAAGTTTATGTGGGTAACCCGCGCGTCCATACGTGGCTCTATAATAAAACTTTGAGCGAAAGCCGCAATTAGACGAGATAAATTTATTACTAACAACAGGTGAGGTTATAAGTTATGGGACAAGTAAGCAAACCGGGACCGGCAATATTAAATCGTAACTTCGCCAGGCGTTCTGATATACGCTTCCAATAAACAACTTCGGCCATAACATTAACATAAAAAGTCGCAGCGTGAGTGTTAAGATCTCGTAAAAACAAAGCTGCAGTTCCCAGGCCAACTCCCGATGTAGCAGCTCGGCCCGGCATAAATTCCCGTATCAAAAGACGCAGATCATCCCCACTTAGGAAGACTTACGGCTCCCTTAAGACCGAGCAAATTGATACAAATATAGATTATGAATACGGATGGCACGAAAACGGAAGACACGCACTTAGTTAACCGCGTGACTCGTTTTTCAAGATTCCAGCCGTTAATCAACCAAAGTAATTTTTGCTGATAACCAAAAAGTGTTGAAACTCGTTCGGTTTAGTTTGAATTTTGGGGCGCGGCTCCGCCAGTGCAGATTGCAGAGGTGGAAATTTCAGTGTCATTGATCTGCATCACCATAACGCTTACGTCGGCTATCGCCATGAATAATGCAGGAACCTCGCCAATAGAAATGTTAATGTTCCTGGACTGAAATCCGCCTAGGCAACATTAAACGCGTTATTAATGTCTCAGTTTCATTTTTTGTCTTTGCAGGTTTGCGGGGTGCGGGTCGCAGCACGTCTCCGTACCGCTCCTCGTCCCGGGGCGCCGTCAACGTCGGCTACAGCGGCAATTCGGGATTCTCGGAGAGCGGCTCGAGACGAGCCAGCAGCTCGGTGAGCCAGGTAAAGTATAAGCAATTCAGCTGGCTTGACTGCTTTCGTGCATACACTCCAACTGATCTTTATACACGCGTGAATTCGCGTTCGGTTGATGCCCTTTCTCGAATACGACTAGAAAAACCTTTGCGGTGATGCGAATTCTCCAATGAATTTTAACCAGAGTCGGAGCATAAATAATTCAGGACCGGCAGGCATTGAAGGAAACATTAAAAATGACTTTTCACGCCAGAACACATGATGTTTTATTTTCGAGACGGCGCTGGATGTAAAGTGAAAAATTCCAGCGGCGCCCGGGATAAAGCTAAGTTATTCCGGTAGGGCCGCACGAACCAGGGTGTCGCGCGCCCCTTTCGGAATACCCGAAAGATAATCAACTGCACAACGGAACAGCGGCACGACGTGACGGACGTAATTGCTCATATAAATAAATAAGCACTAAGCTGCTCAGGAAGGAAATGTTGCAACTCTTTAATTTAAAATCTAAAAAATTTTTAACCCCGGCGAGCACCATTTGTAATTTTTTTAAGACTCATTTCCTGAAAGCTTGACAATTGAGAATATTTAGTAAAAATTGCGTTAACGGCACGGATTCGCCCGGCGCATCCACCATTTGCCGATTCGCCCGGCGCATCCACCATTCGTCGATTCGTCTAAGATCTCGGCATTGTTCAAAAATTAGTTTCGCATCACGCGCCATTTTACCATTGCTTCCAAAGAGGCCAGTTTCAAACCGAAAAAAAAATGTTTTCTTCAATTCCTAACGTTTCAAAATTAGCTCGCACTCGAACGTCGACTTCTTTTTCTTCTTTCTGCGTGATCTCTTCCTTTGTTGCTTTCTGGCTATGGCTTGTAGTGTTGACACGAACTGGAGGCGGCGGTATGACATTGTCTAAACCCTCACTGACAGGTGGGCCTGCCGCAGGTGTCCGGAGACGAACAACGCCGTCTCTGCGCCGACCAGAAGTACGGTGGCGGCGAGACCGGCATCGGTCTCGGATTGTCTCTAACCACGTACGGATCGGTGGCTTACCAGCTCAAGGACGCCAACTTGGAAGCTTCGGGGACCTGCGATTTCGTATGTAAAGCGCTTAGCATTGTCAACAAGACCGGTGAGTGGCCTTCCGATCATTATTTAGTTGTAACACTTGATGTGGGTGCGAAAAGGTTGAGGGGATGTTGAAGAGCAGCGAAACGTGACGAAGAAGCGAGTCAATCCGAAATCGCGAGAGACGGAGGTGCTACATTTTCACAATTAGTACTAGAAAGTTGAGATTTTTGCATTTTTCTTTTCCTGTAGTTAATCTAGCAGCAATTAAATTTTTGACCTTGCCCAACTGACAATTTCGGCAGCTCTCCGAGTGTTGCCGTAATTACCCCTCAAGAAATTTTGTGTAGCAGCCGCAGTTGGACGTTTCGATAATGGCTCGGGATGACTTGTTCGCAAATCGCGTTAATTACATCCCCGCAATGTTAGTGTTCCGATGAAGTCCTCGGCTTGCAACTAGTTGCGAAGTTACGTAGCGCACCTCCCCGTGCTCGCTGCTTGTTTTATCGATTTGCGTGTCAAAATATTCCCTTAATCTTAATTGCCTCGAATCCCTCGAGCACGTTCTAAATTTCCCTTTTTTGCAGTCGTGGTTACGGTCGTATTGGTGTGTTTATCCACTCTGCCTCTGCTAATGCTTATCATGGGTGAGTATCGTGCGCCAGGAACTGTGCGTGCCGCATGCAATCCACATCTTCACGAGATCAACCAACCCTTTCAAAAATATGCAAATTGCCCAGTTTAAAAATCACCCTCTTAAAAAAGAAAGTTTTGGTTCCGCCAGAGTTGATGGTGGTCACAGATGCGTTTCCCACTAGCGACCCGATGTTTGTTCCTAACAACTTTTAAATTGTTCCGAGAGATCCGCGTCCCAGGGTGATTTACGTAAGGTCATCCGGAATTCTCCGGTGAAATTGGACTCGGAGGTTAAACGCAATAAATAATACATCAAGAACGGTAATCCCGCGTTTCTGGGCCAAAAATCACATTTCGAAAATTAATAATTGTGTTTAGGCAACATCGTTTTGGGCCGTAATGAATCTTCTTGAAAGGAAACGCTTCAAGTTGGTGATTTTATTCGGCAATTTCTCAAACAAATTGCGGAAGGCTGGCACGAAATAGTTAAATGCATAATTTAGGCGACAACGACTGAACTGCTACGAGGCCAATTTACCAATTTCCATACTAAATTGGCCGTGTAACCCCCCAGATTGGAAATTGATAAAGGCACATTCGCAAGACCCAACAGAACACACGACCTTAAACGGTTACGTAGCTGTGGAGGAACGAAACTCTGGAGTTTAAAATTACTGAATAATTGTTATTGAGATTGTTGGAAACACCGTAGTTCCATTTACGAGTCGCTGTATGCATAATTGAGGGATGTGGAATGTAGGCGAGAGTATAACACCCTTGTTGCCGCCATGACAGAAAATGTTGTTGGGATTTAAATTAGCGGTCAGACTGGTCGGATGCTACCTAACTAATTTATTAACGAATTTAGCGAGTCTTCAATTATTCAGGGCAATCGAACTTTGCTTTGTGGAGACCGTCAAAATTTTATAACTCAGTTAGTTAAACCGCTTACAAAAAGTTGATCACTAATTAAATGATTAACTATTAATTGGAAGATGGAAGATTAAGTTTTAATTTTTTTAACACATTAGTCACACTACTAGCTATAATTGCTGACGACCTTTTAAAGATCCCAATTTAATCCAAGCGACTTAAAGTTCTGTGAAATATTAAACTATTTTTTCGTCGCAAAACTTTTTGATAAATTACGTTACAAAGTTAAACACATTTTGCGAATTCACGTTTAATGCAGGGAAAGATAATAATAAATTTAATCCACAACTACTTCCGCAAGCATCGGTTGCAGTTGCATTCCAACGACCGAATTCTCTTGTTTGCCCAAATTACGTCCCGTGTCCGTAGTTTATGGCGCCACCCCCCCAAATTTTAATGAAGCAAAGTTCGACTGCACATTGCACCGTCACGCAATCAATGGTGTATCACGAAACACGCCATCGAACTGCGATGAAGCTCGTCACTTCACGCAGGACCACTTCGTTGTAAAGTTGAAAATCCCTGGAACCTAGTAAATTGCACGTCGGCACGTCCGCAATAAAACTGCATTACCCGCCGCCTAGTTCGTTCGCTTTTGAAAAACAGGTCGTCTATAATCGAAAAATTCCTCCGCAGGTATTCAATTCCTGCGCGACTGCCCGAAAGAGCCCAACATTCCCATTTACATGGTGGTCGGCGGCAGCGTGGGCTGCGTGAAAATGGGCCTCGTCCTCTACAACCAATTGCACACACGTCGCATGGACGTGTCAACAATGAACAACGCCACTTCGATCGGTTCGAAAGTGGCCTCGGTGGCGTTGACGGTGTTCCTGATCACCTGGTTCGGCCTGGGCAACTACTGGATTTTGAGGATCAAATGGCCGGATTACGCCCCGACACTCTTCGAACCGAACCAATGGTGTCATCGCACTCTCTACGTCTTCTCGCTGGTCCATTTGTGCATCGTGTACTCCGTTTTTGGGTGCGTGGTGATTTTGATATTCGTGCTGGCCGGTTGTCAGCTATTTGGGTGCCCGTGGCTGGGACCTGCCAGGTACAAATAGCACAACCCGCCCGACTATTTCGAACTGTGGGACGTACCGAGGACTTACCATTGAAGGAACCTCTGCTCAATGTGAGTACCTTTGTGGGTACTGCGACGACTCTTTGTGCTGCTTCCATTTAAAACTTTCGAGTGAAAATCTGTTTAGTTATCAGTTTTTTTTTTTGGTTTTTTTTTTCGGCATTACTATCGTGATGTTTCATGGGCGTTTTACTCAACTGTAGAGTGCTTCAACGATGCTGTTTTATCTCTATCATAGGAACTGTCGCTAGCGGCAATGACGTCAATTAGCTTTACAAAATTATAGAAATATCCCCTATATTTTTAACTACTTTATAACATCGCATACCTAATTCTTATGAAACGTGTTTAAACAAGTGTCACTATTTAATCGTTACGTGTTTATACACCATATCTAGGAGAATCAAAAAATTGATATTCGAGGGACCTGACTTGTCTGTTTCGACCGCTGCGCAACTGTTTGAAAAAGTCAGCAATGACCAAAGCTCGCTTAAAACGCTTTTAAGCTGTCTCAGCAGCGCTACGAAACGGACAAAAGTAGCTTGGTAATTTTGTATAGCGATAGGGTTGATAAGATTTTCGAATTTGCGGTTTAGGCTACTGTTTCGGTCTCGTAAATGTTCGGCTTAACTAATTTCTTCTTTTTTGGATTTTGTGGTAATCAATCCAATTGCGCAGTACTTTGCAACGGTTCGCAACACGGGTTTTGTGTCATATTGTACTGTACCTGTTTAATCACTCACGTAACGTTGCTGCGATCCACTGCTAGCTTTTTCTATGCGTGTCCTGTACATAATCCTTTGTGCTTTCGGGAACAATTGACAGGCTCTCGTGTGACGACGAATTGGCTTGCTCGAAATTGAGAAATGAGAACTTTGACGATTGCTCGCTTTTGTGTCTGTTCGTTCTCTAATGTCTTTGTTGTTTGCCACGAAAACTTTGAGCTGTCATGACAATAATTTCTAATAATCATCGTCAGTTTTTGTTGCTGCAATTTCAGCCAAAATCAAAATGTTTTAGTAGAAAATTTTATTAGGCGCGTCTTGGACGCAAAAATTCGAAACTGGGAGTCTTCAAAAATGAGCCAACTTGATTGCTTATACTTTTTCCATCTTTAGAAGTTTTGGTGGTTGTAGACCTATCAGGCGCAGAACGTACCTACGGGAAATTTTTTGACCGAAGGTTTGGAAATAATTTCACAAAGAACCGTGCAAAATTTTTTAAGTTTTAACAACTTTAACCAACTTTGTAGTTATCGCTAAACTGTCCACGTCGTAATAGAGGGTGATTCTTAACATTAGTTGATGGCTAGATTATTATCAAACAAGTCACTTCTTTAAGTAATTCTAAAGTTTATTGTTTATCATCTCCCCAGTTCGAAAAAATATAAAATTAATAACCAATTAACAATAGACGATCTGGTCCATTAATAAATAAGCCTTGTATTGGATTAAGAATGGATGAAACAAAAGTTGGCGGTGTGGTAAAAGTTAATAATGACCCTCCACTGAATTGCAGCAACAATTGCAGTTTAGAAACTACCATCAACAGTTAAGTTTGAAAAGTCCGAATCACTTTAGTTGCTTCAACCTCAGACAATTTTTTTGCACAACGCGAATATTGCGCGCTTTAACAACTGCTCCGTCACCATGTAGCAGTCAACAGGGTTGGGTTGGGAACACCAAAAATTACTTATAAAAATTCTACAGTTTTTTACCGTTTAGCTTCGCGTACTCTAGTTAGTTCTAAACGTAATTTAGCGAAATTGTAACATAACTGGGTGTTGAGTGTGTATGCTGTGCAAAGACTATTAAATTTCGTTACTTGTATATTATATAAAGCCGTCGTTTTGGGCGACGGCGTCGCGCGGTCCAGGCTTTAACAAAACGACATGTAAAATTATAGGTATAAATTAGAAAAGCGAGGCGACCACCACTAACAGTTCTTTGCAACACGAAGATCTAGAAGAGGAATTTTCAATTTTTAAGACGTGGTTGTTTTCGGGGTTGCAACCAACTGATTTTGTAAGGGTCATTGCGCCACCTCGGATCCTGCTTGACTATTATACCTATTTTTATGTCAAATTGATGTAACATATTAACAATTAGTTACGTAAAGTATATGCTGAATAAGTTGACTATGTAGCTACATAGGAAGCACAGTACATCGAAAACAACTTAATTGCATTGACTATGTACTTAAGATTAGTGCAGCGTAAACCTGTATATCTAGAGAGTTTATATACTTTGATGAAATGTATAGTTTGTGGTAGATCCGTTGAATGTACATCAATATATTTTATAATGACTGTAACAACAATCAAAAAATTGTTCTGTGTTTGGATGTTATGTATATGTTAATGCTGTGATAATTATCTATCAGAAAGTTGACTTAAATTGCTCGGTTATGAAACATTGATTTTTTCTCATGTTTTATTTTGTTCATAAAAACAATATATCGCTCTTGATGATTTTGTGTTTTGCTTCGTTCCTCGTTGTTGGCGCTAATTGGGTAACGAAATATACCGACCATTAAAATGAAAATTCAGGTCGGGCGCATTACTAATTATACATATCTGGAAACGTGTCCGAAAAGTGTGCGAACCTTCATTAGTGGTGAAAGGACGTTTGAATAATGGTGCTGACGACGCAACCGACTCGTCCAAGAGAGATACGCCGCCAAGCTCGACTTCATTCCCGGTCCATGAAGTCGTAAAGCAACCACGATCAATCCGGCTGATGGCCGAAATCCAGCTTCCGCCGAATCCTGATAGCGCGAAAGTCAGATCGACGACAAGCTGAAAAATTCTTATCCAGATAATTGCTACGATTTTCCAGAAATCTTCCTTTGTTAGATACAGAAAATCATAACCGTTAGACCTTACCAAAAACGTAAACAATTTTTTCAACGGTTGTTTTGCTCGAAACTAAATTAATGTTTAATGGTTGATTGAGCACGTTGCCAATTGTGCTCAAAAAACATCTCAATCATTGAAAGCTTCTTCAACTGTTTTATTCACCTGATTTGGCTCCGTTTGACTTCCACCTATTCGCACATCTCAAAGAATTTTTTGCCGACCAGCAATTTTTTTCGAAGAATTCAAAATTGGTGACTAATTTGGATCTGACTTCTGACATCAAATGCAAACTTTAGCTGAGTATCAATGGATAAGATTGCGATAAATTTTTAAATCCGTTCTCGTATATTGAAATTTTTAGATTTTCTCCGAGCTCGCGTTTTTACCAAATCTATGCTTGTCTCACAACTGGCAGATGCAGTTAAAGTTTGAAAGTTTAGTTTAGAAGTTCATCTAAAAGCGCAAAAAGTTTCAATTTTTTTCCTTAAATTAATTTGTGCAACTGAGTCCAGTGCCCAAGCATCGATGCAGATCCCCTTGTGACCTGCCAAGATCTAGGTCGAGATAATCAATGCTGTGACAAAATTCTCGTAATCATCGTTTCTTTTTTTTTCCTTCAAATGTCGAATTTGTTTGGTGGCCGGTCTACGATCGTTGCGTCCGATCGGATAAGCGTCGCGACAAATGGTCCGTGAGGACGCGTCGCCAAACTTTGGAGAGGCGTCGTCGAATCACGTGAAATTGTCGCTTTCGGCAAACCGCGTCGATGAATCGGCCAATTTGCCGGGCCCAAAACAGCAACGTTAAAGAATTCGAGAAGTTGTCGTTCGACCTAATTCGATTAGAGGGTGCGACGGCGTCGTCTTGAAAAACTTCTTCCATCAGCATCCAACAGTCATTTTCACGGTTCGACCTCGGAGGAAAACGCGCCAATTTCGCACCTCTCGAGGACCCGCTTCCAGCCTATTTCACGCATTATTCGCCGCCACTCGGAAACGTTTGTAATGTTAACGTGCAATAAGATACTTGGCAGAGGCGGTTATGCGTGTCTGGTTACGTGTAGCTTTGTGCGGTTAGCAAGGGGATGATCTCACAAAATCTGCTGGTAGCCAAGTCCTCCAGATTTATTTACCTGTCACGAGATTTAAGTAAGTCCACATACCTACTAGAAGGAAGAAGAAGCGTTTAACTGAATTGATCGTGCACAAGTTTTGCAGGATTTTCAAAAAAAGATAAGGGATATTTTGTTAAAAAAAATCCAGATTTTATCTCGTCATTGTCTCCTTTGCTGTATAGTAGGTAATTGTCTTCAGACATAAAGTAATTTTTAATTCTTCTGGTATTTTACAAAAATTTCAGGTTTTACAACCCTATTGTTGACGAACGCGGGAAAAAAAAACAAAAAATAGATTCCAACTTTTTTAATCCTGCTGGAATTTCGCTAATAATATATAAAGACTGATGGTGGCAAAAAGACAAAAGCTTTTCACAATAGAGAAAAATCGCCCACGGCGTCGAGAGGTGCACGAAAAGCTTGCATTCCTTGCTGCAAGCTTTCCTCCTTAATTTGCATTATCTTTTCAGCACGTAGTTTAAAAAATAAGCACCGAGCTTTAAACGCGGAAATTGCATTATCCCTATTATCCCCAACGTTGGCTCTAATTGACATTTGTGTGGCCGCCGTTTAAAAAAGAAACAACACTCAACTTATGAATAATTTCCGGCCCGGTCTCAAGGACCTTTGCGGCTTTATCAATTACCACCGTTGAGAGAAATTTCCCTCTCCCGGAAAAGCGCCTCGATCCATTTCCCGGTCATCTCCTGAACGCAGTTTTCCCGTTTCAGTCGACTCTGTCGTTAGTGTTGTAGTTGCAGGCTGTCTGCGGCTGATCCCTTGTTTGCTAATATTTCACGGCCGATCTGCAACACAATGAGACGAGCTAGGGCGAAACGTCCGCTTCGGCAAACGTCATAAATATATCCGCCTCGGGGGCAAATATGAGTTACATTGTTAACTTATATACAATCTTGTTTTATGTGTTTACCAAAAGTCTTACCGAGTCCTTTGTAATTGCTTTGGATAAAAAAAACTACATGTGGATGATGGCGGTTTATTTGTTCCTGTTTAATTTCGAGTCCGGCACCAACGATTCTTGGAGGGTGAGTTTCGTTACGGACAGAATATGCAATAAATTTGGAGGGTCGAGGAATTTAAGGAGGTTGTTTGATAAATTTACCACGTATGCGTAAAGGATTCGAAGATAAGTAAGTCGACGAGGAGAGGAGAAAAAGAGCGGAATTTATCGGCTACGATAACCTCACGGAAGATAATCGTACCGTAAGTCATGATAGGCAATGCCATCAATCTGAGGTGATAAAATGGCGATAAATCCGGAAATCTGTTCTAGACTCCGCCGGTTCTGGAGGCCTGCATTGCCGGGCCAAATTTAAGACCGCCAGCGGGCGCCTGATAAAAACTCATAATTTCAAAACTAGGTGTCTCATTAAATTAGTTTTTAGTTGTCTTGCAAGAGCTAATTATAAGTTTCTCGGGAAAAAATTACTATTTTCTTAACTTTACGTGTTTATTTTTTATGAACTTTTATATGGTTATCACCCTGCTCTTACAACATTTGTAAACTTTTTATTTTTTACGTAGCTTAATCATTTAGTTATACAGGGTGGGGCAATAGTGCTAGAAATTTGATTTAAGAACACAAATAAGCTAGAAAAAAAATTTGTAACCGAAAATTATTTTTGAACATAAAGGATAAGCCAAGACAATTATACAGAGGCAAGTGACATTTTTTTAAATGGAATGTTGTTTGTAAAAAAATTTTTTTTGGAGCTTTTTTCTAGACTTTTTTCACTCCAATATTATTACTGGCTACTTCCAAACCACTAGAATGTAGATATTTTTTTTTGTTTACATAATGATATTTACAGATGAATGTTGAAAAAATGTTGAAAAAATCACAATTACGAGTTTTAAGAAAAACTTATGTAAGTACTGCTTAATAATATTGGAATGAAAAGGGTCAAGAAAAAGGCTCTAAAAATTTTTTTTTACAAACAACATTTTATTTAAAAAAATGTTACTTGATCCTGTATAATCGTCTTGGCTCATCCTGTATGTTCAAAAATAATTTACCGGTTATACATTTTTTTTCTAGCTAATTGGTGTTTTTAATCAAATTTCTAGCTATCATAGAGTTCCCTAACTAGACTGCAACATCGCAATACATTGATTAAAATAATTTTCATCGGAGTCAGTCCAATCAAAAAACTGTTAATAAGAATCTTCGTAATTAACTTTCCCTTCTTACACTCTTATAATGCCAGGTAGAATGATACGTTAATTCTGGTCGAAATGAAGTCGAAGTTAATAAGAGGAATTGTTGCTATAAACGTAGTTAACTTTGCGCCGCAACTCCGGAGCGTCAAGTTTCCAACTTCTTTACTGCCGAACTCGTCTAACTACTCAAATTAAGCGATAATTAGACGGGAAAGTTTCCCGTAAGAAGATACCGGCGTACGTCAAATTTAACCTTTAACATTTGGAGGTGGCTATATCGTTATTTTCGTGGTTAATATTTTTGATTGACATTTTTGCTCTGCTTATCGCCAATCCGGGGGACCATTCACGTCGTTTCTTCTTTCAACTGAAGAGAATCGTTCGTCCGCGTGCATTATCTCAAATTAAAAGTGTCTCTTCTTGTCAACAATATTTCGGCGTTCTCCGAATGTTTACAGCTTCTACTCCTACGCAATGTCGTGTTATTTGTTTACCCGAAAACGTGTCTGTTAGTAATGTGTTTTTTTACGTTGCAAAGTTCGAAACGAACGTTGTGCGAATCCAATTTTTTTCGATAAATTGTCTTGTGATATTGGAGGGACCGAGAATAACGTTATTTTCGCGATATATTTCGTTTCCTCAATCAGAAATATCACGGTTTGATCCGAGCGAGAAATCAAGTCATTTAGTAGACGAAAACCCATTTATGGAATCGTTAAAGACTCGCGCCTCGGAATTGAATATCAATCAAAACGTGTCGAGAGTTTGACGGTTTTTTGCTCTTTGCCGTTTCTGAAATTGAAAGTCTAAACAGTATAAAGGAAATGTTGGAAACTATTTTTATCGACGCGTGGATTTTTCCCCGAAACGCTCCAGGGCGTTCACAATCAAACCCTATGGAAGCAGAGACAATAATGTATTCGGTGCGAACACAGGACGGGATAATAGAAAACATATTTTTCAACGTGCGGCCCGGAAACCCGTCAAACGCACGTCAAAACGACACTGGGCCGCGTAAATAGGAATCCCGGTTGAGACAACCACTTGAGGCGACAATTGCACGGGTCTTTGAAGGGTCGCATCTTTTGTCCCGAATGAAAGTGTAACAGGAATTGATTTTCATATCCACCACTTCAACAACACTTACACGTCGCTTCTATTAAGTTTAAAGTTGTAGGTACGTGATGATGGGGCGAGAGACTGAAGCGCCTCTATGGAGGAATAAAAATTTTCAGGGGCCCTGAAGCGGACTCGTCGATTCAAGTTTTATTTTTTCAAAGCAATTTATTTTGCTTAATTCGCGAAGTAAATTGGACCTCGATATAGGAGCTTCCGCTCCAGACTAAAACTATTCCTGGTTCAGTAATAGGAACTCGCGGTCTTCCCCCTGTGCGGCACATAACTCACTCTGTAAATAATTGCAGGTTGTTGGCTGTGAAAAATCGCCGAAGCTCCAGCTACAGAAAACCGAGGCAAACAATACTGGTCAGAGTCGGGAGGAAAAATTCTAAAATTTTTACCAAACGCCCCGCAATAATGACTATTGGCCCCGCCAAAATTATTCACACAAGAGACATTTTAATGATTTCGTCAGGCCTATTCGAGGGCCGGTCGGAGGCTCCCAGCTGTTTTACCCTACGTGCATCTCATTACCGTCCCCGAACAACAGATTTTTTATCGCTTAACGCGACATAAAAAATCGACTTAATTTATTGCGCCACTTTAGCACCTTTTCATCAATTAGACGCGTCGTGCATCAGCTGAGGCGTGCCGCTAAAATACACGAGTTAAATTAGCTTCTACTTTGTTTAATCACCAGACCGTTTCGGGAGGACGTAATTTATTTTTCCCGACGGCCGACAATTCTCACATTTTTGTCGCTTTATTACCAGGGAAATTAATCAGATAATGCCGGCACGGACAAGAAGAGGAAAGAAGAAGACGCCGCAGCAACACGACCGCCAGCGGAGCTCCGGGCGTGCAGAAGAAGCCCCAAATCGCTCCATAAAGATAACAATAATTAACAAGTGGGGCAGGAATTTAATTAGAGGGTCGGAGTTTTGCGCGGTTGACAACTACTCGAAACAAAACTTTTGATAACGCGTTTTTGCGTCAGCGGGGTTCATCATAACAACCCTCATAACAAAAGCTAGTTGTTTAAAAGTCTTTAACACTTAATAAATAAGGCGTCCAAAGAGAAAGAAAGCCATAAGTAATCCCCATTAGAAGATATTAAAGAGATAAGTTCAAACAGTTGCCAAAAAAAGTTATTTGTTATACCGCTCCTCTAACACCTTGAAACAATTTTTAAATTGTCTTTGAAAAGTTCTTACGCCTAAACTATCAATTATTTTTTCTGTGATAGCCAGGTTCTGGAATTTTGATATCATAGATTGTTTCGTATAGTCTTTTCTCTCTTCTGATAAAATTTGTTGGCATAGGATGCCGCAAGTTGAACATCCTCCGGGCAGATCTCGTATCGAAGTGATAAATAAAAATTTTTAACCAACCCCTATGAGCAAGTTGCAGGTACCTGGTGCGGCAATGAAGCTTTTCTAGTTGTTTTGAAAATGTCGCTTAAGTACCTGTCAGTCATCGATTACCTCTGTATGGAGTGTCGCGCACCCGAACAAAGCCCTCGTAAGGGTCTCGGTAACGTTCATTACGTCGTTTAGTTTTCAATCCCGAAGCCATTCATTCATGTAATTATTTGTTTGATGGCCCAAATTGGATATAATCTATTATAATTCATCAAGCGATGTCAACAATCTTTTGTCCGTTCAAGAAGGTATAATGTACTCATTGAAATTACCATGAAAACAAGTCTTGCAGTCCCGAAGCTATGAATACCAATCACAACAACCGTTAACGCTGCCCGATTATTGTGGCATTGTAGTTACGCAAACATCTTGTTCCCGGCCCTTGTTTCTGTCCACTTAACATTTCTGCCTCGTTCAGGTAATGACAGCAATGAGACTTATTAGAAGGGTTTCCGTTTCGGCGGTTCCGGCAAAAATATCAAGACCCGGACAAGCGGAGGGGTGCAGTTCGACAAGATCCCCGTAATTGCATTAGCATTTCGCTGTGACCTCAAAACTCTTCGACCTCATCTAATATTCATTAGATTACGAAGGTCCTTATGTTAAGCGCATCCTTTACGCGCCTCGGAAAAATGAATACTGAATTAAAGCGAACCGGTCGTCGGTAAGGGGGCGAAGCACGTGCTTTTCAGGAATAACTGAAATATCCAGCGAAAAAACGCCGGGCTCATCAGCAGAATCCAAATAACTGTGGATTTTTCCTCCGGTTCTCGCAGCAAAGTTGGTCGCTTCCGCACAACTAAACAACAAAAAAACTACAAACCACAAAAGTCAAAGCACAAACTAATTAATCTAAACTAACAAAAAATTTTTTTAATGTAAAAATTATTGGGTTTTGCAGCTTAAAAGAGGGTGCATACGTCCATTAAGTAAAAGTCAAAGAAAATTAGGTCAACCCTTAATGAAGTTGCGAGTGGTCCGGTCGCCGATTCCGGCGGCTTTCCTTTAGAGTCGTCCAAAATTTAGCGCTAATGAATAAGTTTAACCCAATTCTTCTACTGCAAACATTTAGGTAATTACTGTCTTTTCTCCTTCCGTCGCAAAAATAAAAAATTTGAGAGCTTACAGCTGAAAGGACGATCATAAAAAATACGCCAGCTTTCGTAACAGATTTGAGTTGTCGGCCGCCAATAGGGCATGAAAGCTCCGTAATTAATTTGGATAAATTGGCGGAAAAATAGTTGGCAGGAAGTCGATAATTTCCAGCAGTTAATACAGACGGCAAACAAAATTTTTCAATCAAAAAATTACGGGGGAAAAATTTGCGAGATTGTGACGATACGTCCCTGCAGCTTTCTCTCGATAACTCCACTTAGGGAAGTTTTCGGTTAATGCACGTGACACGTGATTTTATGGAGCGGCACGCTTTTTGCAACTAAGCCCGCGATTTTATTCCGGGCAATCGCCAGCATCTTTAATTAGCCATAACGGGATGGTATTGGCAAATTGTCTTCTTGAAGTAGAAGAGTGTATAATCGATTCTAAAGTGGTAGAAAGACAGAAACTACCTACTAATTGTGTTGTTATTGCATGGTATTTTTTTTGTAGGGAGTATTTTAATGTATTATATTATTATATATTATTATTATTATTATTATGTATTTTAACGTTCATCAACGATCTATCAAAGAGAGAAATGTTTAAAGAATTCTCAATATGTTCTTTTAACAACCTCAGGATACTTATTACGGATTAATAAAATAAAAAAGTGATTGCCTTTTAAGCTCTGCTTTACAATCTGATTAATATTTAAATTGTTGCGTAATGCCCAGTAAAGGAGGTCGAGAGTCGAGATGAAGGAAGATTTTTAATTCTGGACCAAAGGGCACGCAGACCGTAGCTGCACTTGCTTTCAAAGAGGTGTAATTAAGAAGTGTAATCTCGGCTCAAGGAAAGACCTTAAATCGTTTTAATCAAATAGACCTAGCAAAGGCACCTTGTAGTAAGTTGTCATTATGAGCTTTTAAGATTAACTTTGAAGCTGTAAAATAGAAAAGTGAGACAACTCGGGGGTCGTTTCAATTAAACCGAAAATAATTTATCTCACAGCATTTCTTGAAATTGCTTAATATTTTCAGTCTCTGCTGTAATAAATTTTAGTTGAGCACTACTTTTTGTGGTTTTTAATATTTATAAAGATAAAAAAGAGAAAATTCTAATCACGTGAGCTGAGAGAATATGAATAAAAGGTTTCTTTTAGTAATGCTGCAGCTTAATGACTTAACCCTTTTTATGGCCAGATTTAGAAAAAATTAATTAAAAAAGTTAATTGAATTTTTGATACCATAATAATTGCTTTAGTATTTCTGAAAAATATTATAATTTTAAAGTATTTTGAGTGTACAATTGCTATTCGAGTTCTTGTTGAGAGAGTATCCGAGAAGATTCATCGAAAAAGAGCAAATGAGCTAAACTATGACTTTTAATTAAAGACTAAGGAACACGCAGGACTAAACTACACTTACCCCTTAAGGACCCTCGTGTAATTAAGAACCATAATCCCGATTTAAAGGGTAACTAACGTTTTAACAAACGTTTTAATAAAATAGACCTAGAGAGCATCACCCCAAGACCTCTACTAATAAAATGTTCATTATAAAGCTTCTAAGATTAAGTTTCAAGCTGTGAAACAGAAAAATAGAACACCGGGAGGGGTTGTTTCAAATAAAGTTAAAATAATTTTACCAATCAGCGCTTTCCAGACTTGTCTACATTTCACTTATTATTTCAAACATGTCAAGTTTTTGGTTTATTTAAAAATTTGTTAGTCTATTCTTGACTCTTCTTCCTATTTTTATCTGTTTTGCCTTTCAACATTTTCCCAAATCTTTCTATTACTTACTTCATTAAAAAATTAATCCACTTAACTCACATCTTACTTGTTCAATTTGTCAAAAATTTTGCTTGGCCGAGATCTGCAATAAAGAAGAAGTTTGAAAGCCTTCCAAGGAATCCCCGAGTTACCGCGAGACCTTTCGCATAATTAGTTTTTGGCCGTTGTATAAAACAATAATTGTCAAGTTGGTACATAAAAAGAAGTAAGGCGACTCCTTGCTTCTTGGTCTTAGTTCGCGAAACTTGAGACGCGTTCTTTAATAAAAGCGAATGAAAAGATCGCGACAAAATAATTTCAGCGTCGTTCCGTTATCATCAGCAGATCGCCATTTATTTCGGTTCGTAAAACCTCCGGTTTATCTTGTTTATAATGAAACGTCTCACCTTTTACAGCACCACATTTCTTATTCAACTTTTACAATGAGACTTCCCTTTAATGAAATCCTCAAGTTTCTAACTTTGTCGATGATAATCGTGAGGTCTTCCGCGAGGGAAATTTATCTCGCCCCTGAACTGCATTTGCATGCAACTATGCAAATGCGACGCGGTAATGGCCAGCTATGTCGAATCGGATGTTCATAAATAAATTGGCCCGCTTTTATCCTCGGTGTCACTGAAGAATAGGGCTGCCATTAAACCCAAACTCTTCACAATCGCGTCGTAATTGTTTTCAGCTGCGACCTGTCGCGGTAAGCGACGCGTGAAAAGTGCAAGAACGGATCTCGGTTACAAATCGGCTTTGGCAATTGAGGGCTGAGCAAAAAATTGTTGATAAAATTGAGTTCTGGGAGGTGTTAAATAACAGCGACAATTTGGCCGGTTGATTGGTTTTCGTTGTAGCTGGGGAGCGGTAAACTCGATCTGAAAAATTTAATAATAGGGCATAGATAGCATTCGGGGACTTGGCTCTATTATTGGGTTATGAATCCGATGGCAATGTAGCGTGAAATGTCGCCTCTAAAGCTCCACGCGAGGGCCGAGAGGCGGAGAAGTGTAGCCCATTCTTGAACGCTGCTCATAAATAAGGCATAATTTATCAACGCCTGTCAGTTTATTTTGATTGGTAGAGGTGGGAAGAGGGCCCGCTGTTTCACGGGATTTTTCAAAGCAAAGTTTCACTAATGTTGAGACTACAAACATTGCATTTTTTGGCGAAGCCCCAATGGTAATAGTAGCTTCTTGTTTGCAATATGAACGAAGACGTGACTTCCTTTGTGAACTAAAAAATTGATGCGTCTCCCGGACTCCAGGAGTTGCCCTCCGGGGTCGTTTCCACCTATCTCAAGTGCGTCTGCGTCTTGTGCCTCGACCGAAAGCATCCAGCAACCTTTCTTTCTGCTGAAATTTTAACAATAATTGAGGTAGTTCTCCCGCGTATTATTGCGCTAAATAACGCAATTCTCTCCTGAATTTTTTAGTTATCCTCGCCCATCTCTACGACCGGACCGACAACAATATGTTAACAAGGTGTTTAGTTCGTCCGGCAAAAGCTCTCACCTTTTCTTGGCCGCCGTTATAAGAACATTGAATGAATGGCCCGGTTGGCAGAATCATTGTTACGTTTTTCCACTTGAGTAAATGATTTCGGCTTTGTGTTGGTGCACTTCATTGATACTTTCGGGTTTGTCGGCGAGATAATGGTGAAGTCAAAAAATACGCAACGTATTGGGGAATTTTGGGTAATTTGGGTTGTCGGGAGCGGGAGTGGACGCATTCCTCCAATTTCAGGCCTCATTGGCGATCTCTTTCAGCAACAACACGTGGAGATTCGCGCGATGGAAAGAGAGCATTTGGGCGTAAAGTGTTTCAGACTTGATGAAAGTGAATGCAACGAAGGTCAAGTCCTCGAACACACTTGGGGGTGGTCCAATTATTAGCCTCCAGCTCTGTCTTGAACTTAGTTTGAACAACAAAGAATAGCTCTCATATCATCATGTTTGTACAAGGGCGGGTTGAGAACTTCTCGGCCTAACAGCGACATGACCTTTATCAAAACTCTAACACACTTCAAGACCTTGGAGCGATCAATTTATCTCTACTGGAACTTTTATCATCAGGGATCTTGAGAAAGTGAAATAACATAAATGTTGCTAAATAATTTAGTTAATTTTTTTTTAATTTAAAAACTTCGGGCAGTTTGGTCGCATAACGTTCAAGAACTGTTGATGCTGAAGGCTGAAAGAAGAATTTTGAAGTCCTCTGCAGCATACGTATTGCTTAATTTGGTTATATATCTCAATTTGGTCCAGAGGAACCAACTTGCTTATTTACTCGGGGATTGAGACCGCCTCGGGATCTCCTCGGCGTAGCTTGGGCACCCTGAAAGCATTGTTTATCTCTATTTGCATTGACGAAGGAAACGGTCTGAGATCAGGGATTTTATTTAGAATCAATTACAGGAACATGGCTGAGCCATTACTCGAATACGCAGCGGGACAGAAGAACGCTTGCATCCGTTCAATTCAAATCGGGAGCGAAACGCTAAATTGCGATTTTATCCCTGGCTCCCGAATAAATCTAAGTGCACCATCGTCGAAATCCCGCAATCCGTAAACCCGGATTAATTTCGCGAGACTTTACAACGTACACCTGATACACGCGAAATTGTTAACTCAAGAAAGATCGCTATTGGAAACCGGAAATTTCCGTTTGCGTGAAGGTGGGTGGTCGATTTCTGCCAGTAATTCGTGGAGAAACTCGCCCGGGTCATAAAGGTTAGCGCAAACTCTTAAATGGAGCACGCAATTTTATTTGTTGATTTATTGAAGCCGCACACGTAATTTCGGCACTCTTGCTCCATTTTTTCCCCGTTTCTAGTTTCAACAAAAAGCACATTTTCGCCTTCCTGCCGTACGTTATTAGCGGTGTTCCGCTTGATTCGCGTCCGAATAAAGCTTCCTTTTTTATGGAAACCTCCTTTGACGGCGGCCCGGCTCCTATAACAAATCTCATTTTTGTTGTCTGTACATCCGAAAAGATGTTTGAAACGTAACGGAGTCGCTGGTGTAAAGGGCAAGCAAAGCAAATTTCTGCATCACATCATTCGAATCAATACGATGGTTTCAATGCGATCCCGAATCAAACATAGCGCATAGATAACCATCAGGGCAAATATTCAGGCGGCATGGTGGCAAAGGATTGAGATAACGCGCATCTAGAGTAAATGAGACTGGATCAATCCACCCGTTCTAATTCAATATCGCGTTTGACGATAGGGTGATCAGTTGATGCTGTTGTCCTTTGATTGCCCAACTGGATCGCGTTGTTTCGACCGACAATTTCGCTAATCGTCCATAAAAACGAACGCGAACTTTTTACGGGGGACGAGGCAGAATTTTGAGCACAAAATGCAATTTTTATTTGCATAAAACGGGTAACGGTTCTGCAATAATGAATATTGATGATGAAAGTTTTTTTTATTATCTTATTTGGTGTCGTTAACGGTGCAGTCGAAATTTATGACGTAGAGACCAAATCGAGGAAATGGACGGTTTTGTGTGGGTCAACTACCCTCGCCGGCTCCTACATATGCTTCCCTTTATTCGGCCACCCTCCGTTAATAGATTAATCTACCCCAATATTGCCAATATTACACCACTTTATTACATCATTAATTACATAAATTATCTCCTGGGGGATTTGCCGGCCATGCAGATGAGAGTGGGGCCGTTTCGGCCGATTTCATAAGTAAAAATGTCAAATTTGCATGTCGTCAACGGCAAGCTGCAGCTCTGACCCAATATTCAGCAACCTTCGCGCCAAAATCAACTGCCAATTTTTATTGAAATCAACTCCTCCATTTCGTAGAGGAGTTGCTTGAAATCTAAATTTTTGGAAAAATTTTAACTCTTTTTGATTCTTCAGACCGCTCAAACCAATTGAAAATGTACTCAACTAAATACCTAAAAGCTTGCCCCCGAGAAAATTAATCTTTCGAGGATTCGAGCTTTTGGTTTTTGTTGAGGGACGGGGGTCGATATCGCGGTTTGCCTAATTTCACTTTTTCAACGAGACAAAATCAGATAATCCGCCGACAGTTAATTAAGTCGGAAGCGGCTCTTTGCGTGTCGCTATCTCGCTGATCGAATCAGGATCAGTGTCAAGGATGTCCTCGACTGTTTGGCTATGCTAGGGAGTTTTCCGGGGAAGTCGAAGAGGTGTGCGTTCGTTGTTTGTGGCTGAAGTCGGCAATTGAAAAAAACGACGTTTCATCATAATCCATCGCAACGGGTTGTCAAGTTTCGCTCGATTTGTCATGGTTTGTCAATGTCAACACCTTTACTATGTCCACGTCACGTTCCAGTTGTTGACACCAAGCTCTAGTGGTCTGTCGGACGGAATTAAGTCATAACTATAAAATTGCGCGTACAAATCTAGAATTGTTGGGTGACAGCATTCAAGCTGATTTTAGCGCTTTCACTTGTTATTTAACAAAACGAAAAATTATTAATTAAATAAATTTCTGCTACGACCTTGTCTAAGTAAATTGGTTGAATGAAAACAAAGCTTCATCAGCTGCTTCACATTTTAATTGCAGGCTTGTGTGTAAATTTGCAACATTAGGTGCTTCCTCTCGAGCTTATTTGCAGCACTACACAAACGAACGCAAACAATTCTATAGTCTCACAAAATGCGGCAGGGTTATTCCTGCTGACTTGACATGAATTTTACATTTCATTGACTAAATTCTTGTTTGTTCTCAGAATGTTCGGCGAATTTTTGCTATTCCAGTTCATAACGTAAAAATATTGTCAATGCATGTAAATTTGCGGCTAGAAGAAATTGAATGGAAAATGCCCGTCTAGGCCTTCTCATTCAATCCGTAGAAAATAGTTTCCTAGCCTAACCTGAATAATTTTTTTCGTCAAAATCAAAAATTAGGGTCTAAAGTTTAATTTTTTAATTATTGATCAAACCTAAAAAATCTCCATCGTAGACATAAATAATGAACTAGAAGCTTTCTCTGGGTCTATTCCAGATTCCTTTGGAGTAGAAACGCGGCTGGAATTTTGCGATAAATTATTTCAGCGGAGACGCCCAGGAGGCGCTTTCTAGTCTTTCTAGCCGTCTACGTGGAAAGTGTAGGTGTTGTCGCCTCTGTAGGCCTGATTCGCATTACGACTTCTGCTGGAGCAATCAAGACTGATGGCGCTTCACCGATGTGTACGGAACCAGTGGTCTAAACACAGGATCTGGATCTTATCTGTTTCCTGCAAATTAGATGCTGGTTGGAATCCAATGGTGGCCCAATTAGAGCAGAACGGCACGCGTCAAGGATGCTCTCTGCGGCCCTGCGTCCGACAACCCCCGCAATCCTCGTTACAGGACGCGTGCCGAACATATGCTCCACTCCTGTTCCTGCTGCGTATGTTTGATGTTTCCCACACGTTCAAGTGCAATCTCCCGATGAGTTGCTAAATGGCCCGAACGTCCCCCACTTTCAACAACTATCACCGGCAGATTACATCAAACAATAATTAATAACGGGAAGCTACGTAGTTTTTAATTTTTAAAAGTTTCAGACGAAACAGTTATGAAATCAATTTATCAATTCGAAATTTTGCATAAATCTGGCCATGTGTCGCCTGAAATCGCTAACAAGCAATAGATATTTTCTACATGATTTGCTAAAGCGTGAAGTTGCAGACAGATGTGAAATTTTTTTTTCAATTTTCCAATTCGACTTGTTTCGTCATGCTCGGATCAAGCCTTCATTTCGGCTATATTGCTTTGCGATGGTTCGCAGGTTGGTAGGGTGGACTTTTAATAACGGTCCCCTCGTGCGACAATTCTATACGCCCATGCGACAACTTGCATAACTAACGCGTTCGGAATTTTAATCTCAAAAACATTGTCCTGACCTGTTTTAATATATGGGCGAGAGGGATTCGTGTCCTATTTACTCGTTCGATTGCGCCCTTCAACCATTCGTTACGCACTTCCGACCTCTAATGAATATCGTCCTGTTGTTAAGGACAATGCCTAATCCTGTCAGCTGATGTCGTTCTGGCGTAACAAGCTATTAAGCGCGGAATCGCCAAACCTCCTCTTTTTCCCGATTAATTCAGGCGAAAAATTTCGGCCTGAACCGTCCGCCATCAAGAGTCCAAAAATAAGTTAAAATTTTGCTTTATCGGAAAAGGAGAATTTGAACCATCTGACATTTTCCACACCTATCACCTACCCACAGCTCCTGATAATGGAGTCTCTATACGTGCACTTTCCAAGTTTTCAGCTGCGATCGTTTGAGGTTTTCCTGAAAGTTTCTCCGTACAAAAGACACCAATCGAGCGCAATACAGTTGCACCACCACTACTTAAATAGCACCCGGTGGCGTTTATGAATAATAAAAATAAGCGGATCCGGCTGCAAATAGGGGTGAATACACCCTTGACTCGACTTTTCTCCAATTTCTGGAAAATTTCCTTTATCGCACTCACTTTTGCGGTGCGGTTGGTTGAAGGCTCAATTAAAAGTCGTATCGATGTAAAGCAGTATCGATTACGAAGAGAACTACGTGAAAGGTGACTCCCTGTTTGTAGTTTTACGCGACACAATAGACGCGCCCTGCGTTCGAAGGCTTCATTCATTCGAACAATGCATTGTGATTTTATAATTGTGTTTAAAGTGAAACCCTCTCGAGACCATCGAATTGGACCCAGGCCCGCCCATGTGGAACAGTTTAATAATCGAATTACGATGTTTGTTCGATCTTGAATCGCCAACGTCGTTTTGTGCAGAAGAAAAAATAAACGCGTTGTCTAACGACTGGAACGTGCCGACGAGAAAGCTCAACAACATTCGTAGAGTATCGCACAATGCACGTTGGGAACGCGCTCGTTACCGTCTTTAATCGTTGTATCACTCTGATGTTCAAATAATCATTTGCAAGTGTTGAAAAATTTGAATCAAAAAGCTATTAGTTTCATGACGTATTCATGCAAATCATTTTGAGCGCGTCATTAATCTTGTCTCGGATAATTAACGTGCAACTGCTTGTTAGTTGCGATGCAGAAAAAGATCAAGAATTGGCCCGTCATCGCGTCAACAGTTAAACGATAATGAAATATTCAAATTGCAAGTCACTTTTTAACACTTTCGGCCGAAGAGTTTCCGGCTTTTGTCACTAAACTTGAGTCATTGAAAGCCTTTCAACAAAAGTGGTATCTAGATAGAATTATTGGCATATTAGGACTAAAAGCGTTGAGGTGAACGTCCTGAAAATGTTAGTAGGATGGCAACTGTTGGAAGAGTTTTCCATAAAATAAGAAAAATGAAATTGTTGATATTTCATGTTCATAATGGCCATTCTTATTTGTTTCACATTATTTTCCCGCTATCCATTTTTTGATCTACAAAAATTTTGCCAAGAAAGGTCGTCAGTGAAACGATATTGCAAAAAGTGACATAAAAGCTCTGCGACAATATTAAGAAACCTATTAAAGAGAAACTTTTATAGATCGCTGATAGCTGAACGCTTTATTGTCGTTGTAAACGCCAAAAATGCGCGGTCTATCGTTTCACATTTACTCAGCCTGACATGCGAGTAAACACGACCCTAAAGCTGCCATTTCCACTTTCGTTATGTGATTCCAATGATCGTTTTGTAGCGTGTTTTACCTCATTTGGGAATTCCAACTTAACATTGTGACATAACATACCATAAAATCCGTTATGTTAAATCACAATCAAATTTTTCCAATTATTGTAATAAAAGCTCAGGTCAGACCGTTATTTCAATAAGCGAATTTTCACGCAATCATTTTGTGCGAGCCATTTTAAACCAAAGCACTTCCATTTAGATATTTTTAATTTGCCATGAAGCTCGCAGCATTTTTAATTAAATTTTCAAATCTCTCGCCAAACTCTGATCGCTTAAGCTACCGGTGACATCTCGCTAAACACAGCGAAAGTTTCATTCTATAAGCCCGGAAAACATTTTGGTTTCAGAATACTTTGACACTTGCAGCCAAACTGCACGAATTTCCTAGAAATAATCAACCCCTAAATTACTTGAGGTTGGTTTTTCTTTGACGCTTGCAGCCAAACTGCATGAGTTTCCTAGAAATATTCAACCCCTAAATTACTTGAGGTTGGTTTTTCTTTGACGCTTGCAGCCAAAAATTCCCGAAAATAATCAACCCCTGACTACTTGGGGCTCGTTTTTGAGAACGGGGGTGAAATTCTGGAAGCCTTCCCTGTCAGTGTTTCCACTTACTGAAACATTGTCTGTCGTGGCGGTTTCAGCAAGCGGCGTTAGAAACCGGCATAAAAGAAGAGCACTCCATTAAATGTTTGCGAAAGGTACACGACAATAAAACAATCCTTTGAGAGCAAATAAAGTTGCACGTCGTCTCCCACAACGTTGGGTACAACAATAAAGAAAGGGCAACGTCGAAATAAATACAAACTTACTGAAATGTAACCGGAATAATAGCGCAGATAACCAGATAGTATAATGGCGGCCTTTAAAGACAGAACGAATGCAGTTTAGCAAGGCAATAATAGAGAGTAAACATCAAGCTTGATCGGGATTGACGTTGATGGGTGCAGGACGCGGGGTCCGTCCCTCGTCTCCCGTCTACTTTGGGGCTTCAGGAGCGGCAACAAATATATCGCAGCATCAGATAATTGCAGATAATATGTATAATAACGCCAGAGGACGGTCTCTAATAAGCACAAGGTTTGTCAGTTGTAGCGCAAATTTGCTTGTTTATCCTAACTGAATCAGGGACGTTATCGATTCGCACCGCTTAATTTGAACCGATCATGAATTCGTTAACGAAACACGAAAAAACGATCGTTACGCTGAAAATGACACTTCATTACAAACGTAATTAGCGTGAATAATGGGAAAAGTTTGACTATTTCGCGCGGTTGTTGCGGACAGTTTGTTGCGACTATAAATTCGGGGGGTGGCGGCTTCAAAACGAGACGAAACGCATCACTTGCTGGTCGAACCAATTCGGTAAATGGCGGAAAGTTTATCCCGTAAATCCGGTTCGTTTGGAATGACTGGCTTATCTATGGAAAGACGAGCTTCAGATTCCGAATAAAGTTGAGTTTTTCGTTTGCTTGGTTTCCGGACTCTTTCAGCAATTGCTCGATAAGTTTTAAGCGAAATCCTAATTAGGATCATTTGGAAACTTTTATCGCTCGAATGTTTTCAATTGAAAAAATAAACGACGCTCTCATCTACGGTCTTGTTGGTATCCTCCAAGTGAATTTTTTTCAACGCATCCGCCAAACTTACGAGTGGCATTGAAGACTTTACCGCAACATCAATCATTCAATTATTGTTGGCCTGAGCACTTTAAGTTTATAATGTGATGAACTCGGATGGAGGGATAAATTAACGTCTCGATGCGTGGAGGAGGAAAACAATGCGTAACCAAAAATTGATTTTGGAACTTAGAACCGCCACTGTTCTTGATTTCCATTTTCATAAATTTCACGAGTTAAAAGGTTCTCTTGCCACTTGTCCAATTCGTCCAGCTTTGATTCGGCAGAGCAGCTCCGGCCGAGCTTCGGCTGCAATTGTCTGGATGGCAAGGTTCAAAATTTAAATTAGTTGCTTTCCTCTTTTTCTGTGGTCTGTGGATTCTGCAGACCTTTTTGACGCGCTAGATCGAGCTCAAAGTTTCCATTTCGAGCATACCTTGTAGCTAATCGTCCTCGACGCATTTTTATGGTTGCGGCAATTAGAAGGAAATTGCATTTTCCGCTGCAACTGACTGCCGTAAAATTTTAGAGTATCCCCGTTTACCGTCATATTTTACGGGCGAAAGCCGTAAACATGCAGGCTCACGGGGAGATGAAAAATTTGCCGCTCTTGCAAATTAATTCGCTGGCGGCAATTGAATTTTTCTACGATGCGAAACCGTTTGTTTGCTGATCCCACGACGAGACGCCTAGGGCGGTTGATACCGATAGGGTGGTTGTTTAGACGTTTGTTTTGCGGCGGAACATTTGCTAATCCGGTAATCCCGCCTAATCCCGGACCAATATTGTGTAGTGTTTTATCACTGAAACGCCTCTTCCCCGTCTTGGCTGAGGACTAAAGTTCAAGGTAAAAATTGTAACGTCGCAATTCAGTTACAATCAAATTTTAACTTGGAAAATGGGCGAGTTGGTTCGCCGCACAATTCCAGCCGCAATAAAGGGTGAAAGCCTCGAATTGGGCGAGTTTTCGAGACGGGGACTTGGCGAAACTTTCTCGCCTAATTTCTAGTCGCCATAAACTACCCCGATGTTTTTTAACGGGCTAAACACCATCAGATCCAGGTGAACCCCTAAATCTCCGTGATTTATCCCCGAGCTCATGAATGCCGATGCTGTTGTTCTCTAATAGGCCCGATAGATTCAGGTGCTATCCTTGCCCTCGTACTTTCCGTGATTAATATCTTACATTGTCGATAATATTGGCAACTTAACCCGTTACCGGGTGCACCGCCGTTAAAGCTTCTAATTTCGTAATTTCCATGCACCAGGAAAACGACGGCGCTTGACTCGACTCTTCCACCTGCAGTTATATTCATTAAAATTTTAACGTTGGAATAATTTCAACGGCAGTTTCTCTCGTTACGTTTACCGCATTCTACGAATTCAAGTGGCGAGCTTCGAGGTCCTTCAGCCAACTTACTGTAATATTTCGTGACAACAAGGACGATGCTCCGGAATAATATCGGATCGTGAAGCTTTAGGAATAAATTCGAGTGGCGGATCGGCACAAAAGAACACTTCACCTACGCGCAACCCTTCCACGAAACTAATAATATCGGGATTCTTTGCGACAACGCCGCCAAAGGACGGTCGCGATCCTCCAAGTTCCGTCGATTTAAGGAGATAATTAATGAACGTTTCGTTTTGTTTGTGCGATTTCAACGGACCACAATAAAGTAGTTATTGTGCAAGTTCGAACCGACAGACAGTTGGTGGGCTTGTAAGGCACTTGTGACAGGGATGAAATCGTGGTAAAATATGAAGCACTCCAGGCCGTCGGGAGAGGAGCGCCCCATTGACGTTCAATTAGCCACGGGACGCTATCAATGCTCACCTCAACTGCCATTGTTGCAGTTTTACAATGAGCGTACAACTACTAGGGACAAATACTCGAAAGTAGATTATTTCAGTCATCAAACGCTCGAGGTGCCAAGTTTTGCGGTCGGGGTGTCGAACGGTTCGACTTTTCTGCATCGTCAGCGGAGTATCCTGCAATTTTATGCAAAACTTCTTCATATAGCGGAGTAAAAGGTAAAACACGATTTCATGACGTCAATTGTGAAATTTGTTTAATTCGGTGTTGTCGACAACGAAAATTGCGTTCGATTAGATAAATATGCCGCTAACGAAGTAGTTTCGATTCCTGAGAACCTCTGAGTTCCTTCGTTATTCCCAAACCCGCCGAGTCCTCACCTAGATAAATATTACAAACTCAATCTTCCTAATCCCTTTACCAATTCGCTTAGTTCCATTAAAACTTTCACCCAAACTATTGACCGCAACAAATTCGTCTGCTGGTTGACAAAGCTCGTAGGGTTTGAAGACGCACCGTCATGACGACGCCGCTTTTAATTAAGAACCGTAATAACTGTATCTCCTTCACGTGCAGGTGGGGTTGTTCTTTAATTTCCACTTTGGCACAAATTCGTTTACGTTTAATACCATTCACACTCAGTTAACCGGCGTTTCCGCGCTTTTGTCGGTTCCTCGTCGCAGCTTTCGTTTATTATGGTAATATTCAAATGTACCGCGACGAAGCTAGATGACTCGCTTGTTTTCCGAACACACCTGCATGTGGCAAATTTAGCACAAAACTATTTTTTTAGAGTTTTAAGTTCAGTTTTGGCGAAGAAGTTGTTAAATGAGCTTTTAGTTGAATCGAGTTGATATCGAGGCACTTCGAGGAATTCCGCTGTGGCTCGACAAAAGGCCGCATTTAAAATGATGACGGCAGCTTTGTCGGCCGCAAATGGGAGCTTTATCTCAATATCTCCGGAATTTACCTAGGAATAAAATGTGCATCTCGATTTGCATGGTTTGAATGGGGATGCAAGTCATCTTCTATTCAGGACGAGCCGACGCGGAACCGTCGACCAAATTAAAATATAGTTCCGGTTATTAAAAAGCCGACATTCTATTTCGATTGGGTTACAAAGAACGTTTCGGATGTCAGAAACAGAGTGCAGAAACGGCCGAAAGCGATCGAATGAGTGGCGGTTCACGTCCATGGAACATCCAGGAAATAAATCGGGCATGGACAGATTGACAGCAGTTGTTGCGAAAAATCAATGGCGCTTTTCGTTAAATAAGTTGCGGGGTAATTATTGCTTCGACAACCCACAAAATATTAAAGCGACGCTTTTAGGGAGGGGCTGGAAAAGTTAACCGGTATCAGTTTTTAGCGTGTTTGTTTTGAAGTACGCATTAGTATGTTGTGAGTGCTGATAGTTATTTATTCGGCATATAAATTATAAAAGCCAGATAAGCTGTTATACGTGCGTCGGTCAACGGAAAACAGTGGCACGAAAGAGGGTTACAGCAACCATTTGGTCGCGTTTTCTATTTGCTAACAATTATTTACAAATGGTTACGACTGAATTTCAAATTATGTTTCTGTCAAAATCTGTTTTCCTAAAACTTTTACAACGTTTTGACATGCTTCAAGTTTTAATGGGGCAATTTTCCTACTGCACACAAAATTCCCAATAAACTAGTTCCTGCCACAATCAATCACTCCATCAATTTTCAAATGGTGTTGTCTAATGTTTAAAATGCCGAAACAGTTTGATACGCTTTTCATTTGAACTTATTCTCATAATCAAGTTTCAGTCCTGAAACGAACGACCTTTCCTGAAATTTTTTATTTCTAACGCCTTAAACTATTTGTAGAGATGAAATTTTTCGTTGCTTTAGACTTTGTTACCTTGTCGGTTGGTATGTACTAAATCACCTAAGCTTGAATTGAGTCCTTGTTTGAGGCAAAAACATGATCACAACTTTATCGATTAGAGGGACGCAGGTATTGTTTGAGGGCGCCAAAACCTTTGTCCTCTACATACCAGCTCTACGCGGCTAAATAATTAAAACCGTCACCTGCAATCGCCATAGCTGCTAAAAAATTACTTCCAATTAAATAAATTTAATAGAAAACGTGATGTTTGCGCCGACCAGTGAATTGAATTAAAAAACTATCGAAAATTAATAACGTCAAAAAAATAAAAATTCAAAGCTCTCGACATATAATCAATAAGTCCGGTAATCTAATCTCCAATCTAAACATAAGCTTTCCATCGAGATAATTACAGTAAAACTTAAATATTGACGTATAAGTAGCGTTATATATAGGCGCTTTTCAAAAGCTCCCCAAGTAACTCGATCCTATCCAATATCAAAACTTGTTCCCTGCCATCCAACATAGAGATACACCCAACTGTCGCATATCAACTAACCAACCCCCAGGAGAAAGATCCGTGTCGCGCGATAATTACACTAAAACGTTTTTGTCCTCAACTGACATTTTAAACGATTTATTTATTAAGTCCCCGAACTGCGATAAGAATCTCGACGCGTGCGTTTAACTTTACGAAGGCTTAAAGCACTCGCGTCCACTTTGTTGGCGTGCTAATGTTGCACCGCTATTAAGAGCTTTCACTTTCGACCCCGAAAACCGCCGATTTGAGAAAAGCTTCTTTCGACCAACTCGTAAACAAGAAGTACATGGTTTCGTTAGGACGCCAACATTTTTTAAGAGTACTAAAATAATTCGGGTTACGAGAAAGACGCATTAACTCTTTGTAATTTGAAAGTTGTCTCGCCCGATAAGCGAAAAAAGTGGCAACCAAAATGTTGTAGGGGGTTGTTTCATTTATTATTAGTGTGGCTTGCAGGAAGCCGCCGCCATGAAAAGCGCTTCCTCGTCCGTTTGGCGTGGCGGAAAATAATTTCCAGGATCGGTAAAAATTCTCTTACGACGTTTTTTTGTCGTAACAATAACGTTAAAAATGTATTCCGGACCTATTTACGGCCACAGACCCGCAAGTAACTATTGTGGGTCAAGAGTCTGACGGTCGATATTTAAAAGCTCGGGAATTTTGCTGTTGGAAAGTTTCAATTGCTCAGGACAATGTTAATTAATCGAAAGTGATAATTTATTAAACCTCGGTCGAACCGTTTAACTCCTCTTGGCAAAAAATAGTAATTTTGTGGAAAACTTTTTCACAAAGTCCCCGTCAATTTCGCAATTATGTCGGCAAAGTGTTGAAAATTCGGCCCGTCTGGAGTTAATCGTAATAAATTTTAAATTAACAGCAACGTCCCGCGGCTATATTTGACGCTCTGAATGAAAGCGCTTTTATTTGCCAACACACAACTCTGACTTAAAATAACACACAAAAGCTCATGGGATTTTCTCACACTTTAGTCCCGCTTCTGACAAAAGCTCGATAAAATTATGCCCGAACGTTCAATACCGATTTCTATAAGTACTTGACTCGACGTTTACAAAGATCTTACAAATTTGACCGAAAAGCTCGCCATGAATGGAAGCAGTCGTACTACCTGTTCGGTGAATAACACCCTCGCATAATGGTACAAACCCGACAATAAATCCACTAATACATTTTAAATGCTGTTGGGGCCTTTGTCCTCTCGAAACCGACAAGAAGAACCGACGTTTCAACTCTTGAATGAACTCTGCATGGGTGTTTGGCACAGGTGTTGCCAAAGAAGCCGGCACCGACGTAATTCATTCAGAGGGTGTAAGAGGCAATTGAGCTTTATTGCAAACTCGTTAAAGAAGAGTTCAGGGAGCAAGGTTTACGTTGCAAAAAGTAAACTGCAACAACGATCTTTGACGCGAAAGTTTTAAACCACAAAAGTTTTAATTGCTAATAACTCAATTTTCCTCAAATGAGAGAAAATCGTAACATGTTTGGCCAATTTTTGTCTAAATGCCCAAATTTTTTAATAGTTTTCTCAGCTCTTGTTGAAATTCAAGCTGCTTATTAGAGTCACAAAAATAACAGAACAGCTTTTAAAATACTTTTAATTTATTTAAACTTTGGCATCAAATATAATTATAGTTACAAAAATATCTCTGCTATATACAATATTTTGAATATACAAAAATTTGGTACAAACTCCAAAAATATTAATTTTTTAGTCCAAATTACCCTAACGAAAACTGTCTTCGTCAATATTCGTTACGTCGATATCTTCCTCGCAGCCCGAGCTCTCGTTCCTGGCTTTCCTCGAGCTCGAGCACGTCCTCAAACAACAGCACTTGGCGGAACCTGGAGCTTTTCCGCTGGCGACCGGCAAATCCTCCTTCTTGTACTTAACCCTCCTGTTCTGGAACCAAATTTTCACTTGTTTCTCGCTCAAACGTAAACACGTTGCGATTTCGATCCTCCTCAACCTCGACAGGTACATGTTGGCAGAAAACTCTCTTTCCAACTCGAGAAGTTGCGTGCTGGTGAAAGCTGTTCGGATCCTTTTGCTCGACGAATCCTTCGATGGCGTTAGCCTTTCTTCCGGAGGTGCCGGACTGGATTCTCGACTCAATTGAGGCGATGTTGTGCGAGGCGAAAGTTTCGGACTATGGTAAGGCGAGGTGTGGATCGGCGAGAGTCTTTGAGGCGACGGCAAAAGCACTGGAGAGTGTCTTTCGCGTTTAACTGGCGGCGTCGGGATGATTCGAGGAAGCGACGCTACTGGCCGGATTGGAGATCTGTGTTGGCCAAAAATCGGGTTGTTGTTGAATTGTTGCTGTTGAGCGAGACTCAACGAGAAGAGGTAGCTGCTGATGTAGTTTTGAGGATAAGGCAGCATCGGTCTGGTGTCTAGAGTTGGGGGTAGAAATCGCGGATTCATTTCTTTGGGGGTGTTGTTGATTAAGGAATCGACAAGGAACGATCGCGACATGTTCATTGTCGTTGCACGATTTCACTCACTAATGTGCACTAACTGGGGTTGTTGCGGCCCTACTGATTTGAAATCGGCAAGTTTTTCGATTTTATATGCCCCCTCTATTATAACACGGCGAATTCACCCTGGCGGGTTGTTGATCCATTGTTAAGGGCCCCGCCTTGGCCTGCCCAACTCGGCCCCTGGCCCGGCTAATGTACGACGGTGAGCTAGAGGCAAACAAATTACATACCGGCTAATCCTCCAACTACGCAAATATTGGTTCTTCACCAAACAAGCAGGGTCGCAGCCCGGATTGATGCACTCGATGGGCTTCGCAAAATTAATAAAAGAGCGGGTGGTAGACAAGAAGAGGAAGAGAGGGGCCATAATTGAAATAGTAGATAATGAGAAAATTGATACATATTAAAAATGATGCAAGTTTTCTTAACCAAAGTCTTCATCTAAAATTTCTACTTTCTACAATTTGCAGAAGTTCTGCAGACATTTTCAGAAAAACTGTTTAGGGATGCAAAATAAGCAAATGCACGGAAAAAAGGTTTCGCCCATCAATAAATATTTCCATAGTAAAAATTTCTACAAAGCTTTCGAAATGTGTGTTGATAAGAAAATGGCAATTTCTGAAACCACTGTGGCTTTAAAATAGCTTCTGGTTTCCTGCAAAGAGCTAATAGCAGTCTTTCTTTAAAAAAATTACCATCACATTTTTCTTTTCACATCGTCGCTTTTAGTTGAGACTTTAATTCTGTCGATGATTAGGTTCCAGTTCACAAGGGTTAGTTGAGTATTTTTGGATTTACCTCGGCATTCTCCCTTAGCCCCCGCTTGCCAAATTTAATCAAGAAGCTCGGCGAAACCATCGAATGCAGCCTGCTGCCCCGCGTTTTATTCCACTTCCTATCGCCGTCGGTTACGTTAATCTTAATCAAATTTGACAGCATACACGTGACACAAAGTAGGAATAAAAAGGATTTGACATACACATTTCCTATAATCCGGGATTTTCGAACAATATGCTTCGTAATATATTCAGTTTAAAAGCAATTTTCTACACGTATTACCCTATTTCTATCGGATTATGATCACATTGTTTAGCCATTGTCCTCACCGGTACCTTTTCCCGTTTTTGTTGCCATATTTTCGACCAGCCGTATCCCATTACATTACACTGGATCATCGTTGATGGACCGGCGGCGTATTGAAATAAACACCCCGTTGAGGGAAGGGTGCAAACCCCAAAGCAAACGCGAAATCCTGAATCGACAAAAATTTCAATAACAAAAAATCGTCAAAATTTTGCCAATTCAGTTAGTTCCACATTTCGAGATTAATTAGTTTCCTATAGCAAACTTGGGATAATTTCGTTATCTCCGCTCCTGCATTTGGCATGTCTTAAGTTAAATCCAACGTCACGCTACCGCTCTTCATCACAACTACGTGGCAAATTTTCGTAATTGCTAAATTTATCCAGAATTGACGCCCGCCCTTGCACAACAATATTTGGATTATGACAACCTCGTCTCGCCAATGACTCTTCTTCGGTGCAAGAGGATTTTCGTTATCTTCCTGGCGGCGGTATTTTAGCCTCTAATTCGTTATTCATGCTCCGATTAAACGTAACGATATAGTAAAGTTGCGGTTAACATCCTCGCCGGTCTTTCAAGGGGCACCCTCAGTCATCTGCATTCATGAGACCTATCAAGCACAATAGGAGCACAATTAAATATGAGCTGATTTGCCGACAACATTTCAAATGTTATTATAACGGACGTGTTTAGAAATAATTGCCCCGGTTTTTTAGGGGTTGCAACCCTTCGAGGCCCCATTGGGCCAACCGACACAAAGCCCTTTAATCGTAAGCCAAGGGAGGAGCTTGGCTAATAAGGGAGGTCCCCTGCATATTGTTAACTAAACAGAAAGAGTGCGTAGTTTGGGTTCTTAAAAAGTCTTGCTTCCAGAAAGTGTGCTATACCTCTACTGAATAATTTGTTTTTAATTCAATTAGTAAAAAAATAGGGGGTACAACAAAATTTTGTTCCAAAAGTGTTTGGAGGCTGGGGATGTTTGAAGGGTGGGAATTTAGAAATTCGTCCACCCCTTAATGAAATTTTACTTTTCGTCATTAAGCACAGAGGAATTCAATGCCTTTAGGCTCGTCGATCGCAGAGCACGCCTTTCGCAATATACCTGAGCCGATTATAGAAATAAATACCGAAATGAGTTGTAATTTTGAAAGGGCGTTGAAACTATTTCATTAAAATGAAAGTGACACTTTGAAAATTAATTCGGTAAGAAAAAATGGTTGCCGTTGTAGAAAATGCTTTTAGTAGCGCTAAGATATTTTAATAGGGTTTGTCGAGATGTTTGTACAATTCCTGAAGTGAAACTCTTGATGGATTCAAATTAGATAATTGGGCGTAATAATCGTATTTGAGTTTGCAGAGTGAAACTTTTAACAGGTTAACGTAGTGCAATTCGTCGCAATAATTCCAGCTTCCATCTTGACTTGTTTCAATAACAAATTCACCAGAAAATACGATAGTTGACAAAAATATTAAGGTCAAAAGGGTAGTTTGAAAATGTGACTCACCACCGAATCATAAGTGACCCACTAAAGTATTGCTGAAACAAACCATGATCCACGTAAAATTAACCCCAAGAACCGGACCCATTTTAGATTACAACCTCCATCCTTAGATGTTGCTGCCGTCACGATTAAAATCCAAAACAAAAATAACGACTGAGTTAAAATTCAATGAGAGAGGAGTGCAGTGCAAACTTTGGAAGAATGACAGTTCTGTTTCCTATTTCCGCAATGCGGGAGTCCCGATTTTGACTTGTAGCAAAATAAGTGGCTTCCCGAAGCGAACATTGCGTATACTGAAATAATACAATTACGAATGAATGGCGGTTGATTAGTCATCCTTGGCCATTGTTTAACAAACTTCCAACAATACCGGCGGCCAATTTCTCCCAATCAAGACGAACTTGTTCATTAGCCAAAATGTCCAAATTGCGTTTCTCCCATTCGAGTCACCCCGATAAAACGTCCCATCTCGACGAACCGTTGTCACTCTGTTTAATTAAACAAATTGCCGATTCACACCGTATGTCGTCGAGTATGGGGTCTTATTTGTGGCATTTCCGATGCGTGGATCAGACAGACACATTGCCCAATCCATTGATTGGGGATGATAAATGGCCCGGACGAATCTCACAAGTCACTCCAACTACCGCGACGGTAGGGGTGTGAAGACTAATAATGCCGTAATTGTTCTCAACATTCGGGAGGTTACGGCACGTGCCCCAATACTTCCTGTTTCGAGACGAAACAATATCGGGAGGTCCGCATGCACGCAATTCCAATTCCACAGGTCACGTGGCGCTGGAATAACCATCAGCCACCGGACACAATAACTCAAAATCCTGCTAAAAGTCTCTAATTGGGAATAGAATGTTTTGTCAATAAAGCTTTATTTATGGCGACGTGGACGACGCTACTTTATGCGTGGCAAATTGAGTTACGTCGTCGTCAGGGGCGGATTCTACTATTAAAGGGGATTGTTGCATTTTTTAAATTCTTATTTCCGGTTAGTGGTGCGTCTGGGTGTCTATCGAGAATTTGCGATAAATTAGACACGAATCGATGAGTTGCCGCAAAAGCAACAAATCACCATTATCGCGGGGTTTTGTGCAAAACGAGAATTGGTCGGCTAACAAATGAGTTAAATGTGTTACATCGATGAATTGCAATATTCTGTTCGGGGTGGTTGCGAGAGGGGTGGCAGATGACACCAGGAACTGTTGGCTCTTCCCATTGTCATGTAAATGTTATTACGAACGAACAAATAAACGAATAAGTTCGCCACTTGAAGAACACGAATGGGATTTGCAGGCACTTGTGTGGAAATCATCGGTTCGGTTCGTGTCAAATGCATTGAAATTTGGACTTTGAGGAACGCATGAGCGCCGGTCTTACCGAATCAACGAGACTTGGCCGCTATTCGTGTCTACCCGACAGAACGTTCAATTTTGTCACCGGCAGCCAACACAAAATGTCTGGCAAGAGATTTATTATTGGGTCGTATTTAACAGTCTACCAAATTTACCCAATATTTTCATACAAAAAAAAATACTTTAATTTCCCAAAAATACTAAATGCTCACCAAAATTAAGAAAATACATAATTTTAAAGCGACAACCAAATATTGACATAATGCTGGCCTCTTATATATTTTGTTCGGCAAAATAACTTTTGTTGACCATAAATACTAAATGTTCACCAAATTTTATTCTGCATTTAATTCTAACATAATACCCAGATATTTAATTTTCGACAGTGTCTCATATTATTTAGCATTTAAAAATACTATTTGTTGATCAAAAATACACAAGCAATAAAATGTTGTGCAAATGGTAAATGATTTTATGCAAAATTATAGATGTAGATGTGCTAGGGCAAGGAAAATAAGAGTAAAAATAGAAGTGGTTTGCACAAAAAAAGATATTGATTTCCGTAATATATAAATGCTTTGCTGTAATTGGCTTGCATTATGTAAAACGTAAAACTTCTTTTAGTGGTAATTTCTAATCGTGCTTTAAAAAAAATACAGGGTCCTGAACTGACCTTGTACAAAACTTTTTTCGCGTGCCTCTTGATGTCTGGAAGCGCAAGCGGCAAGGAGAGATGCGGGAGCATATTTCATTTTTGGAGTAATAGAATAATTATTTGACGCACAAATAGCTTTTTTGAGAAACACTAAATATAAATGGATAGCGCAAATATTTATTATGTACAGCACGGACGCGTAACTTGAGCGTCCTAAATTTGGTGAACATTTAGTAAAATTGATAGACATATAGAATTTAAAATGTAAGCAATGGTAAAACAATACGCAGCATAGTTATTTGAGTGGTGATGTTCTCATTTTCTGATGTATAATAATTTGGTTTCATTTAGATTTTTTGATGCTCATTAAATTTTCTGGAGGACAGTGCAAGGGATGTATGGTTCAATTTGGTGTACATTATATTTGTTCTCTTTATTGTTTTACACCCCGCTTTCTGAAACCAAATATCTACCATTTTTACTCTTGGGGGATTGCTAATTTTACTCAATTAAGGGTGGGCTTCGCAAATAATTAATGGAAAATAATTGTTATATAATAGTTGTTAAAAATGGCTTCTTAAAGCAATGATGTGGAACGAAAATGTTTCTCTGACTTTTATCAACCAAGGATTCAGATGGAACCTAACTGATTAATCCTCAATTCAACTTCAGGCAACTCAAAAGGCAGTCTCCACTAAACTAGGTATCAGAAAACTAGAAGACATAAAATCAAATGGAGTTTGGTTTAATGATCCAAAAGATTCCTAAACAATAGCTCAAGTTGGGAAAACACTCGAAGTTATGATAAGTTTCAAAAGCCTTATGACAGCATTATTGTAGGTTGGATTGGAGCCCACAACCATGTTGAGCAAATGTATCAAAACCCTTTTAATTGAGGCTTGGAGGTGGCAACAGATTCTGCGGATTTGACAACAGAAAACGAGGCAGAAGCTGTACTTTTACGTCATCGTCATCTTCGCTTCCAACCACGGTTCCAACCAAAGGTCGTAGGATCTTGATCGATCTGTCTGGTTGCGGTTTCGGCACTAACGAACCGTCTGGCAATCCCTTGTATATCTTACGTGAATCGGTTGGCAAATGTCAAGGAGCGTTGCGTATTAGTTACACGTACTTGTATCAGACCCGCAATTAGCTCCACGACATTGTAATTTGTAGTATTCGAAGCTCCGTCGAGCAAACACACAATGCCCTTCACCCTCGGTGGGCCGGGCTCTCGTTCAACATATTTTATTGCCTTTTTCAGATTCACCCCAAAAATTTTTTCCGTAATTTTCTGGTAATTTCACGTGCGAATGCTTCGAGGGTGCCAGGTGGAGGACTTCCAACAATGCCGGAGCCGTGCGCGATGCCCTTTTATTAGTATATTGGATTTGTGAAAGATCCGTTGTTGTTGTCGTCCGTGGTTCTGGCCCGTCGTTTACATGCCGAACTTGCCGTCTATTTAGTTTCCACAAAAAGCAAATTATAAGAGGTCGTAAATTATCCGGGCACGCTGGATTCGGTGGGGCGGACGTAATCCAACACGTGTAATTTTTATCACGGGAAGATTTATGGACGCTTGTCCGCATTTACGCGTTCGTCTCACAAAAGTTACTTTTTTGCGACCACTCGCGGCTCTCATAATAGCCACGACCACCCGTCATCTCGAAGGGACAACAGGACTTTTTTCCTCCATCCATCTCCATATTGAGAGCCCGATTGGGACCGAGCTGAAAAAGACAATCTTCCACCAAATTGTCAAAAAGGACGCCACAACATCAAGCACTGCGTCCTCCCTCTAAAGCTCGTACAGGCCAGTACTTAGTGCTTGCCTTAATTATTGTGAAACGTGATGACCTGCTTTTGTAAACACTTCTTCTCGTTAGTGGAGTCGCCTAATGGGCCGTCTATGGGCAAATTACATGACAGACAGCGATTACGTTAGGGTTGAATTTGCGACAAATTTACCATCATTAACTCGGTGCCGGCATCCACGTGTTTATCCACCTTACGTGATTACGTTCACGCATTAGGCCCAACTGCTTTGTTATTTCAAATTTCGGGGCCTAACTTCAATCGGCTTTTAGCCGCCGCCTTTTCGGGCGTTAATTTCTGAAAACAAGCATTGCGTCGAGTAATTCGTGTAAGTTCCCCAAACACAACACAATTCAAAATACTGTAAACATGCACGTAGCGTCGTTAACCGTTGTCGTCCTAATTAATTTACACACCATTATAATTAAAGTGTAATTCTAATAGGTACATAACAACCTTATCTTCAAGCTCAGAACCCTCGCGTCGGTTAGGTGTGAACAAACCCCAGAAACACATGTAGTGGGTATTGTAAACACACTACTTAGTCATTATTTCACGGTTGGCGAGGTCCTCGTCACGCGCATAATTGACTAAAGCTGATCATTTTCAAGTTCTTTTCACCAGGTAAGTGAGGTGGCACGAAAGCGGCGGCAACGGTAGCACCGGTTCTTTCGCTACGTCCGAGAAAAAAAACATCTTCAACATTAACAATTAAATTTTAAATTTACACAAAATTTGGCAAAGGACACTTGCTAATGTTCGGAAGACTATGAGTATGCAGTGAGAGAAATGGGAGACGTATTGATTAAAAGCAACTAAGTATGCAGACAATGTGATAATTTGTCAAGCAAAACGCGCTAGACTGTAAGACAAACTTTATGAGGGTTTCTGGGGGATCGATTGATGGTAAAAATAGCTGTACTGAACGACGGATTTTGTTGTCAATAATGTCGACAACAAATAGCTGACCCCTGGAAAAATTCTATTTTTGTGTTCAGGCAGTGCTTTCCTCTATATTGACAATAATGTACAAGTTCAACATCAAGTTGAAAAATTGCTGAATCGAAAGAACTGTTTTCAATTTAGTTGAAAGTTGGAAAAGAAAAGAAAATTAAATGCAATAAATTAAAACGAAGTACAACTCTGCGTGCTAAAAGTTGTCTTCGATTTGCTCCTCTAAACGCCAAATTTTCTCTTCCATTGAGTCAAGACACTTTGTCTCTGCCTTGCCCTTAAATAATTTTTTTTCCAATTTCAGTTATGGATTTATCGAATTCCCGTGGCAAATTATTTTCGATTTTGAGTTGCTATTCGATTATTTTTATTAATTATTATACCGTCATTTAAAAGTTGGCAAGGATTTTGAGCAAAAATTAGGAGCTATCGAAAGTTTTCAAAACAGCACAACACAAATTAACTCTCGTCTTCCTTCGTTTTAAATATTCAATACACGATCTGCATGTTTAGCGTAACAAAATCCAAATCAGCGCTTTCCAATTAAGTCTTTAATTAAAATTTAAATAATAAATTAACCAAATGCAGCGTCCCTGCAATCATTATTCCAATATTCTACAGCATAGTATATTTTACTTCGAATTAGCGGCCCCTTTTGACAAAAGCACGAAATTTACCACCACTACTTAAATATTTCTTATTTCGGCAATTTTTACCTATTTTCCCCCAACAGCTGCTTTACCCCTATTCAATCTACCGTCGATTACCAAATCTATCTAAAAAGCGAGCGAGTAAAAATCCCGCAGGAAAAATCTCCGTCTTACGTTCAAACCGCTTTTGGACATTGGTTAGTTATGAGCGAAATCCTCGAGATCGATTAAGTAAACTCATAAACGTCGTTGAATGGATATTTACCACTGTAATTACGAACTAGGAAAGTGTTGTAATTTACAATCAATTAACGTTGAGATTTTGGTTGGTGGCACATCAAGAAACACTTCGATTAATTGAAATCTAATTTCGGTTGCGATGAGATTTGTGTCAAGCTCCGTAACAGAGGACGATACTCGCTTCGAGCTTTATCCCGGCGTCACATTTGTATGTCTTAAAAATACAGTCGGATAATAAAGCCCTTGTTTGGCGAGATTTATGTGTTATTTGCTCAAGGATTAGGGCTCGGATTGAGGTCCTATTTGTTCAGCATGTGAGTGATAAATCATATACCTACGTGTAATATCGCTCGTATTGAAGAGAGATACAAATTTGCTGACTTCGTGATGGAAGCGACATCTAGAGGGCTTTTACCCGGTAGTTATCCCTTAAAGCTCAGGGTAGGAAGCGCGCTACTGGTGCCAGCAGGTCGAGTTATCCGAGAGAGATGGCGCCACTTCCAAAAAAATTTAAAAGTAGGTAACTAATTTTGCAATAAATTATTGTATAGAAAATCGACGATATTATTAATATAAATACGTAAATTTATTTTCCATTAGATACATATACCAAATTTTATATATAAATTTAGCGTTTTCGTAACATCTTATAACAAAAAAGTCAAGTGACTATGTACAAGGAACTTCAAATTACCTAAGTTAAAACCAACAAAAAAAAAAAAAACGTATGAAAGCGACTAGTTTTCCTATAACGGGGGCACATTATCACTCACTTAACTATAGTGCGGTCACCTCAAAGCACCCTTAAACAGTTGCTAGTTTAATATTTACAGTAAACACTTATTACATCAGCCCTTGTAAAAAGCACAGTGTCAACATTTGGCTGTTGTCCCTTTTCTGCAACATTTACAGCATCATAACTCTTATAATAATAAGCTCAATCACAGGACTCTAACTGCTACAGAGGGGACATGTTGATCGAGGAAAGGTATTTGTGAGGTACCTATCTATTTAAATATCGAGCCACCCCAACAAGCAACTTTACTTAACTACTGTCAACAGTAGAAAAGAATTGAAATGTCTAGAAATTTCTTTTATTTGAACAAATTCAAATTGTCGAACACGGCAAATGAGTCTAAGAGGTATCAAATAACTAAGAAGATCAGCGAGCATTTCGTAGGTGCTTCGAAGTGAAAGTGCCTCTATCCCCTATACAAAACAACAATCTAGATGCTTAACTACTAATTATTCACAAACATTAACCCCAACTTCATACAAATATGACTAGATTAGTGACTAGTTGTCTTAAGTAACCTGTTTCCATATTCAACATTATCTTACTAAACATTTCAACATTCAGTCTCGTTCAAATTTGCAATCCTGAGAGAGCTTTTGATCATTACGCTTCATAATGCCTCAGATAAAACAGTTTCTCAACCACTTATTTTACTTTTCCATACAAATCAGTCTTAACTGGAAGATAAAATATTGGAATCTTGATATGATTTTTCAATATTGCACTGATTTTCAGTCAAGTCTTTCTCATCGTCGTCATCATCCGCGAACTTGATTTCGTCCAGAATGTTGCTGTCGATACTCGGCGACTTTTCAACTTTCGTTTCTTTCTCCATGTCCTCCATCAACTTGCTTGTCGAGCTACACTTGATTTTCCCCCTGGGAAACTCGTGGAGTTGTATCGAAACTTTGTTGAGAAGCGGTTCGGATTCTTGGATTTCCGGCAGAATTTTCTTGTTTTTTGCCTTAAGAATGGGAGACGATTTCGGGGTTGTTTGGTCGACGACTTTTTTAACTTTCGGCAATAGCAGTTCTTCTTCGGGCGATTCCTGATTGCTGCCGGGGTCGACATAAATTTTCGGTCTAATATCCTCCAGTTCGCGGTCGTCTTCGGGAAGGATCTCGCCGGATTCGTCCAGAGGCGGGATCCAAACGAGGAACGCGGGGTCCATTCCCAGGTAAGAGCCGGGAGCTGCCCCCGCGTTCACCACGTTGTAGTCGTAGTAGTCAAGTTCTAAATCGGCGTCGGGACCGCCGATTGAAAAGTCCGACCCTGCGGGCCCCGCCAGCAACTTCTCCCTGTTTCGCTTCTCTTTGGTTTCTTTCGCGTTCGTGCTGCGGATCGTTGCTCGACTAGTCAAACTGGATGCGGGGGAGTAAAATCCCTGCAAAATTAAATTAATTAGCGATATTTTCAGCAACAATCAAGCGAAGTTCGGGCGGAGGAGAGGTGCGTTCTATAAGTGCTCTGGTGAAGAATCAAGCTTTTGAGTGAAACGCGAAACTCGACGTTGAATTACGAGAAATGTGCCAACTGGAATTTGCGTTATTAACGTAACGTGAATACGGGTTCCGGATTACGATCAAAGGATGGGAAAGTTGGTTGTTATTGGTGGCATTAGCGTGACTGGTTAGTTTCGAGTGCGTTAATGGAGAATTAATTAGTTGGTGAAAACGTGATTTGAAAAGTGTCTGGTTTTTGTGGCAGGCCGGGTGCGAGATAATGGAAAATACTTCACCGGATCACTTTTAGAACCGAGTTCAGACGATGCTCTCACATGCGTCAAAGTGGCAGTACTGACGTTACTTAGTCTTCGAGAGTGTTTAGACGAGGTACTTTTTAAATCGTCTTTTTCGCTTGATTTGTCCTTTTCGCTGGTTAGCGTCGACGAGCGCCGTAACGTTCTTTGTTCGTAATTTTGCGGCGAACTCGGTAAACTACACGTGACCTCTTCTTGTTCGCTAGCCGTTTGCGGTAACGCCGTAGTTAAAGTTTCTTGTTGTGTGAGAGTTGTTGTACTGCTCAAGCTTAACGATTCTTCTTTACTGGAATTATTTGGTTTTCTTGTTAGATTTTTGTTAAACACTCGGAAACTCGGTTCAGTCACAACACAAACAACACAAAGAAGCGTCAGTTAAGGTCTCTGTTAGCTACAAAATTTTAACAAAATTCAGCCACACTCGAACCATGTGCTATTTAGATACAAAATTTCTTTCTTCTCTCAACTTACGCTAAAGCCACTTCTTGGTCCTCTTCGTCCTGTTCACATTCCATTGATTCGCGCAAACGGCTGTGCTTGTTCCTGGTTTTGATGTGCGGCCGCAATCTTGTTAACGAAATTACTTCCGACAAGAGAGTAGCACTGGAGGAAGCTCTCGTCCTCAGCGATATGCTTGCGCAAGAAGCTGAAACTAGCAATGTAAAAACGTGTTTATAGTCATTGGCTCAGTGTTTGCCCACAAAAGGGAAACAAGCGTTGTTGTTACGAAGCGACAATTCGAGACCAGCAATACTCCGTCTTGGAATTTCGCTCGAGGAATGCGGAGAATTCCTTTCAGCATTGAGGTAATTTTCTAGGACCGAAGCAACCTCTACTCATCGACAAGACTCTATCATTTGGTTACCATTAACGATTTTAAGTATGAAACCAAATTTGAAAATAATAATCAGTATGAGTGAGTATGCCAAAGTTCTAGTGTTAGTTCAACATACTTAAGTTGAGTGAAGAAACTAATTCCAATTATATATGGAAAACATATATAATGTACACCAAATTAAACCATACATCCCTTGCACTGTCCACCAGAAAATTTAATGAGCATCAAAAAATCTAAATAAAACCGAAATTATTATACATCAAAAAATGAGAACATCACCACTAAAATAATTATGCTGCGTATTGTTTTACCATTGCTTACATTTTAAATTCTATATGTCTATCAATTTTACTAGATGTTCACCAAATTTAAAACGCTCAAGTTACACGTCCGTGCTGTACATAATAAATATTCGCGCTATCCATTTATATTTAGGGTTTCTCAAAAAAACTATTTGTGCGTCAAATAATTATTCTATTACTCCAAAAATGAAATATGCTCCCGCATCTCTCCTTGCCGCTTGCGCTTCCAGACAAGAGGCACGCGAAAAAACTTTTGTACAAGGTCAGTTCAGGGCCCTGTGTTTTTTTTTAAAGCACGATTAGAAATTATCACTAGAAGAAGTTTTACGTTTTACATAATGCAAGCCAATTACAGCAAAGCATTTATATATTACGAAAATGAATATCTTTTTTTGTGCAAACCACTTCTATTTTTACTCTTATTTTCCTTGCCCTAGCACATCTACATCTATAATTTTGCATAAAATTATTTACCATTTGCACAACATTTTATTGCTTGTGTATTTTTGATCAACAAATAGTATTTTTAACTGCTAAATAATATAAGACACTGTCGAAAATTAAATATCTAGGTACTATGTTAGAATTAAATGCGGAATAAAATTTGGTAAACATTTAGTATTTATGGTCAACAAAAGTTATTTTGGCGAACAAAATATATAAGAGACCAGCATTATGTCAATATTTGGTTGTCGGTTTAAGATTATGTATTTTCTTAATTTTGGTGACCATTTAGTATTTTTGGGAAATGAAAGTATTTTTTTGTATGAAAATATTGGATAAATTTGGTAGACTGTTAAATATGACTCTTATATATGTAACTTCAACCACAAGTAAGAAAGTGCTTGAATTTTTTTATTAAACATTTTGACGTTTCCTTTAACTAAACAACCTGTGAATAATCTTAATTGCACATTTCAAAGCCGCCCCGAGAGCGACCGAAAATCAGGCAAGAGCGCTGAAGCGGCTTCGAATTGTAAATGGTGGATGCGCCGGGAGAATCTCTTTTTACCCTTGCAAATTTGATTCGAAGGCAAACACCTTATAATTAAACATTCCGGTTTAGCTGTAACAACGCAGATATGCGAAAATTCAAATTGCGAGGGGTCAAAATTGGCGGAGGCGCCGGGCGAACTTCCGCCAAATTACCTGTGGGGTCCGCCAAAGAGTCCTGATCTTCCGCCCTGGCCACGTGGTATTTTCTGTACCGCACCATGTACTGTGCCCCCAACAGAACCGTGGCAATCAGCAGACCGCTGAGGAAGAATATCGCAGCAATGTGGACCGCGGTTAATTTCAATATTGCGGACGGCACAAGTCCGACGCTCTGCGCCACAAGCATCCCGGTTCCGTTGGATTTGAGCGTTTCTGGAAACGAACCGCAATTAACTCGTCCATTTCCCACCTCGCCAGATCCGTACTCATTTGTCCGGCGTGCGCCAAAAATCCACCCCCGCACATCTTGCCGCCCACCGCTATCTCGTCGGAGAAGAACTCGAGCAATAGATTCGGCCCTGTCGAATTGACAACGGATGGTGTTGTGTCGGGGGCACCTGATAAATCAGCCAGCAGATTCGACGACAGCGACTTGCCATCCCTCACTTTCAGCCATTGGATGCCGCATGGCAAATGGAACTGTTCCACTTTGAATTGGATGACGTAATCCTCATCGGCCTGCGGAACGTTGAAACAACTTTACTTTTGCAGATAAGGGACTTAATTAATTATTTATTGAATGGAAGAAGTTACCTTTATGAGCCAGAAGGTTCTCCCGGGACAGCTTTGGGAGGAAGTTGCAAGGAGACGTTTGGGTTTCGCCTGGCCGAGATGGACGACACAGCCGCATCTGCAAAACGGGCCGACTTCGTCCTGGATCTCGGGAATCTCGGAGGCGAGGTCTCCGACGGATACGCCGCTGCCGTAAAAACACTCCCAGCTGTTTCCGATACTTTTTCCGCATTTTTCGGTCTCCACCGCCTGGCCCTATAAATATGTAATCCTCGTGGAGTTTTTGCTTGATTTGATTATGAGCGAGTGGATGAGGCGCAGGAAAAAATTACCCACGTCAACCCCGTACCTGGCAGTTAAGAGCCACCGCTTTTAGCCGAAATGGACGCAATTAAAGCAAAGAAGTTGTAAAAACCGTATGACTAAAATTAGAAAATTTATCGCGCAATTTTAATAATTTGGCACTTTGTAACCCGCCAAAAGACTGAAAGATTCATGCCGGTCGGTAGCCATGCACTTCATGCTATGGGTTGCGCGGGCACAGACAAAAGATCTCAATTTTTTGTCGGCCATAGAATTTTATAACGGAGGACCCTCGCTATCTTGTCTGTTATTGTTCCCAATGGATGTTACGTGTACAGAAAAAATGCAAGGCGCACGAAACGTTTTAGGGATAAATCGTGAGCCTCTGCTACCATTACGTCAGAAGTGCAGATATTACTCCCAAAATAAAAGATTTATCTCCAGTGTTCTGATTTTGGTGATTGTAATAATCGGGGATTACATTAAAAGTCAAATTTTTTTTATCAAATGAATTTAAAGTTGAAAACTGTCATTTATGCCATATAAGGTAGAAAAGAAAACTTAATACAAGATAAAGTTAAATAAATACTTAGAGATAATAAAAGAAGATTGGCTCTAAAAATTGTATTTATACACTGTAAAAATATGCAAAATTGTTATTTGATTAAGTAACATCCGGACTTTCCAATTTTTCTGAATCCTCCTTATGCTCCGATCCTCCAATTTTTACCACTGATTTCTTTGAACCCTTACTTTCAGTCCCATCCCCTTTGAGAATCGACTGTCTCGAGGTCGGTCCCGAAGATTTCTTCCTTAAGGATTCCTGTCTAGTAACAATTTGTCCAGAAGTTAATTTCGCAACTGATTGTATTCCACTAACATCACTCTCTCTCCTTACAGTATCTGAACCAACTCCAGTGACAGAACTTTTACTAGAAACCTGCGGCTCAGATTTTCTACCAAGAGAAGTTTCGGTTGAAACCTTTTTCTTGATAGACACTTTAGAACCACCACCTTCTTCTTCGGGAAGCGGCCTCTTCTTAACCGGCTTTACTTTCCTTCTAGTAACACTACCTTTCTCGTCCTCTTCCTCCTCACCTTCCTCCTCGAAAGATTGCTCTTCGTCTACGTCCTCATCAAAGAATATTTCCGAAATCTCGTCGGTTTCCTCTTCGCTCGCTACCTCCAAATCCGTCGAACTAACAAACGGTTCCGATTTTCTCCCGAAAATCCCCAAAGATCCCATTTGTTGCACCGAAACGAACTCCTCGAAGCTCGCCCCAGTTTGCGATTCGCCAGGGCGGTTCGTCCTGATTTCCGGTCTCAGAGACGTGATTTCTTTTGGAACGAAGCCAAGGTCACCTCTTGCATAAGTTGCCGATATCGAACCGACAGTTTCCTCGGAAGGTCTTCTTATCTTTACGTGTTCGTGTTTGGTCATTAGCGCGAGTAAATTGTTTAAAAGGCTTTCGCGTTTGGACACTTTGAAGGATTCGTCGACGGCGGATTGCAGATCTAGCGCTTCTCTGATGGAGAAGACCGCCTCGTAGAGGGTGCGGGTCAAGCGATCGTTGTCGTCCTGCAAGTAGCCCAGTTCGGTTTTCAGCGAAACTTCGACGCATCTGCTCGAGTGCAAATTTTGTTCCAGAATCAAAATTTTGTTGTTTAAAGCCGCAACATCGCCTTTCAGATTTTTAACTTCGGCGGTGGCCTCGTGGATTTCCTGCTCGATCGTCCGGTACATCGCCAATTTCCCAGTCATCTCCTCATGTTCGCGAGTGAGTCTCTCGATCACGTTCAACTGAATCCGCACTTTCGACAACGCTTTCAATTTTTCGGCCTCGTGAAGTTGCGCTTCTTGTTTCAAACTTTTATCGCGTTGTCTTAAATTTACGTTATCCTCGTGCATCCGGCGATAGGTGCTCAACATTTCGTCCAGTTCGTTGTTGACGGCGATGTTTTCCCTGATAACGCGATGCGTTGTTGCCGCTATTCTCAATTCGGTTGTGTCGTGAAACTCCGTCGATAATTGCAACAGTCTCGCTTCCATGTCCTTCTTCAGTTCGTCCTTGGCTATGATGAACTTTCTCTCGATATCGTACAGTTCGAGTTTGTGTCGCTTCTCCTGTTCCTCCATCGCGCTCTCCTGCACTTCGAACTTCTTCATGAGTTCGTCGCGTTGCAGCCGAAACTCTTCAAGCGCGTTCAGTTTGCCTTCGAGCAGTTTAATTTCTGACGTTAGCTGTTCGTGCATTTGCTTGTACTCGTTTTCCAAGTCCGCAATTTTCGCCTCAAACTCCTCGGTTTCGTTTTGTCTGGCTTCTTGGAGAGCTTTCAGTCTCGCCTGTAACTCGGCGATTTCGTCGGATTTCTCCTGCAACATCCGCTTGAGGAACGAGATGATATCGTCGCGGTCCTCATTGAGCTTTTCCAATTGTTGCGACAACTCCTCGTTCTTTAACTCGAGCTCCGCCGTTAAACTCCTCAATCGCGCCAACTTCCGGTTCAAATCGGTGATTGTTAACTCGTAGAAGGTTTTGTCGACTTCTGTTAGGGCGTTGGGGTCGATTTTCGGCACCTTCTTCTTCTTTTTACCTTTCTTCTTCTTCGCCATTTCGCCGGAATTTAAACCAACACCCACTGAAGAAGCGAAAACGCCACTTTTGACTTTGTTTTGTTTCTATGGTGACTATTATCGATTTGGGCAACGCGGCTTTCAGCGACATGCGATGGTGGAGCTGAAATTAATTTTAATAGATGATTATAGACTTACTTCGCAGAACTTGGCGCCGTAGCGGGGCGGAGGCGAGTCACAAAAACGATAGCGGCTTCTTGTGCCGCCGATGCAAGTGCTCGAACACGGAGTCCAGGGGCTCCAGGGTCCCCAACCGCCACTTTCCGCCTCTGAAACAGAACCGAAAGCTTAAAGTGTGGGACGACAACACGCAAATATGGAGCCACTTGAACAGAAATGAAAAGTGTGTTACTTGCACCCTCTTTATGCACCCCCAGACGTTAAGGCTTACGTAAACTAATCAAACCGAGTTTCAAGTGGAGACCGCGCGGGGCCACCCTCTATGATGCGGATAATTGAGACGTTTTCCCAACTCCGTGCTTAAGCACCAAGCGGAGGAGTTGAAAGGAAAGCGCATCGAAACAAGGGCAGAAATTAATGCTGTAACGATGGAATTGCCTGGAGAAGAAACAAGGCGATTAAATACATGAATCCTGGTGAATGATTAAAAAATTGAGGAATTGAGTAAAATTTTCAAAATTGAGTTAAATAATCTTTAGTAAAAGTTTTAATTGACCAACTTTTGGCCGAAACTTGGTTATGCACTCCGAATCTGGCAACGTTGCTCCAACTAATGTACCGAGAAAGGCGGCCGCCTCTGCATATAACGGTGTTAGCGATAATCCCTTCAAGCAACCTCCAGACGCATTAACCTCTCTCGCGCTTTTCCAAAATGAGCTTTCCCGGCTAAAAAGAAAACACGTCCACCTAATAAGTTTGAAAGTATATAATTAGTTCTCGTTAGTGCCGCAAAGGCGGCCAACGATAACAACCCTGATATTATTTGTTCTAAATACAAAAGCTAATGGTTCGCCATGGCCTCGTATTTCCGTAACGTTATAGAATAAGCGGAAGCTGCGGTGCAGGTCCTTATCGGGAAAGTGCAGGCGTTGTCGCTGCTCGTACAAAGGCAAATTCCCGCTTTTCGATATTGTTTTACAGTGTGTAGTCGCTGCACTTGATAAGAAACGGGAGAAAAAGGAGGAAAAGGCGATAGAAATTCGCTTAAGAGGATTGGGGGGAATCTGGTAATACTAATCCGGCAAAGGCTGTGAATAGAAATGGGAACGTAAAATATTCCTATTTATTCAGGTTATTTGCGTAAATATCGGGGTGTCTAATCGATTGGAAGAAGTATGTCTGCAGAGTTGTGCGAAGACAAGAGCCAGTTATTGATGAAGCTTTTTGGGGTGTGGAACGAAGCGATTCGAATCGAGCCATCATTAACCTCTTTCGAGCTTTAAGAATTTAAGTTATAAAAAAATGCCGCGCCTCCACCAATTTCAACCCAATCAATATTTGTCATTTTAAACTAACTGCGCGCAATCTGATCGGATTAAATTAATTGTTAACGATTCAGTTAATTAGGGATGCACGTTCGACCGAGCCAATAATGGTGGTTATTTGAATCACGACAAATGTGCATAAATCTTCTCCTGAAAAATTTCCAATATTCAATAAATTTTGGTTCCAGAGAATCTCGTTAAGTTATCAACATGAGATAACGTGACGTCTGAGAAACAGCAACAAAGACTCCAGCAAAGCAACAAAAACATATTGATCGCGTTTAAAGGGATTCGCCATTATCGAGTTAATCCGCGGAAAATTAATATGCTAACAACTGCGGCAGTTATTGTCCCAGAATTAACCCTCTTATTACATTGAACACTCCCTAGATTGCTTTCGTTAGAGAAACATTATTTATCGCATCCCTGCCTATTCAAACAACGTCCACATAAATTCTCGCAAACAAGAAACGTGCGGAGTTTTAATACGAAATTTTGACTAATCATCTTAATTAATTAACTGTCGTTTTACAAAAGAAATTTTAATGAAGCCGGCTCTCAAGCAATCGCCCCCATTTAAGTCAACTTCTGTTGACTTAAATTTTTCCCATTTCGAATTGCGCTTTAGCCAAGTTACTGGTTGTACCGCAGTGATTAATTGTCAAATTTACTTTCTTGACGACCATCAATCAAGGGTTTTCGATTATGAACACCGGCTCATCTCTCTTTAATTTGAAACGTTTACATTTCGCTTTGATAAAAGGACAGGTTGAATAAAACTTTCATTATGTGAATGCACTTCCACTATTGAGGATTATTAAAAACGCACCGGAATTTCCGCTTTAAATCCCGCGAGTATTTTAATTATTGCGAGACTGCAAATTTTGTTTCAACTAAATTTTGATTACTCCGCACTTTATTAAAATCGCCCGTCTGTTTTGTTTGAAAACCTGCCACAGCTCGGAGGCCGCCGCTGCACACCTCCCCTAACTAAAGACGAAAATTTTCTCGCAAGATTTTTGACAATTAATTACTTGCAAAACGTAAATTGTAAATTTGGTTGAGGAGCCAAAATTGATGGGTGTTGCTCTAAATTGTTCCTCGCCACTTTCGGGGTCGTTTTATAGATTCTCGGGGCGGCGGCACGCGTCCCTTCGACTTACCTGTGACTGGTAACGTGGGCACGCAATCCATCCGGACGTCGGCGACGGCGCCGTTGATGGCTTGGCTCACGTACACGAAGCAATATTCGACGTAACGTTCGGTGAATAAATCACAATCGAAATGCAGACTGTGTTGACCTCTGGTCACTCGCTGTTCGGCCACGTACTCCAGAGACGTGGGGGGCGCCAAGGACGCCACGTTGGCCCGCAAACGGGCGAACAAACGGACGCGGTCGCCCGACGCCAGGATGCAGGAGGGGTACTGGAAGAGGACGGTGATGCCGCCGCTGTGGACGTCGCACGGAAATATGCTGCGGGCGTGCACGTTGAACACGAACTGCTCGCTCCAATCCGCCTACAAAACGAGCAAAAAGAAAGTTAAACACAACATTTTGTCACTACAACCACAAATTGCGTCAACAATTAAAAAAATTCTTGATGTAACCAGAAATGTGATTGGTAAAAAGTCATTTAAAAAAAATTTTGAAAATGACTGAAAAGACTGGAAAAGAATAATATTTTAACACAAATGTTGTGATTGCGCCAAAACTATTCTCTGCTAAATTTGAGATTCCGCTCGAAATTTCAAACATCCGCTGTTATCCTCTGGCCCTCCAAGATAAAATTTATGCTAACGCATACCAAAACCAAATAAACAATTGCTAATACTGGCTCCCTGGGGGTTGCGTTAACTACTAACTAACGTGATTGTGTAGGTGAGCGGTTTGGGTCGGCTTCCGGCCAGGGGTGAGAAAGTGAAGGCCGTCCCTGCGGTCGGGCGGGAGCCACCTTGGGAGCGGTCGAATTAGCGGGGATAAGGCCCACCTGAATTTTGCCGTTGCCGATAAATTATTCTGGCGCATTTGCATTCGATTATCGGCATTTTGTATTTTTAAATTTGAGAAAATTGATCTCGCCAACATTTCTGTTGGGCACATTAGGAATTTGTGGAAGCGGGAGCTAAAAATTAAATGAAAAACAGACAGAGGGCGGCGGTTAACCACCATTAGCGCTGTGTTTGGGTATTAGGAAAATGTGCTAATGGGTGAATTGGAGGTGGAACAGGGATATAAAAAGCGAGAAAAAAGTTAAAATTAGCCAATTTGTTTCAAAAATTTTCTCTATCTATTTTCAACTGGTAGCAAAACTTTTGTCTGAATTTCGGGCAGATTCACATGTTTATGAACAGCCAAATGGGTATCAACGGCTGGATATTTAATGCAACGAATTATGACCTGCGAACACTAACCATAATTTGAAACGTCCGTTGTGATTGTAATTCAAGCAATGCATGTCGTTCATGAAACAATATTACAATTTCCACCCAGAGTGGAGTTAATATCATCCACTCTGAGCTTCAAATAGGAGAAAATTACGTTCCTTTCGTGCAATTTAAATTATAGAGCAAATGCTCGATGACACGTTATATGGAAATTACATTTCTACTGGCAGCAAGATCTATCGGCAATTCACGGAAAATTTATCAAGTAAGTAGATTTTTCAGCACTTACGTACCTACTAATTTTATTTTGAAAAATTTTAGGGTTTTAATATCAGTAAATTTAATAAAACTCAACATGCCAAGTACAAATTAAAAACTAATTAGCTCTCGCTTGCTTTGAAGCTTTCGTGCGGATCGCAGGTTGGCCTGCTATTACGGGACACTGACGAAAAAATAAGAAAAAAAACTGTAAATTTTCGGGGATAATTACCTTGACATAGGCGGCGGTGTGGGGTAATGGCGGTGTGGGTGCTGTAGGTCGCAGAAAGAGAGCATAATGTCCCGCGAGGCCAAACAGCTCGCAACGCAAGGTGAGCACGCGACGTCCTGGAAAACCGCGCACCTGCTCCGAATACAGCACCTGAACACAGCAAACTCATTAGCGGGCACGTTGCAAACATGTCAGCCATCCCGCATCCAAGCGAGGAAAACAAAACGTCAAACGGGAGACGCGCCAACGAAGCTGATCCATCAATGGCACGAAATTTCCACCGTTTACCCATTGTAAAAGTTAGTTAAAAAAAAACACAAGTTTTAAAAATTTTGAATTAAAACTGTCGGGAGATTCACCCGGCGCCTCCGCCAAAAATGCGCTCCGCCAAAATCGGCGTTGGCGCGCATCGGCGCGCGGGCTGTAAAACACCTCGTTGGCCGAGCCCGCCCAATCTTCCACCCCAAAACTAATGTATTAGTTGGGCGACGTGCCAAGTGGGGGCGACTACACCCCAATCAGGTCAGATAAGGCCTCAATTTTGCGAAAGTAACTCATTGGGGGTCAAGTACAACCATTGAAAAGTCTCGTTTCGTTACGCTCAATTGAGTAATCGTGCAGTTTTGATGTTATCGAGCTTCGTTGGCGCCAGCTGCCTACCCCTCACCTGCGCTTTTGTCTTGTTTTGTCTGTCGTCGTTATTATCACAGGTAAGCAGGGAATGGCCGCAATAGCGCAATTCCAGCCAGAACTCCGGGATGGCACTGGCCGGACTGTCCGCCATCGGCGGACAGACAACGTCTGGGAATTCCAGGATCGCCATCACCGGTCTCTCGGGATAAGTCTGTACATGTTCCGGAGTCAAAGACAGTTGTGGCATCGGCCACCGCACGTCCAAACTGCGAGTGACCACGGGATCGTCTTCTGCCGTCGCGTTCTTGTTGCCGATCGGCTGCTTTTTCACCAAAACGTAGTATTGGCCGCCGCGCGAAAAATAGCCGCAAGGTATTTTAACTATGGTGGTGTTGAGGGAGAGAGCCCGAGCTTCCGGCAGGACCGGAAATGTGATGAGGGGTTGGGCGACGTTGCCTTCGAGACGTGACAATTGCAGAAGTAAAGGTGGGAAGGACGACGAAGCGATCTGGATGTGGAGGTCGCCGCTGAGCGCGATGTGGGATGGCGGCATCAATAACTCTATTCCGGGAATGCTTCCTCCTGCAATGAAAACGACGGAGGTTAAGTAGTCGTTAAAGCGGATTTCTGTGATTATCGCCGCTAAAACGGGAGGATGGTCGCACGGTAAATGTGCTGTTTTCCAGACGATGCACGTAAAGCACCTGATTACAGTTTGAAAGCACTTCAGAAATGTTATAGACTAAATTTTAATTTGATATACTCTTGTCTGCATAAAAGATGGCAATTTAAAAAAAATTGAAAAACTGCCGATTGAGAATTGCTCAAAATTAGCAATTCTCACGTTTTTCTTAAGCATTTTATTCCTTATTTTACTTGTGCTAACCAATAAATTATTAGAAGAAATTCTAAGATTCTTTCAAAAATGCACGACCAGAGGGATTATAAGTGAGTAAAGTTTTTAACTGCTGGCTTAGTGCTCGTTTTTGTAGTTATAATTTTACTTATCGTTACACGTACTTGTTTTACGGAGCACTACTCTTCACAAAGTTGTAAGTAAACATATTAAACCAGAGAAGTGGAAAACTTTGCCACCTAATAGCCGGACTTTAGAAATTCTTTTCACATTGAAATTACATTTAAACCTCTTTTTCCACAGAGCTCTTGATGCGTTGAATGTAATTTTATTTATACTCACAGTTGGCGTTTTTCGCTCCAAAGCTTTTACCCAAAATTTTTGAGCATTGTAAGTTTTTTTTTCCAAGGTTTATCGATATCCATTTTTGAAACTCTAACTTAAAATGTTTTTAGAGACTTGTCAGCACACACAATAACAGAAGATTTGGTAGGCGGCTTTGACCTTTCATTTAAACTCAACCTGCACTAGTGCTGCCTTCCCTTCTTCCAGACAAGAAAGCAAGAAAGGTTCCCCTTATAAATTATGAATTAAGTCTAGTACTATTAGCTACGTCGCTTGGTCCAAACAGCCCCTTTGTTTGTGGCATATTTCTCAAATTCGGAGAAGGGAAAAATTTTGGCATGCAGTTTGCGTGTCCCATTTTCATTGATTTTGAGTTTGGATCGCAACGATATGCAAATAAGTAAAATCCGGAAGTTCGGAACTGTTAGTTTTGGGGCGTGTTGAAATTAACGGCAACGTGCCCCACCGCCTAATTGTCGATTGAGATGCAAACGAAACCAATTAGGCGGCGGCCATTATCAAAGTTTTACAATAAAACATTTTTGCGTTCTCAATGACCCCATTCTGTCGGAATTAAAGTGCGCGTCAATGCCGCTTGCCATTCAGCGGGATAGAAGTCGAAATCTGGATGAAAGCCAAACAGAATAGGTCAATCCTTTAAATGGATTTACACTTCACCATGCCCTTTCTTACAAACCCATATTGTTGGAGAATATCCCGAAAACCGGCTAATAACACTTGAACTTTTGCACGTTTCCCCGCGACACACAAAAATACTCTCGCAGACCTGAATACAAATGGAGGGACGATGTGTATTTTGCAAATTTCGCGGAAGTTACTTAATTCGACGACAGACTCGTTGCTAAACTTCGAATTGATGGATGATTTTGCGAGGTCTAAATTTAGAACGTTAATGTTCCAGCGATAACTAATAAATGCGGTTTGATGGATCGCGATAAATCTGAAATGTTCGATGGGTGACAATGAACCGTTTTTTAACAAAGATCTATAGTCTAACTGACATTCCAATATTCCGTTCATCCCGCTGTCGGCGTAGGGAGTCACTTATCGCTCGTCACATTTAACCTACACAAGCACGGAGCAAAATCGAAATGACTTTAAGTAAATGGCTCGAGACAAATGTCAAGTTAAAGGTCGCATTTCTAAAACTCATTTATTACATTAAATTTTTTAAATATTAAAAAAAAAAAAATTTATTCAAGACGAATTTCAGACATTGACCGGGAGCTTTGTGAGCAAATAAATTGAGGAGACGACCGAAAGTAAATTTATAACTGTCAGTTGGATCACCCCAATTCTCGCTACGCCAGTAACTGTGACACCTCTTTAACCCCACCTTGAAAGTTTGATGAATATCCAAACGAGTTCTTTTTCCTTGCTCGTTAGTACGAAATTTCATGTTCCAGTTATTAGCGACGATTGGGGGCACAATAAAAACGTCGATTGCCAATTTGGCATTGTTGGCTTTTCAACGGTTGTGTGTTGCGATCAAAGCGACATGATTAGACGGTTAGTTTTTCTGCACAAGCGAACACTCAAAGGAATTTACCCTTTTTAACCAACATTTAATAACATATTGAAATTGCCACAGCAATTGGTCCCGTAACAGAAGCTTTTGTTCCGGTGTATAGAAAATTCAATCGAAAATTTACAGTCAACTAGTAACGAATTTTATAGAAACGAGAAATGTGGTGACAGTACGAGCAGCATGTCAACTAGCTCGCTAGTTTGTTGGTATTTAAGGTTAAATGCTTGTTTCACGATGGCATTTTTCAATACTTCCAATGGCATCAATCCAATTATGATCAGTGACCACTAAAAAGTTCTTGGCAGCTATGTTTTTTATTTTTTTAAAACTTATTATCCCCAACATGTTTCACTAAATTATCCGAACATTTTGCTGGCTTATAAGCAGATTAAGTTAGCTCTCTTAGCTGAAGTTATTTATGCTAAATATGAGATGAATCCGCCTTCACCATTTCCGCTGTGCTTGCTGTGCCGCGTTATGGTTTCCTGCTGTAGTGTTTACACGTTCTGCCTTTCAGTGGCTTGCCTGTGGTTTCAGGAATGACAGTTTAGCGGCGTACAAAGTGCGGCAAACGGTGCTTAAATTTTACTTTTTTTGTTTGTTACTCGATGCGAAATATCGAGTTTAGCGTGAAATCTAACGATAATTTATATGGTGCGAAAAGCGGAGAGACGAAATAACGGCAAAAAATGATGCTGTCAAAGTAAATGTTTCGCTTATTTATCAAGTTCACTTTCAATTTTGCTGGAAACAATTGCCAAATTTTGCTAAACTACTTCTTTTCCCTCATCAAACTTTACTCGAGTTAACCACATAAAATTTGAGCACAAGTAAAATTTTGAAAGCAGAACTTTAAAATTACATTTTAAAATTGTTATAAAGTTTTTCAGGATTTTTTTTATATCAAGGAATTAAAATTACTAGTGCATATTTGGATCAGAGATTTTGCTAAAAGCTCAATAACCGTGTTGGGAACAAACATAGGTTGGCCATCATGCTTCTTTAAATTTTTGAAGACTATACCAAGCACTCGATTCACATCAAAATATATGAGGAAAAGAAATGGAGTTGATGGCCTGACCAGAAGCGAATCCCGCGTTTAATCCTGCAAACATCCTCTATGTTTGAAAACGTATTAAATTATCTTCTTGTTCATAAAGCATTTACATTACGTGAACGGTGTTTTGGGTTCAGCAAAAAAGTATTGTGTTTAAATAGAGTTAATAAAAAAGTAATTCTTTCTGATTCAAACTGCAAGTAACGGAACTAAAATGTGAATAGCAGACAAAATGAGCTGTAAACAAAAAAGTTTACAAGTACTCGTGGTTATTTGCTTTGCGTTCGTTACTGCCATGGACATAGCTACTGAAACTTAATATGTGTGATTAGTAGCATAGCACAGTTGAACGCTGACAAATGCCGAATCCAAGAGGATTGTAAACGCGGCAATTTACCTAACAAAAAGACAACACTCGCTAATGTCTATTTTCAAACGACGCTCCAGATAACAAGAGTGTTATGTAAGTCGTGGGACAACGTGGAGCTTTTAGGAATAATTTGGAAAGCCACTATTCGCTTAATTACTCTTTCGATAAAACCGACCACAACTTATTAACGCAATGAAATCTCCGCGGCCAAACAACGGAAATAGCGTTAGTTACAATTTAGTTGGTGGCGGCCAAGTTTCGATTATTGCGAAAAAGCGCCTGGAAACGACGATATCGTTGGTAACGGCGCAACGAAACGTAGGTTTACGTCCTAAACAAACATGTCGGTTGGACTTAACGAGAACGATAATTTCGGAGTCGGTCGAAAATTATTTTCGCTCCGTTTGCACTTTCTTCATGCAACCGCATACGCAACCGCTTTCTTCAAAAAGAAGAAATTATGAGTGGCAGCGAAATAGACGACTATCCTGCTGCAGACGTGAACTGAGAAGAGAAGCTCGTTTCTAAGTGGGATTATGCGCTCAATTTCACCCGCCACGACCAACCCAACCCCGTTTTGTGTAAACTATTAATACGGCATTTTCAGCCGGAACTCTTTTATTTGGGTAGGTGGTCAATTATCGGGTCGTTCTTGGATTTATTTAAATTATCGCTGCGGCTTGGAAAGGACGCAAAATTGTTGAAGAACTCTTTTTAATTTTACTTCAATGTTATTTGGCAAGCGAGTCTGCACAACGGTAACCCAGTTCCGAACTTTTATTAGATAGAAATAAAATATTACTGCGCGGACAAGATATATGAGGAAGTTTGCCGGAATTGTTTCGCAATTATTATTCTGATGTAACACAGAAATTTAGAGCTTGCCGGAACGTCGCGCCAAGAACCAAAGGCACGAAAGAGGAAATCCGATCTTTTGGGGCGGTAAATGCTAATTCCCCCTTGATCCGCACCTTAAGCAGGCAGGTATTTAAAAACTAATAACAAACGTTTTCCAAATTTTTATTCCACTCATTTCAATTTTAAACATCTCTCAAAAAATCTTTTTTGTTTCTGGTTTAAGGGCCGATTTTTAAAAATAAACAAGATCTTTGGCACTGCTACGATTTTTGGGCTAAAACTGAGTTCAAACCTGGCAAGCGTTAAAATTTTTTTAAGGGATAAAAATCTCAAAAGTACTACCTACTAAGAGGTGAAAGTCTCAAATGCATGGAAAAGCGTAAAGTATTTAAGGAAATTAAATTTTTTCCAGCCCTTTGGGAAAACGCAATCATTCCGAATTGTGGGTAGTCGCACCCTTATTTTCTTGTGCGACGCGTCAGCTGAATAATACAGGCAAGTCGCGATCATGTACCGTTCGAATTGCTGCTGTAAAATGCATGGATGGCCATCGGTGCTCCGGTCCGTTGGCCACGTCTCCACGTTATATGGATATGGTAGCGGGTGCAGAACTCTCGCTTTCCTGCATCATTACTGGCCCCACTCAATGTTTTCTCGCTGCCACAGCCTCAATTCTAATCACTTGGAACCACCGTTCTTGAGGCCCGAAGCGAGCAATATGTTTGTTTTATAAGACCGGTTATCATCCGGAGTGCGGTCCAGGAAGCACCTTTTCAACGTTAACGTCGGCGATGCTAATAAAGCCCCCTCGAATGACGACGAGTTTCGGGTAGTTTCTCTAGCAGAAATTATACACGCACGTTATTGTCGCTCGGAAAGTCTCATTGTGACTTAACGGTTCGCTCTCGTCGATTCTCTCGCGTTCCTTTGAGCTCTTCTTGGTTTATTTTTATTAAACGCGCGGTTATAGGTTTGTTCGGGAACGCACCATCACAGAAATAATGGTTTTTGTTGCCCGAAAATTCCTCTCGCTCCTCTTAGACCATGTCCGGGGACGTCGTAAAACGCTATTAGATAAAATTACTTGCGTCATCAAGTTTACTTTTTCCTTTACGCAACGAGACGAAAAAATTGGCAAAAATCATTATTGAGCTTTTTGCCGATATAAAATAAAAATTACCTACCTAAGTAAGAAGATAAGGACTACGTGAAATGGTATCAATTTAAAAATATTATTTCTAATGTTCTCAAAATGAAGAACTTTAACGTTAATAACAATGTATAAGAGCGTTGATGGTCATTAAGACAGAAGCAAAATTTTAGAAATGTTTAAACCTACGAAGATAAATGTTAATAAATAATTAATAAAACGTGCTCCTTAAGATCGTTGAAATTTTACTAAAATTCCTACTTAATTAATCTTTTTTAATATTGCGCTAACACCGACGTTAATAAATATCAGTAGCGAGTGGCTTATAAGCAGATTATCTTAGCTTTCCCAACAGAAGTTATTTATGCGTAATATAAGATGAAGCAAGCTTCACCACTTCCGCCGTACTTGGCATGTCTTGTTATGGTTTCCTGCTTTAATGTTTACGTTCTGCCTTTCAGTAGGCTTGCTAGTGGTTTCGAGGATGACAGCTTAGCAGCAAGCATACAAAGTGCGCCAAACGGTGCTGTAATTTTTTTTCCGTTTTTTACAACGAAATATCGACTAGAGCCCGACGCCTAACAACAATTTGTGTGGCGTCGAAAGAGGCGAAATAACGAGCAAAAACTTATGCATTGTCAAAAAAATTTGCTCGACTTATTTGTCAAGTTCAGCCTCAATTACGGTGGAGCTCCAGCAGAATATTTCTAAATAACTAAGTCGTTGTATTTTTTTCTGCGCTAAATTAAACAAGCAATTTAAGCTGCTTCCAAAGTAGTTAAATAAGCTAAATTGCAACAAAACACCGGAAAATTTACCAAATTTAAAAAGTATTATTTGTGGACGTAATTATTATTGGTCTTAACTAAGTTAAATATTACTGGAGAAATTCTTGTAATTTTTAAAAGCAAAGTATTTATTTATTTTTTGCGGCTCTTAAAACGTAATGTCATAACTCGCTGGCGATACAATTAGCGTCAAGTTCTTGCGACAACCTCAAAATTTGTAGTGCTGCCAACCAGAATGTAAAACATGGCCATGTCATTTAGTAATGTCTCTTAGATAAAATGTTCAGTGAAACCAAATTTGTGAAAAGGAAACTTCCCCGACGATTCCGAATATCGACATTGTCTGCAATTAGTTCAAGCCACGTTAACCCAATAATTGCCGCACGTGATTTTAACGGTTGCTTCGCTGCGAAGTTGCTTAAGCGGTCATAGCTGAAAGCCCAATAGTAGCGCATTTCAATTCCGGCAAAATACCTAAAGCAGCTATTAGCGGCAACCCAGAACCGTTTGAGACGGAATCCAATAACATCATTGTTAATTATCACCGACACACGAATAATTGAACGAAATATTCCGATAACGTTACTATCGCCATTAATTTAGAGCCCGAATAAGAATTACTTGTGGCAAATTATGAAATTCCAACAATTGAAACTAACGTCCAAATTCCCGATTTATCCACTTGGTTAGTCGGGATCGTCGATTTTGCGGGAAACTTCCCAGACGCATCCTTCCCACGTTGTCTTCCTGTTTACTCATCACCGCGAATTCCGGTTTTTCCGACGCTTAGGTGCGACTCGCCGCCGGAAGTTACGATCATAAAGCCGTATTTTTTGCCGCCGAATCCGCCATGGTGGCGTTTCCGGGTTTTATGGCCGGGAAAGCCGGCTTCTTGTGCAACCCGACGAATATCCGGGCAAGAGGCTTCGGCATCACGTAAAAAGTGACGCGCAATTTAATTACGACAAGCCTCTTTGTTGAAGATTATTAACGGGTGTATATAACGTGAATCATAGCGAACCATGCTTCAGTTAATTACTTTGCGGGCGAAACGGGCTTTTTGGCGGTCAACAAACAATATCGTCGCCCACTTCCGTTTAGTTCCGAAATTTCGGGTGCTAAATAACAAAAACTAACTCAATTCCATCAAAACCTAAAGACTCTTTGCTAATGACGTCTCGGCTAATTGTGAAAGACGATGTGCCTCATTTATTTAATGAGTAACAACGACATTGACAATACTTTTTGCAAGCGGAGGATCAAAGGCGATGCAGCTAATGAGACATAAATCAATTTTGACTGATAAAGCGTTCCGTCAAGTTAGCTCGTGCTTCCGTCAGTTCAAGGAAGTGATTTTGTAGAGAGCAGTTGAGGTCGCTGCCTAATATTACTTCCCAGATATTTAATTAATAACTTGTCTCGGGATGTCGAAATTACTTAAAATTAATGGCGGTGTCGTCAAGTAATTACGAATTAGACAAGAAATTAGCATAAGCGGTTCCGGCATTCGCCCGGCGCCTCCGCCATTTGTCGCTGCGCTCTTCACCGGTTATCAGATCCCAATTTCTGGGTAATTGAAAAGTGGCAAATATAGGAGATTTAAAGATGCTAGAAAAGAAACTTTAAGGCAACCAAAATTAGCATAGTTGGAAAAGATTTGGTTCAATGCCAAATAATTTTTTTTTAAATCATTAACTTTATTTAGTCCCTCAGACTCTTCTTTATCCTTTTGATAATAAAACATTAGAGAGAACATCAAAGTTTTAACGCTATTAAAGCATTGAAGACGTTATTTACAATCCAAGTATTTTTCTGAAAAGATTTCAAGACGATTAAAAAAGTTAATTTGCGATCAAGCGAAACACATTGAAAAAATGACTTGTCGATTTCCGATTTTTAAATTATGTCAAGTTGTTTCCATCGAAAAGCAATAAAAGTTTTCTTTTATAAAAACTCTCACACCTATTAGAAGTTAAAGGAAAGTTGCCGTCTTTCCCTCGATACGATGTTAAATTTACCGTAAAACTGACAAATCACGGGATCGGCCAATATATTTATTATTTCGTGTGGCTGACGAAATACTTTTTATTGGGTTGTCGCCACAAATCGCTGAAATTTTCTATGCTCTTACTGAGAGATCATAAAGCATTCCAAAACTTTTTGTATTTCGACTAGCACCAGTCGAAAAGTTTAACTGATTTCTGTTAAATAAATAAAGGTTTAGGAAGCGGATTGATAGTTAATTGCTGCAAATAACAGTTGGAACTGCAAAAAGTAATTACAAGATAAAGGTCCAGATCAGAATTTCAGAAAGTCTGACTCTAAATTATAGAATGTAGTACTTAATAATTTTAAAAGTTTTGTAACTCTAACATGTTTTCATTATCATATCGAAAAGTTATTCTGCTGGTTTAGATCAAACCCTCAGAAACCCTCCATCACATTTTATGTAATTTAAGTTGTTTGACTTCTTTAATTCATAAAAGTAGAGAAATTTTCCTCTGACACTGAATGCTTGTTTTGCGCCCTCTTACACCTCGTCCTTAATTCCGCCGAATTGATATTCACGCCGTACCCAATCCATCGACGTCTTGTCTCAACATCTGTCCTGCCCCTCAAACCGCCGAATTACCGCCGGTCGCTCCTCCGAGCAAACTTGATGAAGTGCGGCTATTTGCATTAAACCGACCTTTGTTCAGTTAACAGAGCACAAGTTATAAGTTCGCTAAGTCAGCAAGCACGAGAATATTATTGTTTGAGGGGCCAGGTATTGTAATCGGGCGCGTCGCTGTGCTCGAGGGTGCAATTGGCACTTCATTCTTGTATTCCACCCCGCCTCCAGTAATTGTCGAGCGCCGACCAGACTCATTCTGTTCGGAGGGTCGCAGACCGACTTCGCTTTTTTATGTAACCTTTGTCTTAGGAGCTCTCGCGGGGGGATACAATGCCATTGAGGACCGAGGACCATTCAAAACAACAAAAAGATAACAGAATCAGTGATTTCCAGAGATTTTTCCCCTTTGTTGCCCGGATCAGTTGCAGAAGAAGGAAATTGACTTTTCCGGGATTTGCTCCTGGCCGAAATTAATGACCACCAGTTAAGCGCGGCCAACCTCAGATTTCCTTCTATCGAAAAAATCTGTAGCTATCATTTTCAATATGATTGCTAAGAAACGTAAAGAAATTCGAACAAGGTTTTGGTCGTGCAATTCTTTGCGCTCCTACGCGTCAACAGGACTTCCATTCTGCGCCCTCCGCGGGCCGCAGGGTCCTTTGTGGCGGAAACTCGGCGAGTAGACGCGTGTTCGACAGCGAGCAAGCAGTACATTCTGTATTCTCGGTGTATTAGCTGAGACGAATCATTTTTCATGACGCCGAAAATATTTGCTTGTGCTTTATTCACCTGATCATCAATCACGTTTGAAGTATGATAAATCGTAACATGAAGAAAATACCCCTCCCCCTTTCTTCCTGCATATCTTAGTGGCACACACTAAACCGAATTCATCAAAGCGACGTAATAAATGTAGCGTTGGAACGAAATAAATCGAAAGACACGAGCGACACAAAAGATTGACAATGGCCATAACAAAGCATCCAAACAATGCGGTTATCGCCACTGTCATGAAGATGGCTAAGAAGATAACTCATAATGCGAACTCTCTCGCCGTTCCTTTGGGCAAAAACTCTCCCGAGATATATGGACACACGTGTTTCATCGAACCTTTTTCGCTATGTGTATTAAGCCTCCGACGTTTTAGCTCCAACCAAATGGTCGTGTTTACAGTGCAGTTGTTTCCGTTTCGTGTGACGGATGCACGGAAATTTGTCCCTGTTTTCGGCGGTATTGGATTTTTTTTTGCGTGTTATCACGTTACGCAAATCTAGCGGGTTGTTAAATGCCAATTCGTAAGGGTTGAAAATTGTAAATTGCGCCACTCACCTGCATCTCCGTATTCGGTTAAATGGAACACTAGCAGGAACAGCGGGAAGTTCATCAAAGCACCGTTGTGCGCAATTTTCCTCATGTCCGCTTTCGGGATCACTCGGCATTTTTGGAAGCTTTTTCGAACGCAGAAGGATCCGAAATCGAGGCTGGGCCGGCTTTCGATTTCGACAGCTTGCAGATCACGCCGCCCTTTCCTAAAATAAAAAAAAAAAACTGATTAAATCAACCGACCAGTTAATTTTTGGTGTTAACTTTTTAATGTATGAGTTTAAATTTTATCTTTTCTCATATTTTTTAATCGAGAGTTTGTTGTGTGGTTGATCGTTGACTCTTAATACTATTTACTATTTTGGGGGAAATTTCTCTTCGAATTTACTGCTGCGATTCTGGTGGAAATGGATATTATGGTTTCTCGTGCTTGAACATAACGCAAAGGCGAGAAACTTGCACTTTCGCTAAATTTGCGTTGTTACGACCCTGGAGTCATGTTTACCAAAGTCGGGAAAACCGAAACTCCGGCTTGGTTGTAATGATCAATGAAAATTAATTATTTTTGCGACGACGTCCCCAACACGTAAAGTCACTCCAAGACCTCCTATTGCGTTATTAATCAACCAATGCGGCGGTGAGAATAAATTAAATTTTAGATCGCGCCCCTCATCAAACAAATGTCTTATTTCAACATATTTCGAGTTTTATCGCACTCAAAACCCCATTATATTTCCAAGATCGCTCTCGTAATTTCGTTGAAGTCCTTTATGGTCACACTTGATGTACCTAGTAAATCATTACGATAAAAGCTCTTTCTCTTTTTCCAATTTTCCCCGGCCACATACAATATCCATATATTTTTTAAACGCTCTCGCCAAGACAGATTTAAATTTCACGGGCCATTCGCAATGCCATCATCATCCATCCGATTCACAGCACGTCCACGTACGCTCTTGTTTCCGAACTACCCACAACCGATGATAAGTTTATCTTTACTTATTCTGGTTACAAGAAATTGCTAGAAAGCAATTTTTGAAAATTGTCTACTTGTTCTCGCAAAATTGAATCAAAATATTGCCCCAACAATTGCGAAAGTAAAATAGTACTACAGCGATGTCGATTTTAGGAATTTTTCAAATTTCAATCGATTGGGGTAGAAAAAAAAAGTCGAAAATATTGAAATTTCTTACATCGATTTTATGACTTAATCTTATAAATTTCGAACATTACATAAGAAAGCGCCCTTTTCTAGCCTTTAGCTTCAACGATGTCAATTTTAAAAAAATTTCGAATTTCTATCGATTGGAGTAGAAAAAAAAAGTCTTATAGATTTCAAACCGCTTAACACGAATTTGACCGTAGTTTCCCTGTACAAGTCGTACTTTTTAAGATATATCCGTTCGAATGTTTCAATTCAAAATTTTCGTCAAAATCGACATAAATTGCAAATTTCAACTTCTTTATTATTAGACTTACGATTTTTGTTCATATAGCATTCGATAGCTTTTGTAAAAACGAGAAATTTGATGTATTTAGATTTGATGTAAGTCTGCCCGTTCAAAAGTTACAAGAGTTTGAATATTGTAAGAAATCGAAACTTAGTGGTTTTTCTAATTTTATAAGAAATCTATTTATTCTAGCGTCGAGTTGATTACGGATTTGAATTCAAGAAAGCCGATTACAGAAGAAAACGCTTACTTCCAGTCTCTAGGTGCAACGATGTCAATTTTAGAAATTTTTTGAATTTCTATCGATTGGGGTAGAAAAAAAAAGTCGAAAATATTGAAATTTTTTATATCGATTTTATAACTTAATCTTATAGATTTCGAACCGCTTAACACGAATCTGACCGTAGTTTCTTTGTACAAGTCGTACTTTTTAAGATATGATCGTTCGAATGTTTCAATTCAAAATTTTCGTCAAAATCGACCTAAATTGCAAATTTCAACTTCATTATTATTAGACTTACTTAATATAGCATTCGATAGCTTTTGTAAAATGCAGAAATTTGATGCATTTGGATTTGATGTAAGTCTGTCCGTTCAAAAGTTACAAGAGTTTGAATAATATAAAAAATCGAAACTTAGTAGTTTTTCTAATTTTATAAGAAATCTATTAATTCTAGCGTCGAATTGATTACGGATTTGAATTTAGGAAAGCCAATTACATAAGAAAACGCCTATTTCCAGCCTTTAGGAGCAACGATGTCGATTTTAGGAATTTTTCGAATTTCTATCGATTGGGGTAGAAAAAAAAAGTCGAAAATATTGAAATTTTTTACATCGATTTTATGACTTAATCTTATGGATTTCGAACCGCTTAACACGAATCTGACCTTAGTTTTCCTGTACAAGTCGTACTTTTTAAGATATGACCGTTGAAATGTTTCAATTCAAAATTTTCATGAAAATCGACCTAAGTTGCAAATTTCAACTTCTTTATTATTAGACTTACAATTTTTGTTCATATAGCATTTGATAGCTTTTGTGCAATGGAGAAATTTGATATATTTGGATATGATGTAAGTCTGCCCGTTCAGAAGTTACAAGGAAGGATCAATATCGTCGTTTCCTACCCCCACTCGCCGCTAGGTTACATACTTGACCCCATAGATCGATCAAATATTAATCCTCAATTCAACGTGTAGCAATAATTGAACTTTGAATCCCTTATTCCATGTGTCTTAGACAAAGTTGAACTTTTTAAAAAAAGCCTCAAAGTTTTCTTCACTAAGAGCGCCAATCCTAATATTAATTGAACGGAAGTTGATCTTCAAACTATTCTAAAAAATCCTCATAAATACGAGGATGAGTTGAAAAGTTTACTGTTTATTTAATACCGTCATATTAAATAATATTAATACCAGTTCAATTTGTGTTAGATCAAACAATAAATTTCTGGGTTGTTTATGGGGTAAATTGCATTGTTCAGGAGCGCCATAATTACATAGATTGACGTGCCAGCAATATGTTACAAACGAATGTGAGTAGTATTTTAGCCGGCATAATTATTACAATGGTGTCAACAACAATCGCTTGCCATGCTTCACAGTCTATTATTACTTATCGCTTAGTCGACATTCATGACAGTAATAGATGTGTGATTGAGAGCGTCACGAAATCCTCTACAAAGCTACGACCGTCATTACGCGAAAGTGAAAAATAACCAAACGACGACATCGCGTCCTGAGTTATTGGTTGCAATTCCCCGAAAATTCCTGCTGCACCTTCCCGACGACAAAACTATTTTGCAAGAGTTGCACTTTCAATTCGGATGAACGGCCGGTATTTGCAGGTTTTAATTAAACAACGTGTCAAGAACTCGCCAGACTATAATTTAACTTGGAAAAAGTCGTGAATGTGCAAAAAGGCGGAGTCTGGGAAGATGGACGGCATGGCAACGTGAGCCGAGCATATAGGTAAGAGATGGTTGAAGGTGAGGGTGCAAGATGAAGCCATAAAACCTGCAATTTGCCGGCCGCGTAATAGAGATTGGGGTGTCGGCAGGGAGCCAACGACCACCATCGGGGGTGTATAAATGCCTGTCGTGTCTGGTCTGGGCCCGCTACTTGATGTCGGGATCAATATTTACGACATTTGTTGTCAAATTCATTAGAACAAAGGAAATTTACCTCGCGGTTTACGCAAAGGGCGTCGTGCGGGCTGCACGAGAAATTTATGGCAACAGGTCGCGTTGTGCGCCGCCTCCCCTGTCGGGTGGAGGTTTTAAGAGCGACATTTCACCCATAATCCCGGTTTTCAGGTTCATCAAGTTTCGGGCTGTCGCGACCGCTCTAACCTTGATTCGCGCCACCCCAAATGAATTTTTTTTCAGGGGTCAGGTTCATCGCCTTTTCAGGCAATCGCGACCTGACTTTCAATATTGCAGGAATAAATTTTAACCAGATTCGAATTTTCCACAGCACCCTAGCGGGCGCGATTTCTTCTTTGGTGTAGGAAAAAAGTAAATAAATTGAGGGTGTTCAACTGCAGCATCGCCGTCTGAAACTCGCCCATTCCTCGCTGGCCCCGCTCCATTACGTAACAATTAGACAAGTATCGATTTTCGCCCTTAACCAACCTTCAATTTGTAATTGTATCAAGCCACTCGGCGCAATTTTCCTTAAGTAAACGTATATTCAACGGGATCGATGAGGGTGGGCTCACTTAGCCAGAATCGGAATTGCCATTGTCGATGCGTCACTAAATCAATTTCACGCGCCTCCACCGGAAAAGCACAAATCGCATTCTTGCAAGCTTCTCCCCCAACTAATAGAATTTTTCCAACATACATCTCGCCGCCCCCGAAACGCACCTGTAATCGACCGCGTCGCACACCTTCCCTCTGATGTGTGCATCGGGTTCTTTGTGATCCTCTCCCTCAACTTGCACTTCCGATTATGCCGCGTTTGTTTCGGGTTGACGTGACTTGCAATTGTGGATAAAACGAACTGGAAATGGGAAACTCAAAGAGGGGAGTTTTATTCGAAAACCATAATGGGAAACGGCTCCAGGGATTGCGCATCTCCGATGTCCCCGTAATTACGTCGAAACGAAACTGAATTGAATTAGAGGCGATCGGTTTGGGAGACCGATAAATTCCCGACGTGTTATGGAATAGGTGGCCGGCGAAATCGGGCAGTAATTACGGGAGTTGTGTTGGTTTTGGCGGGATAACCGAATTCCGGGAAGCAAATTGACAGTTTTTAATCTCGTGACAAATTGAACTCAGACATGCACGGGTTGGGGGAAGAAACGGATTTTAATAAACATTGAAGGAGTAGAACCGCGGTCTATCTATCCGCACGTTTTCCTGAAATGTATTTCCCGTGTTTTCCAGCCGTATTACCGGTAAACACGTGAACGAAATATGTAATTTCGGAAGCTCTACAAGCCTTGAAAAAATTGGACAGAAAACGGATTATTAGGCAATCTTCTCCTGAGTCTCTCTTGGCGCTGAGCAGACCATAATTTTTTCGTCCTTCACGTCGACAAATCACTCTACGCCATAAAGTATCCTTGCCAGAGTTTGAGGTAAATCTGAAAATTTTTATTAAAGTTATGGATGTTGGACGAGAAAAGTGGAGACCTAACACAACTTGGAAATAAAGAACTTTCTCATGAACAGTTGCACGGTTTCATCAACTCAAATTATCTTTACGAAAAGTACCAGTTACGTTCTGCAATTTCAATTTGGACTTCTCGTCGTAAAAAAAATAAAAACCTTCCTGAATTTGGTGCAAAGTACTTCCTTAAAGAAGCCACAGACTTCTCCGCCGTTGCTTCTTTTATTAAAATCATATTTTAAGTGCGTTTTAAAATAGCCTGCAACTTTTCCACCATCCTAAATTATTTTCCATTTTTCCACTGCGTACCGATGTCGACTAAATGACTCCAGGACGGCGTCAGTTGGAAGAAATATTTGGTATCTTCTTGTGCTTCCATCATCAAGACCGACTTCTTTCTCTAAGTGTAATTTTTTTAAATTGATAGTTATAATAAAAGTTTGGGTGAACGCAGATCTGACTGAAACTATTATTGTAAATAGCTTTTTAAAGTAGTAAACGCTTTATTTTGTCTTCCCTGTTTTCTTGTGCAAGAACTTCGAACACTAACCTTTTATTAATCAAGCCGACTCCTCGCTAAACGACGCCATTAACGATAATAAACGCGAGCGAAAAGATAAGAGACGCAAAAATTACTCCGTTAAAAATAAATATGAAACAATTTACATTAAGAGGGATGGGGCGGGCGAGGTAATTGGCTGGGCGAAACAATCGGCTCGACTGAAGATAATCCGGGACCCATTGTTGCTGTCGGTTATTGCTATCGCCAAAAACTTATTAGTTTAACACAGAAATAATGCACGTTAAGGCAAAGAGCTTAATCGGTTTAAAAAGTTAAACGAGAGCTCCGGTTTTACTTTAATAACCCCCAGCAAATTGACCATTTACAAGTGATGCTCGAAATCTGTATAACTCGAGCGAGTGCAAAGTTTTCCTCTTCTTCCCTCGCGCCGACGACGAAGTTCATCCTTTCGCGATGAAATGATTTATAACAAGCTCCGGACTTTGCGAAACAATTTATTTCTGGATGCTGGCGCGATTGTTTTCCTTTCATTGCCCATAAAATTCATCTCAACTTATCTGCAGATAAAGCGAGTTGATGGCGGGTCTGCAAGACTAGTGTTTAAATTTCGACTCCGTCCTCAAATTGTTATTAGCTCTAAGTGACGTCAGACAAGTAGATAGAAATTTCGGGCATAGTTTTTACGTTTCCACCTTTTGTCGCAACAATAATAATTCTTTATAGAAATTAATTACTGTGAAAACAGGCGAGTAATTGTATTTGTGGAGCTGTATCCATTACCCTCCCACTTTTAATTAATTTCCGCTTGGCCGGGCCGTAACGAAGAAGCTTGATTCGGTTTTCAAAAATTAATCACCAATTAATTTTTTCCGCGCACTTTTCGATCCCGAGTTCGAGATTTAATTAAGTCGTCTCATTTTATCTGGTGGACGGCGAAATTTTTCCTCGATTCTCGCAACATCAAAGAAGCGGCCGTTCGAAGACATTGAAATCTCGCTACATATTATTTTATTTCTCGGCGATGCTTTGCCGGATTGAAAGCTCCATACCTGCGTGCACAAAAGCCGATATATTCATCCAACTTGGAAAATTACGTCTTACAGTTTAAGCTTGCCGACGAATTTGATAACGTTTTAAACTCCGCAAATGGGACGTTATCTCATTAAAAGTTACAATTACGTTCATCTCCGGGCGCGGAAAGAGGATAATGGGACACCTTGAATCGAACCGCAGGAAAATTCGGTTAAGTTGTTGTTTTCGAGGGGCGCGATTATCAAGTGTCTTTGAGGCATAATTACGGCGTCTATTGCTCGACGAGAAACTACCCCCGTCAAGAAAGCTTTGTCAACTAGATAAAATTTTAATCAAGAAAATTATTTGTACAGAAAATTTCTATGGCGAAGCGGCTGACGACAATATTTTTCCATCATTGCCTCGAATGACAGAGGATGGCGCGGAATCAAGCACATTGTGCGACATCAAAGGCGACGTCGATACCGCGCCGAAATCTCCTTAAACGAATTTTTATAGGGGCGACTAATAAAACGGGGTACGGGACCGGAGTGACGTTTAATTAAGTCCCTTTTTGTGCCCGGACGCGGATACAGAACAAAGGCGTGCATCGCTGCCAAAAACTTAAACAGTCGAGGGTCCATCATCGTCCTAAACAAATTTTAAAGTCTATTATCGTCGGATCGAATTTATCATTGTTGAATGAAGCGATCGCGAAGTTGGGCGAGAATCCCCGCTTTTCGAATTATTTCCAAGTGATATTCGAGAACTTTATCGAATGCGACTCCAGAAATGTTTGTAGGTAGTTCAATTATTAAATAATCTCGGAAAGGACGACCCGGTAAAGAGATAAGGCTAATTTAATTAAAAGGCATTTGTTTCGCGCGGAAAATGTCTTCGGAAATTTTGCGAGACAGGACGAAAATGATGGCTTTAGATTTTAGAAAGTTTTAGGACAACGTGCAAAATGATAAATTCCTAAGAGTTATTGTCATTGCTTCATTGAATGGGAATTACCAAAATGTCTCCAACAAAATACAGCATCTCTGGCAAATTGATCACCGATTTGAGCGCGACGACAAAGGTAGAAAAAATAAAAATTTTTGAGACCTGCTCAGTTTTTGGAATTATTTAAACCTATCTCCTTTGATTTTGTTTAATCTCTCCCAGATCAGGGGTGCTACAGCTTCGTGATTGTGCCCTAGTGGTTCATGAGATTCTCAAGGCTGATATGATTAAAGTCTGCTACAAAATTTAATATTAAATGCAAAAACAGTTGATTGCTCGCAAAGCAACACAAGTTCAAAGACATAATTCAAGAAAATTTATCGTCCTGACTTGTAATATAACGTTATTTAATTCTTTCATTCAACGCGTGTTTGTAGTTCCAAATGTAAATTTTCGCTTCGAATCAACCTCGAAGCGAAATGTAGCATGAAAAAATTTAATTCAGTCGTTTGCGATAGAACTTGATAATCACCAAAGCTAACGAGGATCGCACATGGAATCTAAAGTGCTCCTTAAGATTTTAGTCCTAATAACAATTTTGAGCAAAATAACAAAACTATTAAATTTCACAAAATGAGATAATTTACTTAAAAATTTAATTTTACCATATGTAGTTAATTAAAATATCTCGTTGTAAAGGAGTTGAACTCCTGAAATATAGAAGGTGAGAAAAGTGAAAGAAAATAGGGGTAATACAGCGCGATCAAAATTTTTATTCTTGCTTTTTCAGGTAGCTCTCGTAGATACGTAGATACTCAGGTTGGCTCGAAGACTAATTAAGAACATAACGTTTCATAGACAAGAAGTATTAGCTCGCCAAAACCCTTTACTACCCGTAAACCCAGTTGTAAACAAGAACTGGCGGTGCTCCTGGGTGATACGTAGTAACTCGTTCAAAATTAATTAAAGCTTGGAGGTGAGAGGTCTCCTTAATTCTACACCGCTAATAGGATTTCGGCGACGAGTGAGTAGACTATTGATTTCATCGTCAACAACATTAGAACATTGGCGGTTTCAATAAAAATTTTAGCGGCATCAATTCCACCCTACATCTAGCCGTGTGAAGAGTCACGTGTGCCATGCCACCCCATAATCCGCCACGCCATCGAAACCTCCCGAAAACTCCAAACTTAGCCAGCAGAAATCGCTACACCAGCCGACACCAAAGAAATCCAGAATTCAGTAGAAAATCGACGATGGTGGAGGAGCAAAGTAAAAATCATAGTAGAAAAATTTTGAAAATGTTGCGCGTAAAATTGGGAAAATGCTAATTTTTTTTCTCAAAAAAACTATAGTTTGCCTTTTCAGCAAACTGAAAATTATTTTAGTACGACAGGCAGTTTAAAACTTATGATTTTTTATGTGGCCCGTTGCTTATAGCGAGATTTGGAGAATTCATCTAGCTATATTTACTTGTCCCCTGGAAACGGCTCTAATTCTCGTACAATTCGCGTTTGAGGCAAAAACTTTAATTAAACAGCCGCTGTATTAGGTACAGAGCACAATGTCGGGTTCTTGTGGCGGCCCGCACGACCTCGTCGCTTTTAAATTAAGTAAAATAATTACGCAGCAACGTTGTCGCTCTCAAGTTATCAACAATGCATTTAAGGGGATGAAACGGTTTTGAATTCGTCGAATGGCGCAAACTAACTAGGGTGTTATTGGTTTTTCAAACACCCCGGTCTCCGGGTTGCACTTCCGCTATTCCAGAAGACAATGGCATTAATTGAGAGATGTTCACACGAAACCACCGCAAGTTTCAAATTTACACACCCAATTCAGTTAATTTGTTTGAGCACTCCCGTATTCGAAAACTACACTTAGCAAATACGGGTCAGAAACTTGTCCACAAAACGTGCTCGTAATTTCCTTAAAATATTGACGCAACCAACGTAGTCAACTGCCATGTTTGTGTCTGAAATTTTCACCGCACTTTTCTGCCCTACCCGGGGGCACTTGAAAAAATTCAAACTTTTCGCGTTTTTACGTTCGGAAGTCTTCTCTCAAATTTCCACTTCTGTATGAATTTTACAAAACTCTAAGTGAACTTAAAATAAAGTACTTGCGCAAGACCTGACGATAAAGTTGCGTTTTATTGCGCGGCTTTATGATGATTCGCTGAAAAAGAAACTTAAAAAATTCATTTCGTTTCAGATCGGGACTCTCCACCAAAATTTTACGGGTTTTTAATTGGTAAATTTGCTTCCCATTTAGCGGCGAAGTCGTGTCAATATTTTGAGATAGGTGCCCCCATTTCGCCCGACTCTATTTCAAATTAACCTTAATAGCGGCGTTTCCTGCCAAAAATGGCGGAGTTTCGAATCGTAAAAAGCTTCATCAGTTCTCACGTCACTGAATCTTAAATATAGTTGTTAAATTTTAAAGCTCTCATTGCAGCGAATGTGTAAACTCTTTTTGCCGTAAAAATAAGTGATGTTGAAAGAAGGTCTTCGCAACGTTCCGCTGCAACTCGGCAATATAACTTAGAATTTAGTTTCGTATCTGCCACTTTCCTATTTGAAGCCGTGCGATTACAAACACTAGTCAGAGATATTGCTGCAATCTTACATCCAATATTTCCTGCAAGTAATAAAGATCTCTTGTTACCCTATAAATTGCAGAAAACTACCTTTGATCTCAGACACAGAAAAATGGCTTTTTCAGAGCGAACTTAGCATTTTGATCGAGAATTGCCATAATTTTTATATCTATGGCTGCACCTCTTGTTGTTCTAGATCAAATTCAATCTTTGAGTCAAAATCTGCCGCCATGCAACTTTAAACGCCCTGCATTAAGACAGCGCTGCAAGCGTGGCGGTAAAGCTCCACTTGCCAACCGCCTCCTTTAAATATTTACAAAGTAAAGCGCGAGTAGAGCAATCCACTCAACTTCTTTGTTTCTTGAAGTTGAATGCAAGTATCCGTCCTCTTGCAGGCAACGTCTCAAACCTCCCCTTCCTCTCTTGCAAGTGAAGGGAATCTCGTCAATAAGGAAGAGACTGTTCGGAGGCCAGTGAACTACGTCCATTACCCGAATTAAGTCCTTGCAACAGGACACGCGACGGACTTAATCAGGAGTAACTGCGCTAACGTTGCGCCGCAATTATTTAATTACGTCAAACAGGAATTGTGAATAATTTATCAGGAACGGGAACAAATCGCCGAATTAACCCGAAATGTTGTAACGTTGTCCTGTTAAAGGAGCTTTCACGCCATATGCTTTCGAGAGTAACTAATTCGCGTCGACGCTCAGAGGTGCGGTAATTAGTTGTAGTTTTGTCCTCGTTAAAATTCGTCGCCGTATTGAGCAATTACTTTTGGAGGGGTTTTCAATGTTTCTCGACATTTCGGGAAAATTACGGAAACTTTTTTTAAACGCGTTTCTGGATGAAAATTAACGACAATAGTTTGAAGTTTCTCGATTAAAACTATTAAATTGCGCTTTTAATACCTCTGTCAGTTCGGGCCAAGGAGTTCTAAACTAATCTCAAGTTATTGCCTGTAAACTTTAAATACAATATGCAAGCTTCGATCGAAGTACGGGGGCGCATTGAAAACTTCACGACAGAATAAACTATGGCAGCTTCGCCACTAGTTGTCACCGGCCTTTTATTTAAAAATTATTTGTCACATTTCCATAAATTTAATGTTAGACCACAATTTAATGACCACGATATTTTTAATGTCAAAACTTTTGAAAACTAGACAAAAAATAATTTCTATTTGAGATATTGAGAACTTCTTGAACAGACTCTAATGCTAATTTGCCTAATATTAAAAGAGATAATTAGAGCCCTCTCTGTATCATACTATAAACCCTTAGATATCTACCTCCTTATGTTTCCGTGCAATTTGATTGTCGCAAGTGTCGCAAAAATTTGTAACAAAATTGTTTTCAAAAAAATAATTAATAATGTTGCAATTACCGCGACGTATCGTTACAAAGCGTTGGTTTGCGCCAAGAAAATTCTTTCAGTACAAATTTGCACTTTTCAGCGACAAAATATAAACTCGGTCTCATGCATATTTAGAGCTTTACAATTTCAGGACTTAGATGTAAATTATAATTAAACGTTATTCCGATTTTAATTAATATATTTCTGTAAAAAGCAGCTTCGGCCGTTTGACGACACTTTTACGCGAGCTTTCCGGTGGCGTTTCAATTTTTTATCGAAATTCAGCCGCAATTAAATTAGTTAATAAACAATTTTTTATGTAAAATAAAAAAATCTAAATTTTTCCACACAATACCGGCGAGATATAAATTTTCGCCGTCCATACAAACGACCTCATTAACAATTGCCATTCCACCAACGTACCGCAGGTCCTTGTTTTGCGCGTGTCACACCAACATTAACATGCAAGTATTAAGTAACGGGTCTATATGGGTCAATATCATAATTTCCTTGATGCACCGGAACCAACTCAATAACCCTCGATACTCCAGTATATAAACAAAAATTACGACTCGATTGCGTCAGTTTTTGCAAACATGAAGTTAGTAATAGTCGTCACAACCCTCGTTGCCGCAGGGATGGCTTTGCCCCCACGTCCTTTCTACAGCGCCCGTTACGCCACTGTTTACTACCAAAAACCCGAAATCCAGCCGCAAGTTGAACCTCGACAAGTGCCTCAAACGGTTTACGGCGCCCCTCCGATTGTTGAAAATTCCACCGAAAGAGACGCCGAAGAGATCAATGACGGCGGCCGCGACGCCCCTGTTTATTACGTGAAACCTGAAAATCAACCGCAAAAAGACGTGCCTCAAACTGTTTACGGTGATCCGCATCAGGAAGTCGCGACGGAAGCTGTTGAAAATTTTACTGAAACCGCTGAAAGGGAAACTGAGGGAATCAATGCAGCCGCCGGAGAAGGTCAGGGCGAGAGTGAAAAATTAGTGGAGGATTCGGAAGGACTGAAACAGGAGGCGGTTTATTACGTTTATCATCCGAACGGGTTGTTGCAGAGGGTTGTTTATTTGGTCAGGGATGATCAGCAGAATATGGCGTACACGGCGCAACTGAAGTATGAAAATGTCGAGCCGATCAGGGAGCCCATTTACACGTACGATCCTGAAACTTTTGTGCTGCAGGAACTGCAAGTTTAGGAATTCTACCAACATATTTATTATCATAGTCTATTTATTGTAAACGTTATTTATAGTAATTTAGATTTTTAAGAACTACGGATACTGTACCTATTTAAGAAAAATTAAAATTAAAATTTTAACAAAAAATATTTTATTTCTATAACACCTTCAAGGATCTTGAAAGAAACTTGTTATTAATAATACACATTATTATTAGCTTTACGATTTCTTTCAATTATCTTTTGTTTTGTTCTTTACATAACTTCTTAGCAGATTTGGAATCATGACAATAGAATATCGTTCAAATAGACCAAATATAGAGATTTGAAAGAAATTTGTGTTGTAAAATAATGTGAAAGAAAAATTTACTTTCAAAATTTTTAAAATTTATTACAACGAACATCATAAGTTTTGAGAATTATTTAAATTAATTGATGCAAATTTAAATCAGATTGAAAAGTAACTCACACCTATTATTACAAAATTGTGATTAATTTCACCTCAATCAGGACGAAAAAACGTAAAACTGAGCAAATTATGAAGTTGGCAAACACGCAATTTTTTTAATCGCAAAAAATATTTAAATTGCTTTTTCCACTCAAGCACGAAAGGAAAGAAAATTTTAATTATTACGGTTGTGAAACAATTTTTTTTATTTTTATTGTATTGCAATTTTATTGTACAAATACATATCAGAAGCAGTTTTTGTCGTTGTGATTAACCAGCTTCTGGTTTAGTGGGATGAGCTTTTAGCCGCTTTTTGCAAAACGCTAGAATATGAAAATTATTGCTGAACGGCGATTTTGTCGGTGCAAAGTCCGTGCAAAAAATCTCATAAACAAGCGTTGCAGATAGATAGTTTTGAATTGGGGTGTTGATTTACGACTTGGCAAGCTAATATTTTACATGGAAATCGCTGTTTTGTATACATGAGTTGGGTTAAATAAATAACAAAGCTCGCCGTGCAACAGAAGACGTCTCAATGACGCTCCCGGGTATTCTCCTCCACCTCTCCCCGAGGAAATCAGAAATCCGCCATCGCAAGCGGCAAACGGTCAAAATTATCGCTTAAAACCCAATCAATAATCACTAATCGCCCTAATTTAAGACAAACCCGGCCGTTGCAGTGCTGAAGAAAATTACCATTCAGATATGCGTTAATTTTGTTTGAAATTCAACCGACGACACTTACGTGACGTCTCGTCCAGGCATATCTAGAATTCAACAATTCCAGGCCAATGTCAACCAAAGAAGTTTGCAAATTATGAATAATCAATTGCCCCAAGTTTCGGTATAAATACCAAGAGACCCCATCGAAAAATCCAGTCCTCTTCACCACATCCAACCAGCAACACGATGAAGTTTTTGGTCATTTCCATGTTAGTGGCTTCGGCTTGCGCTCAATTTTCCAACTACAACACCCGCTACTCCTTCGACTACCCCGATTACCAGAGGAACGAAGCTCCTTACGCGCCTTCAGGTTGGAGGCCTTCCGGACCATCATTCCGTCTGCCAGCCCGACAACAATTACCGAAACCCGATTACGGAACTCCACCACAAAGTTACGGGACTCCCAGCCAAGAATATGGACCGCCTCAAGACGTCGCCACCACCACCGAAATTCCGGAAGTAACAACTACGGAATTACCGACTACAACCGAAAGGGAAGTTAACCAGCAAGATTCGGAACAACTCAGCACCGGACAAAACGAAGTTAACGAAGAAAACGGGAAATTGAGCGAGGAAAATCCCGGATTGACGCAACAAGGGGTTTATTATATCTATCATCCTACGGGGCTGTTGCAAAGGGTTATCTACACGGCCAGAGACGATGCGAAGAATATGGCCTACACCGCGCAAATAAGATACCAAAATGTTGAACCGATTCGGGCGCCGATTTACACGTACGACCCCAAAACTTTCGCCTTTCAACAGATTCAACTGTAATTTTGTTACTTGCGGACAGGAATAACCAATAAGTAGTTTTAGGAACAATAAAAATTTGGTTAACGTTGAAATTTTGGTCTTAACTAAAAATTCTCTTGCCGAAAACATTTAAAACTTGTAAATGCTACCGAAAGATAAATATTTATTCTGGATCAATAGCGCTTACGTCTTTTTTGAAACGATCCCGTGGGAAGCCGGCCGCCACATCCAACACTGTTTCCATTCCTTGAAGCCAGTTTTCTAGCCACATCCTCAAATCCCTTTCTTAACATAAAAAAATATTGAGCATTGGCGTCATATTGGTTCGAAATTGCGCTATTTCTGCGTCTGAACTTGATGGTAGCTAAATTTTGACCGAAATTTAAGCTGAATTCGTGCAGAAATTAGAAACGCCAAGCAAACAAACTTTGCCAAACGGTAGACCTACTAGGCATTGATGTCAACTCAATGGCCAGTTTCCAATAGCAAACTCCGGTATAGTTAATAATAATAATAATGGACAGTAATGGAATAGTGGATAGGCCTCATACAGTCCAGTTACAAGTCAATCCCTCGTTTCATGCTTGATAATAATAATAATAATAATAATAATAATAATTTATTATCACACTACAGGCTTTAATTGTTTTTGAAAAACTGACACTGTTCTGAATTTTAGTCCTAATTAAAAGGTTTCCATTTTATTAGTAAATTTTTAACCCGGCCGCCTAATAACAACGAAATTACCAACTTTAGTGCCGCATCCCACCAACCAATCTGATTGGATTCATTTAGAGGAAAGTGCAGCTATTTAATGGTCCAATATCCTGTGGAAAAAGCCGTTTGGGCTTTGGATCACAGAAATTGGCATCGTGTTTGGTTGCCAAATTTATTGTGGTATAAAATTTATTTCCTGCAACTAAAATTAATTGCTACGAATTTTTATTGCTCTTTACGTAAAATCTCATTCGGGAAATTTGGGTCATAATTTCCCATTATGAACTTAGTTGTGTAAAACTTTTCTAATCAGTCCTCCTAATGCTCAGGAGGGGTTATTCCTAAAATAAAATTATTTAATGATCATAAAATTCAACCTTAAACGACGCAATTTTCCTCTACTCATGCGAAGAAGAGTAACAGAGACAACAGTAAAATTTCCAATTTTTAGTAATTTTTTCTCCTATCCAATAGTCCTTCCAAACTAACTTTTTCTACTGTATTTCCCTACAAGCACTTTCAATATCGTAGTATTTGATAAAGAAATTTTCGGCAAAATTTTATTACAAAATCAATTACAAAACTTTATACACAGTGATTGACTTAGGGCTGGTATCTCGTCAGCGCCAGAGTTTTGGGGTCGTAGGTGAAAATCGGCGCCGTGATCGGCTCGACATTCTCATACTTGATCTGCGTGGTGTACGCCATATTCCTGACGTCCTTTTTGGTGGAATACGCGACCTTTTGCAGGACTCCCGTCGGATGGTAAATGTAATAAACCCCTTGTTCCCTGCCTTTCGTCAATCTTCCCGTCGAGTTAGTCGTCCCGTTGCCCGGATTCACCTGTTCCGACTGTGCCTCAGTGGTAGTCGGCATTCCCGTAGTAGTTTCCGCCGTCGCCGCGGTGGTAGTTTCTTGAGGTGGCGGTCCGTATTCCTGCGGTGGCGGCCCGTATTGCGTCATGGGTTGTTCGGCTGGTTGAGGCGGAGGTCCGTATTCCGTGTGAGGCACCGGCGCCGGAGACGCCGCCTCCAAACGTTGGAAACCTCTCGAAAAACGTCCGTTAGGTTTTACGGCGAAAACCGCAGACGTAATTGCGACGGCAACCAGGAAAAGTTTCATTGTTGACACGGCGAGTTGGACGGTCGAACTGATGATTTTCCGAGGGACAACCGCGTCTTATATAGTGAAGAATTATGAAAATATTGGTAATATCGTTGCATTGACCGCCTAACGAGGGACGTGCCAGCTGCGGTTTTAGGGTATGCCCAAAATTAAGGAGCGTAATCGATGTGAAGCTCGTGTTGAATTTTAATAGAGGCTTCAAACTCGATTATCCTGCTGAAGCCACTCCATTAATCGTTTTATTAATTCGGTGGAAGGGTCGGGAATAATTACGAGTGTTATTTGGTAATTATGAAGTACTTTGAAAAATTTTTACGTGTTCCTGGAATAATTACGGTATATTCCGTTATTTTGATAGGTTCTATGTAGTTGAGCTGCTCGTTTCCGTCGAATTTTCATTAATGGCGGTATTTGCATCGAGGCGCCGCCACAATCATGCCTATTGTTGTGCACAATATGGCCAACGGGGCCTCTCAATTGAAGTTTAATTCGATCCAATTATAAGACGCGTTATAGGCAAAATTGCGCAAAGCAATCTTGTTTCATTGCGAAGCCAATATCCTTGCACAACAGCGGGATGCACCCATGTCCCATATCTCTCCCACCCACGCACCAGGACACGCAAATAGAGAATTTGCATGAGACATTATGGCTAATAGTTAATCTGCGCTATCTGGCCCTTGAAGAGGAGAGAAAATAGGACTTGCCACTAATAATAGTAAGGATAAGTGTATAATTGGTTGCCTATTCATTATTTTTGAAAATTATAATTATTATAAAAATAATAGAGTAGCGCTATTGCAATATATACATTTATGTAGTCATTAGCTTTTGCGGACCTTTCCGAAACCGGCATTGACGGAATGGTTACTCCGTGGCACTCCTGGTTGCATCGCCCTTGTTGCAAGGGCCACCCCAAAGCCCCTCTAAGCTGTCTATTCATCAACTTTTGGAAAATATCGATCCTGCTCGGCAATAATTAATAATGAGCTAGTAATTGGGGGCTTGGGATGACGCCGGTGTTGCGGTAACAAACGGTTGCACCCTCCTCGGAGAGTTTGTCTAGAACCGCCGCAACCGCTCGAGCACTGTTGCGTGTAACGCCCCGACGACCTCATCCTCGTGAGTTTCTGTCACACAAACTCCTTGCGGATTTATTGCGACACGTCGTAAATTATGGCCGTCCAAATTTCATAATGATACGACAATGACGTGCTACCGTCGAAGAATTTGTCTAGACCGTCATGATTTATGTCGGCGGTTTTGGAGTTGGGTAACGAAGACAGCGAACGGCACCACGTACGATATCCAAGCAAACTGGTCTCGGTCACGGATGCTTTCGACATTCTGCTTTGAGTGTTGCACTTTCAACATGTGATAGCAAGAAAAGGGTGCAGAAAAGATTATAGAATCAATAAAAAGCAATGGGAAGCAAAGCTAATATTTTTGAAATATTATTGGTCTAATCTAAGAGGAGCGTTGGGAAAAAATAAAAAATTCCTGGAAGAATTCAGAAACAACGGGATTATCGAAGAAAAGCTTCCGAATGCCCATGGCGAATAAAGCTGCAAAGAACGAAAATAGCACAATCGGACTGGAGAATGTCAATGGAGGCATAGCGTCTCAATCAATAAATATAAGCCATCAAATGTTAGCAACAGAATTGGTTCTGCCGATAGTCTGCAAAATTAAGCAAACCGGTGCTGTTGAAGTTTAATAAATTATGCCCCCTGAGTTGTAGAAACATTGCTATTTAACCGAACAAAGCTGTTGGTAAGCCCTGCTAATGAGAACGAACGAAAACTGTTTACACGCCCTGCGCTGCTAAATGAAGCTTTTAGATTGCGACTTAACCACAGGCGCGACGGTTAGATTTTCAACAAATTTCAATAAGTCGAGCTGTAATTAATAAATTAGGTCAAAACTATCTCCAAAAGCCCGACTGGCGACCTCAAGAACTGGAGCAGCTCCAAAAAGTGGAGCAGATTCCCGTCGCTTCCGGGAGAAATTGCAAAATTGCGGTGGAAAAAGGCCAAGTGAATTTTCCAGTCGTTGGACTCCAAGTGCTAAGCGCTAGAGAGTAGTTGTATCCTGCGGGAGAGTTACAGTCTATTGTTCTCTAAACAGCGCATAACCCCAAACCAAATAAAGATTAATGCCGCGGCGTTATGGGCTTAAGCCGGCACATCAATCCTCGGCATTGGTGTGATAAGCAGACAATACCAGATATTACAATGGACCGGAAGCGAATTCGCCACGTTAGCTTCCAAACAAACCGAGTTTTATTTGTAATTAAGACTGATCTGCGGCGTCTGTATGCAAGACAATCACCACCGAAACACCGCGATCCTGGTCCAGGACGACCGCAAATATTCGAAGGAAGACGAGAGCGGCCTTACGGAAAATTAGTTGAGTGCTTCTTCGTCATTAATTATTTCCGGGCCGGTCTCCACAGTTATTTTGTAAATAACGGATCGGTAATTGCATTATCTAATTAAGTTTAAAATGTAATCAGCGCGATCCGGAGTTGCCGGATTTACGACTGTGTCGATCTCCGGAATTGGCGGCGGCACATCTTCCTCGACCCAATCAAAATTTCTTATGGAAAATACCGAAACTAATTTAGATCCAACGAAGCTCCTATTTTTAGCTGAATCAAGCCGAGCTGTTTGCTAATTGTCGATATTGGCTCGTTCTAACATTTAACAAGATGTCGAAGTAATCAAAAGCTGTATCTCATCAAAAGCTCACATACAAAATTTTTTCCAACGAAGAGGAGCCACAGGAAACACGTCCCAATGGTAGTGGTAGCTGGTAACTTTTTTATTAAAACTGATTTAGTCGATCATTTAACCTGTATCATTCTACAGAGAAGATATATTGAATCAATAATTCCAGCATAACGTTTCCTTAAGGAAAAGGGCAGGATGGGTGATGAACAGAGTAAGAGACTCCTCACAGCATCTTATGTAAATTCCTATCTCTGATCGCTGAGAGGAAAAGACAGGCACATTTCCGGGACCAACTGCAACACACTTGATAAGATAGTCAGAGCTCTCCTAACTAGTTACTGTTTTTCGAGGAGTACCGGGTTTAATGGGGTAATGAGTCCATGGGGTCGAATAAGTTTAAGCGTCAGTACAGCGGGCTTTCGAAGGTCGCAGCTCGAAAGAAGAAAAGCGTTTCGCCCTCTTTCGCATTCGGTCTTATTAGCGCTAGACGCTTCAAACAAATTCGAGCGTCGCCTTGAAGAAGCGGGCCTCCTAATTAAAGCCGCGTCGCCCTCTCCCTTCCCCGATTTTCCGCCGTTGCCGCCCCAAAAATCGGAAAAACTGAAATCGTTCCTTTCCATTCCCAGCCACGAACCGATTTTCCGTAAAATTTGTCAAGCTCTTTATTCCTTTAATCCTAACAGCGACTGTCAGGCTCAGATATTAATAATTTGCATCCCGAACGGCGGCGCTGTTGTTGCCTTCAACTTTTCTTTTAAACATCCATCGAATTATTCGCCTTAATTGTGCCTAATCCAAAACCGTACTGGCTCCGAAAAAAAATGGTGGCTTTCACGTAATTATCATTATGAAACGTGGCGCTACAACAATCCAATTTCGACCCCTCTTTTTCGGAACAACAAATAAATTGTCTAGACATTACTATAATGCTAACACGAGGGTGGCGTGCCGGCCCAACTTCCATGTTGAGAACGACCGGAGGGTGGATCAGCCTGGGTCACGCTAAAGTCACGTCATGGTCGCCAGTCGCGTGGTATTGACCCATCCCTGCCTTTGTTCCAATGTGGCCCTCTTCGCTAATTATTAATTCCAATGAACGACCTTTATCTTTATTTTTGCTGCCCCGTTTCGGGTGCCCACACGACGCCGCCATATATCCTGATTTATGGACTGCTAATGGAGCGGCGCGTTGCGTTTTATCCCTTTAGAAACACGTTAAATTTATATGAAGAGGATAGGGCATCAAGTCGTTGCGAATTAATAGCCAAGTTTTAAATTATTGGGAGAATCGATGAGACGTCGTCGAGTGGTTTCGAAATGCTGGAGCGTAAACGATTACTTGCCAAAGCCGTAAAAACGCTGATAAAAAAAATTCGATGCGGCCTTTATGGCAAATCGATAGACGGCACTATGCCTGGAAACACAAACTTATGAAATATGGAGGCGACAACCCAAATTATTGACACGAGTCGATAATCCAAAACACTCTCAACTAAGGTGCTAAAGGGGACAGTTAGTGAAGACTCTCGTCTTATCTCGTTATTTTTTTTTCACAATCACATCTTTGCCTTAACATCTTAATGCCCAGATTCTAGCTGAAGTTGCACAAAACCATTGTTAATTGAAGCACGTGCAAGTTTGGTTGCGATGACAAATGGGGGCATGTTAGCATATTAACAACACCGTTGGCGACAATGTTAACGCAAACACTTCGCTAATAGCACGATTGTCTAAATGAAGACTAATATCGAGATCGGAGCGCAAGGTGGAGATTTGGGAACTGCAACAAATTATCCCTATTGATAACCCTAAATGCCTGCAACTGCAACAGTGCAGCTCTCAGTAGGCAACTATTTAGAGCATCTTAATCTTTTCGCATGATTAGTCAGTTCTCTTTGGCTTCCGGCAAAATGTGCAGAGATGAATCTCTAAGCTGCTCAAACATTGCACGCGTCAACATCAGGTGGTGATACGGCGTCGAGGGCGTCGAAAAACCCCTACAAGCCGATGGAAATCCGCCAAGATTTACAAAATTAAGTTAGTGTCGGTGTAGCAGCGCTGTCGTTTTAAGGAAATTCGCGCAGTATTTTTTGATTTCGCGTTCCTGTTGCATAGAAAGCTTTTAGCGGTACAACGGCTTTGTGGAAAAGACAAGAATTTCGACAATCTCTAGCGTTTCGCGATAAGCAACAAATTCTTCGATCTTCAATTGATAAAAGTTTCTTGTCGCATCCTTTAATTTTCAATTAAAACTGTATAGTTCAGGCATAAAAATTAATTTTGATTGATTCTTTCATTATTTCAATATCTTTCTCTTCCTTCTTACCTTTTCGAGCTTTTCGGTGTTTATCTCCTAGTAGTTTTGACAAACACATTTATGAATTTTTGTAAAACTTGTACCGTTGTGGAAAAATTAACTCATTTTCTTGGTCAACTTTATTGGAAGTCTCAATCTATCTAGTTCATGTGTGCAATATTAATTCAGCGGCGCGGCAGACTGTATCGTACTTTTCCAAAGTTAAAATCCATGTTGGCGGAATTGCTTTAGTTTCAAGAAACTAACTGAAGCTTTGGAAGCTTCGAGTTTTCTCTTTGCCGTCACCAAAGGTTCATGATAAAAATATGGATTATTCCCGTTCTTCCCCTTTAAATTCTAATGATGTCATTAGTGTGCGTCGACTCTTCAGATCCAGCTCCTTCCTCATTCCCCAGTTCAGACACAAACATTATCCGCGTAATTTAATTCAATAAATTTTATGTCTGATTTATACGCGGGATTAAGCCAGGCAATTCGGCTGACAATAAGAAACTGACAAATAAGATTTGGCGCTACCTCCCCGAGTTACCCTTGATCCGATCGTTTTTCGGGACTTTTCCTTTTCTCATTTTTTTATATCGGGATATTTGTCATTGCCAGGAATGTCGAGGTCTGTGTAACGCATAAAACGCGGCTCTTTTAAAAATGTCTGCCGGGAGGGATGGAGGCTATTATCCCGGAAAATGAGAAATAAGGAATGCAACATTTGAGATGTTAAAAGCGAGATTAGATGATTTAACAAAGATATTTTTCTTTTGTAATATTTCATTTCGTTCTTTTTTTCGTGTAGGAGCCGCGAATGCTTTTGAAAATTACATTGAAATCGCCTGCAATAATTGAATTTGATTTAAAAGCTCCTCGCGCTTCTTAAGATCTCAGATCAAATTTTACCCTCAAAAGTAAAAACATTAGCTGTCGACGTTTAAAGCGCGATTTAATACCGACACTACCCCATCCAATTCGGATTAATCGCGTAGCTACAAATCTAGTAAAGTGGCAATTTAGAGAGTCCGGCTGTTGGGATTCGACGCATTATAAATTACCACCCTGTACGATATTGCTGCCCTTGATATCCGGTGCGGCCTTTCACTTGACTGTACACACCTCCGACGTGTAACAGCTCTACCCTGTTTTGCATACGCGGCCCAATAATAATCAAATGAGTGGACGTCAGCCCGTTTTCACAACGCACAACCCTTCCGCGACCGGGTTGCCCGGGCAACAGTCCTCCAGGAGCAAACCTATCCAAGATGCGTCTGTAATGGAATAATCAAGGATTATTAACTGTCCGTACAGCGCCGGAGAGGGACGACATGAAAGAAGCAGGTGGCGATGAGGACCATTAATTCGAACACCCACTACATTATTCTTCCACCCTGAAGCCTCCGAGAAAGAATGGTAATTGTGGCGAGCTTAACTTCTGGGATCTGACGCGAAACTAGTCAGCCTCCCCGGCGCCTCCGCCATTTTTCAGCGCGCAATTAAGAGGTAGAACGGAAGCTATCAAGGTAGACTCATAACACAATGAGGTTAGACAAATTGTCATTGGAATTTTTTTTTCTTTCGTTTCCAAGTACTTTCCCATTATTCCTAGCTTGCAGTATCATTTTCAAGAATGTTAAAAACGTTTCGAAAAAATGAATAGATAACATGGTGATCTGGAGTATTAATGTAGGTGCAGGGAAAGAGATCTGAGGAAAATATTAGGGAAGAATTATCTAAGTATCGAACCATCCGGCTTCTAGATTTTTTCCATATCGTCAATCTTTCCTCCCGCTACTAATAAATTTGAAGAAATTTAGGGATGAAGGGTAAAAGTTGAGCAACGCAAAACTCGGGTCTCCCGCAATTGCTCCTGCTGCGTTTGGAGTCATTGGCATCCCTTCAATGGCTTCGGTGCGGGTGAGGCCGGATCCGAATGAAGGAATGACATGTCTCGCCGCTTTAATCGGAGCGCGCCATCTATTTTTAAATTTGCACCCCAACCTGCAACACGCCCCTTCTTATTACTGCAGATCGATGGCACGAAATCGATACCGTACCGTTCAACCCCGTCAAGTGAGGTTATTGTTCTGATCGATGCCGTCCATCCTTTGTCGCTGCAAGGATTAACAGTGTCGATGCCAAATCGCCGTGTCAAATTTTAACCGGCAACCTGTCTCTTCGTATTTACTTTCGTCCGTTCGACACTTTTTGAAGGATTAGCGGGCAACATCGCTATAGGAAATTGTTGCAAATTAACATCGCCCGGAATTGTCTCGTGATAAAGACTGAATGAATAATTTAGCAGTCTTTGCCGGCTACAATAAATTTGAATATTTAAACGTACAATTGATAAGCGCGACTACAAACGATTTAAATTATAAATTAAATTGGGCATTGTCGGCCCGAAAATGACAAATCCACAGTTGTTATTGTTCGCGAATAATAATAAGAGGAGAAATTTGTTTAATTTTGACAAGAAACAAATTACTCAAACAATGTCACGTTTAATATGTGGATTATTCGACCGGTATGGACGTTTCATTTTATTGCCGTCGGAGCTTTTAATTGGTAGAGTGCAACTGAGAGGATGACGCTTGGACTTCGACGGAGATTAATTTTGTGTAGTTAACAATTTCCGGAAGCGACCCTGCCGGAAATCAACATCGAAGACTGGAGTCGCTGCAATATCGGCACCCCTTCCAGCAGGCCGCCTTTGAGTGGCACCACTGACAAGCGTTTTCAATATTACTTTTTATTGCAACGCAAGAAAGCAAGTTTATGAAGCGGGATTAACCCGGCGCATCCGCCATTTACTCGTAGCTTCCCCAAAAGGTCCTAACGATACTCTAGAAGATTTGTTGATGCCTTAAATAAGTTTTTGCAACTTGTCTCGTTATTGTAGCTCAGGTAGCTAAATCCAATTTTGTTAAGCACCTTGAAGTTGTCGCAAAACAACCGAAGGGTTAAAACTAGATACGAGTGTGTTATTCGGCCGTCCCTTTTCGCGCATTAGTGCTGTCGCCGTAGATGGTGTGCAGATTTCTCTTTTCCCTAGAGATGGGCGCGCTGATGACACTTCAGAGCCCGTCTGTGATTCCCTGCAACTCGATACTATCCGCTGCTGTGTTCCCAAAATTGAGGCATCACCGTACATGATGAATTCGTCAGTGTCCGATGACTTGTCATCGGAGAACATTTGACGTTAATGGCTTTTGTACATACCTCGCAAGCGTCACCAACAGGACGCCATTGCGTCGAGATATAAATTAATATGCAAGTTTGGCAAAAAGATCTCTTGAGGATCGCCCGGGTAAGTTAAATGTAGTCTCCTTCTCTAGCCCTCTCTTAAACAACGCACTATTATTATTCTCTTTCTTTCAGAGACCTGATGAAAATAAGATGGAGGTTTAGGGCCGATTTTAAATTAATTATTGACGACGTGTGTTGATGGACTTCGTCTTAATGCGAATCGTCGCCATTGGGGGCAAAATTTTACTTTAAATGGAAATTTCGGGGTGCGACCGCTTGACAGTTTAACAAAGAAAAAGCGCAAATGTCGCATACTTAATGGGTTGTTGATGTTATATTGAATCAATATTTGGTTTTGATATGGCGGTCGATAAAAGCCACTTGCTACTTTTAAGGGTGCGACGCGGTGGAAGTTTAATAATGCATTAGCTTAATAGCTGAGAATGGGTCGGCTTCTCTTTATTTCGACATGAGCTACAAATTGGGGTCCAGCCTATTAAGATCGTTTGTAAGCAGTTACAATTAACAACAGTTATTATACACCGACTGAATTTTGGCACATTACAAACTTGGAAATTTTCAGAATTTCAGGAGTTTACAGTTTTGTTTTCTACGTTACAGATTTCTAGTTTTTACTCTCCCTCAAAGAAAAACCATTTTAACCAACTTAAAAAAACAAAAAAAGTTTGAATTATGCAGTTAGAAGTAGTTGCCACTCTTCATCATTTTATGATTATTGGGCTCCATCGAGAGAGGCCATTGTCACTTACCAACCCTTCAGGCCTGCCTCGCCCCCTATTTAATCCTGAGAAGCGCTTCTTCGCCTCGTAACTGCGTACTTAAATCGTATCATCATGTTGCCCCACCAAAACAGGCCCTCCATCAGATATCCGGCTGAGTTCGAGAAAAAAGAAAAGATTCCAACTTTAATATCTCGAGATTCAATTTGCAATTGTCTAATTTTCCATCCGGAGTCGTGGATCATTTTTATAATACCCCAGCCTGATGCGATCTTATTACATTTTGCATCAACCCCTCTCTTCGGTATATAAGGCGAACGCCGGTGCGGTATCTTTTGAGGAATGTTCCGGGTGCAATAAATTTCCGTTCCGGAATTACTCCTTTTTATCTCCTTATCGCAATTGAGTGTGTTTCGAACATGTAAGTTGATAACGATAGAAAGTAGATAGAAAGAAGGTCAGAGCGGTAGCTACTGCCCCTATTGACTATGGGGTAACTCGCCCCCTCGACTTTCACCCCTCATCGACGCACCCCCCGGTCTTGCTTGTACAGCTTCACATAAATTTCATTATATTATACTACTATCCGCACCGACGTATAAATAAAACCGTGATTCGTATCGCGTAAACGTTTTGACGTTTAATTTTTCGTTTGAACGAAAACTCCGCGCGATTACTTTCTGATTATTGCAAATATGTGGGGCAATTATTATGCAAAAAAGACGGAACGCGAGGAAAAAAGTGGAATGACGGCGGTGGGATTCGAACCCACGCCCTTTCGGATTGGTGCCTAAAACCAGCGCCTTAAAAGATCCACTTTTTCTTCAAAAAAATAATTAAATAATTTATTCCGCGCTTATTTAAGTGGAGGAATTCTTGACTCTCGTTTTGGTAGAAGCACCACCTTCAATTGCAGATTCGGCACTCACTTGCTGTTTGAAAAAGAATTGTTAACTTGGGCGGTTGGATAATAATGGTCAAAGAAGTAATTATGCGAAATATTTAATTACTGAATCTGAAGCTGATGAGAGGACCGAAAAGTTCACAAATCTTATAATTTAAATCTGTCACTAACAGCACTTTTTGATTCTCTTCCGTTTCATCAACATTTCCAGTTACAGATCTCCAGATGTTTAAACCACCTGCAACAATTATTTAATTTTTGCACCCTCGTTCTGTCGATGTAAGTAATAACTTTAGGAATTAGTTATTGATAAGCACCTACCCATATCGGGTGCCCTTTTGTTTTACCATATCCGTAAAAGCAAGGCATAAACGGTATGACCCTTGGATGTTACTTCATTGTTCTATCCCTCTTCCGCTCGCCGATAAAACCCGCAAAATAAAACACCGGAAACAAGATATCCTCAGTTCATACACCAGAACCAGACGAGGAAAGGTCATTACAGACCCATAAAATAAATTTACGGTACATTCTCTTAAAATATACGAGCTATTGTGCGAGCGCCATCGCTCTATTAATTGTTATTAACGTAAAAGAAGAAGACTTTCATTTTCGTCTCGAATTTTCGCAACCAAAACTTCGTTACTTCAACTATTCCGCTGAATTAAGAATATTTTAATTAAATCTCGCAGCGTCCTGCACAGCCTCAAACTTGATAAATTGTTGCGTGCAAGTCGTTGGCATGTTTCGTTTAATCGCAATTCGTTGCTTTTCTTCGAACAACAACAAGAGTCTGTTGCATCGAAACGTCCATTGTTTCATTGATTTACCGTTATTTGTTTTCTGTTTGAAATAAGGAGCTGACTGGAAAAAGAAAGGACTTTTGGCGACGACGTTGACGGAAATTGTGGTAAATTAGAAACGCGGGGGCGGTTATTTTAAAGTTGGCGGCCATGACTAATTTCGGGAATTAAATTCGCGTATCTAGCCGAGATGTGGTTCTGTGGAAGGGCTTATGATGCCCTAAATTCGGTCCTGTGGCAGCTGGCAGGAAGCACCAACACAAAATACAGGATGGGCCCGATGATCAAGTGCTGATTATCACCCTCACCCAACCGCCTGTGTCCACTGCTGTATGTACGACATGCACCTCATCCTCATCTAGTTCTTGCCATCCGCCTCTGTCTTGAGCTGTTTGAGCAATTCCATCTTGGCACGAAGCTCACAGCTCGTCAAGTTTGCATTAGTCATTCTGGTTATATAGCTTATGGCTAGAACATTAACTATCTACGTACGTCTTTGTAGGTTCTTGTTTCTTATTTTTGAAACTTGATGACTTTAGAAACTTTTATTAATTTCTCTAATTTTATTTCTTGAGTTTTCTTTAACTAATAATGAAGAGCCATTTTTTTAATAACTAATCATTAATTGAATTTAAAAAAATTATAAAAATAAAATAAAAATAAATAAAAATTAAACATTTAAGGTATTCCCACATTACAGGAAGAATTAATAGATTTTTTATTTCAGCCAGTAATTAAAGATCATGCCTACAAATAAAAGTTTAGACAGTTTCCTGTTAAGAAAAGGATTCGTCAATAAGTTTGGTCTTGTAGAATCAAGACATTCTTCAGAAACATATGATGATGTTAAAAGAAAAGCTCCAGAATCCGCAAATCTCCACCCTCCTTGAATTTCTCGATGTTATTTGTCTCTTCTTCTTGTGGAACAAAACGTCATTTAAAGTTCGCCGCCTAGTTCCACACGTATTGCGGAATATTTAATAACTTTCTTAAATTCTCATTTGGTATGCAAGAACTTTATGGGGATGGAAAGCCGTTGAATTTTTCGCTACTACTTTTCAATTATGTTTTTTAATTACGGTACCGCAAACTTTGTTGTTTACTTCCCCACCAAAGAAAATGAGTGATTGTCTTGAAACTGCCTACTCGGAAGTAATGTTGTTCATTCTTCAAACAGTTACTGAAAGCAACATGATACGACTGTCGGTTCAGGCAACTATTTCTTCTAAATTATAATCATCACTTGCAAGTTGATTTAAGTAAGAGTCCTGTCAATGTAAGAATAATGTTTGAAAAAGACAGTGAAAAACTCAATATAGTGATAATTAGGCACAACTTCTTGGAGGAAAGATTATTGTTAGATGGGATAGTTGAATCTTGAACGAGAAATCTCTTGGGGTGAAAACTTCCGTTTTACTAGCACAGTACACAATGCAATTTAAGTTAACTAACCTTTCTAACTGGTTTCTCAAAATGCAATTTAACTCACTGCTCTGCATGCGCCAAGTTTGTGCATCGTACTACCTATCGCAAATTGACTTTAAACTCGTGTATCGGCAAGTTTCAAGGTCCTACCTAGCATCCACGAATAAGTCTTTTAGAGCAAACTTAACCATCATCAGCGAGACTTCCAGCCAAACTTATTGAGTACTCATCCAGCTATTTAACTTAGCCAAGTTTCCGCGTCTTGTTTGCATGGCAGCACATAAAATCATCCGAAGAGACACGGTTCTCCAGCGTAAGAAAACAGCGAAAAGCTCGCAAACCTACTAATTGGAACCATACTACATGTAAGAGGCGCCTCAAGTTGATTTACGAAAAAATTAATTATTTATATCAAGAAATTGCGCGGCCACAATTTGATTCTATAGTTGGTAACTTTTTTTAATAAAGAAAAATCGAAACCAAACTTTGTCTCAATTACAAGCCGTAAAACCGCCCCGATCTAAATCCAATTTTATTGTTGCATATGCAAATCCGTTGTTATTGGAGCTTTTGCGAAATATTGTCGGTTCCAGCGTTATAATTGGCGTTACAACCGGAAACGCGACAGCGTTGTGTTTGAAATTGCATTAAACGGAACTAATAAAATCCTCGACCAGCTCGAAATCAATCGAGTTGGAAAAGTGTAAAACTCGCCGTAATTTTCTTAGGGTTTCGGGTGGTGGGTGGCGCAACTGCAAAGCTCTCATTAATATTTATACACCGAGTCGGTTTACCGAGATTTATTATTGCCGAGGTAAGAACACGCCAAAGCTCCGTAGTCATAGCTACAAAAGTCCGGTGTATACCGGAACCGTTCAGTTTACGAACTTTGTCCGGCTCCGCAATTAACATTATTATACGAGCAAAAGAGCAATTTATCAAAGCGAATCCGAAGCTGTTCGCCTGTTGTAGAGAGAACTCGCGATATTAATCACGAAATAAAACAACACCGGACCGATTCAAATTTTCTTCGTTCGGCCAGTTCGACGGGCAAAAGAAATTTCGCTCAAACGCAGCTTTCAACAATAATAACAAAAGCCCCGAACGCCGACAGCCACGTATGATTGATTAACTCGATAATCGCTGGGGTGCTTAACCTGGATGGAATAAAAGCGAAATTAGCGCTAAGGTCAAGAATGATTGAAACCCCCCGAATCCGCCTCAATCATTCCTAAGTCTTTTTTAAAACTCCTCCACTCGATTTTTCGACAGAACTGCGCTGATTACTTTGAAGTTACTGCGAAATATTACGAGGTGAATGGGGATTCATTAATGGGGGCGCGGAATTAATTTAAATAGAACCGAGCGAGTGCATGTCAACCCCTAACGCGGGTTGTAAAAAAGTTACGGCCGCTTCGGACTCATTAAAATATGCGGATTAATGTTGGAGAGTTATCAGACCTATGGGCCTCTTCGGTGAAGAATTGGGCCATCGGTGCGGTTGTAAGCTTGAAAAAGTACAAAAATTGGAGATAATGCTTGATAAGATCTGATTTATGAGAGGCGTGTGGAGCAGAGAACAAATTCATTAATATTGGGGCTGTAAAGCTGCGGAATAAAAACGTAAAAAATCTCCGAGGTCATGACGTGACTGACAAAGCTCAGGTTATGCTCTTTTCATACGGGTAACGTCCCCAAAACGGGTTGGGCACACTCAAACCAGGAAGGGGAGAATTTAAACGGCAACGATTCAACCAAATTTTGTCCCGTTTGACGGAAAGAATTACAAACGCAGAATGAGAAAAAAATTGCTCCTGAGATAAATGCTGAAGTAGAGAACTACATTGAAGATTATTTAGCAGACGTGTTCTGTGAATCTAAGATATTTGATGGTTGCTGCTGAAGAAGAACTGATTTCATTGCATTAAAGTACATATACCTATGCCTCCAGACAAACTTCATTTTGCAGCAAAGTTGAAAGTAATATAAACAAATTTAATACCTAAAAAGAACGAATCATGTACATTACATAAGAAAGCGCCCTTTTCTAGCCTTTAGCTTCAACGATGTCAATTTTAAAAAAATTTCGAATTTCTATCGATTGGAGTAGAAAAAAAAAGTCTTATAGATTTCAAACCGCTTAACACGAATTTGACCGTAGTTTCCCTGTACAAGCCGTATTTTTTAAGATATGACTGTTCGAATGTTTCAATTCAATATTTTCATCAAAATTGACTTAAATTGCAAATTTCAACTTCTTTATTATTAGATTTACAATTTTTGTTCATATAGCATTCGATAGCTTTTGTAAAACGCAGAAATTTGATGTATTTAGATTTGATGTAAGTCTGTCCGTTCAAAAGTTACAAGAGTTTGAATATTGTAAGAAATCGAAACTTAGTGGTTTTTCTAATTTTATAAGAAATCTATTTATTCTAGCGTCGAGTTGATTACGGATTTGAATTCAAGAAAGCCGATTACAGAAGAAAACGCTTATTTACAGCCTCTAGGTGCAACGATGTCAATTTTAAAAAAATTTCGAATTTCTATCGATTGGGGTAGAAAAAGAAAGTCAAAAATATTGAAATTTTTTACATTGATTTTATGACTTAATCTTATAAATTTTGAACCGCTTAACACGAATCTGACCGTAGTTTCTTTGTACAAGTCGTACTTTTTAAGATATGACCGTTCGAATGTTTCAATTCAAAATTTTCGTCAAAATCGACCTAAATTGCAAATTTCAACTTCATTATTATTAGATTTACAATTTTTGTTCATATAGCGTTCGATAGCTTTTGTAAAATGCAGAAATTTGATGTATTTAGATTTGATGTAAGTCTGTCCGTTCAAAAGTTACAAGAGTTTGAATATTGTAAGAAATCGAAACTTAGTGGTTTTTCTAATTTTATAAGAAATCTATTTATTCTAGCGTCGAGTTGATTACGGATTTGAATTCAAAAAAGCCGATTACAGAAGAAAACGCTTATTTCCAGCCTCTAGGTGCAACGATGTCAATTTTAGAAATTTTTCGAATTTCTATCGATTGGGGTAGAAAAAAAAAAGTCGAAAATATTGAAATTTTTTACATTGATTTTATGACTTAATCTTATAAATTTCGAACCGCTTAACACGAATCTGACCGTAGTTTCTTTGTACAAGTCGTACTTTTTAAGATATGACCGTTCGAATGTTTCAATTCAAAATTTTCGTCAAAATCGACCTAAGTTGCAAATTTCAACTTCATTATTATTAGACTTACGATTTTTGTTCATATAGTATTCCATAGCTTTTGTGAAATGGATAAATTTGATGTATTTGGATTTGATGTAAGTCTGTCCGTTCAAAAGTTACAAGAGTTTGAATATTATAAGAAATCGAAACTTAGTGGTTTTTCAATATAAACAAATTTAAAACCTAAAAAGAACGAATAAAGTACATTAGTCCATTCTACTTTAAGTTGGGATACTTTTAAAACACCCCTTTTCTATTTGAGCAGCTTCTGGTGTACCCCAAGGATCTAACCTTGAACCTTTGTTGTTTTCCATGTTCATCAATATAATTAACTAACTAGCTGTAATAAGCTTTTATTGGCTAATAACTTTAAATTGCTTGCTTCTGCACAATTGTTTGGTTAACTCTTCAGCTGTTTTCGAGTAAATAGCGCGACTTTGATTAAAGTTGGGCAAACAGAAAAATTTCTGGGTCTCAAAAGTTAACACGTCAATCATCTGAAATAATAAAAACTTTGCAAAAATTACGAATCGACTCAGTAATTCGGCATTACTTAATTTGGCAACAACTGTACTTTTTTTAATGTTTACACTACAGTTGACCTTGAAGTATTCATTCTACCGTAGTTACTATCTACCAAATTATCATTGTTTTTAACAATTATCATTAATTCATACGTGTACACACGGTTTCCGGTTTGTCTCATTAAATCCAAACAAAACTAATCTTTCGTCTCAAAAACCTCGCTTCAATTGGTGAATTGCAAACGTTAACAAGTTTGGGAGATTTTATCAAAAACATTCGTCACGAAATCCAACTTTATGCCGATAAATTCAAACCATCAGTTCTTTTTAATTTTAAATCGATATGCCATTAAGGTGCTTAACAAGTTCTCATTCTCTCTTTCGGTAAAAAGAAAGATCCCGAAACGGCCCTTGTAATTAATGATAGAGGTGTCCGGAAAGTTCTACGCGGTCGTGGACCGTGTTCATAACCATAAATTACACCAACAGCTGCTGAGGGACTTCGCAAATTGAGAGATAATAAATGAAATGTTTTCGCAAATGGAGGCATTTAAATAATGTTACATACTAAGTTAGCATGTACCAAACAAGATTGCCATGATTCTATGGATGTTTCTTAAGTAAATGATAGATATGATTGTAGATTCAAGATTTTTCACACAGATCGCTCCGGTTCTGAGACCAAAATGGCCAAACTGTAATGTCCGCGCTCTTATCAACAAGAATCTTCCAATGCTGAGGTTTTCACGGCTTTCCATCCTCATGCATTAGAATTCCATTTTTGTAGATTGAATCTTATGAGCATCCACAGTTGGTTGAGGAGTTAAGGGTTGTAGTCAAGAAAATGGAATCGTGACTAGTTGATCAACTTCATCCCCTTAAAAGTTGTGCAAGTGGTTAAAGAACTGAAGCGCTACCGGCACCAATCTAAATCTTGCTGACGGACACCTTAATTCGTTCTTCACTCTTTCTTGTTTCTTGTTAAATCGGAGCCTAGCTACTATTTTCGTGCAGACCGAAGCTAATTACTTTAGTAACTCGATCTCTTCGCAAAGCTCTTTGGAGAGAATCAACACAAGCTGGCGTTTCCTCTTTTCCACTTTTGTACTATGATACGTTTAGGGAAATTTCCGCCAAAATTGCTAATAACCACCGTAACGAAACTTCTTTGAGTCAACGAACCTGCTGGAAGTTCACCTTACTCATCAAGTTTACAGAGCGCTTCAGTCAACTTAACAATCCGTTACTCGAGTCATTGATATGAAACTTGGTTGGAAACTTACCCAGATGATTATCCCCAACAGGCAACATTTATGTGTCGGTAAAGTCCTGCAGGAGCGCCGGCATAAAGAACTCACTGATTTCGTCTTTTTTGCAAAAATTACACCATCCCGAAAGGACACGCAACGAGGAATTGAAGCACCTCGTGATAAAACCGGGGAATTGGAAGTTTAAAGAACGCGTGTTCGGCGCGAACTGTGACGGCGACGCTGCTAGTGGGGACGCTCACCCTATAGCGACGCCGACGTTCCCCCTCTCAAATTATTCCCGCTTCATCGTCCCGACGCATCTAACACAATATGTAAATAATAGGGAAAAAAGACGCCGGCAAATGATTTATTTGTCGGCTAATATTGCGGCGGGAAAAAAACTAAACTCCAGTTTTTTTCTTGATTTATTGTTGTCGATTTTTTAACGCTTCCAACAAACTTTTTACTGTGGGCCCTCAAGGTGATGATACAACTCGTTACGATTGCCGATACTTTTTCTATTCATTGTCAACATTGAGAAATGTGATTACCTGCCGCGAGAGCGACATTATCAAGCGATGTAAATACAGACGCTTTGTCTACCCTCATCGTGGGGGTTAATGCACCCCCATCTGGCAGTTAGCGGGTGGCGATTAAGGCCAACAACATTTCGATTCAACAAACTTTTTTGTATATTTTTTTGGTGCCATGGAAAAAATTGGACGGAGAATGGCTTATCGTTAGCTAGAAAGTAACAAGAAAACTGCAATTGTTGATGTTCCTTATTTCGATAAGAAAATCGGATTCTCTGTATACACTTCCATTCCAGTTATGCCACCTCTTTAACATCATCAATGGGTAAGTTCTAGAATTTGTTTATGTTAACCCACAAATAATGTGAAATGGGCAATTAGTCCAGGAGGCAGTGAAGTTTTTTGGTACTAATTTCCCCAGTCAGGAAACATCGATAGAATTGTTCAGTTAGTAATTCTAAGAAATATATTTTCTATATTTAATGAAGGGGGGGAAGGGGGTTCCGATGGGTTGAGGTGGAAAATGCCTCAGACAATAAAAATGCACTCCAATTTTTTTCCACTGATGAAAATGATTTTAGTAGCAAAGGGTTTACTTCTTAGAGATTGCGAACATACTCTAATGAGTCACTTTTTAAATTTTCGTACCAGAGTATAATTGATATACCTACACCAACGGGGAAAATAAGTACGAAAAAAATTCACTACCTACCTCCTGGACTAAATAGTTCGTTGCAACCCGAGAGACGTTTAATAAAGTGTGGAGAAGTCGAGTGATTCAGTTAATCAAGACAATGTAAAGAGCAACGTGACTTTTGAACGATTTATTATTCGTCGTCAACGACATTTTCAATTTACTTAATTAATTTTATATTAATTTTTTGTCATATGTTAATCAGGAGTTTTTTCACATTTATTAAATACTTATACTATGTACTTCGTTAAATAATGGTTGTAAACGCCCGATTCTGCTGATACAGGTCTACACCATGACTGCACTTCGTGTCTACGCCACTGTCCAGTTTGTTCCCGCCGTTAGTGTTATCGCTTACGTAAGGTTGGCCCCTCTGTCGGCTGTTGCATCTGTTGTTGGCATCTTGATTTTGATTATTCGACAAACTCCTTCTACTTTTTTCGTTTGACATTTGACAGAAAACCAGGAGTAGTGTTTTGTTACGTTACACATTAACGCAGTTTTTAAGATGTTAAGGTCGTGAAACAGGCACCAACAGCAAAATGAGCACCACAATTGAAATCCCGTTGCGGGATACCGACGAGGTAACCACTCTTCCTACCCGGCCACAACGAAAAATTCCTAAAAAAACCTTCAAATTTTTAGGTTATCGAGCTTGACTCCGACCAGCTCCCGGAAGGTGATGAAGTTCTCGGCATTCTACGCCAGGAAAACACACATCTCTTCATTTGGGTCAACCTGGCAGTAAGTATTCGTTTTTCATCTTTCACTGAATAACACCACTAATTTACAACTTCCCCAACCAGCTGGAATACTACAAACAAAACAAAATCGAAGACTTCATCAAAATTTTGGAAGCATCCCGAACTGACGCCAATGTCGACTATCGAGATTATGAGAAAGACCAGATGCGGGCCCTCGACATGTTGGCGGCCTACTACGTCCAAGAGGCCAACAGGGAAAAGAACAAGGACAAGAAAAGAGAACTCTTCACCAAGGCGACACTTTTGTACACCACGGCGGACAAGATCATCATGTACGATCAGGTGAGCTATGACTACATAATTCTTGAAATTTTTTTATTATCTAGAAAATGCTCACTTGTTTTGATAGCAACACATTCACATTGTTTTACTCACAACTGGTGAATGTTTGATTGTTTTGCAAGAAAAATTGACGTTCACTTGTTTGCTGTGGCCTCAGGGTAATTAACTTTATGTTGTTGTTTTTGTCTTAGAACCATCTCTTGGGACGAGCCTACTTCTGCTTATTGGAAGGCGACAAGATGGAGCAAGCTGATGCCCAGTTCAACTTCGTCCTGAACCAGTCTCCAAACAACATCCCATCTTTGCTGGGAAAGGCTTGCATAGCGTACAACAAAAAGGATTTTCGGGGCGCTTTGGCTTTCTACAAGAAAGCGTTGAGAACGAATCCGAATTGTCCAGCCGCGGTTCGCTTGGGTAATTAATTGTTCGTAATTAAAGAAAAAAATTTGAACGGCAAAAATTGCAGGTATGGGACATTGCTTTATGAAGCTGAACAATCAAGACAAGGCGCGATTGGCTTTTGAGCGAGCGTTGCAACTTGACGCCCAATGCGTGGGGGCTCTTGTGGGTTTGGCGATTCTAAAACTGAACCTCCAACAGCCTGACTCCATCAGGAGCGGTGTTCAGATGTTGTCCAAGGCTTACACCATCGATTCCTCCAATCCCATGGTCTTGAATCATTTAGCCAATCACTTTTTCTTTAAAAAGGTAAGACGGAATTATCCTCCCGGGTTTTTAGCTTTTTGTGACTTAATAGTACCAACTCCGAGATGTCGGTAAAACAGAAAACTGTTTGATACTAGGAAGGAGATGGTTTGTGTTAGCGGAAATTTTATTAATGGACCTTTGGAAATGTTATAAACTTCTTAATAAAACTCTTTTTCTTCACGGGATTTCGGCTTTTTGTGATTCAGTAGTATCAACTCTGAGATGTCGGTAAAACAGAAAACTGTTTGATATTCGGAAATGGATGGGTCGTGTTAGCGGAAGTTTTATTAATGGGTCTTTGGAAATGTTATAATGGTTCTGGGCGCGTTTTCACAAATATTTGTTGTTGTAAAGACATTTCTTTGAAAGAGTATTTCTTAGGACTACAGCAAGGTGCAACATTTGGCACTTCATGCATTTCACAACACTGAAAATGAGGCGATGCGCGCCGAAAGCTGCTACCAACTGGCCCGGGCTTTCCACGTCCAGGGCGACTATGACCAAGCTTTCCAATATTATTATCAAGCCACTCAGTTCGCCCCGGCCGCTTTTGTCCTGCCCCATTTTGGTCTCGGCCAAATGTACATCTACCGAGGCGACACTGAAAACGTAAGTAGTAACCGCTTAGGTTTTTCGTTCCTATCTTGGTTTTGTTTTCGCCCACATAGGCCGCCCAATGTTTCGAGAAAGTTCTGAAGGCTCAACCCGGAAATTACGAAACAATGAAAATTTTAGGCTCTTTGTACGCCAATTCGTCTTCCCAATCCAAACGCGACATAGCCAAGAACCACTTGAAGAAAGTCACTGAACAGTTTCCCGACGACATAGAGGCCTGGATCGAGCTGGCTCAAATTCTCGAACAGTCCGATCTGCAAGGTTCTTTGAACGCGTACGGTACCGCCATCCAAATTTTAAACAAGGACGTGCAAGCCGACATACCGACCGAAATCCTGAACAACGTCGGAGCTCTGCATTACCGGCTGAGTAACCTGGAGGAGGCCAAAAAGAATCTCGAAGAGGCCCTAGTCCGCGCCAAATCAGAAGCTGAACACGATCCGCAATACTACAATTCGATTTCCGTTACAATCACCTACAACTTGGCGCGATTGAACGAAGCGCTGTGTCTGTTTGACAAATCCGAAAAACTCTACAAGGATATCTTGAAGGAGCATCCGAATTACGTCGATTGTTACTTGAGGCTCGGATGCATGGCTCGCGATAAGGGGCACATTTACGAAGCTTCCGATTGGTTTAAAGAAGCGCTGCGGATCAACACCGAACATCCCGACGCTTGGTCTTTGCTGGGAAACCTCCATCTCGCCAAAGCTGAATGGGGGCCGGGTCAAAAAAAATACGAGAGAATTTTGAAAGTAACTGAATTTTTGCGTTTTTTTTTTCTCGACACTAATATTTGTTTTTGCAGAATCCTGCTACTTCTCAAGATTCTTATTCGCTCATTGCTTTGGGCAACGTTTGGCTCCAAACTCTTCACCAACCGACAAAGGATAAGGAGCGCGAGAAGAGGCATCAGGAGCGCGCGTTGTCGATGTTTAAACAAGTTCTGAAGATCGATCCGAAAAATATCTGGGCCGCCAACGGAATCGGGGCAGTTCTAGCCCACAAAGGGGCCGTTAACGAAGCCAGAGACATCTTTGCGCAAGTCAGGGAAGCCACCGCTGACTTTTGCGATGTTTGGTTGAACATCGCTCACGTTTACGTCGAGCAAAGACAATACGTTAGCGCCATACAAATGGTATTTTCCGTTTCTATCGGTGGAGTTTGTCAATATTAATTTGTCGGTTTCAGTACGAAAATTGTTTGAGAAAGTTTTTCAAGTACAATAACGTCGAGGTCTTGCAATATCTCGCTAGAGCTTATTATAAGGCCGCGAAACTTAAGGAGGCGAAAATGGTTCTGCTGAAAGCGCGAAGAGTCGCTCCGCACGATACCGTTCTGCTTTACAATATAGCTTTAGTTTTGCAAAGGTTGGCGACGTTTATTTTGAAGGATGAAAAGTCCACGCTGCAAACAGTTTTGCAGGCCGTCCACGAATTGGGGCTATCGTTGAAGTAAGTATTGGTTGATTAATAGCAATGTTTCCGGCATTGACGGGTAAAAAAAAATCGCTTGACTTTAATTCCGGCTATTCTCAATAACGCCTCGATTTTTTTTTTTTTTGTTGGCCAACGTGTCTTTTGTTAATTCTGTGTTACCACGCAGGTACTTCACTTACCTGGCCGAGTTCGGCGACAAACTCCGCTACGACGTGACCCTCGCGGCCATGGAGGCGAGACAATGCAAAGATTTGCTGTCGCAAGCCCAATACCACGTGGCGCGAGCCAGAAAAGTGGACGAAGAGGAGCGTTTGTTGCGACGTAAACAAGAAGACGAACGTACCGCGTTCAAGATGCGCCAATTGGAGGAGCAGAAGAAGGTCGAAGAAGAAATGCGTTTGACGAAAGAGCAACTTCTCCAGAAACGTCAAGAATACAAGGAGAAAACGAAAAACGCCCTCCTTTTCATGGAACTGCCGAACGAGAAATCGAAAAGCAAAGGACGCGGCCGCAAAGACCAATACGTCAGCGATTCGGGTAGTGACCGCGAGAACCAGCAGGGTGGCGAAAACCGCGAGAAAAAAGACCGCGGAAGGAAACGCGGCAGGAGCGGCGACAGGAAGCGGAAGGGGGGTAGCGGGAGGAAGCGACGCGAGAAACGTGGAAATTCCGATTCGGACAGCGACAGACCGAAAAGTAAACGCAGCCGGAAGAAGGGTAGGGACGTTAAGGGTAGACAAAAGGACGAAGGACTTAGCGCCAAACAGAAGAGCAGAATTGTTTCGAAAGCGACGATTTCGACTAGTGAAGACGATAGCGATGACGGTAAACTTAAGATCGCCAGCGGGGACGAGGGTGAGAGTCGAGGTCGTAAAAGAAGAATTTCTTCGGGATCCGACCGGTCGAGTAGATCGCGCTCGAAATCCAGGAGCAGGTCGAAATCGAGCAGTCGGTCGAGGTCCCGATCGAAGAGCGGATCACGGTCGAGATCTCGATCAAAAAGTGGTTCGAGATCGAGGTCCCGCAGCGGTTCGAGATCGAGAAGTAGCTCGAGGTCGCGATCGAGGTCCAAAAGTGGATCCAGGTCGAGGAGCAGGTCGAAATCTGGGAGTAGGTCGAAATCTCGAAGCAGATCCAAATCTAGGAGCAGATCTAGATCCAAGTCGAGATCCAGAAGCAAGTCGCGATCTAGATCAAGGAGCAAATCCAAATCGAGATCCAGAAGCAAATCGCGATCTAGGAGCAAGTCGGGGTCTAGATCCAGAAGTCGGTCCAAATCCGGGTCGCGAAGTCGCTCAGGGAGTAGGTCGGCGAAGAGTGCTTCCAGAAGTAGAAGCCGGTCGGGTTCACCTGATAAGCGTTCGGGCAGTGATAAGGGATCTAGGGCGTCATCGCCCGGTAAAAGTGGCCACGAAAGCGATTAGGTTAGTTTTCAACCATATAATAATCACAACTGTATCGTTTTTGCGTATTCAAATGTCTTTTTGACGCTAGTGCCAACAGCACATGCGCAGTGTACGCGCAAACATTTAAATACGTTAAAAAACTTTGGATAAATTTTAAAAAGTAGATGATTGAATAAAAACTTTATTAAAAGTTAATTAGTGCCTACAGTTGATTAAATAATTGATCGTAATTGCACCTAATCTAACGAGTTTTAAGTAAATTATATAAATGTAAAAAAGTTTGTTAGTGCCACTTGTGCAGCAACAACAATCGGTCAGTCAGCAACCTTCAAACTTGATGCAAAAACCGTAAATTTTCCTAAACGTGTCAAATTATTTAAACAATCAAAGGGACGCCGACACAATTGTCTATTTCATGTTGTAGGACGTTTCGTTTTCTGGCAAATTAAATCTGATTGGTGGAGCTACATTGACGTCACCGAAACACCTACTACTGTAAATAACTTAATTGAGCGTACCTCACTTCATCATTGGCAGTGTTTTTTTTTTGTGACATTTGAATATAGCTACAGTTATGTGGCGTCGTAATTTTTTGTTTTGTGCAAACGCCCCTTTAACAATATGACTAGAGGTGCTTAAATTGTAGCTTTGGCTTGATTCACAGCCTAAATCCTCCCCTTTTTCTCGAAAACTCCCCCTGGGATGTTTTGGTGATTTTCTTACGCGCTAGTGGTTTGAGTGTTGAGGATGTCGTGACTACCATAAAACGACGTGAACGTGGTGTTTGTACTGTGGCTTAAAGGGAACGTGTCGTTGCTGTTTAAGGTGCCGAAAGCTGAAAGGATTTCAGTGGTGCGTTCCGGACTGTCGGTGATCATGTGTTCCCTAATTTGACATTCAGACCTGTAACGAAAAAATTAATTCACGTTAGGGAAGAGATTGCCGAAATTACCTGTTGTTGCAATTGTTCAGTTGAGTCGTGTGGTTCGAAGGCATTGTTTGTGACGCCACTGGCGTTTGTTTTATTGCATAAATGTAGACACCGATCATCGATAAGGTGTACGATAGAAAGTACAAGGCGTGGAACTGAAAGAGAAACGTTAGAAACTATTGTTGTATCTAAATCAATTACCTTGTAATTAAAAAGTAAAATTCCTACGATTAAAGTGTAAAAATTCCCCGATAGCAGGGATAAGTGTAAGGCGGTTGTTCCCATGTTTATTAAAAACACCGAAGAAAAAGTACAAAACATGAACTGGCACGCTGAAAATGAGGAAAGTAGCGCGCTTGAACTTCGCCAAGTTGACGTGATCAGTGTTTGTTTCTCCAGGAGCAACCTGCAACATTTTTATTTAATACTAATGAATGGTGTTGTTTATTGCTTTTTGGCTAACATTTGGAGTCCGCTGAGGATACTTCCAAACAAACCGAGCAAACCCAAGTACTCGACGATGTCGGTGTTTTTCACGGACAGTTCTTGCAGGACTGTCACAATGGCAAATAGAACGGCGCCACCCAAACACAACATATCCCCGACCAGTTGGTTTTTACCTAAAATTATCATGTCATGTGGCATCTCTGAAAACTTTGATAAATGAATAGGGCAAGTTCAGAGCTAGAGGAAACGAAACTGGAAGAATCTGGTAACCAAACATGTATTTACATACTTATGTAACAAATAAAGTACCTAGTTACTTCCACTTATTTTGATTATTTCACCAAATTCAAATGATTTTAGAAAATTGAGGAACGTTTTGACTATTTCTTCCTCTCCCTTTTCCTCCCGATATAGATTGAACATTAGTAAGACCCTCTTGCTTTTCTTTAATGGCGATCTCATTAGATTAAAACAGATCATTATCTGACTAAAACTACTTGGTCTAATCTATACGACCCCTTGCCCCTAAGAGTAAGGAGAGCTTGGGTTCTAACTGTTATCAAAGGACTGCATGAGTAGACTACCATTAAAGAAGGGTGAAGTAAACGAGGATTAGCTCTAAACTCTAGTGGATAATTTTAGGTACTACCATCAATCTTAGTGTCTTCGATGTTAGCCCAAACAAGGCACCCCACCCCCATGAGACAAACAGATACAGCGATAATATGCACCATGCGGTAACGAACACCAAGCACCAGACAGCTCAATGCCAACGCTACAGGGATGGCGACACAGCCGAGCAGCTGAAAGCGAGGTCTCATTAAAAAAACTTGACAAATAACGAACTAAAAGCAGCCCCCAACCTGTATACTTGTCAGAGTAGTGAACTGGTGAGCAGTACTCATGAGTGTGTTAGCTTGCACGTCTATTAAACAAAGCAAAAGATACCTCCAACCTCGAGCTTTGATAATAGAAATGAGACCTTTCTCTCCCCTACGAAACGCAAGCCAGCTGGTGTAAATAGCGCACAAGAACATGTAATGGGGAAAGGACTGTCCTGTGGGCAGCACCGAGGAAGCCCCGGAGTTGATGTAATGAGCCAACGTGTTGGTGGCGCACAACAGGAGCGAAAGGAACTGTCCCAGAATTATATTCTGCCAGACACACCTAGAATTTTTAAATTAAACAAAATAATGAGCACGAGCCGCATTTACCATTTTCCCAACTCGGAAAGATTGTCGCCTATTTTATCGCAAATCCCGGAGACATCGCCCATGTTTCGCCGTAATCATCGATACGGGGTGTTTGTTTTCGCAAACAGAAGGGCGGGGCACCCCAACAACCCCTTGCTAATCTAATTTTGAATTGAGCGCGCAAGCGCCGATTACGATTACCGAATACCGATCGAATTACAGGGAACTGCAGTTCCCAACCAACGTCTGTCATTCATATGTCAGGGGCAATAACAAATAAATAAAAAGTAAATAATTCATAATAGTTGTGGCATGTTTTAAAAATGGTAGAACCAATTTTCGATTATCAATTCCGGTTGATTCTAATAGGCGACAGTACCGTAGGAAAAAGTTCTCTCCTCAAATACTTCACGGATGGCAAATTCGCTGAGGTAATGTTGTCTATTTATATTTTCAAACTGCGACTGAAACTTCGTTAATCGCCACTTGCAGCTTTCGGATCCTACAGTTGGTGTGGACTTTTTCGCCAGACTCATAGAAGTTAAGGACGGCACTAGGATAAAACTGCAACTCTGGGACACTGCCGGTCAGGAGAGATTTCGCTCAATCACCAAGTCTTACTATAGGAATTCAGTTGGTGCTTTGCTAGTGTACGATATTTGTAATAGGGCGAGTTTCGAGCACATCCCCGTTTGGATGGCGGAAGCTCGACGACACATCGAGCCCCATAGGCCCGTCTTCGCGCTAGTCGGCTGTAAATTAGATCTTGTCAATAATGGGGGGCAAAGAGAAGTATCCAAAGAAGAAGCTAAAGCCTTTGCGGATCAACACGGGATTTTTAACGTGGAAACGTCGGCCAAAAGCGGGATGAACGTCGAGGAAGCGTTTTGGTCTGTGACTCAAGAAGTTTACAATAGAATACAGACAGGGGAGTACAAGGTGGAGGACGGGTGGGACGGGATCAAAACGGGGTTCGCAAGACCTAACGGGTTGGATTTCAATTTGATTGAGGCTGAGCCTGCGAAATCGTCTTGCTGTTAGAGTTTGTAAAATTATTATTGTACATAAATTATGTATAATTAGACACTAAAGTTAATGACCTAAAGTTAGATTTCACTTTTATACAAAGATATTTTGTGTTTGCAAGCGAAACCGCTGTTTTCATCACTTTTGAAACTTGACCTCATCCATATGTGTGCTATTTTATTTCTTTGTTCTCGATCTGATTATTTTAATTGTTACCCCAGTCTTTGTTCCAGTATCATTATCTGAAACAAGCTCAGAGCAATCAGTTAAAATGTACAGCACTTGTTTATTGCTTTATAAAAACTTATTTATTCATTGTTTATGACGCAATCAAACAGTTGAGGAAGTGTTTAATAATTCACAAAACTTGTCGTGTGCATCTACAATTCAGGTGATGTTTTATTAGCTACGAATCCCTATTTTGAAGGTAACAGTGGGAGCGGCGCTCTCCCCTCCTAGTGACTTGGGCAATCCAATGGCTTGGTTTAGGTAAATCTTTTGTACCGCACCAAATCATTGTAGTTTGTATTAAGAGAGCTTGTGTTATTCGTAAGACAGAATCAGGGGTTATCAACGAAACTTTTGCGACGCATTGATTATACATAATTTATAACTGCATCACTCAATTTTGTCAGATGAATAACGAGGACTTTCTAACTGGTGCAGATTTTTTCGTGCGTTTTCAAATTTTGTGATAAAATTGCCGGTTCAAGCTGTTAAATAGTAATTTAGAAATCTATCTAGTCTTGGAATGTTCAACTAATTTTTATAGAGGTTGTTTAAGAGGTGATTATGTGTATAATTTTTTTGTAAAATATACAATGTACTGTTTACCATTAGCACTGCTAGGATAAGACCGTAGACCTAATTATGAGAAAACTGACGCTGATTAAAAGATTACGTATATTATTTTTAGTCATTTATTTAGCCAGTATTATTAACCATTCCACAGTCCAGTCATAAATAGATAGAATGTATGTAATTATGTAGGGCGCAGAAGCCAAAGCCAGTTATAGAAGTGCGCCCCTTAGACCCTCGCTAGCGACTGGTACTCGAACTACAGCCAAAGCAATTTTCAACACTAATTTTGTTCGAGGTCAATGACCATTGATATTTACCTATACATAGTAATTTCAAAGATTAGTTATAGCTGCCTTAAGGTTCGAACGGTGTTAAACAATATTTTTAGGAAAACGAAAACAATTGCTCGTTTGTTAAAACAAATAATTTAAAGTTTATTTAAAAATAATTTTACACAACAAACTGGTAGCCAGTGCATCATTATCTTTCACCGGCAACGTTGACAAATAATATTTCTGAAATTTAATGTAAACTGAGGGATATTTTACAAAATCACCACCCAACACAGCAAACGTTGAAACGATGTCATAAATATTTAAATAAATGTACAACTAAATATCAATAGGATATGAATAAACACTGGGAATAGCTGGCAAGTAGTCGGTCTTGTACATCTGATCTCGAATGAATTTTTCTTTATCTTCAGGTTCCGGGAACACGCTGGCAACACCTGCAAACAACCAAATTGAAACAGTAATCAACAAACTATTAAATCAATTAACCTTGTTTATACGAATACTCTGCGACCTTAACGGCGATTTTCACAGAACATTCCTGTATCGTAGCCAATGGCGGATACAATCCACCCTTCTCCAAGTCTTGTTCAGTCACCAAATCGGCGAGAGCCTAAAAGAAAAAAAAATATTTTCGGAACTGACTTCCACATTTTATATAATTTAGTACCTCTGCGGCCATTAGGAAAATTTCTTCGCCAATCGTCTTGATTCCAACGCAAATTGTGGCCAAGGCGACTCCCGGGAAAATATAAGAGTTGTTGCCTTGTCCCGGATAGAAAGTTTGCCCGTTCAAGGTGACAGGATCAAAGGGGCTTCCGCTAGCAAAAACGCAAGTTCCCTGAAACCTCCAAAATTACAACAAATTCAACAATTTCCTCTCACAATTGTTACGTTAGTGTGTTGATACGCTTGTTCCGCAGTACACTCAGCTTTACTCGTTGGATTACTAAGAGCGAAAATGACGGGTTTCTTGTTGTTTTTCGCCATTTCTTGCAAAATCTCCGGGGTGAAAGCGCCGCCGATAGCGGCAGCACCAATCAAAATCGTCGGTTTCACCGTTTTCACAACTTCCGCCAGAGTTTTAATCGGAGCGTGATCCTGGGCGTAATGGACCTTATGGCCGGTCACCCCACCTTCCGGACGGTCCTTGACGATTAACCCTTTGGAATCCACCATCCAGATTTTGGATTTCGCATCTTTCTCCGACGTGCCCTCAGCCTTCATCGCCATAACGCAAAGCTGGGCGATACCCAACGAAGCCTCTCCCGCCCCTTGGAACACCACCACGTTGTCGGAGAGACGGGTTTTGGTGATGCGCAAAGAAGCGAGAAGGCCTGCGACGGCGACACTGGCTGTTCCTTGAATGTCGTCGTTGAAAGTGCAGTAATGATCCCGGTACTTGTCTGCGCGAAGAAAATTATTAGAATCTACCTGGAGGTTGTAACAAAATTCTCACCTAACAACCGAAAAGCGTTGGAGTTTCCGAAATCTTCAAACTGGATGAGGGTGTTTTGGCCGAATCTCTTCACGGTCGCTTGCATGAATTCGTCGATGAAGTCGTCGTAGTCCCGACCTGTGACGCGTTTGTGCCTCATCCCTATGTAGAGGGGGTCCTTCAGTAACGTTTCGGTGTTAGTGCCTACGTCCAGGGTGATCGGCAAGCATTGATGGGGTTTTATTCCAGCTAACGCTGTGTACAGGGAAAGTTTGCCGACAGGGATGCCCATTCCGTTAGCCCCCAAGTCTCCCAAGCCAAGGATACGTTCTCCATCGGTGACCACGATGGCGCGAACGTCGGATTCGGGCCTGAAAACTCTCGATTAGGGAAAATTTCGGCGATTGCGGAAACTCCGGTACTGACCAGTTCTTGAGGATTTCGTAAACGTGGCCCTTGTCGTGGATGGTGATGAAGAGACCTCTAGGTCTGGTGTAGACGAGACCGAATTTCTGGCAAGCCAGACCTACGACCGGGGTGTAAACTAGGGGCATTATTTCTGAAACGTTCTCGTTTACGAAACGAAAGAACAACTTTTCGTTACGGTCCTAAATAAGTAGAGGATTAGACGGAGGAACGGTTAAACGCGGCGTTAGCTTACAAGGAGACCCATTAGGTAAAGGTATTTGTTGAGGTCGTCGTCGAGTCTGTCGAGACACAAACGACAATGGTAGAGCTGTTCTTCTTGGGTCTTGACCCTCGGAGGCAGCAGCCCGTGGATGCCGAGAGCCTGACGTTCGGCGATCGTGAAGGCCATGCCCTGCAAAGAAGAGGCCCGTGAACCAACTACACCTACAAAGATTGGGGGGTTCCACCACCGGAGGAAGGGGGGAGAAGTTTCTTAGTTTTAGATTCACCCGGCGCATCCGCCAATTTTGACTATTTTAGCAAATGCGAAAGGCGCGATTAGAGTTGACAAAACTGATGGAAAATTTTTGCTGCCGGAATCTCCTGCTTCGAGGTCGCTTGAAGGATAGCGAAAGGTTGCATCGACTTATCTTCAATTCGCGCTCGAACTTTCGTGGCACGAGAACTGCGCTATCTAGATGGGAAGTACAGTTTCCGGTCGCCAATAATGGGCTTAAGTAACACCAATTCAGGCGATGATGTTAAAATATTAATATAGTCCGGCCCTGAAAGTTCAATTAATCACGTAGCGAGAGGATGCGTTATTTTGACAACACTAATCTTGATTTCTAGCGACTCATTGCAACGAAACAATCTTGATACAGTTGGTCGGCATTTTTTCATTAATGGGACGATAATTTTCTTTTTAGCACCCAATTCAATACCTCGGTTAATGATTAACTTTCTATTCAGGTATGCAGCGTGAACAACGATTGTTATTTCTAAAATTTACGAGCCTACAAATAAGTTTTGGTTTATGTCCCTTCAACTTCGTGACTCGTGGTTTTATGTTGCAATCGAAATAAAAGCAGAAATTTCGGTAAACTATAGAATCTGTTGAAATTCTCAAAAAATTCACCAAGTAACAAGTAGTAACCTTGTACCTTGACTCGCGGTTACCGGTTTCATTAGTCACTTAATAGCATTTCGTTCAACAAAGCTTTCGAATCATCGTCGATAATGACTTGGAACTTGATCAACGATGATTTGAAGAATTATCTCTTCCTTCCTATTAGCAGGTCCTACAACCGAAATTACTAGTAGAACCTAAACTTAAAATAAATTAGTTTCTTCTTTAGTTTCGAAGCAATTTGGCGAATTACGCCGCTCAATGCCAATCCGACACCTTCTGCGAAAGTGAGACGTTGAGTCAACACCTTATAGGTCAACCAGTAAAGAACTGTCTTCCTGCATTCTGTTAAGAAAAACTTCTCCACCGACCGAATCCTTCTGTTGTTGCAACAATTAAAACAATTAAAGCGAGCACTTTCGATTTTATCGCAAGAACTTTCACTTTTTGATTTATTTTCCTGCAGCGGATCACAATCGACATTACGTCTCGCCAGATCGAAAAGCGTGTTAATGGCCTGCACTTGAAGAAAAAAATTGAAAGTTTAACATGGGCGCGGGGAGGATTTTTGATCTGTTGCCCAATCCTCGCCCACGTCCACGACCGAATTCGTGGAATTTTGTAACTAATGTAATTTTAATAATTAAAACAAAAAACTCGAACTATTCATTTCGGCGAAGATAAATTGATTTAGATTTCGTAATCTCGAGCGGTACTTCGTTCGGATAATTGATCCACTTTCCTCCTCAACTGCTGCCTACTTGTATGGCCGAATTCTCGAAGATATGTCGTTCGGGTCGTAAATAATAATCGATGTGGTAGATCCACTTAAGGTTTAATTAAGATCGAGTTATCAACTTATCAGATCGGATTTATTGCACGAAACGGCCCGTTCTCGCAATCATCGACGCACGCCTCAATCTAATTGAGTAATTTTCTTAATTCGTAAGTGATTAGCTGTCCTGTTACGCTACCGGAAGGTGACACGAAGAAAACTGTTTGTATAGTTTTAGTGTTTGTTATGATACCCTGCCTCTCGAGGTAATTGCATTTTAAACGACTCTTTTATCTGTTTACACGTCGGGCGAGGAAATTTACAAACAATCGATCTATACAAGAGTTTTATTTACGTTCGCCACTTGTCTCGCGTTTACATTTATCTTGCCAACATTTGGAGATGTAAAAGTAAAGATTTTCGAGTACTGGCAGCTTTTAGAGCGAATTTTTGGTTCACTTGGCTGCACTTCTCCAGACGGGGGCACATAGGGCCAAAGGACGTCATGGTACTGGAAGAAGCTTGTGGTACGCTTACCACGAAAAATCTTTCTGGGCCCAGTTGGCGTAATTCCAAATAAAATTAGATATTCAATATGTTGAATAAAGCAAAATAAATACAGCTGTTACAAAAACAAGGCCAGTTCAGCCTCATCAAGGTGACTAGCCTTCACTTGGACATTCCGTAAACTTCCTAATGCAACTTGCTGGTAGAGGTAGAATCAACAAAATTTCGCTATTGCTAGTCCTCTAATACTCCATACGGACTCAGAGTTAGGGAGAAAAGAGTAACATTTTTAAACTTCTTCTGACTAGGAAACGAAAATGCCATGCCACAATTATTATGTTATTTCTCTATTGTAAAACTCTCACCCATTCTATTCGCATAAAACTGGTGTATGAAGGCTAAACTAATCATTATTATTATTATTCATATTCGTCACTGCTTTATCACAAATTAGCAGACGCTTCGAATTACATAACGTAATAATTACTTGTTGATACTAGACGTTATTGTTATTGCTTTTTTGATACTCTTGTATGAATGATAAAAGAGGGGTTCTACTACATAGTTGATACTTCCTTATTAGTTGCTTTTTTTGTTTACACCCGCGCAATTATTTTCAAATTACCCACGGAAAATCTCTGCGAGAACTTTTTTCCAAACCGCAATCATTGCCTCAATTTATCGTCATGATGACCTAAGAGAAGTTCACAAAAAATTTGTTTAACAATGACGAACTGAACATCCTTCAGACAGCTGATTGTCAGTTCACGTTACGAACAATAGTTGTTTGTTGTTAAAAACCGAATTCTTGTTGATCGGACTCTGCTCTTGACACGTCACGGAATTAGCAAGCGGTCGATTCGTCCTTAATTAATTAATTTCTCAATAGGTTCTGTGAACTTTATTGTAGGTGTAAGTATCGAAGTTACCCGAACAACGAGGAAAACTGATGACAATCGGAAAGTCCGGAACATGTGGCAATCGGCAATGACGGTGCTAAAACTATTGTTGAATCATTTTACCTATCCCTTAAATAAAAATTGACAATGATACTTATTGCCATTTTGCCCCGTGCCCTAATCTAGCAATTAATTATGCAAGTTCAGTGATTCATAACGTCAATAACCGGTGGGTGACACCCGCTCAATTAACTTTTTCTTAACGGATTAATTGGGTCAAGTGCCTTATCTAGATTCGGTCGAAGATTTTAATGATACTAGTTATTTATAAAAGAATCGACAAAAAGCCGATCCCATTTAGGTATTTTTTTTTTATTACCTTTTTTAACTACCTACAATTTGTTTCGGTAATTATGTGATATTCGTAACTTACAACTAACTAATTTATTATCTACGTTTCGTTTTAACCAAGCAAGTAAATACTAAATACATACAGAATTACAGTTACCATTAGTTACCAGTTAATTGAAGTTTAATGCAACTTTGCGACAAAATAAAAAAAAATCTTGCAATGAAAAAACAATCAATTACATAATTTAATAAATTATTTTAATGCTCATTTCTAGTTGCAGAAATGATTAGAAAAATTTGTTAAGATTATAACTTACTAGTTTTGTTTAAATTGCAAAGCCAAAAATATTTTTGTGATTCTTGGAAATTACATCAAAAAAAAAAAAATCTAAAATTTTGACTAAAAAATAGGAAGACGGAAAAGCCTGCGATATATAGCTACCGATGATCCAAACTATTTCCAGGCAAAAAAAATGAATATAGAATTAGAAAAATCGTTTATGATCAAAATTCTTTGTGTCAATCAATGTGTGACACTCAAAGTTTGTGTGTATATGTATAATTTGGGTGTTTACCTCGCAATTGTACCAGGTACTTACATACGAAAGTTGATATCATATCATTTATTTGTTCTGAATCTAATAATAGAACGTAAATGTACGAAGCAAATAGGTGAATATCTTAATAGCGAAAACAGTCTTACAATAAATCATAAATTATTTTCGAAAGAATATTTACCTACTAATTAAACTATATTTGGTGGGACTGGCTTTTAGTACCCTAGTACAGCTATGTATTAAATAGTGGTTGGCCCTTTTTAAAATTGTTAGCTTTATTCTTACTCCTGTAATGCAATTCGAAACAAAATCAATAGGTAGGTATGTGACATTGTACAGTGTTCGTTACCATTAAATTTCTTTAAAACATTCTCCACTCTCCTTAAGTACGTTTGCATCCATTAAATGTTATTATGTTAAATATTAAAAACGTTCAATCAATATTATTTATAATTCTTCAGAAATGCCAAAGTTAGATTTCTACGTAAATAAAACGTATTCGTTATTTTTTACATTTATTACAACATGCGAGGACATCTGGTTTTAGTGGTAACGTTATCAGACAGGGGCGTAACATGTGACGTTGAGGCCCCGCTAGTCGTTTCGTTAATATTAGCCCATTAAAGCAACTAATTAATTTTAAATTTTTAACCCCATTTTGGGGTCAGTTTTACAGAGAAACAACTTCGCTAATCGCTTCTTATGGTTAAATAATAATAAAAAAGTGAAATTGGTTACCGTAGTGCGGGGGTCAATAGAACTGCCAATGATGCAATTATCAATATTATCAAAACATGGCAAACAGTTTTTATATCCTATTGTTAATCTTCTTGTCAGCTACTGATAAAACAAATATAAAACACGACAAAAAAATACTATTTTTGTTTTTGATTTACCCGTCCGACAATATCGGCAAGATTGACTGGCAGCTCGACTTGTTTGGGCGAAGGACTCAACCTCCACCAATTCTTGCAATCCCGAAACGTCGTCATTTCACACGAAAATTCCCCCGGAACCACCAAAATTCAAACAACGCAAAGCCGCAATCAACCGCGACGTTTTATCGATAAAACGACGCCTGATCCAAGCGCGACGTTATAAGGTACAAGAAAAATTCTTCAAGAGCCACGGAAGATTCCGCTTCGGAAATCATTTAATTTTTTACATTTTAATAAGGGTAGGTGTCTCTTACCTTGTTGAGGTCGGGCCGGTTCAATCGGTCTAGACCGCTGGTGTTGCTGGGGCAAACGTTCTCGCCGCTACCCCATTGTCCTAGACGGTCCCTTTGGCAATTCGACGACATTTCGTTGGATAAGTGCACGTAACGGGCGTCGTTCACGTTCTGCTTACCGGTGTTCGCTTTGCCTCCGCTTAAAATACAAAACGGTGTGTGATTATTACGCTGATAAGGACGCAAGCGCGATAGTCGCGCGTCAAGATCAGCTGAGGACGCCGGCGCCGGCGTCGTTGCACGGCCGACGACGCTCGTTGCGACGCCCTCAGCTGACTAGCTCTGTCGTCACGAAAAACGTGGACCCATCGAGCGATTCGATTGATACAAAATGAAAATGTTTATGAATTAATTATTCAACATTGTTTCTCTATCTCTTATGAAACCATTATGGATGATTGGTCCTTCCAGAGCAGGGAAAAAATCTAGCAAAGACGCTATATTTGTAGATATTTAACTAATTAAAGCTTAATATTATTTCTAATTATTGAACTTTACTAAATAAATATTAAAAAGAAAGTTAACTCAATCTAAATCTGTATAGGTAGGTAGGAATGCTATATTCTCCAGTTCAGTTACTTTAATGCCCATATAACACACTATCAATTATGAAGAGGTTAGCAATTAAGTAGCAAAATCATCTTAAATCCTCCTCCTCCTTATCAAATAGTAGTAATTTACTTGTAAACATATTATTACTTACTAGAATAATTTAGCAATGGAAATGGAAATGCGTTCTATTAAAAAACGTTTGTCACAATACTTGACACTAAAAAGTTCAGTGAGGGACATTAATTTGAAGGTGCCGTCAAAATTATCAATTTTCTGTTCCAAGCGATTTTTACCTAAACAATTTACCCGAGTTTCGAAACGTCAGGATTTGTGATCGACCATTCCAAACAATTTTTGCGACAAACATGTCCTTTCAAACCTCGTCGAACCGTCACTAAAAAATCAAAAATTTTGACCGATGGCACAAAGTAACTATTCAAAATGCGACCAAAATCTGACATTGGTGTTGTTAATAAAAGATCTATTACGGATGTTGTTGACTATTATCCCGATTGAATTTTTGACTACAACTTACTTGTTTGTTTGGCCGCAACTTTTCTTAACGAACAGATACTCAAACATTTTGACCACTGGTTTGACTGTTGACACTTTTGCAATTGTTTAAATTTTAAATTAATTTGTTTTATAGCAGAACTTAACGTTATCGCAATTTAAATGTTAATTACCACAGTTAGATAATGCGATCGCATAACCAATAAGAACTCATCTTAACATGAATTGAAATTTTGTTGCGGCATGATCGAATTTTTAATCTTTTGACGTCAAAATAACGCTACATGGTCCAATCAGCAATTTACTTTTTCCAACAATTATGATCCTTAGATTTGGGTCACATTTGCTGTCCTTGCGAAAGGTTAGTCATAATTTGCCCGTAGACGTTTTTGTGAAAGTATCAGATATGCCCCTTTACTTGACCACGATGATAAGTCTGGATTTTTGCACTCAACCAGATAAGTAATTATATACCTAGCGTTGTAGAATAACTTATAGTTGTTAGTATCCTTCGCGGTAATAACACACGATGATAGGGGGCGTTGCATCTTAGATGATGATATTTCGAATGAAATCAGTCTTTAGAGCGTGATGCACGATCTCGGTTTGAAAATGAAAATTTATGAAACTGGGATTTGTGTTAATTGTTTCTGCACGTGCTAGAAAAATATCGGCCTACCAGGAGATAACCGTCCAGTAACTATCAAGGCGAAGCTGTAAATATTTCACTCTGTGCCGCTGTGACGAGTCCTTTTTACCTTTATGATCAAAAGAAATGGTACAATTAGAGATGAGCTAACAATTATAATTCCTCCACCCCTGCAAACTTTTACCATTTTGCCAGTTCCATCTCCAAGGCTGTTTCGTTCCGAGCCATAGAGGATATCCTTGCAAAACTTTAACTGGGTCAAAGAAAATTGTTTTCACAAATTGCTCTATAATATTTGATGGTTCAAATCCACATCAATTAAATACTTATAAAACATTACTTTTAACTACCATTGTTGTTATTGATTGCAGTGAGTTGGCAGTTTAGCCTGGACAAGATAAAAAGTTACCTAACGCACTCATATTTGTTAAGAAAAACCAAACACCTTAAATTAACTTTTTCACTCACCTGTTTTTGTTTGAATCTGAATCGCCGTCGTCCTGACAGCAAAGCTTCGCCACACTGGCGGCGTTTCCCATTACAAGGAGTTTCACAATGTGGCAGCAGACAAATTGAACGAAACCGCCGACCAAACCTCGCACAATAAAGTTTCAATTCCGTGAGTTTTGATGACACCCGCCACAACGTAATTTTACGACAGAGCAACAGCACACGGTGTTGCTTCTGTAATTAAGCCAAGTACAAAGTAATTATCAGAGCAAATCTGATTAGATACTAAAAAAAAGAAAACGACTAATGATTGCCAAATAAACATGAGGTTTTCACTTGGACGGTGCCAGTTGAGACTGTGTGAAATTGAATCTATTGAGGGGATGGTTTTAATAACCATTTTGCTATCTGGGACGCTATGAATGATTGATAGGTAGTTGGAACACGCACTTCTATAGAAAATTGGGGCTGGCGTTTTCGGGGTACTTTTAAAACTTTTTATGCATAGAACCAAGCCGCGCTGTCAAACACCCGAATTTCCGCAAATAGGAAGTTGCTGCTAATTTTCCACTTTTAGTTAGACTAATGAAGATATCGATTTCAAGTTACAGACTAACTAAAGGATAATGAATGATTCATGCTTAACTTCGTCAATACTCAATGTTCTTAGTTCTGGAGGAAAATGCGGTTGTCGAATTTTCGGTTTTGATGGCAAAATTGTGTTATTGAAAGAAACGTTCGGAAAAACAATGAGATAACATTTATTAATGTTGTTATTCCACGATAGTATTATACAATGTGTAAATCAAAACGTTTGACCAGAAAGAATACTGTTACATTACTACCTTAATTTAATCACAAAACATTGCTCAGCAACAATTATTGTGTAACAGCTGCCAATGAATCTTGCATTAAAACCAACCACAAATTCAACAAAATACTTAGAAATTTTCAAAGTAAATGCTCGTCCAATATTATAATATACAAATAAATTAAGTACAAATTAGAAACAACGACGTTATGGCACAAATGGGTAACTATCGTACTCTTCGTTTCACAGGTTAACAAACATTTGCGTTCGATTCATCAACACTGAAACATCTAAAACATATTTGGAATTTGGACCAAAAGAAACTTCCTATTTAAAATAATACGTTAAAAATACTTTTTGGAAAATTAAATACCTATTTATTACTTATCACTGCCTCGAATAACCGATTAGGACTTGTTTCCTCAAGCTGACAGTTTTGTCGGTTCGATTTCACGCGTTTTAATTTTCTTTTCGGCCGGCCACGGCCAAGTTTCTGGAAGAGACCGTTCGTAGTTGAAGTTGTATTGATGCTGCAACGCGAAGGCTCGCTTGTCTTTCGGTTCAGGGTACACGGACGCCATACCTGCACAAAAAAAAATTAGTTCAGACTAAAGAGACTCTTTGACAACTAATTGAGATGAAGGCTAACGGAAGCGTACCTTTGGCGTATGCGTAGGTTAAGATTTCTGTCGCGATTTGGAGAGAACACTCTCTGATGACGCTCAACGGTGGGTACAAGCTGCCTTTGTTGATGTCATCGTCTGTTACGTTATTTGCTACGCATTGAGAGGCGATCAGGAACAGTTCCTCTCTTATATGGTGAATTCCGGCCACGATAACTCCGAGAGCGACCCCTGGGAAAATGTAGGCGTTGTTTCCTTGTCCCGGATAGAAAGTTTTACCATCGTAGTTCACGGGACCAAACGGGGAACCGCTGGCAAAAATGCATCTTCCCTAGAACCAAAACAGTACAGTTTTCTCTAAATTACAGCGGTCTTCTTTCCATTCACAACGAACGGAATTGTACGTTCGGGAAAATAGGACAAAAAAGCGGAAAAACTTCAACTGCACGTGGCGAAACGTGAAACGTTAATCGAGGCTAAAAAGGGGAAGAACCCTTACCTCCGTGTTAACATAGGCTTGTTCCGCTGTGCACTCGGCCTTACTCGTGGGATTGCTCAAAGCAAAAATTATAGGCCTGTCGTTGAACTTGGCCATGTTTTGCAAAATTTCGGGCGTGAAAGCCCCGCTGGCCGCCGACGCCCCGATCAAAACTGACGGCTTCACCTCTTCGACGACTTTCGCGAAATCCCTAACAGGCGCGTGCTCTTTGGCATAAAACGATTTGTTTCCTTCTAAACCTCCTTCAGGTCTTCCTTTAGCCAACAGCCCGTCGATATCGACCATCCAGATTCTGTCGCGAGCTTCCTGGATCGGCATACCTTCCGCTTGCATGGCCTTAACAGTCAAATTGGCGATGCCGATGGCGGCTTCGCCCGCGCCCAAAAACAAAAACTTATGATCAGATATGCGTTTTCCGGTGATCCTCTTCGAGGCCATGAGACCGGAAACGGCGACGCTGGCGGTGCCTTGGATGTCGTCGTTGAACGTGCAATATTGACCGCGATATCTGTCCAAGAACCGGAAGGCGTTGTGGTTGCCGAAATCTTCGAACTGGATGAGAACGTTCTGGCCGTATCTTTTGACGACGGCTTCCATGAATTCGTCGACGAACGAATCGTATTCGGGACCGGTGGAACGGTTTTGGCGAAGACCCACGTAGAGGGGATCTTCGAGGAGGTTCTGCAATTAAACGAGTTGAGTTTCGAGGTTGGGAGGAGACGGCGGGCAGTTACTGGATTGTTGGTTCCCACGTCGAGGAGGATCGGGAGGCACTGGTGGGGCTTGATGCCGGCTAAGGCGGTGTAAAGGGCCAGTTTTCCAACGGGAATGCCCATGCCGCAAGCACCCAAGTCACCCAGACCCAGGATTCGTTCGCCGTCCGTGACCACGATCGCTTTGACGTCTGGCTCGGGCCTAATCGACAAGAGACAAAATTCAAGGCCGGTTCCGCAGAAACGTCACAATGGCAAAATTATGGATGAGCAATTATCTGCAATTCTAATGTTGTCTTGAAATTTGCCTAACAATAGTATTTCTAGCATTAGAAGGCGTACCGAAATGTCAAAATACAAAGTATCTATCGCGATTCGATTCATTCGAACTTAGCCTCGACCAAAAATAACCAGAAAACACCTGTCCCCAAATCAAACATATTAACAATAGCAGAATGCGGGTCTATTTATATCCACGTCGTGAATGCATGCGGGCACCTAAGTCACTCCGCGGAGTTTGAGACAACCAAGTTGCTAACTGCAAGTTAACTATTTAAATTCTAGAACAATAGCACGCGCGTTCGATTAGAACTTAAGGAGGCACGTTAGGCCAACAATAGTTCTTAAATTTATTATAAGTATGTACCAATTTTTCAAAACGTCGAAACAGTGTCCTCTGTCGTTGATGGTGACGAAAAGTCCCCTGGGTCTCCTGTAGATCAGTCCAAACCTTTGGCAGGCCAATCCAACTGTCGGCGTGTAGACGATGGGCATAAGTTTTTCGATATTCTCTGCCAACAACCGGAAAAACAATTTTTCGTTACGATCGTGCAATTCGGTCAAATAAAGATATTTGTTCAAGTCCTCCTGGTACCGCTCCACCGAAATCCTGCATAGTTCCAGCTGTTCCTCTTGAGTTTTGAACCTGGCAGGCTGAAGGCCGTGAATTCCTAACGCCTGTCGTTCCTCCAGCGTAAAAGCCAACCCCTACGCCAAAAAAACAACGTTAATTCAAATGGACCAATAAGCGCGTGGTGCGCAAAAGTACGGTGAAACTCGACCAATCACGTAGTAGGACAGTCGCTTGTGATTGGTCGCTTCAAATGCTACTTGTTGGTGAAATTTTAACTGTAGAATCCGGGGGATTGCTACCTTGTTTAGTCGGGGATCCCTGAGATGGTCGATTCCCATAACCTGCGACGGGGTGAGGATGTCGCCGCATACTTCGTGGTATTCGCGTCTGACAAGTTCGTCATTTTTTAATAATTTTATCGTTTCTAGGATGGCCGCTTTTTGACTGGGGAAGGCGGCGGCCGACCGCGAAGACAAGTTGATTCTGAAACGGAGAAAATTACTACTAAAAACATGCTAAAAAGGCACGAGCAGATTTACAATGCAAGTCCTTCCTTCTAACTGGTACTAATTGGCTGTTTGAGGCTAACACGTAATGAAGCCAAGTGATGAGCACACACAGGTCTCTAATCACGAGTAAGCCCGTATCAGTTAAAAAAATGCAAGTACTGCAAAAATGCGTTATGTAAAACTGCATTGTTAGGTGTTATCAACGATAATTGAATAATTAATGGCGTTCATAAAATGGTCGGAACAACACCTGCTCAAACAGGATTATAGTGGATCAATCGTGACATTTACTTGCCACAACTGTGTGTCCAATAATTCAAACCCTTCCCTACCTATACGTTTATCTTTGACGAAAAAATGAGTAGTAAAACATTGCCAATAGTTGATGCTCATTTTTTTCTAACTTGGCACTAGGTGTTACATAACTTAAAATTTTGTAGTGGTTTTGTTACCTATTTAAAAAATTGCTTTTAGGTCACTTCTACTCAATTCTATGCCAATATTATGTGTGATAAATAGTTACCTATGTTATTAGTATACTCAGATAACATGAAGTGGCGCAACTCCAATTTTTTTATTAAATGATACGAGCTGATAAGGCAAGTTGAGAGAACTGCATTGCTATAATACAGGTTACTAAATTACTAACATTGTTCAAACCATTTCCAAATTTTCTGAAAATATTGTTACTAGCATAAAATTACTTTTCTGAAAATATTGTAACTACCATAAAATTACATTTTACTATTACATATTACTTAGTAATTTTATTGCGCACCTACTTCGTAATAATTTAGTAACTTTATTACTCAGTAGTTTTTATTTGTTTATTTATTTCACTCCAACAATGCTCACTAGCACCTAATATACCTATGACACTGCAAGATAAATATTGCATCATCTATCAATGTCAAAGTTTCTCTAGTTTCCGATCGATCTCAAGTGATACCGGAAAAGGTACAATCAAAATTTAAAACAATTGTTAGGTGGAAAGTTGAAAGATTAGATTAAATAAATTTCCAAAATGATTTCGATGTTCTCAATATTTTTTTAATGTTGCTCTTTTTTAGCACGAAAAAACTGGAAACAGCATTGACCTGAAGCAACCCCAAAATCTACGAGGGCCTTTGATAATTAAAAAAATACTGTGATCGGTTAAAAAGAAAGTGCTCATCAATGATGACATACCAATTTGCACATTAGAAATAATCAAAATCAGGAACTAATAGTCGAATAACTATTGCTACTTTATCGTCCCTACTCACCAGATTTGACCTCTTACGAGTTACGGCTACTGTACAGATTTTAACTATCGAGCTGCCCTCGTATGAGTCGACATCTGGAACTTCTTAAAATCGCCATTTCATGAAATAACGGCTGAAAATTTTTAATATGCCAGTAAAAATAGCGTGGATCAGTTTATTTATTACGAAGCTTGGCAACCACCAGCCGTAAATTTCCAGACATTTCTTTAACATTACTGAATCAATAACGTACAAAATGTGGGTTATTGTGTAAATATCGCCGCAACAACGAAACCTTTTCATTTAGTTTTTAACAGTACTGGAGCATGCTAAATGATGTAATTGAACACGTGGATCCGACAGAACACAACTGGATGCGATGATATAATCGCTTATAACGTAATTCGATCCAACCACCTCCGTGTCATTTCATTGCTAAGAGGAAGTTGTCGGCCCAAGGTTGCATTCACGGCCAAATTGAATTGCAGCCGAAAGGTCCATTAAAAAATGCCACGAAACTGGTTTGCAACGCGAGGGGTGCCTTGTCGGCCGCCCATTGTTGGAAGAAATGACTGACAACGGCGAAAACGACCACCGGAAAAATTGGCACCGGCCACCAATATTTTCGTTGCGTGCATGCTGCGTTTTGGTCTGATGCAATAAAAATTTAAAATTAGCACTACGCGTCCACGAATCCCGTTTGGATTTATATAAAGTGCTAAATAAATAGTTAACGTAATAACGTGCAATGGCAACGCACGTGGGTTCACTTAACGTTACGTTAAACGAAAATTTTTAGAAATTCACCCGGTTACTTGCCGAGAGGAATTCGCACGAAGAAAATAAACAAAAAACACATGCAGTTTCGAAATAGAAGCACGGAGGTGGTGTCGGGAAACGCGCTTATTTATATTGATCCGAACCCTTTCACTAAATCGTCAAAATTCAGGTATGAAACTCGCTGTTGAAGGGTTCGAGTTGAGGTGGTGGTTTGGATGTGGAATTGGAATTAAAATTACAAGCCGGTACTCACATAAGTGACCGGGGAATAAGAGCGAACATTTTTAGACGGCCGCAACTCGCTCACGGGCGATCCCTCAACTCAACACGACGAGTAATATCCTCCCACAACACTCGGCACGCGACTGCGCGAATTTTATCGCGTTCTTATCGCGCGACGCGACGGACAGACGCACTGGGACCGGCCCTGTTGTCAATTTTACGTCAAGAGAGAAGGGCCGCATCTTGATTCCAAAACGAGATATTTTACAAAAAGAGCGCGAGGTCTTCAACAGTTTGGCTCGTCCAGAATTGTTGGACAGAAGAAAATTTCAAGCCGCGAATGTAGGCAACGCAGAGTACATTAATTTAAAAAAAGTTTTCATATAATATAACTGCTTGGATTGCTAGATTCAATTGGTCTCAGATTCTGAGTTGCTTCAGATTTCTGATCGTCGATGTCATCGCCACCCTAGTTTGTTAGCACCCCTTCCCCTTCAGCGTAAAGGGGAAGCACTAAACAAAAGATGCTTTGTGGTTGCTTCTTCAAGTTCGCAAAGTAATCCGGCAGTCTGTCGATGGTGGTCGAAATTACTAACTATAAGAACAAAAATAAAAGAAATTAGAGGCATAAAAGAATCAGAAGGGTGCCTTACCAGATTTTAGCTTAGAACCCCATAATAGAAGGGTGAAAGAACTCAATATTTTACACGTATTCTATTTTCTTCACAGGAGATCTGAAGGTTGGCCACTGTTTAAAGTTGTATCTATTGAATGGCGAAGCAGGGTGGAATTTGAAGTAATTAGGGAAAGTAGTCAGATGATGGATGGTCTTCAGTTCAGTCCATAGACAGGTAGGTATATCAAATCTAAAAGTGGCAATTTTTTATTCCACAATAAATACATGCATCACAAAAATAATTTTAAAACCCTCACCATTGGTTTAGTTTATTAAAGTTAGCAAATAGACACTTATGAAAAAGGGTGCGTAATTTTCTTGATAGAGTTGCCTTAACTTGGCTTCCAACTCACGACATAGGGCTTATAGTCCTGCACAACTTCATTAGCAATACTGTCTTTGATCCACTCAACATCAACATGTTTGGCGTTTGATCCACCCTCAATCCGGGGTTTCACCGCGACAGCCCCCAAATGGGCAACATGCGTTGCCTCCTTATACTCAGCACCTTTTAAAATTTCGCCGCCGTAAGCGACGAAATAACGAACTAATTCAGGGTGCGCTTCTTTGACTCCATCCTCCAACACCAATTTGACGCCCTCAAAAAAACTAGGTAAAGGATTCTTGATGGTCGTTTTCGCTCTTTTCGTGGCCGAATAACTGGCATCGTCAAGTTTCCGTTTAGAATTTTTCCCCTCAATTTTAACGAAATTCATCAACGTATTTTTTTGTTGTTTGTCCTTTTTCTTCTTTGGCGAGTTGTTGTTACTATTTTCCCCATCTTCAGCTTCCGCCGCTTTCATCAACAAACTAACGTCTGTCGTTTCTTTTGAGGTCGCGTACAGAACTTTGAGTTCCTCGAGAGACGTTGCGGTATCCCAGCTTTTATCGTCCCTGATTTTGGTGACTCTCGGAAACCTAATCGAGATTCCATCAGCAGTGTGGACGTCGTGTTGGGTGAACTCCGCTCCTGTTATCTCCCACACCGGTTGATCCTTCGGGTTTTCGGCGACAAAATCTGGAACCATAGTTTTAGTGCAATTGAGCCAACTGGGTACTTTGGTTGCGTCCGAACTGATTTTGACCATTTTCAGTTCTTTCTGCAATCTTTCGAGAGTTTTATCGTCGTGACCCGTGTGAACTTTAGTGACGGTACAAAACTTCCGGCCAACATTATCGTAACAACCCATTAAAAAAACCGACATCATCCCCCCCTTCTTGCCGGTGCCGTACCAAGCTCCCAACACAATCAAGTCTGCACTGTCGGCCATTGCGCCCCCAAACAAATAGCCTTTTTTAACTTTCAGCCAGTGTCTCTTGCCCGGTTCGTAAATACTGTTGAGATCTTTAAGAACTAACCCTTCCAGTCCCAACTTCAGTACTTTAGCGATCATGTTGGAGAGGTCGCGGGGATCGTGGATTTCCTCGAGTTCCGAAAAGACGACGTGGTTGGGAATTTCCGTCATGACTTCTTTCAGAATTTTCTTCCTGTGTTTTAAAGTTTTGCCGGACAACACCTCGCCGTTGTAGTAGATGCAGTCGAAAACGAAAAGACAAACGCTGGCGTCTTTAAATTCTGACTTCTTGTGAATTCCCAAAGTGCCGAAAGGCAAGGGTTTTCCCGTGTGCGTGTCGATCATCAAAATTTCGCTGTCCAAAATCAAATCTTTGCCGTGCGGAAACGCTTGAGGGATGAAGTCTTTGAAATGAGCCACTTTGTGGGGCAGAACCGGCTTCAAGCTTCTCGAGAAGTACTTGAATTCCGCCCCTTTTTTGTGGACTTGCACCCTCTCACCGTCGTACTTAATTTCGGAATACAAACCGTTTGGACACTTTTTCATCGCTTGCTCTACCGACTTACAAGCTTCTGCTAACATTGGTAAAACTGGAGTCATTAGTGTTATTGTTGCTTTAACAGTTGAAGCCTCGTCGATCCCTTTACATCTTTTGATTACAGTCGCAATATTGCGGGAGGACTGGTAGGCTTCATAGGCATCTGGATGCACGCCATCCAGGATATGTTTGGCTCCCGCGTTCATCCGCAAATCGTGTTTGATCAAACGAACGACAATTTTTAATTCATTCCCCGTGCATTTAGTTGCAAAATTTTTAATATGATCAGCCTGTTCCTCCTCTTTGGTCAAGTTGCTTAGGGCTTCGAGAAAATCGTCAACTTCTTGAAGGGTTAACGTGCTTTTTTTTGCTGGTTTGAAAGAGCGACTTTGTTCGAAAAAAGTTTGAATAGTTTCACTAACATCCCCTTGTTCTAAATGTTCCAGCATAGCATCTTGATTAGTGTTGAAAATTCTACTGCACAACTTTATCAACTGTTTGCTTTGTAAATTGTAAATTCTTTTAACAACGCCCGGAAAAAGCAAACGGCACCACAAAACAACATCACCCTTGAAACCAGAACCGTCACTGCCATCTGTAAAGAGGTTACTAACTAGTTTTGTTTTCTCCAAATAACTGCTAACATTAGAAATATCCGCCACTAACCGCCTAAACTCCCTAAACAAATTGTCTTTGTGAGCTTTTTCAGGTTTCGAAACGCTACTCGAGGTTGAGCTAGTGGAAGCTTCGCTGGGAGGCGCCGGCACGTCTTCTTTAACTTTCTTTGACTTTTTTGGAGTAGTTTTGACACCATGTTTTTCTTCGAAAAATTTCCTGCATTCCGCAATTTTCGCCAAAATCTCATTTTGGTGATCTTCACTTAACGCATCCCAACCGTCAACGTCGTCGCTATCTTCCATTCTTTTGGTGGTCGGCCGCTGTTTCAGAAAGACTTCAAAGAGGCAATTCAGGTGGTGCCAGTTCTTCATTTTTCCCGACCCGAACGGGTTAGGGGACAACTTGGCGACACGCAGCTCACCCTGCAAGCACTTTTGTTTGCATTTCTTGCACACGGCACGGCCCTGTTTCGCCACTTCCGCCGCAAAAGGCTTCTCGTCCTCGACATCTGACATCTAAAAGTGAGGTTATGTCTTCAATTGTCCACAAAAATTGATTTATGAGTCTAAAGATTTTAGATAAGAAGAAAAATTACCGCTAGTTGTGATTTGAAAAGTTGATTTTAAGTATTAAACAGTAATAGTTGAATACTTCCGATTTACAAATTATGGCATTTGACAGTTGCAATTTGAGGTTAGTTTTAAGACTTTTAAGTCCAAAGGTGTTACAAGGCTGCCAATATGCGGGTAATAAATTACCAAATACCGTATAGGGGTAGAGTAGGAGAAAAGATATTTGTGAACGCGCATGTCCTTCAAGTGCCAAATTGTCGGTGACAACTGACAAGTGACAGTTGACAGTTTGCGCAGTTGTGGGTTGCAACAAAAACATGGAAGCTTGTTTGTCTGTGGAGAAAGAAATTGACAAAGTTCTATCAAAATTCGGTGGAATAAGTGAAAACACCAGCCGAGTTTTAGCCGAACAAATAGCGCACATCCAGGCGTTGAAGACGGAACTGGAAAATGGTGGGTACTCATTGCCCAAACCGCACAGTCATTCCCACAACACAAACAAAGAGTTCTAATTATACAATTACGCAAAAACTTTTATGCCTTCCAGCACCCGAAGACCACCTGCTCGGTGCCATCCAAAGTGACGTCCTCAAGCAGTCCATGTCGAAAGTGAAAGAAACCGTTTCCCGCCTAGCCACTGAACACCGCGAATTGCACAGCACCGTCTCCAAAGTGGGCAAAGCCATAGATCGAAATTTCGTTGCCGATTTCGCGGCTACGAGTCGCGACGATGTTTTCGCTTCTTCAGAAAAAGTCAGTTTGATTAACAAGGTCATTTGTCAACATCTCTATCGCCAAGGAATGCATGATGTGGCCGAAGCTTTTGCGACAGAAGCAAACTTGGAAATGGAAACTCACGATAAGGAACCGTTTACCGAATTGAACCACATTCTGGACAGTTTGGCCAACAAGGATTTGGAACCAGCCCTTGCCTGGGCGACCGCTCATAGAGTCTCGCTTCAAGCCCAGAGTTCCATGCTAGAATTCAAACTGCACCGCCTCAAGTTCATAGAATTATTGCGAAAAGGGCCGGAGTTTCAAACGGAGGCTATTTCTTATGCCAGAATCCATTTTAGTAAATTTGTAAATAAACACGAAAAAGGTACAACTCAATTTCTTTAAGCAAAAAGCAGCAGGATTTCAAGATATTTTTGCAGACATACAGACGCTGATGGGGATGCTTCTCTATGTTCCGACTGGCATTCAAACCTCCCCCTATGGTTGCATAATGGACGCGGAAATGTGGGTAGAAGTTTACGAGCTCTTCACTCGCGATGCCTGCCAGTTGTTGGGAGTTAGTGTGGACAGTCCCCTCGCTACTTGCATCAATTCCGGATGCACCGCTATACCCGCCTTACTCAATATCAAGCAAGTCATGATGCAGAGACAAGTTACTGGAATTTGGAATGGAAAGGACGAGCTTCCTGTAAGTTTCTTAAATGTTTCTTGAGTCATTTAAACTTTTTCTGTTGGTTTCAGATTGAAATTGATTTGGGCAATGATGGCAGATATCATTCAATGTTTGCTTGTCCTATATTAAGACAACAATCGACGTCGAACAATCCCCCAATGCGTCTCGTCTGCGGCCACGTCATTTCGAGAGATGCTTTAAACAAATTGTGCAGCGGTAATAAGTGAGTTGGATTAGGGGGGTGTTGGGGGCGAATACTTCTAAATTTTGACGTTTTCAGGATGAAATGTCCCTACTGTCCTGTCGAACAGAGCCCGGCAGATGCGCGACTAATATATTTCTAAACAACATTTATATACTTACGTTAAATAATGGTTATTCACCCTTTTTATATAATTCTGTTTTTTTTTTTTTAACGTGGTGTATATTTGGTTTGTGTTCTATTGTGATCTCTTTTAACTGACTTAGAATATACTTAGATCAGATTTTCCAAGCCGCTTTTTCGTTTTAATAAAGAAAGTAGCTGATTAATTCTTAAATTGACGCATTTTGCAATCATCATTTTGAAATTCCCGCCGTTTTGCGCACCGCATCATTTGTTTGAAAGGTCTATGGTTTCAAGGTCTGTCGAATCTGTTTTGTTTTTGTCTGCCAGCTGGCTGTCACCTCGATCAGCTGGTTTTGACAGAAGCGATCCAAAGTTTGCTATTTACGCCGTTTTTTAAAATTATTTGCTCAATAAGATGAGTAAACCGGTTGTGATTAGTGGCGAGGCTTCCGAAACTGATAGCGAAGATGAATCTTTCAAAAAAACGAGGGTAAGTTTTTAACAATGTCCATTTTGTAAATAATGAATAAACGCGTGTAGCCTCATGCTATGACTTCATCAATACAAGGAGCTGTGATAACTGGCGAAGATTCAGAATCCGAAAACGGTAGGTAACTGCATCCCGATTAAATGCAACTTTAACAAAATGTTTGTTCAAGAAAATGACGCCAGCATCTGCAGTGCCGTGTCTGCTTTGAATGACTTAAACATTCCTGGGTCTCCCACAAAAGAAACTCCAGATAAACTGAATTCGCTGCTTCATCAAAAATTGCGTAAGCTCCCAATTGGTTCTAGTAATTTTTTTATAAAGTCATTTTGTAGGAGAATGCAATGGTCGACTTCAGCAGGATTTGGACTCCTTTTGTCAAAGTATTATTGCAGATTCTGGGAAAACTCTGAATGCCATTGATCAGCAGCTGATTCGGTCACAACTGACTGTACAAAGCGCGGTCACCTCCTTGAAATCTCTAAACGCAACCTCACTGTCTTTAAAGAATAAGTTGCAGTCTTTGCTTTCAGCACACTTTATCCCTAACATTAATGTCGATAAATAAGGAATAGAATTTTCTCCTCACTAATAGCTATCCAGCCTTACAATAACCGTTCCCAGTTTAGTGTTAGCATTAAACTTGTGTAAAATATTTGTTGGACGCAGAGGGTTGAAATTGATTCAAAAATGGATCTAGGATGACACGTCAGAGATTTAAAGATATCCATTGAAAAAATAACAACATACTAATTCATAAGAGCTGAGGGAAAAACGTAATTTATAGGGTGAGCAATACTGAATGGGTTGGTAAGGTGGCCTTGTTGCTAGAGAGCAATTTTGATAACTTTCAATTTTTTGCTCAAGGCTGAATCATTCTTGCTCACCCGGTATATGTAAATTCTTAAGGAAGGTTAAATTATGATCATGTTGATTGAGTTTATCTCTGTTTTTACAATGTAACTCTCATGGTGATTGATAAATCAGTATGAGACAAGACTTTTGAACTTTTTCTAAAACTCCCCCAAATACGCATTGGAGGGCTTCCTATCCCTATTAATGTTTTTGGAGTTATTAAACGATCTGCAAAATAAGTTTTTATTGTCTAGAGACGATGTCGTTCCAACCCGCCACTGAAACTTTTGTTAAACCAATTCTTAAGCACATAAAGTGATCAGACATCATACTTTAAATTCGTCACAGTTTAAAGGAATGTTGTCCATTTTTTTCTTATCTAGTGATACTCTCATAGCAGGAGTTATCCCGAAATTTTTGAAGCCGTCCACCAGTGAAGGGTTTTGAAAATGTCGCACTGACGTTTCTTTTGAAAAGCGCATTTTCGCATTTAAATCGGGGACGAAATGGGTAAAAAAGACAAGAAATTTCGACCGTTCAAAATTCCTAGATACCTGAAAGGGTCTGTCGCGAAGGAAACTTGGAAGAGCGATCTGCGCGAGTTCAACAAGCACCGGTACAAAGTAAGAAAGGCGTTGTTGATAACGTGTTAGCGAGTGTCTTTCAATACTTTTTTGAGTTTCTCTGATTCATCGATTGACCATTTTTAGATATTTACGGCCCAAACCAAAACTGACGACAAGCCGCCAAAACTGAATCCTAATAAATATGTGGATAAGCGGCGATTAGCGGCAGACGCTAAAAGATTGAATGAAATTGATAGGGATAATAAAGAGTTGCTCAAAGCTATCAATTTAATAAACAGAACTAAGGTAAGTTATGAGGGTAGCGTGACGAAATCTTGATCGTGAAAAAATAATAATAGGGAAAAGTGGATACGTACAATCCGGTTGCATATAGAAATGTATCCAAATGGAAAGCCCATGAATTTGAAATGAAAAAAATTGAGAGAGACAACAAGAAAATTTATAAAATGTTAATGGAAGTTGTGAGTCGAAACAACGTTTCATTACTGAAACTATTGAAGTGTTAGAAATCTGATTACAGTTTGGCTTACATGAACAAATTTTGGGCACAAATTATCAATTGCCTAAAGAGCAGCTGCAAGTTTCCGTTGGTGATTCTGCAAAAGGCATCGGCAGATGTAGCGTTGGCTAAACAACCTTCCATCAGTGGCAACTTGGACAAGATCGCCGAACGGCCTCTGTAAGAATTATTTGAAACGTCCGCAACTTCCTAAAATTGGAGAAAATACTTTTGAAATTGTTACAATCGACAATTTTGTCGACGGATGAGTCTCCAATGATTTTTGACCCTTTCCAGATGCTTTATGGAGTTTGCGGTGCAAGGCGGACCCTGTTTAGGGCGAGTGGTGATCGAACTCTATTTTGACCACGTCCCTGTCACCGTGCAGAATTTCCTGACCATCTGCAGCAACCAAACCAGTCTCACCTACAAAAACTGCATAATTCACAGAATAAAACCGGGAGAGTATTGCGAAACGGGCGACATCACCAAAGGAAGCGGACGAGGGGGCGTTTCTATTTATGGCGATAGCTTCGCCGAAGAAGGCCACAAACTCAAGCACACAAAAGCCGGTAGTAGCATATTTAATTAGCTTTTTAAACGCTAATCGGAAAACTTGAAGGGGTTTTGTCAATGTTGCGCTATGGAAAACACGACAACAACTCCCAGTTCTGCATAACTTTCGCCAACATGGAGAAGTTGGATAAGCAAAACGTGGTTTTCGGGAGGATCGTGCAGGGAGTGGATAATTTATTTAAAATTCAAGGTTACGGAAGAAAAATAGGAAAACCTTTAGTTCCGGTTGTGATTTCGGACTGTGGCAAGTTGTGATTTTAAATTTGGCGCGTTGTTAGGAAATTTTCGCACTTCGTCCCCGAACGTTGGTAATTGAAATTGCAAATGGTTGTCCATATTGTTAAAATAGAAGCAATTACACAATAATCTCGTTCTTCGTTTAATCGCGAAATAAAGTTAATTATAAAGAAGCAATTGGTTTGTTCTTTGAGAATTTCCGTTGTTATCATCCAAGAAAATGCTGTACCTCGAGGATTATTTAGAGAGTGAGTAATTTTTATTGGCGTGGCTTTTCCGGGCCGCCATTTTTTTTCAGCGGCAAATTCAAACACTTTATTTTAGTGATCGAGCATCTGCCCCAAGAGCTCCGGGATCGTTTTACAGAAATGAGAGAATTAGATTTAACCGTTCAAAGTACGTATCAAGTTAATTGAAGGAATTTGCGGGTACCACCGAAGTATTTTAGATAATATGGACGAATTGGAGAAGCGCGTCAAGTTGTTTTTTCATGACTGCAAACGGTGCCCTGGAGACTTGCCCACAACGATAAAAGTAGAATTTGACGCAATAGGAAAAGAGTACAAAAAGACTTTAGAGGACGCCGACGAGAAGGTTGTTAATACCCTCGAAAAAAAAAAAATTATAATAAGAAAAATTTTAAGGTACACCTGGCAAACCAGATGTACGAGCTAGTTGACAAGTACTTGCGCCGCCTTGACACAGAACTCCACAAGTTCAAGTGCGAACTGGAAGCCGACAATAAGGGAATCACCGAAGTTTTGGAAAAGCGTTCATTAGAACTAGACACTCCTGTGTCAGTTTCAAACATTTCTTCTCAACAAAAAGAGAATCGATACGAAAGGTATCTTGTTGGTTCATCTTGAAGCAGCGATTAAACGTGTGCTTAGTTCCAGTAGTTTTCGGTATAGACAACGGAGCGAGAAGAGGCGAGACAGTAGTAATTCGCTTCCAACAACATTCGCTGAAAAAAGACAGGCCGTGGCTGCTATCCCGTTGGTGGAAACGAGACATGCCGCGGTCGCTCAACCGCAGCCACTTGCTCAAGCGAATGTTGCTTACAATTTGGGACACATCGGGGCCGGGCCCGCCATCGCGGCAGCTGCGTCACAGGCCATCGCGGCAACGCAACAGGTCCACAATTTTTTCGTTACGTTACCGTTTCGAATATATTTTAAATCGTTTTTTAATGCGTAGAAAGTACAGTCAAGTGCGCCAAACGGACTTTACGTAAAATAATTTTTTTATTGACGTAATTTGTACAGCAAAGTCTTAAAATGTTTTAAGTCTAGGTTTGGCACTCTTTCGACTCATTTGCATGATCGATGCGAAATTAATTATTAATCGCAAGATTCCGTTAATAACAAGTACGCGTTTGCAATAATAGATGCAGCAGGGGCGAAGAACCGCTAGTTTGAAAGCCTCCTATGAGGCCATTAACACGGGTGCTCACGGCCACGAATTCAGCATCGGTCGTGAACTCGCTGGGGCCGCCCAAACTGCCATTCAAGCCATCCAACAAGACAGCGCCAACAATAAAAAGAAACAAAAGTAAGTCTTTTTTTAAGTCAAAACTTTTTCAAACGCCCGACTTTTCGACAGGAAATGGTCAAATAACAGCTTAAGCAATTCAGCGACGTCATCGGCCGTGCAAGCTATACTGAATGCCCCCGTTGTGAACCAAACCCCTGAAGTACCCGCGATCGACGTTTCCTCTCAAAGCACTGAAATCACCGACGGGGAATGGACCTACGATCCGAACGAGCCTCGATACTGTCTTTGCAACCAAGTTTCTTACGGCGACATGGTAGCTTGCGACAACGAAGATGTAAGATGGTAATTGCGTTTTTATTTTGTTGTTGAAACTTTTGTTACAGTGCCCGACGGAGTGGTTTCATTATCCTTGTGTGGGTATCAGTGCGCCTCCGAAAGGGAAATGGTATTGTCCTCAATGTACAGCATCGATGAAACGAAGAGGGGGACGCAAAAATTAAAGGGAGAACCGTGTAGAAAGCATGTATTGGTTAGAGTTTTGTGAAGTTGAAAATTGCGATAATTTTAGCTTTTAATTATCTCTTGTTTTTTTTTTTTAACTGTAAAACGTTGTGTATTTTTTTACGCTTAAATACATTTTTTTTTTAATTTTTACTCAAGTTCCTAGAAACGTGCTAAAAGTGGCGGCGTCATGCGCTTGAAAGCGGGCGTCTGTAATTAAAAAAAAATGCTCGGGATTGTTGAAAATCCGGGATAAGTTGAGATTTGAGGAAAACAGTTGGTCCTAAATCCAGAATTTTTTTTGACACCACTTGTTCGAAAGCGAAGGTTTTAAAGCGCCCAGGGTCTAAGTAAAGAGAATTGCGAGTGTTGAAATGGTGTTTTTAACAGCCCTACACCTTCACTCGCGCATGGCGTACTTGAGCGCTATGCTATACCGCAAGTGGTGGATTATGAAATATACTTGCAAAGTCAGGGGGTCAATAAATCGCGAATTGTGCAACGAAGGTTAGAGGCCGCTCCGGCATGCAACTTTCAACTAGAGGTGCGATACCGTTTGTATACAAAAATGAACTTTCCAAAGCAGCCTGAATTCAACAAGCAATGTCACGGCCTTGCAACTTCATTTTTTCATGCCATTACGCAAGAAAGTGGTTTGTGAAGAGTGCAACCCGCTATAGAAATAACACGAGTTTTAGGAACCCAACCGCTTGTAATTTCAAGTTATCAACCAAAAACATTAGGTAGCCTCTAAAGCGGTGGTCAAGTAGGTTGAGAAAGAAAATTTTAAACTTTACTGACCTACACCAATGTGAAATTGATTGAGAACGCGGTTCCATTATTTCCATTAAACCCAGCAATTGACAACGTATTGCAGTAATAGCGTTTCTAACCGCTGAAACAATTAAATTAATTAAATCACTACCATTTTAAAACTTTTTTACACAAGACAGGCATGCGGTTTTATTGTGATTTTGTTAACTATTTTTATAATGATTTTACAAGAAAAATTCTTAAATGGATTATTTTCTATGAGTTGTTTCAGAACGATAGTTATACTTCAGATCTTACAACATAATTTTTATGAATCTAACTCGTTGTCAATAGGAACTTTTAGGAAGTTTATTAGAAGTCAATTTCTCTACTACCTAACACTTCCTCTTTAGGAGCACAGATCCGTATTAAATAAATTTTATATTAGAATATAGAGCATAGACGGGCGTGGAATGCGAAAGTAATATGCAACAAAAAAAGTTTTGCCAAAAAAATTTCTAAGTAGGCGTCCGAGTTGTTTTATAAGATTAATGACCACCTTTGAGACATTTTTTAATTAAGAAGTGCAGTACCCCAACTCTAGACACCGCAACAACTTTTTACCACTCCTTAACAATTTAAATAATTATTTGCAAATTCGCATAATAGCAAGTAGAAATTACGTTTAATTATATAATTATCTAATGTGAAAGAAGCTCGTAGCAAGGAAGTAATTCCAGAATATCATCTTACTCTAAATTTAGGGTACAGCAATTAACCTCAAGCTTTTAAATTATAGGAAGTAGTATGCATAACGAAATTTACTTACAGATCAAAATTATAATATTAATTATATAACATATCAATTTTTCGAAATCATTATTTAATAGCTTTATATCCCCCTCGTTTCCATTCTCTTTAGGCTGGTTACCTGTTTAAAACTACCTGCAATATTGTGTACTCGCGTAAAACAGAGATGTTCTTGAAAATGGTGGAGGCGCCACCACACAGTCTCATGAACTTCAATGCAGTGATGAATGTGCGTGAAATACTAGTCAAAAACTGCCCATAACCAATGTGGATTCACTATTTAAATGTTGTCAAATCCCAAAACAAATTAAGAGCCATTTCTCTACAGATTAAATTCAATTTCACTTTTTAAATTTAAAAGTAAAATTGGTTGCTGCCTGAGGAATCGTAAATGTTGCAACTTGCTTCTGATGAAAGCTGTGAACGTACTACAAAATGGCTATTATTAGTATTAACGTACTTCTAATGCATGTTAAATCGTTCATTCATTTTAATTGGTCAAATTTATGATTATTATTACTTCCAGCTAAATCCCAAATTAAATTCCAATTTTATCACACAAAACTTTTTAGATTTTGTTACTGCTAAAAGGTAAATTGAGGCAAATTGGGAAAACATATCATGTTGCTTATTAACTTATTCAGGTCCATTGTTGATGTATATCGTATTTATATGCTGCAACAGCGCATTCAATTAGTGGCTGGCACATATTCACTACCAATATGGAAAATAAAATTACGTTTTGTTGGCAAATGCATTAAATTAAAATGGGTAGTAAATTTTTTAGACGCACGTAACTATCAATTTTAGTAAAAGTAGATTTGATTCAGAACAGAAAGAGGGAAGTAAAATGTTTCCAATAAAAAATGATTGGAGTAAGTCCTACCAACTTTTATTCCTCTGGATAGCGCAGGTAAACGTATCAAAGGTGGAAAAAAGTAAAAAAAAAAAACTCGACAAAACTTAAATTAGGTAGTCAATTATCTGAATTCGATTAGAGCTTTCGGTAAAACATAGGGCGGAAAAATAAGAAAAATTGCTTCATTGACGATCTGATCAACTTTCTACGCTAAGAATTACAATTAAACTGTTCCCATAAATATTGTTAATAATTGTTCCAACTTTACGACCAAATAACCGTAATTGTTGTCATTTAATCAAGTGAAATCGCATATTAATTTTATGTGGTAGTACAGACGCGTGACAATAGTCTTAAAGTTAAGGTGAAAATGTTTAATGTTCGTAATTGTAAAATAGATTTCAAAGTATTGAATCGTGTAGCTACTAACTGTACACGACGGAGACATTATTGATACTAAACTGAACTAGAAAACACGCGATAAGGAAAACGTTCTGAAATCACCATCGCCTCCACCACTTTGGAGTAAAACTTATGTCGCAAAGGAAAGGCGTCATGTCTGTAAAAATAGCGTTCATTCGCTTCTATCCCTTCCCGCCCCATTCGAACTTAATATTAAATAATCAAGTGGCGTTAGATCATTCAAATTGTGATTTGTACCCGGATGTAATGGCTGTTTCCGATTTTTTGTTTGTGTGTCTATTAGGCGCCTTACCAGGTATGTGTGTTTTTTTTTTACAAACTCTAAACTTTACAGGTAAAAACCGGCCGCTGCATATTTACCCTCGAGTTCTAAATAGTTCCTTACTTTCTAATGCGTTTTACAACACACGGGGATAACGTGATCCCGCTTTCAAATTTGGGTAAATTTCAGGTCCTCCAGGAGTTCGAATTGAAGACGCCTACGTGCAGCTATTTCCCATCAACAAACACAGCAAGTGCCACAAAATTGATCCAATAAGAGATATTGAATATGAATTGTACACAGAGTAAGTGATTTATGAAGATTAACTATTAATGCGGGGCAACCAGTGCAAATGCTATAAAGTGCTCAACATTCTACATAATGTGACAAAGCAATTAATATAATTAATAACCATTTTACGAGGGTATTTAGATTATTTTGGAAATTTTCGGATGTGGTCCCATGGATGTCGCATAAAATTTTGCCTCACAAAATATTTTTTTTATTTTGGAAAGATAAGTTTAGAAAACCCAAATTCAATAAATAAAGACAAATACCCATTTAAATCCGCAGTGGTGGCTAAGTTTATAGCCGAGTGCTTTGCAGATTTCTTTTCAAAAATAGGTGCTATCTACCACTTTCTGCAATTTCACTAAGGACGAGGGTAGTTTTGGTCAATGGTTAAACGTCAAAACTGTTGCTTAAAACAGTTGGCTCTAGAAAGTCTCATATCTACCAATAGGTCTTACACAATCCCTACAATGTATAAGTATTCTAAAACACTTACGGATCAGTAAAAACATTAAGGAAAGTTTTGGTTTCCTGTGCGGAAGTTAATTTTCATTTCACCTTCACATTGGTACTCAATGGCATGTAGCAATCTTTATCGCTTCTGAACCACGCAACCAGTCGTTAAAAGCTTAAATGAGAGTAAAATTACTTTCAGTGTAGCCGGCAAGATGATTTATAGTCTCAAGGACGATTATGTTGTGGAAATGATGTGAATGAATGTTGGATTGATTGATAATTGTCAAATTATTAAATAAATATGGGGAAAAATACTGAAACTATCAGATATTGACAGTTACCGTCTTTAATCTGCTTTGACACCTTGGTAAAAGTAGGTACAGTTATATAAATCTACAGTCAATCACTTTAATGGAATGGAATAAAACAAAAATAATAAAATCGAGTAACATTATGAAAGGTGAAAGCTTTTTTTCCGATACGACTTTTAAGTGAGTTTGTTAAGAATCCAAAAGGGTACATATAAGGAGCGTCGGGGAGTAGCTATAAAGATAAATTCATTGTATCAAAACTTTAATGGCCTTCTCATTCAAGAAGATTAAAGTAGTTCAAAAAAAATAATTAGATTGTCAATTAATAAAATGCAAGATGACCAAAGTTAAAAATCTTAATGAGGCAATTAAATTTAATATAAATAATAAATAAAGTATGAAAAAAAAATTATGCGATTATTTAATCACTTTAATGAAAAGGCTTCATTAATCGTTTGGTTCTAATAACCCCGATAAGGTGACAAGCCACACCGCTCACAGCCCCAAGTAATAATGCTTTCGTTTCGTTTAAAATAATTTAGATAACTAACATGAAAGTGCATTTTGTGCAGTAGATAGTGTAAGCAGGTTTGCTTTTACTTCGGAGTTTTTGTCAATTGTATAAACCTGAACACGCCCAGAATTGATTAAATTACGCAACTAAAATTTGAATTGAATTGCAAATTCTACAAAAGTTTCAAAGCTAATTGGTTAACCCAACTACTTCTCTAAAATGCACCATCAATTACAAATATGTAACGATCAATTCATAAATATCCGATACAAAGACACCCTATTAATTAATTCCAGTTACGATCCCAATGCAAATCCGCCATAAATTATTAACTTCTCGCCGTAAATAACGCAATTTACTTTCATTCACGCACCTGCCCGACGTCCGTTAAATTTTTGCGCTTCGATTAATTGTTCGCGTGTTAAGGTTCAGGAAGTTTGTATCGGTAAAGGGGGTAATTAATTATCTTGTCGCAGAGGTTAGCTGTTTGGGTTTTGTTACAGTCGCAACCCTTTGGTCGCCCAAAACCTGATTATCGGGGATGATCGATTGCTGGGCCAGTCCTATTTTAATTTCTCCCAGCCGACAGTTTTCTACTTCCACGCGTTCTTCGAGTCTTCCCAAGCCATTTCGGCCAATTTCATCAAAACAGGTAAGAGACGGCGAGCAAATGCACATTGTATCCGCTCTCACCGGATTACTTGCAACTCGAATAAATTTACGGTGACGCAACTAGAAATTGACCTAAAGACCCCTTTGGCTCACCAAGGAAATGTACACGACAAAAAACTCGCCACAGACAGCACGAACTAATTGAGGCTAAATTGAATAATTTTTTAGCGTACTTGCAACGAGGCGGATACAACATTATCTTACTTAACGCCCCAAGACTTGAAGCCGGGCCATGGTACGTGACTGCCTCAAAAAACACCATGGTGGTGGGAAGGTACACTGCGCAATTAATAGACTACTTAGTATCTAGAGGAATGTACTTGCCTAGCTTGCACTTGGTTGGTCTAAGTTTAGGAGCTCAAATGGCAGGAGTTTGTGGAGCTAACATCCAAAGTGGCAGCAATTTCAGAATCACAGGTACTACTTAATTGTTTTTTTCTAGAAAATTTCCTAAAAAAATTATTTCAAGGACTGGATCCCGCAGGACCTCTCTTCACCAAATGGCCCAAAAGCCATAAGTTGGACAGTGGCGACGCCGATTTCGTCGACGTCATCCACACGGACGGCGGGATTTTCGGCTATCCCACTCCCGTGGGACACGTGGATTTCTGGCCGAATCAGGGCATCGCGCCCCAACCTGGATGCACTTTAACCGAAGTTAAAACTCGAAGTCCCGATTCCATCCTGGAGCCATGTAAGTGTCCCGTTGAAACTTTTCAAAGATTGACGACGACTTTCCTGCAGTTTTCTGCAGTCATTGGAGATCCTATCAGTTCTATGCGGAATCGGTGATAAATCCGTACGGTTTTGTGTCGTATCCGTGCGATAAATGGGAGGATTATGCAAACAGAAATTGCAATCCCGACCTACCACCTTCTTACATGGGTTTCAACGTCGATTATGGGTACGTAATGGAGCGTTGCATAATCCGTTTTGAAGTAAAGTAAACAATGTTTTAGAGCCCGAGGAAATTATTATCTGACGACAAGATCCGAGTCGCCGTTCTCCATAGAATGATTCGACGCCAAATTAATTGAATTAATTTAATTTTTAACAATTGACACTCTTGTGTGAACTATGTTGAGTACCTGTTTGTACAAATTGAATTTCAATTAAGTAGGTAGGTATACAGGGTGTAAGCGAAATAAGTGCATTAATTTTAACTGGTAATAGAACTCTTCAAGACCAAAAACTTTTCCTAATGTATATTTTTTTAAACGTTTTAGTTTTTGTGTTAAAATTATTTTAAAATCTTACACAATTTTCTTAAACGCCACTGGAAGCAAGGTTACTATCAACAAGATTACCTTATGAAACGATTACCATTGGTTGCGACTATTATTGTCGATTTTAAACAATAAACCAATAAACATAAAAGACTGGTAAGCGCCTGTTTCCAATCAATTTCATAAAAATAGAATTAATTGTATTATTGTTGTTCTTTGTGGGAGCATTTCATAAAAGGCTCGTCAATTTGTAGGAAAAAAAATATTTAAAAAAATTCGATTTCGAAAAAATTGTACATAGAAAAAAAAAGTGTTTTGATGAGTTCTACCACTGGTTAAAATTAATGTACTAATTTCGCTTACACCTTGTATAGTGTTCCTAAATAGTAGTCTTTCTAGAGTTTAATAAGAGCACAAATCACTTCAGGAGTTAGCAAAGTTTAAAATCAATTTCAGTCATTATTTGCTGGAAAAGTTCTCAATTCAATAACCTCGCAACTTATTCCCAGTTATTTTCGTAGTTTTTATCTGCATTAAGAGAGGCTCTTAGTTAAAAAAAAAAAACACTAGCGTTCTAGTCAGTGGTAAGAACTTCATAACGTTATGACTGGCGCTTTCTTTCTACTTGGCGCTTTGTTAAATTGATTTTTCCTGTGTAAATATTTCTATTATTAAGTATAAACAATTTGTGATGTATGTTTCAACTGATACTGTTAATAAATAAATTATGCAATCAAAAGTTTAGTAAGTACCCTAACACATAAAGCATCTATGGCATTCAACGGGTTTCTTTTTAATTTTGAAAATGCCTGGGCGCAGCCCCAGCAAAAAGTTCGTTTTCTCTTGACATGTGTCCTTACCAGACAATTTAATGACCAATCAGTTGCCAACGAACTGCATCAGCGGCGACAGTAACAAATGCCATATTGCTAAATCCAATTATCCGTCGAGCTGCATGGATACAAACGCATCTTTGATCATCTTTAATCGAGGGTCTTGTTCGATTTCCCGCTCCGCTGCAGTCCTTTCCGATTACCGACGCTGGTGCCAATCTTTGCGTATATATCTAAAATTTGTAATCATGACGCAATTTACCTGCAGCGTCGATTCGATACATTCGTATATTTGATAAACTTAACAAAATTTTCAACAACCAAGTCAACTGGGGGAATAGAATTACACTAACTCCAGCTTCAACGACACTACTGACATTAATCAAAATTATGCTACAGCTCGAGCAGGAGAAGAAGTCATCAAGACTGATAAATTGCTGCTTCTGTTCCAACATATTAGATACATTGCAACCAGCTGACTTTCGTGGAAAATATTCGAATATCTAAGTTTTAACAGCAAAAAATGTTAATTGTTAAAGTTATCAAAATGTTAATAAGGTAATAAACGTAAGCAGCGATTTTGCAACAAATTATGAAGTAGGTAGCAGGATATCGGGTTAAGAAATTGTAGATGGAAATTTCGTGGCAGTTGTGATGTGGCCATGATTACCGCAGCAAGACCAGTTCTTCTGACCTGCTTGCTAGCGAACTTATCAGGTACCTATATCGTGTGATACTAGTAGCAGTCTATAACAAAGTGAAATTTTGTGATTAAGGACCGCCGAACTTCCAAATAGACGGACTCAACTTCCAGTTGTACCCTATCAACAAATTGCTGTGTCCAGGCATTGATCCCATTAGAGATGTCGCATTTGAGTTCCACATAAGGTAAATGCGTTACCTTCACAAATTAAAGTGAAAGTTTCCTCGCGTTTAGACCGACATAATTGGGCCAATCCCAACTAAGTTCTGATAAGGTATAGCCGAAATTACGGCCAACTTTTTAACAAATCAAAAGAAGTGTCAATTAATTGCCAAAATTTTTATTACCGGCACCTCTGACGCTATTTTTCTTCAATAACAGTCCTTCGCAAGTAGAAATCTTAAAAATGGATCCAAACTCCAAGTTAAGCCTAAATTTCACGAAACCGACGATGATATTCTTTCACGGATTCTTGGAGTCCTCCTCCTCTACGGATTCAACATTAATTAGAGACGGTGAAGAGAAGCTCGAAAAAAAGTAAAACATTTCTTTATCAAAATTTTCCAGCTTACTTGGAACGTGGCGACACCAACATCATAATAGCCAACACCCGCCGCCTCGTTGCAGGGCCCGCTTTTTTGACAGCCGTCCAAAACGCTTTTGCTATAGGGCAGTACACGGCCAAATTCATCGATTTCTTAGTAGCTCGAGGTCTCGAATTGAAGAAACTCCATTTGATCGGCATGAGTTTAGGCGGTCAGATCGTCGGCATAACCGGCTCTCTGGTGAAAAGCGGAAAAGTCGGCCGGATAACAGGTGGGCGTTGAATTTTTCACCGGCTCAACTATAGCGTCGTTATTATTATTTCAGGTCTGGATCCCGCGGGACCGATTTTTTCCTTTGCTCCGGAAAATTTAAGGCTCGATAAAAATGACGCAGAATTCGTGGACGTGATTCATTCCGACGCGGGGGTGTTCGGCTTCGCAAGGGAGTGCGGACACGTCGATGTTTGGATCAACGGAGGCAAAGCCACGCAGCCAGGATGTCAGCCTCGGGAAATTTTCGGGAGAAAATCGGGAATCGCAGAACAAAGTACGGGAGAAACAAAAACCATATCTATTGTTCATCTGGAACTGTAATTACACGTCACGACTGAAAGTGTTAGGTATAGCAGGATTAGCAGCGCTCTGTCTAAGAAGTGGGGCGAACTCGACGTCGGGTCCCCACTTCTTGGACCAGCCGGTACGCTTCTGGAGGAGCAACGACACTGGCGCTTTCACTGATGTTAGTCTCTGATTATTTTAGGAAATTTAAGGATCCACCCCTTTTGCCCCCCAATCATGTTTTCAGATTTTAACATTAATTTCAATGTTTTTAAGTATTTTGCAACCACTGGCGGTCGTACCAACTCTACGTCGAATCTGTGAACAACGTGAATCTGACCGCAACAAAATGCGACAGTTGGAACAAATTTTTGAAAGGTGATTGCATCAAAGATCAAAACGTTCCTCTTGGATTTTCAATTCCCCTAAAGTAAGTGTCTCCACCTCGACATTCATAACTAAATCAACAAAATTTCAGTGTCCAAGGAAACTACTACATAAGGACCACGTTTCCGTACTAACTTTATCTCAGTAGCCAATTTCCGTAGCAAATTCTAACTAAATTACGTTTGTTTCAATAAAGATGTTAAATGGCTTACAATTTGGGCATCGCGTGCTGAAAGAGAGGCAGAATTGATGTCCCTGAATTCCCAACGGAACGCGATCTGGGACCATACCCTGTCGATGCTCAACCCCATTGGAGTTTGGAGTAAGCTCAGCAAATTGGGCTTCCACTGTCCTGTTAACAGCTACAAAATATCGATAATAAATTTAAAACGCAACCAATCGCTACTTGCCTGATCAAACGAACGATATCCAATATAGAACATGGTATGGAGAAGAGGTTGAGGCATCGAAACGACTTTGTTGGGTAAACTCACTTCCGGTTCCTCACTGACCCCCAGTTTTTGGTACAACCATTCACTATTGTTCTTAACGAAATGGTACAAAGTCTGTAACGTAATTTAGAAAATTCTCAATAATAAAAAAATGTTGGTAATAACACCTTTAGACTCCTTTTGCCATGCGTTGTCATTAATATATCGCTGACTAAAACCTCTACAATTTGCTCACTCCCTTCAACTCGCGACGAACCTTCTCCACTATCTTCCAAATTCTCTTTGACTTGTTCCAAAAATTCCTCAATTTGGTCGGTGTGTTTGTTGTCTTCGTCTATGCTACACAAGGATTCCGTGATAGCCAACGCGATGGCTTCAGGAGAGCTCGCGGTTCCATCAAAACTAGTCACCGAGTTTCTTCCTCTCTCGGTAGTCTCTTTGGTAGTTTGAGGAAAGTCGGCGAACGTAACTCCCTTTCGCGAAGACTCAGATTGGTGCAATAATTCCGTGTAGAGGGCGCTGATCAAAATTTGAATTAATGCCGAATGGTTTAAGGGTATAACGTCGGCGGGGAGGATGTCCTGAATTAACATCGCCACTCTCGGTAAAGCGCTATCGACGCAATCCCACAATTGGCTGAAGCAAGCCAAGATAATTAACATAGCTTGGTACATGCTGGCGCCAGTTTGGACGGCGTTAATAACCGTTTTGGTTACGGTAGATAGCAAAGGTTTGACCATGTCTAGAAAAGCCTCGAACCAAGGGGGCCGAATTTGGTTCCAGACGTGTCTTCGGTCGAAAGATTTGGCCCAATTATGTTGTTTGGTAACGGAAGCGAAAAGAATGTCGGAAAAATCTTCTTCGTTTCCGATACTTAAAACGATGTTCGTTGTGGATACTATCAAGTCGTAGTAGTGTGAAGGGGTGAAGATTGGGGTTGATGTGTCGACGTTTTGGCAAGTTCCGTCTGATGGACATAAGAATACGCCGCAAGATTCTGTTTTATACGCGGGTCTTTGCTTTTCTAACGAAAAGTTTTCGAGGGCGAGATCTAAGATTAATTTTAGTAGTTTGCAGTTTTTCATCCCTAAAACCTGCGCAACGTTAGTTTTGCGGCAAACAGCATGTGTGCAATGAGTACTCGTAATAATAGTGCCCAATTGGGCTGGGGTTGGGCCAGAAGCACCGTGAGCTCGAGAGCTATGGAGGTGTCCGCTGGAAGGTCTGCCATTTTCGTGACGTTTTTCGGGTGTTCCTTGAAAATGTTGGGCAAAGAAAAAGTCACCCACGGCGCCGGCCCTGCGCTCTTTGATTTGAAGACCTGCACGTTTTCGATTCCCTTCCGGAAAACCTGCCCCATATTAATAACTTGATTTAAAAAAGATATAAAAGTCAACTGAGCGCCAAACCTTGTGCAAGACATCTAAGGAAGCTCCTCTCAGAATAAGACAGTTTAACAATTCCTGGCACTTGGTGTGGATATCCCTTAATATTTTGTTCTTGGTGTTTAGGACTAAACCGATAAACTCTTCGGCGTTATCGCAAATACTGGGCAAAAGTTGGCCCACGCATAGCAACAAATTACTGATATCAACGACTAGTAAGTGACTTCGAGCTTCTGATGGGCATGACTAAAAATGTCCCAAAATTTTACAAGTCTCAAGGCACAAAGTGACGTAATTGTTATTATTACTAGTGAGATAGGCATAAAGACTAAGAATTTTCTTTAAAAGTGATGATTGATAGTGTAATTTGGAAGGTTATTAATCTTTTCAGTGAATTACCTGAGTGTAACGAACTGTTAAAATTGTCAGTGACTCATTTAACATCCCAGAAAACACTCTTTGGGCCATCTTTGGTGGTACAGTATTCCACAAATCCTCCCTAGTTCCTGAAAATTCCGCATTCAACCCAAAATTATCGCAGAAAAAAACAAAACAACCTCGCATGTACAACCACCACATCTGTATAATGTAAGAACCCCGTTCCGACTCGCAGAACGCTTTCTCGCTTTCCCAATCGAGCGATTCTGCTTCTTGCAAAATATACAAAGACAACAAGCGGCAATGCAAATCCAGCAATCTCTCCGCCAGTGCCTCCCCCATCTCTTGGTACTTTTTGTAACTTCCTTGCAACTGTTGTACTTGACTTCCTTTAGTTTCGTTTATCGATTGAACATAGAACCAAAGACAGTTCTTCAAAAGAGCAGCAGCTCCAATGGTGCCGGTAAGGACGGTCAAATCGGCGTGATCCAAAGCTTCCTGGGTGAGAACATGAAGATGCTCTAATAAAGCAACGATTAGTTTGTTTATTCACCCCGATTGACGGAAGCAACCTAAAAGTTGCTCAGATGATTTGCTGATGAGAGACACAAATTTTGACGGGTCGGACGTTTTAACGATGCCGCCACAACCCCCGGCCGCATCCGTATTTTCGTTGGCCGTTGCCGTTTCTTGGAGAAACCCCGAATTTTTTCTGTAGGCCGCCACGTACTCTTCTTCCCACCACAAGACAAGTTTCATGGCAGCGAACGAGGCTGATCTGGGAAAGTCGAGGCGACCTCCAACAACGCCGGGACAAATAGTTTCTTGCAGGACCGCTTGCTTGTTCTATAAATGGTAACAGGGGGATTAGTTGTGGTTTGCGGGTTTGTTTGGGGTAAATAACCTTATAGTATTCCATGTCTCTCTGAATCAAGATAAGGACTTTGTCCATTAAGTTTCCGTCTTCCATTACCTCCATTGTGAACGTGTGGATAATACTTTGTTGGTGGTTTTCAAGTGATTTTGGCCAATTCCTGGATTTACAGGTTCACAGGTTCAAAACTTTCGATCAAACTTTGTTGTGTTTCTATGGCAACAACATGGCGCTGTCTGAAATGACAGTGACAGCGCGCGTAATTTGAATCTCAACGTTAGCCAGCGGCGGCTCGTGACGCAATTGTAACTATAAAAATCACTGCCGTCCACCAATATTACTATTTGTTAAATATTGCACGCAATATTAAATTGTTATTGTTTGTCCTGTAATTCTTAAGCAAAAAATACATTACTATTCGTTTTATTATTAAAATTGCTACCAATAATTGTTGGTTACTTCTTTAGACTACTTCCAAGGTATTAAAACAAGATTTTAGAGGACATCTCCGACAGCTGCTCGGTTTAAGATTACCCGGTTCTTAATTTTACCAAATATTCTCCTGAGATTATTACTTAGTATGAACGTGCTCAATTAAATACAAGGCGCCGAAAGCGCTTCCGCCCCTACATTGGAAATATGTTTCCGGCTTTAGGCCAGTGGCTGATGAAGCAGTCAATAGATATTTGTTGGTAGCAGAAAATTTGTGGATCAATTTTGTGCTGTTTGTTAGCATGGATTCAAAACGACATGTTAATTTAACAAGCAACCCAATTTTGCAAATATTAACTCGGTTTAATTATCGCTAGCAATTAAATGCGAGCAGGAATATCATTCGGAATGATCAATTTTAGTTGAAGGGGTTTCAAAGAGCAGAATGCAGCAATATTAAAAAGTAGTGGACTGGCAGTTTTGCGTTAACCTTCCGTTCAGAATATTTGACAAGAGAACCCGACTGCATTGTTAATTTGATACCCATTTATGACGTTCGCTGGGGCTATTTAGTTACATTCATACACAAAAGGTTCAACTTTACAAAATGAAGTGCCTTGTTTTCATTGGAAATCTGGCGTTTCTATTAAAAATTTAATAGCCAACACCCTTAATTAGGAAAAATTTAATTTTACTGAAAAATTTATTAGTTTTTCCCCTGTAAAATGTTGTACTTATATTAACGCAGCATTTTTGCATTAATTAAATCCTCGCGCGCTAACGATGGACGTTCCCTAAAATATGCCTATGCCAGGTGGTTTTTTGCGTTCCTGTCTCCTCGTAATTGGCTGACAATATTTATTACTGGAATTAGATGAGTTTTATGAAAATTGAAACTCGAACGACGCTTTGACATTGAGGTCTGGACCGAATGGGAGGAATGCGAGATCCAGCAGACAAATATTTCAATTAGAATGTTTCTCTCTATCAAGCAGTTTATTTCGAGGTAACCAGTTGCGATTCGTGCAGTTGTTGAGCATGCCTTTGCCTATTATTTTTAGACAATCGCACCGAGGATGGAGCAACGCCGCAACGCCCATTGTTCCACTTTGAAGCTTAAGAGAGCGATAAATAATTTCGCATCTAATTATACATTAGAATAAACGAAAAGGGGAGTAAAGTCTTGGGACGTTACGTTGTAGCCAGACAGACGATTTAAGTAGTTGTCGATTTTTCTTCCTCTTCATATAGCAAGTAGCTAGTAGCACCTCGAAATCTAGAACTCGAAATCGAGTTCAGAGGGGTAGGATTATCTCCGTCCAGTTTTTGCACCTGCGACCTGCAATTTTCGAAAACAACATTTTCCAATCCGCTGTTCAGCGGCCGCGATACTTTTTAATCGACTAATAAATGGAAATGGTCGATGGAGCGTTTACAAAACGAATCCGGAGTCTGTCCAGGTCCGGGAGTCCGGGAGTTAATAATAGTGGATGTGGCGGCGTCGACGTCGGTGCGATATGTGAAAATGTCACCTTTATTCCGGGTGTGAAGTGGCGGATGGTGGAATGCCAACCATTGTTTTTCAGCATGAGGTGAGAGCGTTGATTACGAAGGGATGCTGAGGGTTTGAGATATACTCGGATGGTTGCCTCCGCCTGCATATATCGATCCTCACATACGGTCGGTCGCCTGTATTCTGTCAACCGGCTTACGCTAAATTAATCATGCTAATTGAACTGGATCATGGCGTTATATGGAAAATAGGATTATTTATAATCGGCAACCTCCGGGGACACTTCAACGGGTCGCTCTCGCCCGATATTTCTACGCCGCCGTTACAGGGGGCAAATATTAAATTGTAGATGCAGGGAACGGGATTTATGGGGGGCCTCGCGCACAAATTATGCACCACCAATCAGGGAGTTTTCGCAATTGTGTACAAGTGATCTCTGTTAATATTTACCCCGCTTTAAGCGCGAACCAACAACGGACGACTGAAGTTGTGTCGCTACCGGTAACACCCCAAATGTTTAGAGAAAATCCGGGAAAGCAACAATTAAAGCATACGCCAACATGACTTGAAGAACTTCGACTATCTACCAAAAAAATATTTGCTCGTCGTGCAGCAGAGGTCCAATTTTTATTGCACTCGACTCCGGGTCTTTTCTTCAGGTTTTTAAGCACCTGAAGTTAGAGCCGAATTCGAGATGCTTTCCTGTTTGCGCTAATAAACTTGGTCGCACGCAAATACTCTTCGAAGGGCAGGAATGTCTCTTCGTCATTTCCGGCCGTTAACATAATTCGCCATCAACTTTCAATGTTGCTGCCGTACCGAAAATTCGACTTAATTTCACGTGACGCCCTCCCCCGAAAACCCCCCGGTTTAAAACCACTTTGCAGCTTTTACATCGCGAAAAGTTTGCCGGTAAGCTGTTCACAAACGTCAGTTCGGGTTTATTCGCAATATCATCGCGATGGAATATTAAAAAATGCGGATCTAAGAGGATTCCGCCCCAACGTGTGGAGAAGCTTAGTTTTTCATTAAACGTAAAAACGTGAACAAGTTGTACATCCCCGCATATCGTGCCAGTTCACGTATTAGTCGACGCTTCGTTTAACCTCCGGCCTTCTGTTTCTGTTCTGTATACATATTAAGCAAGAGAAATATTTTCGCTTAATCGCCTTACGGGTACGGTATTAATTCCGAAACAACATCAAAACAACAACACTCGTCCTGACGGAGCCAAACTACCCTGACGCGTATTTTGGCAGGTACTTTGTTTGCAAGTTTCGATGATGATAACGTTATTTCACGTGGTTACATTATCGACGAATTTTGCAACAACACGTTCGGTTCGCGTCCACCTTCAAAAGCTGATTTTACGGGCCGGGAGATTTAGGGTCAGTTTGCGTAACGTAAGCTTTCCCAAAGCTCTCAACTTTTCTGTTTAGATCGTTCTTGACGGTTATTGTTTATGTAGAATAAATGTAGTTGGAAGCGTAAGCCCAGTTGAAATGTAAAGGGATTACCAGAATGTTTTTCTTCGATTTCAATGATCGCTGCGAGCCGTTTAATATTGACAGCCCAAATTTCGGGCCAATCACCACGGCAACTCGACTGCAAAACACCATCTGACTGCTTATCGATAAATGCGAACGTAAAACTTCGCCGCCGGATGGATGGGCAATTTCGCCGATATCTGCAGAACCTAATCACCAGCAGCCAGCAGCAGGAGTTTGTCAGAAGACTCCATCTAGCTCAGTCCCACTGTGGAAACTTTGAGTTTCTCATCAAATTTGAGATTTTGGAAATTTGGGAAAGCAGCTATCAGAAATTGAAACTCTATTGGAGGTTAATCAACACCTCCAGTCAATTTATAACTGTCAAAAAACAATAAGTGACCTGTAAAAAAATAAAAATCAAATTTGACTCTTGATAATTTATTTCTAATCTCTTCTTCTTGTTTTTTAAGTGTTGAGACCATTTATTCTAAAGCAGCTCCTCGAAGAAAATTTTTCGCTGCATTTGCTTTAAATGAATGCAAAATGGCCCGGAGTCAATGACGTCCCTGCTTCCCCTTTTTGTTTTTCAGCAATACTTCCTTTGTCTAGAGCGAGAAGGCATCCGGCTGGAAGGGCCATAATTCTCGCGTTAGGAGCCTTTCAAATGGGATTTCTATCTTGGCGGAATCCTCTAAGAAATTATTGAAAGATTCTTATTAACTGGCTGGGAATGCGTGCAGGGGTTGTCAACAAGTCTATAGTCCTTCGTTTCGGGGACGGAAGCGCCAGGAGAGGCAGGTGCGCTATCTCCGACCACTTTTCTGAAATATTGTTACACACAACATATTGTCAAGCGAAATTGATTTGCTCGCCGGAGAAGGAGAAGCGGGGGCGAGCGTCCTCCCCGAAATTTATGGGCGCTCTGCAACAAAAATTTTTCGAGAAAAGTTTTTAATGAAATTCAATAATCTTAATTAAGGTCGGCGCGATATATAAGTAAATAGCTGTAGCTACCTGACCGAATTACCTTTATGAATATGAAAAGCTTCATTTACATGTTTGCGTTAAAAAATTAATTAACGTTTTTCAATCGGGCGTAATTGAATTTTACCCCTCTCCGGGTGAAGAAAAAAAAACAGTTTCCGTTGCGAGTTTGACTTAATGAAAAAACACCTATTCAATTTTGCTCCGGAATCAAGCAAGTTTCTTGGGATCCGATGAAAAAGGATTGATATTCCGATGTTCATTCCGCGTTATACACGCTACATTCTCTATTCAAACAGAACTAATGCAGGGAAATTGGATTTCGACCTCGCAGGCGACTACCTACCTATCGAAACTACATAAACATTGGATGGACGATATCATTTCTGTTTGATGCCTGTTCGACCCGGAGTCCAGCTCCCCTGCTTAATTAATCACGATTTTAAACAGCTTTGTTCCTGGCCACTCGCTCGCCATCGCAAAGGCCGCTGCTTCCTCCATTTGCCGCTATTAATTTCATACAACTTGACTAACCTAATATACAACTTTGTCTTAATTAGGTTTCCAGTAAACACCGGAATGCATTACTACCCTAATGTCGCTGTAAATTAATTAAAATCCCGCCAACTACCAAGTAATTAGCATTTATTCTAATTGCACCTATCGGCCGACCGGTGGGAGTTTCGGGAAATTTCAGCTAAGTGGAGCCCGTTTTCGAAATTCCTCTTCGGCACCTCGGAGACCGGGCCTCCCGAGAACAACGAGTTACGTGCGGATGCGAAATGGATAACGTCGCCCCACTGAAACTTCTTAATTTATCTTCGTATCGGAGAAAATTTTATTGTTTAACGTCAAGAGGGGACCATTGTGTAATAAGACAAGTCGCAAAACTAACGCTTGTCATGTCGCATTTTGCAATAAAACTTCGGAAGCACGAGCCAACGTATGCAGCAGTGTTCTTTGCGAGTGATCCTGACAGGAACGTTAGTCATCGCTTAGTGAAAATAGACAGTCGGGCAACTTCCTGAAATCTTAATGGAAAATACCTGGGGCAGCAACCACAGTAAACTTGTCAATTACGGAATTTGGGTCTAGAGAAAGTTTACAAATAAACGTTTGCTTGAATAATGATTCTCTACGGAGTCTGTGCGAAAGCTATCCGGAAATAACGCCCCATCTGCTGCTGTAAAACTTTTTTTTCTTTGTTGTTACTTGCAAAAATTATGCAGTGACGTGCCCTGAAGCCTGTTAGTCGACACCGGTACGCAGCATCTCGCAACTGCTGACGAGTTTTTTGGCTGTTTGCAACAATTTTGAAGATTTGAGGAAAATTTAACCAAGCCTTCAAGCTATTTCAAAAATTGATTCAAAAAAAGAGAAAACCAAAAAAAACTTTTTCAAAGCATCGCTGATCCACTAAACGTATTTCTCGTCTTGTAGCGTGCAGACAAAGATTTTCCGGAAAAATCTTCTACAAACATCATCGTTAGCTAATAGTGGTTGCAACGAGGTCAAAGTTCTAGGAAGTAATTGAAACTCATCGGGTCGAAAAAATTTTTTCTCCAACATTGGAAATCTTCTGGTTTTAAACCAAGCGAAGTGAACTGAGGGTTCACCGAATTTAGAAGCAAAATCGTGACCTGAGGTCGAACTACGGCACTCGTGCAAGTTATAAATTTATCAATCAAGGGGACTTTGTTTGCGTACTTTTGCCGAGCACTTGTATCGGGTTGTTGGATCGGAATGGCGAGATTTGCTGTCTGAGCTCGGAAAGACTTGTCCCACCTACGGAAACTTTTTCGATAAAGTCCTCTTCAAATATTTGCAAGCTCGCGCCGATTTGCTTTATGAAACCCTGACCTATCGTTGAACCGGATATCAGTTTTTCTCTATAAAAGTTACATTCACCACATCGCCGTTTTAGGTCTATAACATTTATGTCGGACGACTCAATAAATCAAGAAAATAATGAAGCTCCTGGAGCTTCCACGAAAGCAATTCGAAATTAAGCAATTTATTCACGTAAGATACGAAAGGGCGGTAATTGGAAGAGACAACTGAAGTGATTTGAGAAAAACAATGGGGGTGATTTGTATATTAATTAACTTAATAAAGTAAACCTGGCAAGGAACGCAAGAATATTAAGTTTCTGGAAGAGAATTTTACCCAACAAGAATAAAAATCCTGGATGGTGGTTGCTAGATTGAGGGATATAAAAAATTAAATTTTTAACATTTGTGAAAATGTTACGTAAGTTTTTTTGCTTCGTCTGACTTTACCTAGTCAAGACACTTTGACACTTATATTTTTTTATTATTTTTTATTAATTGTTTTGTACTCCGGTTTGAAGAGGAAGTAAATTCTATAACCGAAAGCTCTAACACTCTGCAGGACTAATAGTTAAACATCAGTGATGGGATTGTTCAACTAACTTTATCAACGTTTAAGTTAAATTTGCAAGATTTCAGCACTTTAACAAAAATGAAACGCGTACAGTATTCGCATTGTCAGTAAATTTTAACAAATTATTTATGATGTTTATTGACAAAAGCTTTCAATAAATTTATGCGGATCAATGTTTTCGCAACTAGAAAACCACAAACAAAACATTTAGCATTGAAGCGGCTTAATAAAGGTGGAAAATTTTATTAGGTATTTATTTAAAAAAAAGTTGTTCCAGACAAAATATAAATTAATTTAATGAGTTTGTATAACTGTTTTGTACTTTGAGGAGAGATAACAAAATTTAATCTTCTGAGGTAATTTTTTTTTAATTAAAGAAAATAGCTTTGAGCTTTTATTTTAGGATCATTTACTTTTGACATAAAGATACTTTCTCACCTTTCACAATTATTGCAACTGCTTCTATTCTATCTTCAATTGCCGATATTCCTCTGTTTTCCTTCCCAACAACTTGAAATTACCAGTTGTCAAACTATTTGTTGGACGCTCCCGAATCCGCGGCAAACTTACATCACTATTCAAACTTGCTGCTATTATACACATAAGTGTGTACTATGTACAAACAGCAAACGTCTTATTGCCTTTGCAAATATATCAGCTAATTCAAGCCATCTCCAGCTAGATTATATCAGTTAACTGAATTACTCAGGGGATGATTTTAATCATCTCCTCCCCCTCACTACCAATTAGCCGCCCTTTCAGTCTAAGCTCCGTGAGGTGATACACATACACACACAGAACACACAAGGAATTTTACGTGTAAACAGGCCGATCGGAAAGCAATGTGCGTGTGCACAAATGACGCGGCCAAAGGATTTTTTTTTCGCCAACAACGCCGACGTATGTGCGAGTACCGCAAAATGGGACTTTGACAAGCGATCTGTGGAGTTGGGAGAGGATATCATGCACGGATGCGTCTCTATTGGATAAAAAAGTGAGAGTAATAGGGTGGTTTTGGGCCGGAAAAAAACATGATTCCTAATGCGATTACACGACGAACTAACGAATGGTGTCGGTCTAAAATTTTTTAGGCATTGTTGGTATTTTTGTTGAAAACATCATCGATTTAGGAATCAACTGACCTATCGTGTTGACAAAGACATTTTCTCGGAGAAGACGTCGGAGACTTGGAAACGCCAGTTTAGGGGCGTTCAGGGAGGAGACGGTAATGCCGAGCCTCAGGACACAAGGGAACGGCGAGACCTAAAACAGACATCTGTTCGTGAGAAGCTTCATTGAGCGATGTTCAAGAATATTGAAAAGTATACAGTGTAGAAGGTTCTAATCTAAATCTGATATTGAATGAACACTGCGGCGTTTTCCAGCGAAGCTCATGTAGCGTAAGAGATAGCAGGGCGCCGCTTAAATTAGCTCAAAGTTGCACGCTTAATGAGAATTAATTCCCGATAACCTCAATTTTTCGCAAGCAGACGCTTAACAATTAATATTAAAGAAATTTGAGCCGGATAAAAATGGTGGATGCGCCGGGAGAATTTGCGACCACATTCCTCGCCCGGTATGACGGGGTTGGCAACAATTCAGTGTAATTGGCGAAATTGCGTCGACCTCCCCTTTGGATAGCAATGTTTGGCAACAATCTGACTTGAAAGTCGAAACCTCGAGATATTGCCCGCAATATTTGTAGGTACATAACAACCGTAACGATTTTCTTCGCAAACTGCATCCCGATGCAGCGTATTCAGGTCTTGCTGGAGCGCCGTCGCTTTTTCAGGGGTTGACGTTATCTGACGGTTCTTCGAGGTCGGATGGCGGCTAATACACAACAGTTAGTCTCTGTTCTCGTTATCAACGGGATGAACACACCAGTGCTAATGTATCAGTTGGTGGGTCGAATTTGCCACATGGAAGGGTTTGTAGTGATGTAGAACAATCTCGAATACACATGAAGGACTTTATTATTTTTAGTACCTGGCGCTCCACCGATCCGCTCTTGGTTGTTCAAATAAAAGACCTCCTTTGACTACTCAGTCGCGTGTAAATATGTTTGCTGATCGCTTAAATCTACTAAATTATAAATAACACGAATTGCGTCGCCGGTTTGTCAAACTTAAAAGTAAACATGTCACCGTCAAACGTTCAAGAGTATTTTAAATTTCCCGAAACCGTCGAACCGAAATGGAGGAATAAAATTCGTTTTTGCAGATGGCAGACGAAAGGAGGCGACATCAACGCAACTGGCAGAATTTAATTTCAGTCTCCTCACCTCTTTAATCAACCTTTTCTCTAATCTCAACTCAAGAAAATTGTTGACACGAATTGGCTACAAAAACGCTTCTTTTAAACCCTATCGCTTCAGATGGTCAGAAAGTTCAAATTGTCCTTATCGGGACCGGCCTAAATCTTACGCTTGTGTTAAACTGTTCTGGTTCTTCTTCATCACTTGCGGAGATCCACCATCACGCCACACAAATCAATGAAAGACTCGCGCGATTGGGTCGCAAATTTATAGTTCTGTAAAAGTTTCTCGCCTACAAGCGTTCGTGCATAAGTTGCAATAAATCTCGAATATAAAGATAACTTTATGTTTCTGCAGACTCCGGTTCAGGTGAAGGAACTATCCATAACTCAAATTTATTGCAGCATTTAAAACGGTTATTAAGGAATACTTACAGGGGCTATAGAAAGAGTGCCGTTATTACGAGGGTTATTTGAAACGTTTTGAGATCTGACGTACAATTAATAGGTGTCAAATGCCCAAATTAAAAAATTGACTGAAAATCTCTCTGAGGCATCAACTTTTCGGATGGAATAAAGATAGTGAAGCGCAGTTGACTAAAGCGTCTTGAAGTTCAGGGAGGCTGCTTCCCGGGAAGCAGAACGGGTCTTTCCTTGCCGGTGACAAACTTTTCAATTAACCCCCGTAGATAAGAATGTGTGCCCGCAATTTACCGGCACCTCGGCCCAACTTTTTCGAGTTTCGAAATTAATCTTCCGACAGCGCCGAATAACTTCTCGTCGAGTTTCCGCCTGCACCGCTCATCCCCTAGGTCCGTGATATTTAAACTAATTTATTAAACAAACAGTTTCCGCTGTTGTTTGTTAAATTTAATTTTAAACGTCTACGTCACCTCTTCCTTAATTACGTTTCACCTGTGAGTATGTAGCTAAGATAAAACGCAAACATGATCCCTTCCAATTTTGGACGGACGCCTCGAAACTTCCGGAATATTACGAAACTTTTTGGCAAATGTCAACTTCTCGAATGAAAATGGCTGGCAACGGGGAGGTAAATTGCTTTCCACTAAATTATTCATCGGAAATTGTTGACTTAAGTTTTTGTTTTTTTCCGTTATTAAAGAAGTAGTTCCGTCAATCTCGGGGAGTTTCAAAGGACGCCGCCCCCGCTCCGCGGTCAACTTCTGAACCGGAAAAGAAGCGTCAGTAAGTAATGGAAAAGAAAAGGAATAAATCTTCTCTGGAGGGATTGATTAATTTCGGTTCTCTAGCCAGAACCCTACAGTTGGCGCTTTCAACTATTAATCTTGATTTAAAAACGGCTAATGTGCCATCAATTTGACGAGGAGATAATTAACCGCGAAAAGGGTGAGCTTTTCACGCAATTACGTTCAACTTTTGGAAAAATTGGGCGAAACTGTCGTGGAAGCCAATTGGAACTGAAACCATAACGAAAGTGTTTGGGCGCCGCCGCCGCCGCCAAGGCAGTGATGGATAAAATATTAGGTCGTTTCAATACCGTCTCATATTTCACGTCAGATGTACATGTAGATGGATACAATAACAAATGAATGTTCTCGCAGCGGCAATTCCTAAAACGCAAAAGTGATAAATGGTATATGGAATGTAAACAATTGCTCGAATGGAAGGGGCTTTTGCGAGTTTCAACAGGCTAACAAAAACTGGAAGTACATGTAAGAAAAGCAATAATTCATGCCGGCAACACGATTCCAACATGCGTCACTGGAATTTATACGCGGTTTCGCCTCCCCGAATATCGAAATTAATTCGTGACTGTTTAAACAGCTAATTCTGGTGAAGACAAAAAACTTTCTAGGGGGTGGCTCGACGGCGGTTTCGGCAAGCCCGCGGCCTGATGAATCCCGCCTGCGCCACAGTTAGATTCATTCATCTCAACAATGGACAGATCACATGCCAGTTTCGAAAACATTATTAATTAGGTTTCTGTCAGATTGGTTTGGTTAGCATCCGGTAAATGTACGATTTTGAACAGAATTACGTCTATTGTGATTCTTTTCTCTTCAGTCCGATCACTTCGGCAAGTTGTAGAACGCCACCAAGTAAATCCGAAATTGCTCAAAAAAATCAAAAAGTGACTTGGTGTAATTACGAGTGCTGCGGATGAGCAATTGACGGAACTTGAATTACATATCCCGATTCAACAGTTAATTACATTAATCTTTTTTCGGTCATTGTTTACTTTACCCACTCTTCGATTTTCAAAAAACTAATTATACCAACGCATTTGTCACCATGTATACATTACGAAAATCAAAAAAAAACAGCACAAAAAGCGAAAAGTGGAAATTGTAAACAATTACCCTTTTTTCTTGCGTTTAACTTAGAAGCAGATGCTTCCTTTCAATAGTTCTAATATTGCCCGGACACTATTCTGCCACTTTATTAACCAAACTCTTAACTTGTTAATCACACAATCAATTCTCTAAAAATTAAGGTTCGGAAGTGTTGCACTCAAGTAGTCCTAGCTGCTTGGAGCGACCTAATCATCGTTGGTTTAGGAAAAAAATACCATTTTTTAATTTAAATTTGCTAATTTTTAGTGAAAAACGCACGACACTGAAAAGTAGCCAATAGAAAAATAGAATTCGGTGTCGTTTCTATGACAATGTAAAAATTTCCTGGAAATTTTTGCACATAGCATGAAATTAATAAGTGGAAATTATTTTAGCCAATCAAAATTATTTATTTATTAATAATGACATCATAATGACATAATGAACCAATATCCGTGTCGTTGCGATTTTCTTACCGAATATGCCCTCGTTGTATTGATTAATATCCGGAAATTGTATTCGCATGCATTTCCAAAACGTAATTAGCCCTCGTGTTTAATTAATACGTTTTGGAAATGCATTCGAAAAAATTTCCGGAAATAATCAATGCACTAGGGATATTATAAGTGAAAATTAGTATTATGTTTTTCCAGGCTTCTCCACCATTTGTTTATGGAAAATTGGTTCAAGCTTTTTGAAATTGCTTGGAACTGCAACATTATTTGAACTATTTCTTATCTAGATAGTTATTTGTAGAAACTTGTTGATAAGCACTATCATTTTTTTTTCTGCTGATAAAGAACTACTCTCGAGAAAAAATTTTACCTGTGGAAATTGATCAAATAACGAATGGGATCTCGTATTTCTTTGCTGCAGCAAAGGGTAGGTTTGCATGATACTAGACTAATTAGGAGTTGCTTCCGGCGCTCGTTCTCCACAAATAGTTGCTACAATGTGGTGAACGATATCGTATGCAGGTTTGCAGAGTAGCAATTATTATGGTGGTTTATTATGTTGTAAAACGACGACGCAGATGCTAGCAACAAGGGAGATATCGGGAATTAGCCCAGTAATGAATTTTCGTTTTTGCTGCGGTCTCAGTAATGTCGCAAATAGTTCTAGAAAAGTTTCCACAAAATCCTATCAAGCTGCGAATGGTTACAAGAACTTTTTTGGGTTTACGTACTTACAGCTATCATGCGTTTAGTTTTGTTAGGGACCAGTGGAGGACTCGAATCATTAATTTCACCCAACTGATGCGCCAGGCATCCGGCCCAGGGGCGGCAAATACAACGAAATGAACCCCGATAGGTATTTGCAGCATTTATAGTTGGCATCATCGAATGCCACCTACACATTTGAAGCGAATTCAGTCGATATATAACTGGAGTTTGCGGTACAATGGACGGGATGGTTGATGCACGTTGTATTAACCTGCCATGGAAGTAATTCAGGTCGAATTCGAGTTTTTTGTTAAAAAAAATTCCATTCCATCCGAACGGGATTAGGTAGCATTATATTTTTACAGAAAAAAGCTTTCATTTCATTTAAAACATTTTCGAAATATTTTTTTATTAAAACGGAGCTTCCATCCCCTGTCGGCGAAAGCCCGTCATTATTGTTTCAACGAGAAACGAACAGGTCGCTAATGTTCAGTATTCAGTATAATCAATTACGTGAGTCCCAACTCGCCCTTGTCCCTATTGTTGTGAGCCAGCGTAACAACCGCAAACTTCCCATTAATTCTCCAAATTTCGCCGATTACGCAAATTGATAAAAAATGTAACAGTGTCATGCAGGAGTTTACAAAGATCGCAATTTTTATTCAGTTCTCCTTCTAGAAAATAGACTCGTTTATTTTTGGATTAGGCTACGACGCCCTTCGTAAGCCCAATAAACTAAAGTAGTAACGCCTACCTGATCTCTCCGGGTTATAAGGTCTACAAGAATTAGGTGATTTGGCTGGGGGGTCGGAAATTTTATACATATTGCACTAGATGGCTGGAATTGCGGAAGCTAAGAGGTGGATCATTTATTGCTTGAACGGGTGCAATTTTGGATTTTATTTTGGCCCTTCGTCAAGCCAGGAAAGTAATAAAACCTCGCTCAGGTGCGATGTGTCTGCACGAGGGCCGACTACAATTTTCCTTTAACACAAGCAAAGAAATAATTTTTTACGTTGGCCAATCAATTCAAAAGCTGTAAAATAATTTATTACTAATTATTAGAACTTCTTCAGGCTCTATTGAAACGTGAAAGGTTTTTGATAAAAAAATTGCTCATTAAAAAAAATTTTAAGTCAACAGGGGAACTTTGCAACCACGTTTGATCAAGTACGGGACAACTGACTACATGAATGTAATTAGGTGTTAGATATTGAAAAAAACTGCAGTTTTCGTATAAAAAAATCGAAGCTTTTCCTCTATGGGGCCATAAAGTTTTCAATATATCTTCGTATTAATAATTGTGTACTTATTGGGTTCGCAAAATTGTTGTTTTATTAAATTTACCGTCATTTTTTCTGGCCGTAACAATCGAAGCGTTTTATTTACAAAATGGTTTGTTTTGATTTTCAATTTGTGTAAATTTGCTTGCCGGTTCTTGTTGATCCTGCGCCCAGAAGCTCGTTGGTGATGCAAGTGTACGACCCAAGCAAAGAAACTGAATAATTTATTAGCCAGCGGCCAAAACGCAGTTCAAATTTGTTGTAAAATTGCCGTATTGTTTACAAAGCGCAATTTCAGTGGTAATTTCGAATTAATTGGTTTAAGCCACCCCCGCTGCAGGGCATTACCATTACCACTGCGATTTACCCGGCGGTCGAACAAATTTGGTTTAGCTCAAATTTAACGTTATATTAAAAATTAGTCGTCTCCTCGAAACCAAAACGCTAACCAGCGGGTAATTGAACTATTTCGCGGCTTTGACTATTTTGGTGTCTACTTTAGTTGAGCATTGGAACAAATTCAATCGGAACCCAAACAAATCACTCTTGACGAATTTTATCGCCACTCTGGCCGAAACGTGACTGGAAACCGTGGGGCATCTGGAAACGCACAAAAATCAAAGCTCGCCCCCGTTTCGAACACAATTCGGTTCTTATTTAGGGGGCATATTTCACGGCTACCTACCGCATAATCGGCCGTTTCCAGTGGCCGTAGAAAGTTTATCGATTCCGGCTGTTTTAGAGGCACTGTGCAATCTAAAGTTTAATTGAACCGAACGCCTCTGGCGCAGACTAATTTAAATTTTATATTACACCGAATGTATGTTACAATGTCGCGGAATGTGTCGTCGGCGGATTATTACTTGCTAACTGCAAACACTGAATTTAAAGACGGTTAGGAAAACCCCCGTAATTAACTGTCGGAAAATGCGCAACTTTGGATGATAAACGCTGCCGAGGGCGAAGAATCGGTACATGACCAAGATAGACTACAGGCCCATGTCAAAAATTGATGGGTCATTTGAACCACCAGAAGACCTATATAGAATGATATAAGGGTATAAAATAATAAGATTCAGCACTATGCCGTCACTTGTAAGCGGTCCAACTGAGTGCAGGTGAGATTTCAAAAGCACAGGTTGAGTGAGTACATTTTGGTCATGTATTTTTGTACGGCATTCTTACCATCAATAGATCCATGGAAAATAATGAAAAAACGCGCAGTGCCGTACAAAAGTAGTGCGCCACAAAGTCGGAAAAATTTTTGATTTTCCGGTGATTTTTAGGGTAAATTTGGTCATTCGATTATGTACGGCATCACTTCCATACAGTTTCAATACTTTTTCTAATCCATAATTCCACAACGCCGTACAAAAAATCATGCGACAAGGAAAAAAAATCGAGGGTTGCAACCCCCTCCCTTTTTGTGGTCCGAGGAATGTTTTGACACAACATAAAATAAATTTATTTTGAAAGTATTTCATGCATAGATAACATTTTCTCAAATGCCGTATATTTTTGTTGGTCCAAAGGTCAGTAGGAGGAAAAAAACTCCAGAAAAATCCATGTACGGTGATTGTTGGTACGATATTTTTTTATACGGCATTCAGATAGTTCATTTGAATTTAATGCAATTGTCTATGAAAAGTCAATGCCGTACAAATCTGAAAGTTCATAAAAATAATAAAGTCATAAAATAGATATTTTTTTACTACCCACCCTGAATAGGGAAATAGCACGCGAAATTATATTTTGGAAATAATATCTCCCCAGGTAAAATTACGTAAAAACTGAAAGTGTGAGAGGGGTTACTGAATAGAGGGGCACATTAGGTTGTAAAATTTATAGTAAATTACGATTTGGAAACTTGGAAAATAGAATTTTTAAAATACTACATGTCACGACTGATTAAGTACTAGCGTGAAGAAATTTTTTTTTGCATTAAAATGTACGGCATAATTTTTTTCTGAATTACTTATCTGAATACTATTTAAAACCACGATAATATGTACAAAATTGCAAAATTTCATTGATCTATGATTATTGAAACTTTTGAAATAATTTTAAAAAATTCATTTTTTGTAATTTTCTATAATTTTTTTTAGAACAGTTTTTTTTTGAACGGCAATATTATATAACAATTGTATTTAACAATATCATGTTGAAAAAAAAGTTGCCGTACATGATCAAATGATCTTCCAGATTTATAAATCAACTATACGAGGAAGTTAAGGTAATTATTGATATACATATATTCAAATGAACAATAATTTTTTGACGGCGTTAATTTTAATAGTACTTTTGAGTGCTGGATAATATTTTCGAACCGATGCCGTACTTTTTCAAATCATCCCCCGGACCACGAAAAGAGAGAGGGTTGCAAACCTCGATTTTTTCTTCTTGTCGCATGATTTTTTGTACGGCGTTGTGGAATTATGGATTAGAAGAGGTATTGAAACTGTATGAAAGTAATGCCGTACATAATCGAATGATCAAATTTACCCTAAAAATCCTCGGAAAATCAAAAATTTTTCCGACTTTGTGGCGCACTACTTTTGTACGGCACTGCGCGTTTTCTCATTATTTTCCATGGATCTATTGATGGTAAGAATGCCGTACAAAAATACATGACCAAAATGTACTCACTTAACCTGTGCTTTTGAAATCTCACCTGCACTCAGTTGGACCGCTTACAAGTGACGGCATAGTGCTGAACCTTATTATTTTATACCCTTATATCATTCTATATAGGTCTTCTGGTGATTCAAATGTGGTTCAAAAATTTTTGACATGGGCCTGTGGTCCAAGATATCAGCAACTCGTCCCTTCGGGACTCTGAATTGTTTGTTCCCAAGATCGATTTAGAAGTTGGTGAAAGACGTTGAAATGAATTCATCACGACATAAGCGCCAGCAATCGCATTGACATCTGTACGTGGCCTCCCAAAATTTTTTAATGCCGTTACTTGTAACTTTGCCTTGCTCCTTTAGAACTGAAATCAAATAGAGGGCTATTGATCCAACAAAACTTCTAATAGGGTAAAAGAAGATGGATAAAGAATGCGATCCTGGAGAGAGAGTATTTCGCTCTAACGCGGTACTTGAAGACTGTTGTTAGTCGAAATTGTTAATTTAGCAAAAGGAAAAAGAAATTTTACGTCCACTGACTCGCCTTTTCTATTAGCAGCGCAACCCTTTAGATCACAAGTCCGTGTAGCTTCGTTGTAGGTAAAGTAGTAGCATAACATTAAAGCAAATTGCAATCTGTTGAATTACACGCTATACACAAGTGGTGGTTAACTCAATTTCGCAACTATTAAAACATAAAAGCACGTTGCGTAATTTCCTGTATGGGCACCTGCCTACAACAAACATTCGGTATAAGTCAATTACGGAACGCCGGCTTTTGCCATTAGCTGTCGCCAATTTTTTTTATTAAAACAACAAATTTTCTAGCAAACTCCTCAAACAGCCAATTGCTTGATCCAGCATTTTTGTTGCTGTTCCCTTAGAATTAGCGTTTCAAAGATCAACAAAATTGTTTTATTTTTGATGACTTTCCTCGTTTTGCAAGGAAGTCAAATAAGTCGGAAATTGGCTAAATTTTCGTTGTTCTGTCCCGACGTAACTAGATCAAACTCGTATAAATTTAATTGATTTACTTCGCATCCCGCAAATCTAAGAATTATAGGGGTGAACGCCGAATGATTCACCTGCTCTCCGTTAACTTTGGACTCCCGAATGTGATTTATGTGGCATAAATAACGACACGAGTCGAGTTTTGTGCGGAAAATTGAGCGAAACACATTGCCGGCAATCGGAATGGTGTAGAGCACGCAATAATGAAAAGACAAGACTTTCCTTTCAATTCTATTAGCGAGGTTAGTGGAAAACATTTCGGTGCATGTTCGAACTTTTGTTGGTTTGGTTTGATTTGATTTGTAGCGCGATGTGCCTTTCGATTTAATCAAACAGATTGGAATTTGAAAGGGTTTCACTTTCCGCCATCATCCATTAACTATATCCCATAACATTCATTATGGTGGAGGAAATGGAGTGGCTCGAATGTTCTGCTTTACGTTTTTCTTAACGACACAGGTGAAACCACAGTTGCAATTTTGCAATTTTTCTTACGAATTACTTGACTTGTTGTTTTTATCAACTTATGTAAGCTTTATGCAACACCACAATAAACACACACTTATCTAATCTGATTTCTAGACTCTCCTGTTTGCGCTTAACTACATACTTCACCTCTATTTGCCCTATCGCACCCTAAATTTCCGATATAAATAATTGAAGTTATTCCTATGCTTGCAGGTAGTGGGACCTAATTAATAATTTTTTAGAAAATTAAAAATTTTGAGTTTCTTGTCGCAAAATTCGAAACACTTTGCAAAGTGTCCTCTTTAAACAAAAAGCGGCTCTGGGGCTCGGAGGGTGCGGTCTCGTTCCCGCAAACAAAGGTACCAGTCATTCCGGCAAATTCTCCGGGCCGTCCCCGATAACGGCCTTCCGTGTTCCCGGAAAGAAAGCCGCTTTTCCGGCACGTCCCGCATTTACATCCAGAGCCGCTCAGTAAATGAAACAAGGTATGAATGGAGGCGAGAAGCACGACAACCGATCTGATTGTCGACGTATTGTTGGTGGCCGTCGTGCTCGGGGGTAGAACAGGAAACGTGGCTGATGTCGCGGTGTATCGGCAGCTGGGAGAACAGAGAACAGGCAGGAGGAGCCCACTCGCTTTCGCCTATCCCCCAGGACAATATGCGACGTCCTCCCCGCGGAACTTGTTCGGGTCAGCAGTATAGAAAGCAGGCGCTGCTGTGCCATAACTTTTAATTAACCCTAGCTGTGGCATAACGCGTCCGGTATGTTTACACCGGGACGCGTGATGTGCGAGCTTCCGGACCCCCGGGAACATAACACAAATGAAATTGCACACTTTGCGCTCTTGTTTATGTTGGTACCACGAACGCTTTTTGATTTACTTGGCTTGGGTCGCGCAACTTACGATAATTGAACCGAGTGCTCTACGGAAGCAGTTCTAATATCATTAAAGATGGAAATTTACCGGATATCCCCTTTTATGCAAAGTGGACAGGTTGTGTTTGAGGTTTGGATAAAAGTTGTTAGATCAGAGCTTCATCAAATTTTACCCACATCCAAAAGAACATAAATAGAAGTTAAAAGGTCTCTAGTATTTTCCATTGCGGACTAAACTTATACAATTATAAGTTTAGTCCGCAATGGAAAATACTAGAGAGTTTTTAACTTAGATATAACATAGATTTCAGCCCTCAACCAAAATTTGTCTAGTAAAACATGGACACTTCTGATTGTCCAGTCTTTACTTAGTCATCGTTCGGTCATTATGGCAAGGAAACTTCTTAGATATGTAGATACATAAAATATTGCAATTCTCGCTTTAGAAATGAGAGTTTTAAAGTTAAGTCGTGATTTGGCTTCATATTGATTCTGGTGTTGGTTTATAGTTGACTTCTTAGCGTAACACTCCATTAGTTAATTGGTTTCAAGATGATCTGTGAAATGATCGAATTAAAGGGAGGCGACTCGGTCAGGATGGCACAATGCTGTCGTAATTAGGGTTGACGTCTTTTGATGTTCCAGAAAACGTCACCGTTAGAAATTCAATAAGTTCCTTCAACTTATTGAAGGTAATTGACATTTAATATTTTATAATAGCCGAGTTACAGTTCACCGGTTTAATCCATTTACTATTGCAACACTTCTCGGTGTCGGAAGAGTTTTAGGAAAAGACTATAGAAAAATATGATGTGTTTGATGAAATTAACTTACCCCTTCTCTGTGGAAACATCTCAAATTATGCCCATCGATCGCTCCTGGGGGTAGGTACGTATCCATATTTGGGCTAATTTAAAGTGGTTTTGCTCTAACGAAACAGTTTTGTAACATTGCGGGTTCCAGTATTGGGCCCTAAATTTTCAATGCTTTGCGGTTATCGGGGTCAAACTAGTTAACGCACAATTGTAAAGTGAGAGCTGTAAAGTTGCAATAATTGTCAGAAACATTGAAACTCTGCATTAACACTTGACTGAATACGGACAAAACGACCACAGAGCGCTTAAAGAGCTTTTGTTATCTAGTGCTGTTTTTACGTACATTTTTTTTGCTCCACACTGCCGGTCCCTTAACGTTCATTTTCGTTCCGACACGTGCAATAAATATTGAAAAGTCAACAAGCATGCAGAGAGCTTCCTATTGTAACAATTATTAGCAAAACTAAAATTTAATCCTTCGACTTCCAATTTCTAAGATCTTGAAGTTTCCAAAATCAGGCAAAGAAAAAAAGTTAGCAATTGAGACGCACAGTCCAGGGATAAATAAGCTTACGGAATTTTGACTTGTAAACAAATTAGGTACTAATTTTATTGATCACACTGTTTATTTGATTGCGATATCTTAACTAAATAAACAATTTTATTTAATAAAATGATTAAACGTGCAATAAATTTCTAGGAATACAAGTGTTTGCGTACAAGCAAATAAGTATAGTGACGAGAAGAGAAGGGTGAAGTCTCTAATATTTTCTAGCCGTCACTAACATGTAATGTTGCCACCCATTGAGACGCTAATTAATGAAAAAACATTGCTGCGACATAAAAATTGCATGACGTAAAGGGTGTTTTTATTCACGCCGCGTAATTAATTCTGTTCTTACCTAATTTTTGACAATTCAGCTCTTGTTAGCAAAAGTTTCAACAAAAAAAGACCGTCGAGCTTTATGTTCATTAAGTTACACAATTTCGAAAGCTCTGCCAGAACATTTCGGGTCCAAGGCCGACACACGAGAGCTTTCCCTTGCAATTCGCCCTCGGCAAACAAAGGCAAGTTTCATTCTACCAACGAAAATCGGGGGGGCATCACGTTACCAATTATTTCCCAGGTCTCCGGATCTCGATTCCTAATTTTTCGCTAGTTACTCCCCCAGTTTTCCAGTAGTTTACTTTTACGGCATCCTTATGACGGAGGTAATGCGACGAAAATTTGCTCCTGCCGCGTAAAACTTGGAGGAATTTGCGTTTAATCTTTTGGGCCAAACCGGGCGGTTTTACGATAAGACCACGCCAACGTACGAATGAAGTATGACGGCCGTAATAATCTGACAAAATGAGGGTGTAAATAATTTAATAAATAGGTGAGATTATATCGCTGCGGCCGGGTTGGGCCCCGCATCGCATGAAACATTCAAGCGTTTATTACGCGAGCCTCGGTACGTATACATACATTAGCACTTAGCTGTACGACATACGGTAAATATGTGCATTTGTTAGTACGCGAGCGCGTGCGGATTCGGCGCGGAAAAAACGACCCTAAAATTTGGGGCGGAAAAGAAAATTGACGCTAACTAGCCCGATTTTTCGTCTCTTGTCACCTACACTTTTCCATTAGTTCTCGTTAAGAGAGGTTTTCTAGTGTGGAAATCGAAACAACAAAACATGAGAACCGGTCCAAACGACATAATGTGGCCAATTAGGATTTTCAACCAAGAGACTTGGTCAGGTCAGGTCAATAAAAGTCGCAATTTTAAAAGTCTGAAGAAAGTTGGGAGAAGGTAATCATGTGCATGGCACCTGTAGGCATTCTATCAGAACACTGAAGAGGATGAAGGAAGATCCAGACTATCAAGGTTGACACTGGTTTCAGCTTTATTGGTAGTAAGAGGTGTGCACATTTTGGGGATCAACTGGGTCCTCTACTGAGATAGCCAAAGCTACCATAAGCTTCTTAGGAGGAATAAGTCAAATGGAGTAGTGAGTCAGCGGACCTTTAAGGACCAGCAGGATAAGAAGACATTTCAAAAAAATCACAAAATTACTAATTTCTTCAACGCTGGCATTTGGATTTTAAAGCTGCGGAACTACCTTATGTTGGGGTTGGTAAGCATCCAAAACCGCTATTTAAACAAAAAAACAATATTGGACTTTGCTTTCAAGTTAAAAAATGAATTCAAGTGTTACCAGCAGACAAACGCTATCTACACACTTGACCAGTGGCATTTACGAGAACGATTGATAAGGCTATAAATATTGTAAAGCCAACAGTTACGCAGATTTGAGATTGTTATCGAACCAAACCGTCCGGGTCGTTATTGATTAAAAAAAATTTAACAATTTTTTGTTGTTGCTAGGCCCCCCTTACGCGTTTTAGTTGAGGGCACAGGAAAATTGAACGGGGAGTTAAATTCCCAGGTAAATAAGTACAGTCGCATTTATGTTGGGCATCAGTGTTAATTTCATTTTTACGGCCATCATACTCGCTTTTAGCCCAACACGGGTCATGAAGCATCGCTCCTGACCCATTACAAAGCAAATATTAACACCACCACGCCCTCGTCTCCTTGAGGAATTACGAAATTATCACAGTTTGTGGGCTAAAAATTAGGATTCCTGTTCTAAGTCATAAGAATATTTTTGTTTCAATCAAGACCTTATAAGTTGAAACAATTATAATAATTTCAAATTGATAGTTAGAAAAATTGTTCCGTCTCTTATGTCTAGATTTTTGTTGATTTTAATAAAATAATAATTCCAAATTTACTAGCAAATATTTATTGAAGAAACACACTTAAACAATGACAGCATCAATTTTTTTGTACATACAAAACTTTTGGTGACTCGGCAGCACGGTGCCAGTGTAGGATTCAAGCCTACACTTGCAAATTTTATACCACAATTACTCGATTTAGAGTTTCTGGTAGGTCCTGATAGCGGTTGGGATTTTAGAGTCGTCGGACGTCATGGTCTAAAGAGACATAAATTAGTTTTTCTTCACAATTCTTTCAATAAACTTTACCAAAACTGCTCCAGAATCTGAAAACTTGTATGTGCGAGTTCCCACTTTGCCACCGTCAGCCTTGGACGTTATCGTCAAGGTAGACCCGTCAAGTTTAGCTGTGCTCTATAAAAAAGCGTTAAGTCTCAAATTTATCGAAATCTATTTTTTGGTACCTTGACGACGAAACCCAGGGGCATTTTCTCGTCGCCTTCTTGATCAAGGGTGAAAGTGGAGGAAGCATTGTCAATGCCGGAATCGCTGTTTATAGTGATCTGTTTGCCGTTCTGGATCACTTCAATCGTGGGCCTGAGAGCGTCGACTTTTTTGGCGTTTTCTTCAGAAGCACCTTGAAGCCAATAAAAAAAATTATAGTATTTGTAAAAGAAAATGTTGATCTAAATACCGTGAGCCACCAGGTGTTCAACGAAGTTCTCGTTCTTCTGGAGTTTATACTTTCCGTCAATTTTCACCATTTTGAAAAATAATTGCGATATGGCACTAAAGAGGTAACGAGGTACTGGCTCGTGCTGTGATTACTTTCAGGTTATATATAGCTTGTCCGCATTTAATTTAATAATGTAATAGATAAGAGCTACACTATCAGTAAATATTACTGGATTCTGTTTGATCAAGGAGCAGCAACAAGGGTAAAGTAAATGCACTTTGTTAATTCCAGCAAAGATAAACGTTTCAGGAATAAATGAGTCACAACATTTGAAACATTTAAAGTTAATTTAGTTGAGATTGATTTAATGGAAATTTCCATTGCCAACGCCGCTTACATAGATAATGACAAGTAACGTAATTGGAGACAATCACAATTTATTTGAAAAAATTTAAACACTTACTTGGCAAATGCCTGTAATTACAAAATTTAAAAGCAAAACCTACTAGCGCAACATCTTATTGCAAACTTGGATGTCTTAGATCCTTTTGTACGTCCTCTTGCCTTCTGGAATTTTTCCATCGCTGCTGGTCATGGTCTGGAAAAAGTTATTAATAGTTTTTTAACTCACGGATTCTCAAACCAAAATCTTACCAAGACCAAGTCGGAGTCAGAAAACTTGTACTTTCTGACACTAATCCTTCCAGCGGGTGTCTTGGACGTTATTAACAATGTGTCTCCGTCAATTGTCGCAGTACTCTGCAAAGTTACAAAAAGTGTTATGCCGTCTCTATTGAAATTAAGCGATTACCTTGACAGTGGTGTTCATTGGCATGACTTCGTCTACTTCTTGGTCCAAGGTGAACGTGGAAGAAGCGTTGTCAACGCCAGAATCGCTGTTCAACGAAATCTTCTTGCCATCCAAAACTACTTCGAGAATCGGTCTCAAAGCATCGACTTTTTTGGCATCTTCCTCGCTGGTACCTTTATAAGTGAAGAGTTGTTAATTAAATACAAATTTTCTTTAGAAACTTGCGTACCGTAAGCAATGAGGTGTTTGACAAAATTTTCGTTCTTGACCAGTTGGTATTTTCCAGCGATTTGCACCATTTTGACTCAATAACGCACCAGATGTAAAAATTGACTGATCTACGTTTGAAGACTTTCTCTTTATATATCTATCAGTCTAAAAGTAATAAAGCAATAAATGTAGCAAATAGTTATCTTCGTTAATGGCCCCTATTTGTGGAAGGCGCAGTGAATTATCAGGCCAATATGCATTTCTTGTAAGCCTCCTAATAAAAGTTTTGGCGTACCTACTTAATTTATTAAATATAAAGATTAGACGGCGCCTCATTTGTACTTGGATTAAGAAAATCAAAAAATTATTGCCTTTTTAATACTTAATTAGGTGATAGTGTTTCTTTATTTCTGAGTTAAAAACTTTTAAAAATTTAAATTGTAAAAAAATAGAAAATCAAAGTAGTGCTGTAATAAGTTAAACCCACTTGGGACAAGTGTGGATGTTATTGCAACTATTATCTACAGATAAGTTCTGCGGCAGCCTGTGTTTCGCACGTAGAGATCGAAAATATCGAAGAGAACTCAACATCCCTAATGACACCCGGGAGAGATCAAGTTTCTTTTAGCCATTTTTATGAAGATGAATGACAAGAGTGCCCACATTGTTTGAATTAAATTACAATGCAAAAGTATTTTTTGTTTATCTTTAGATAAACAACACCCTCTTCTTGTTAAATTTGCTAACCACTCGAACTGGAGTAATTGATGTCTGTTGTAAAATTTCCACTTTATTGCCTGAATAAATATTAGTGAAAAATTGTTATCTTCAATTTTTATTGCGAGATCTATCTAATGTCTATACCTTTTTGTACTTTGAACTTGAATTAAAAATTATCACGTAAATTGTATCTGATTCATTTCTGCTTGATATGGTTGTTTAGGTCAGGGGTATGCTTATTGCATTTCTCTTGTTGATGAATAATTGGCTTTTGGGGTGGAGTACGATCGATGCAAGTCTTCGACCGTTAATTAAGCTGTTGCAATAGTAGTTAATTTATTAGTTTAACGCACAGGATGATGTGTTTATTAGAGAATATTTGAACCAAAGTTTAATATTGTCTATGAGAATTTGCGTCAAAATAGAAAATGTTATTTTTTATTTTAATGTTCAAACTTCTTTTTCTTGCAACTTTTGAAACACTCATTAATTTGATGAACCTACTCTCATTTAATATAAATTTTAAATTATTAAACCAGGAACGTGTATGGAGAATTGACGAGCGGTCTAAATTTTGCTGCTGCCCTTTCTGAGAGTATTTTTTACTCAAATTATACAATAGAGTAGATTTTTTGATAGTGTAAGTTATGGTTTAAATTTCTGTTGGCGAGAAATATTCTTAAATTAATTGACAGTTTGAAAGATTATAATTATATCTAGAGATTACATCATTTTACAGTCGCATTTACGTGGATCGTGCCTTACTAAGCTTGGCCATCAGTTCCATCAGTTCACCCGACCTACCTAATAAAATTGTACGTAATCTCTTATCGAAGTCAAACAAGACATAAAATACACCTCTAATGACTAAAGTTTTCTTTATAAAGAAATTTTATATCAATAATTCCAATTAAACTTTTGTATTAAAAGTCATCTTTGTTTCATTTAAACAATAATTATTTTTCTAAAATTGGCAGTAGATAGAAATACAACTAACTCTGTAACTAGAATTAGATCGCAGTCAAGAAGGTTGTGAAGTAAGCAAGATCTAAAGAACTACAACTATTATATGTCTAGTTTTATGGCAGTTTGACAATTTTACGTGTACTCTCACTTTATTTAAAAGAGATTGATTAAGTATAAATTTTTTTTTGCCTCTTTGTACTTTGTAGTTTGTACTTTGTGGAACACTCAATTTAAGCTATGGAATTTTGATGATACTACCCTGGCATACAGGGCAGGTGATGATTTCTTCGCAGTTAGGTTGTTTTCATTCAAATTTAAACAGGGTACGTAATCATGTTTGTTTTGTGCCAATGCGTTTTGGATCGTTATCGCTTTGGCTGGCTTTGCATTTCCACGACATAATATTTGGAAACGACGTATTGGATTATTGAATTCACTTCAACAAATAAACCTTTCTCGAAACCAGATGGAAAGTTCAAGGAGTTTAACCCTCGATTTCACGCAGAAAATTTGCTACCCTAGAAAAGATGTTATTATTATTTTGATCGTCAGCTTAAACTAAAATCGACAGCGCAGTTTCTGATCATTATCGCGTGTCATGTAAAATACATATAAAAATTCTATCTGCCTGCTAAATTTTTGACTTTTAATAAATTTGTTGATCCTCGCAAAGAAAGTTGACGTTACCTCAGCGGCAGATCGCTTCATTTAGAAAAAAAATCTGACATAAGTTTACTAAAGAGCATCTTAAGTGATTACAGAAAGAAAATTGATTCTACCCCTCCGTATCTTAAAGCTTTCAGAGAGTTTCCCTCGGCGCTTTAGAAACCAACTAGTCTTGATTAAATGACATAAGACCAACTCGCAGCCGTCCTTTTCATTTGCTCACAACCATTGCAGTAACCAGACTTTTAACGTATTTGAAGTTTGATATGTTGCAATAATTATTCAAGCAAACGTCGTTACGTTTGCCCGAAATAACGACAAGCCCAATTAATAAAATCTTGTTGGGCAATGGGGTTAGAGAAACGGAGCATCTAAGCCCTTCAACAAATCTTACTGCTGTAATAATAGTAAAAACTAATGACGGCAGAGCTCTTATTTCGCCGCAACCTTTACATACGTAAAAAGGGATCTGGCCAGGGGCGACTCGTCCACGCTAAAAATAATGAGGCATTTGCAACTTTATCGCTCGCAAACACCACGAAAGTCAAGTCGGAACTTTGAAAATTAATTAACAATTTTGGGAAATTAACCCGGAAGCGTGGCGACATTGTTAATTAAGATAAAGGTAACTTGATTGTGCTTCGACAGCCTTTTCCCGAGTAAGTCACAGCTTAAAGAGTCTCGTTGAAGCGCTAAAATTTCCAATTTTCGGTCCAATTGCTTAATAAATGAACAGGAGTGATTGTTCCTGGTTAAAACCCCGAAAAAGTGGCCGCTGCTCCTGCGGGACATCCGCCACTGTGTCGCCGTCGGGATACGTATATGTAGTTCAGTCGTGCCTTTGATATTTTCGACGTGCATGTCGGTGCAAAAAGGACGGTGCTATCAGGAAGGACGGCGCAGCATCCCTACAGTTGGCGGATGCGGCGTCAGTCCTCTCTGGGCATTGCTTCTGTGCGGTTCTTTGCTCGGCACCCAACCTCCCTGTCCGTCAGCCCTGTTGTCTCTCCTATTATCGCGCTTAATTATCCCGACATTGCGGAACGTTCGACCAAAAACTACAGAACGACCCCGGACGCGTAAGTTAGAAGCTCACTCACATCCGACGTAACCGCCGAAAATCTCGCCGAAAAAAGAATTATCCAGCTGAAAGAAGAAACCGAAAAAGGAAAATTTCGCACAAGTGGCAATAAACAAAGCGCAACTGCTGCATCTCGGTGCATCGAACACGCGGCTATTCTCGATCTGTCCTCCGCGCCGCGACGCTCATCGCCGTCGACGTCGCAGTGACAACGCTGACCGCTCATCGGGCATCGACGTGCATGGCAAGTACACACATCGAGTTATTGTAGCCGTAAGGGTTCGAGCTGTCGAAATAGTTTCAAGGGTTGATGCAAAAAGTTGTTGTTAATAATGCCGACGGTCATGTCGGATTGTTTGCGTTATGTTGCACGGTTGTTATTGGTTGATGCCATTTACTCGATCCATAATGTCGTTTTGCAAACACGCGGCACAGTGCCGGACTGGCTTTAAATATTTTAGCTACAAAACATTGCTTTCCGAAGGCATCGAGTTGCGGCGTCAACTTTTAAACATTGCGACGTGTAGCGTTGTCATTATTTATTTAAGAGAAAAATAGTAAAAGAAGCGAAAATCGATGAGTGGCCTGTAACTATAAACTCGGACGTTATCAATCAATTGCAAGGCAACAAATAAAATTTTTGCTTTTAATCCACTCTGCATCTGATTATTATTTTTATTTCGTTATCATTAATCGCAGATGGTTTCATTATTCATCTCAAAAACCAGAGAAATTGCGGGTTTCTTCTTTGTAGACCTTTGATTGTAAAATCGTTATGGTTCAAATGAATATTCATCAAGGATTAACTCAATCATAACGCCTGCTTTGCAACCCATTTGAAATTATAATAGCGATATAAATCGTGTTTCGAAAATAATTTATTTCTAATTCGCCAAGGATTTGAATAAGAATTCTCCTTCGGAAATGTTACAGAAGACGATTTGCTCAGACGTTTCTAATTTAAGTAGAAACCATGTTCTTGCCATTATAGCAAATCCTTCTTCTGACTTTAAGCTTTTTGAACTTGTATTCTTGATTTAGTTTTCTTGTACCTATTCTATTGGTTCACCAAAACTAAATACAAGCGGGAATTAAAATTAGAATTGATTGAGTTGTATTAAAGACAACCAGAGGGATCCTGGTGATCATTCCTACCAAAGCGGTGCTATTTAATCGACATCGGTACGCAGAAAAACAAATTTTTAAATAAATATTGAATGATATTTTTGTTCCGCCATAAAGTTTAACCAAAAATGTTTACAGCCCTTCATTTATTGCTCATTAATGCTAGAATTTCCATGTAAGTTGGGCTTTGATGCTGATAATGGGGTGCAGGTCAGCTGTTGACACTTCGTAGTTTCGGAATAAAATCATTAACGAGCTTCTTCACTTCTTAATTCCCTTTTAAGCTACAGGAAAGTTTTGCAACGTCTGTGAGCGCTCCTTAAGTTTGGATACTTCCAAACAGTAGTAAAACTATTATACAACTGTCTAAGCCTGACTTCACTAAGAAGGAACGATACGTTGGGAGCGACATTCTCTCCCTCGGCTTTTAATTAATTCATCAATTAGGGGCAGAAAATTTCCTCGAGTATTTTTGCCCGGTTTTTGCCTCCGGTGCCGGTCCGGCTCTGACGGAATGTCTAGCGTACATAGCCCCGAAAATAGCCCTCGACTCACACCAGTTTAATTCGTAGTTAAATACGCCACTAAATATAATTTGTCTATAAATAAAATAAGTGCAGAAACTTACATAAAGCATCGCACTTTGTTGATGGTGTCCTTTGGAAAACACCAAGTCCTTGCGTTTTACTTGTCAGAAATTAAACTTCCTTTTTATATTGAAATAACCTCGGGCCATTTTCATTTGGAGCAGTGCGGTGCACAAAGAACAAAAGCGGAAATTTCCCCGGTTTTGCTTCTGGCCGTCGCGAACAAGGGAGAAATGCAAGTCGTCCGAAAATTTGGCTGGGATCGCAATTAATTCGCGTTCCTTTCCTGGGCATAAACAACAATAATTGCTAACGGTTCTATTTAAGAGTAGCTGTGCACGTTCCATTAATCACGATAAAGGTTGGCGGGGAATAAGGACGCGACGTATCCTTACGGGACATCAGAATTAATCTTCCTAAATTGAGATAGCACCAAGGCATTACAAGGGCATTATATGAATTAATTTAGCATATTGTTGTCGGTTATGTAGAAACTGTCTAACCAGCTTAAAGTATTATTATCTTAGCGGCCAAGTTTTCAAAGGGATAGTTTCGGGACGCGGGCCCAAATTTCGGCCCAAAATGGGGCCTTAACGAGCCCTTTATTCACGGCATAAAGTGCGGACGAGACGATTAACGATTTGCTACGAGGTAAAGCGATATAAAGAAAGCCGTAGAAAAGTGCCAGTGGCTTCGCAAAGAAAACTCGATATTGCAGGTATTAAATCACTTGGTAATAGAACTGTCACATTAGTTGGTACAACAGAGAATAGAAAATAAAACTTCAATGTTGTTAAAGTAGGTTCAAATATTTGTTAAAAATTATGTGAAAATTTGCAAAAATATTTCAATTTTAAATAATTAACGTCAGAGTTTCTCTTTACAGCTATAAGAATCAATTGCCTAGTAATTGGGTGAAGCAAATTAATTGCTAATTATAACTTTGGATATTTGAATCTTGAACATTAATTACTTCATCTTTCAAGCAAGAGACTCGTTTTTTCACCCCTTTTAATTGAGATTATAAGCTAAACTTACGCGATTTAGGCGCTTGGTTGCTTCAAAATTGAAAAATTTTTACTTATTAAACGAAAGAACAGCAATTTTTTTTTCCAACTGGTGTTGACATAACGTTTCGAATGTAATAATTTTTCTGCGACCACCATCTGTCGCTAGCGGGCATAAATTATGAGAAAAAACAATTATTGGCACGAGAAAAACATGCGCTGCTGGCAAGAGTTAATGAATCTTAATTTAACAGAGCAATAGAGTGTCGCGACTAGTATTTAGGCCATTTGATTGGTGTTGTAGGCAAGACACAAATGAGGCTTACAGATAATTAACTACTTTGCCGACTATTGCAGCCGAGATAGCTATTTGGGCAACCAAGAAGGAGAAATTATTTTTCCATACAACACCTCAGCCTTTTCTCACTGAAGGGAAGGAGCAGTTTACCCACATGATTCCCAAAATTTTTTCCAGCAATATTGGACGAAAAAAAATTTTAGTAAATTTTTTTCCAATTATTGTTATAACCAGTATAAAAAATTTGTTCCCTTTAATACTCAATAAAAGTTTTCACCATCGTGTGGAAATTTTTTATAAGCTCAGAAAACCGAAAATTATCGCAAAGAACTTAAACCAAATCAACAAAGAACAAAAGTGTAATAAAATCACTTTGAGCGAAAAAAGAGTTAATTCACAAGTTTTCCATAACGATTATTGTCTGTTATAGCCCAACTCGGGGATGGAGCAATAAACTGAAGCAATAAAATTTATTGACAGTTATCTCGTATTTCCCTATTTGGCGGCGTTATCCGCATTGCAGACATTGCAGCGTAATGATTTACGCCATATTTGCAACACTAAAACACGATCTTAGCAGCAACAGCCTCATGTCTTCCACCACGAGCCTCCGGCCTCTTCGAGACCCTTAAATTACGGCTGATTGGACGTTATTAAGGGTTTGAACCATAAATTTCTCCCCGGGGTCAAACTGTGTACTGACCCTTCCGAGGTAATTTCTCTTATTACAAATATATTCCCCATACACACAAGTTTCCCGGAGCCATATCGATTGCCCTCCCTCATATCAAGCACTACTTCCAACTTGGCGCTTTGTGCTTTAAACAATGCCAGCAGGTAGCTGCCTATAATAAATTAAAAGTTATGCGGTCCTCGCTTTGTCTAGCTCTAGCTATAGCCCAGAAATGTTAACGCTAGGAACCCGGCAAAAAGTCGCTAGACCAGAAGCAGGAGTCTCTTCTTGTCCCGGAAGTGTTTCTTCGAAAGGACCCTCGAGTCTCGGGACAAGAAATCTCACAGCAACCGCAGCGCATGGAAAAGACTTATCCTACCCCTATTTACCTCGTTATGTTGTTAAGTCCACAAGAAGGTACAGCGCAGATTTCATCTTCCGCATGCTGATTTACAGACAGACATGCAGCGTACCTACTTACATAAAGTTTTTACTAAAATTTCATAATAGAAGTTTATAAATTTTCAACTGTGTTCTTTATTAATCCAAGCAAGGTGGAAAATTCCCTTCTCGGAAAATTTCATAAAAACGTGTCGGGAGCCCCTGGTTCTTGCCCCGTAAATTTTTGATAAATGTGCCGCGTAGATGGCCGGAACGCCGCTTTGATTACCTTTTGCGTGTTGAAGCTTCCGACTTTTAATAGGCAAAAACCGGCGTCGAGCTTTAAGCTCGGATTTGACATGACCGCAGGAAATGCCCGCCAACCCAGTCGCTTACCGGTTTTTTTGCTGATTAAACTTGAAAATCGGAAAGAACAGCCGTTCGTGCATAATTCCGCGACATTGTCACGTTTTTCTGCTCCTCGACCCATAACTGCTGTATTGGCACCAATTAGATGGCCGAGTACTTGGTAGCTGGTGTGTGCGACAATCAATAAGCTCCGCCGTCGAATTAAGTCAATGAGGGACGGCGATGTGTGCATTTTATGCATTTCAGCAGGTTGTTCACAAAAGGCTGCTAGCTGCATTCCCCGTTTTGTCCTGCTCCTTTGCGACCTTATCGCGATTCGTGCAGTCTAACGTTAATGACGCGGATCTGGAGCTTTACATTTGCATAAGTGTTGAACGGTTTGCAGGTGGCAATACCGTTGCCAAACCTGAATCCTATTTGTTACTTAATATTTATCACCCGAGTTACAGGATCGGGAATGCAATATGTGCATGAGAAAACGCAATACGAGAGGGTTGCGATTTATCTTGGATATCGCCAGTGAAAGCGTCGCTTAGGCAACATTTCCAAGAGCAACTTTTGAACGCGATAACCATTCCTAGCGGTAAAAAAGTAAATATTAACGGAAAGGGATAAGGGATAAATTGGAGAAGGATATTGGCGCTTTGTTGCGGCGTCGTTTTACGAGGGCTCGCGTTGTTTTCCGGTAAACACATTAAAAAATGTGAGTGCAGTTTAGGGGACGTTCCTGTTGGTTTTACGGGGGTGTTTACACCTTTAGTTTTTTACAACTCGCTGTCGCTGTGTTGTTTCGGGTGGACCACCTGTTTTGGCTCGGGCCAGATTTCTTTTATGTCACACCGAAACTTTTGCTCCATCTCCCAGGCCTCTATGGAAGCTTAAAGGATCCAAAGTTGCTCCGAAATTGCTTGGCTGGCATAATAAAGATTAATATAATGCTGGCAGCTAATTCTCCTATTATGAGGCGCTATATAAACGGGACATTAAGAGATTTCCTCAGTAAATTTGAGATTATGCAAGTGTAGAATTTTTAATATCCTCCCGGAGTCGCTGTGGAAATATTAAACATTGAATTGGTCCCCGTCGGGGGGTGCAGTCTGCAAACTTAATTGTTTGCAATTGGGAAAAATTGAGGTTTTATTCGACGGTGTCTTCGTTTTCTTTTTGGTAACGGGAAACTTAATTGAAAATAACTGCTCGAATCGCTTAGAATGATAAATAGTATTTTTGTTGAGACGACGACAGTTTAAGGGTAAGTTGAGTCGAGCTGTTGAAAAACCGAAGGGCGAGAGTTTGTCGTTGCGAGGAAATCTGAAATTTAAATTCGCCCTATTATTTCGCGATCTACCTACACAAATGCGTACTAAACTTCAAAGGATATGCCTGCTTAATAACCGGGTTTCGATTCTTAGTCTCGAAGGAAATGCTAATTGGCAGCCGTGAAATTCACCTGTGCTCTAATGGAATAAAATTATTAGCGTCGATGACTGGATGGGCTGACGTTTCACTGACTCGTGCTCGATTATCGCCAAGTTTCTTCCAGTCCCTCAATTAGGCACAAATTAGCCAGCTAATTAATAAAAAAATCTCAAGAATCAGACGATTTTTATTTTCGATCATTTTGCGGCTCAGTGAGCAAAATGAGAAACTACCTTGAGGTGGACAATAACTTTCTATTGGCTGAAATAATTTAATTTGCTTAATTTTCCCATTATTTCTTATCAACCCATCGGTTTTTGTTGTGTTTTTTAAATTTCAACTGTCAACAGTTTTTTGGTTGAGACAGGTCGGTGACTGGATCACAAAAAATGTGTGGCTGACAAACGACAAAAACCGGAAGAATCATTGAATAACTTTATTTACATGCAAGTAAATTTTGTGCAGTTAGTTTTGTGCAGTGTGCAGTATGTGCAGTGTGCAGTAATTAATTAACTGCAAATTTTTCAAAGGTAAAGTTTTCATTCTACAGGGAGCTAAAGTAGTTAAAACTTTAAATTTTATCAAATATTGTTAAATTTGTTCAATACGTTCCCAATTATGAAGCCAAAGTGGTGGTAAAATTCTTCTAAAACTTTTAATTTTTAAATACAGCTTAGAGCAAGTGGGGCGGTTATTACAGGGGCAGGTTTGCTACATTATTAATAATTCTCGCATTTTTCGTCGGATCGCCGGGTATTTGACATAAAGTTTGGTCAATCATTTGTGTAAGTAAATTTAATTTTCTTGTTCGGTTAGTAATACTCACAAAAGCATTTGTTCTGAAAATTGTAACAATCAGCCCCACTCTCCTATATCTTACTTTAACATTATTAGAGGTCAAAAGCTTTTAATTTACAACATTTAGAGATCTAAGAAATTTGCGATGGCCAACAAAAATAAAATCTCACTTAATCAAAATTTGCGAAAAATCTCTTCAAGTGGCCGCTGTATATTCCTAAGTTAAGCACCCTTCCAAAATGTGTTGCTAAGTTTCTATTTTAGCAAGAACTTAGATTTTCTGGGACATTTGCGGGTCATGAATTACTCCCAAATTTTTCAACTCTACCCCTATTTGGGACTAATATTCATTTAGAATTGCAGCTCAAGTCTGCTGAATGTTTGACAATATCAACGTTGATGGCCTACGTCAACATAATAAACGTCGCAATAATGAACAAATTTTCATTACTACATTTATTACTATTTTTTTCTTTTGTCCTCTTCCGCTTAATTTCACTCGTTTCGCGTAAAATTGAAAATTAAAAAATGCAACGAGGATCACAAACAAACCCAAATCGCAGTCTCCAGGGTTGTTTATTTCGACCAGGAGTTTTTGGGGTGAGACTGTCATTTTGCACACATCTATTTTATTTAATTCGCTTTTGAAAGCAATTTACTTTTCTCCCCAATTTGTTTTTTCTTGTAGGTACCTTGAGAGAGTTGGTTTGTTAATGCTTTTTTGTAAGCGCCAGGGGCATCCAGTAAACAAATACCGTTGTTAAACAGAAACTCCTCGCGTCGAGATTTCAGTCATGATTCCGTTCCCTCGTTTCAGCATTCAGTTATTCATAACTTTTTTCAAGTTTGTTACTAAAAAATGGTGGTGCAAATAATGTAATGCATTAAACCCGATTCCACCTACATTACGTTTCTATAGATAAATAAACCGACAACAACAGTTTTTTCGTTGCGAATTTAATCACGGACTTGTTTCCAATTTTTCCCCGAATCCTTTTACGAGCCGATTTTAATTTATGCTTGAATACGCGCTGTAGTTAAAAATAAATTACATTTTCATTAAAAAAAGCGGGCAAGCGCGAATATTCACTTGCATTAGCCCAAAGTTTTACTAGTAATTTTCGTGAATAGACTGCGATGGTGACAAGTAGTGATGCTTCAATCTATTTTTAAATTTGAATCATTACAGTTATTACCGACGTTCTTTTGAGCGCCGACTGCACTCTGCCGCTTCTTCATTTGGGTAATTGAGACGATAAACAGCAAGATTGGGCCGAGCCAACGCAAATAGATTTAACCTGCTCCCTCGCTAAATATTCAAATGGAAAATATTATAAGTTCGTGAATAAATTTGGCGAAGCGACGACGCTTAAAATTTTATGTCGCTGCATTTTTCATCGAGCTTGAAAGTTTTTAAAACGCTCCGGCACGCCCCCCTTTACGTTTTGAACGTGTGATTGAAACGAACACCGAAATTAACCCTGACGTTTATCAAATGCATAATTCAGGACACGGCACTCCGGAGCGAGAAGCAGACGGCGAGGCGCCGCCAACCTCTCTCCTCTCGACCAATTCAATTAATTAACGTCCATCGCGAACTCTGCTTTACGTTTTGCGATCCGTTTTACAAGAACTTCACCGCAGCACCGGCTCGAGTGCCCTTGCGCCGATGCTAATTCGACTGATTTCTTGTTTAAATGGAAGCAGATCGCCGGGTTGAGTAAGGTCGGGGACGACAGGGCGAGGGGACGTCGCGACGTCCGCACGGATCCCGAACAAACATTCCCAATCTTCAAGTCGTGCGGGCGCTTCCGTTGCGTTTTTCGTCCGACGCAGCGAATGCTCAATTTTCGACCCCATGCTACTCGCTTAGGACTTGGGCACTCAACGGAAGTCGCTTTGTAGAGTGAAGGGTGCAAAGTTGTAAATAAAAAATTTCCAACGGTGGAAGAAAATGAGAAGCACTTAATTTTTGATCTATAAATTAGAGATCAGGGTGGTGAAGGTCTAAAAATATTTAACGATGAAGTGGGGAGGCTAGCACAATATCGTGAAAGGTTAAACAAAATGAAGTTGTGATCTTCCCACACAGCTTCGAATTTTTTTTATATTTCAATAAGTTTAATTGATTTTAAGTAACGTTCTTTTTGCTTTTATTGCGAAAATTTTTGTTTCACTTCTCGTGTAAGTGGTTGTTGGCTTGCCTATCTGCAAGTCAATTTGAGAAACTAGCTCAAGTTTCAGACAACCCAAGCAGGTATTTTATTTTCTGAGCGACTGAATAATTAAAGATCCTAAACGAACTGCGCTTGTTTCAGTTAATGGCGCCCAGCTCCGCTCAAAGTAATGCCAGCAATTTGCAACGAACAAAGAACGAATAATAAGAAAAGTACAACCGTTCCGTTGTACGTTTTTCGACAATTGTCAGTGATTTATTTACTCATTCCATTTAAAGGCAGCTGTCTTTGTCCGTGCAATCGAGAAAATCATACCTTATTTCCCGTTGAAAGATCACCAAAATTACTGTTTTGTTACAGATCCATTGTGCGACGTTCCTAATTAAGAAGCCCGCCAGGACCGCGTCAACATTACTGCTAACTAACCACTTTTAAGGTAGGTGCATGGTTTGGTATTTTTGGTTTGCGAGAAACTTTCGTAATTTATGCTGCGTGGCGACCGACATGCCAGAACCGACACGTAAAAGTTTGATGGTTGTAGAAAAGTGCTGATCGACTTCTAGTGTGTACCTACTTAAAAACTCGATAAAAGTTTTGATCGATTTAGTTTTACTTAATTACACGCCCGGGAACTACTGCAACTCCGGAAACTGTGCCGATCTAATTATCCGGCAATCCTGACCGGACCGACACAACGGAAATACAGTCAACATTATAATGAAACTCGATGGAGTTATTCTAGAACAGTTGTCGATTGCTGCAACTGTTTTAAATTAATCAAAATTGCGAGTCCGTGATGCATTTTTAGTCCAAAACAATTGGTATTGTTCATTAGGCTTCTGTTAGGTCCATTGTCGATAGCACTTGCAGGTAAATGAACTGAAAACTAAATCTGATATCGCGAACATAGCAATTCATATTGATGGAGATCATTAAAATTGCTGTGACTTTTCTTCCAACAATCAATTATTTATTACCAATCGTATTTGAAAAATAATAATTTGTAGCAAAGGTAGCTGGCGATTGATGTTCAGTTGACGTCGAAACGTGCATTGACAAGTTATTAACAGCTAATTATTTGTATGCAACGGGCATTAGCCATGTAGGTACATTACAAAAATTGTAGCAATGTTCAATAAATCTTTTCATCAAAATAGAATATTTAATTCGCTGGGTTGCAAACCTTTCCAATTTGGTTGGCCTTGGTTTAAAATTTTTACTATTTAATTTAAAATAAATAAATTTTTAAAAATTTTAGATTATTATAACGGAATTTTTGTTGTAATAAACCAATTTTTCATAATTTTTACAACACAGTTGGCTGATATTCGAATTAATCAGATTTTGAATCAAAGCTTTGCGGGCTCAAAACAAGACTCCTATAAAACAGTTTTTATCATCAAAATCGTAAAAGACTGTAAGATTCCACCCTCTTATTGCAAGACCCAAGAAGGGGGTCCACAATGAAAACTACAACTGAGCAAAAATCAGTTAACTTTAAACATTTTGGAGTCATTAAGAGGCAAACAAGAAAGCGCGTTTCTCTCCCTTAATTACCTCGTTTAGCCTCCCCCGATTTCCCGGCCGAGTAAATCTAGCACAAAGATCAACTTGGCCAAAAGTGAAACTTGCATCCATCATCTAATATTTGCTGCAGGTTTTCCGCTAAGAGAGCGAAGAGAACCGCGTTATAAACTTACCGTTACGATGCTGAAACTTCAGGTAAGTTAGAAAGACAGATATCACAATGAATTCTTAGATGTTTGAAGATGATAAACGACCGAAGTTTTTCTACCTAACAAATGGATTGCATTAGATTTCGAAAACTTTTATACCCACTTTCCAATAACTTTAAGTGGATGTTTCGTCTCGTCGCCCAAAAATGCCCATTTCGCATCAAATGCCATTCAATTATTTCATCACGAGAGTATGTTCAAAGTTTCAAATTAGCTTTAAACGCGATTAAAAGTATCGATGCGCAGTCCATTGCAAATCTGCTGAAAAGTTGATTAATTACCAACAATGAAAATTGACTACCCCGATAAAAAAACTTGAAGGGTGGCTCTGTTTAGGCGGGATTTTGGCTCGCGCAATTATTATTATTGATGTAGGTCTCGTTAATAGATACACCCCGTTCGAATGATAATTAGCTAGATTATTGGATGGCACTAATCGGATTGCCGATCGAGCAGCAACTTTGTTTACTTGTCGTTGCCCGTTGTTGACTTAATAAGTTGGCGCGCCATTATTCCGGGGTTGTTTTACAATAACGTCGATGATGCCAGGGAGAGTGGTAGATGGTAGATACCTGAAGAGGCAGGACATGAATTGACGTTATTAAATTCCGACGATGCTTCAATGGCACGAAATTCTTGATCTAGAAATCTGTTTGTGACGGGACTCTCTAATGGTCTATTCAATGGAGGCCTGCTGTGTCGAAATACAGATATAACCCAACAACACGAGATTTATCGGTGGAATAGACTGACAACGTTCTCATCACAGCCGAATTGCTACTGTCAACACAACTAATAACTTCACATCTACGGCACAAAAGACCAGAATGTCGCGCCGACAGCGATACGGCCGGAATTCAGGGCCGGCAAAGGGCCGACCAGACGTTTCTAAACTGTTTGAATCTATTTACATTCTCCATTGAATATAGAGAAGAGTTGTGGTGAAATTGTTCTTTGAAAGTGTTGCACAAACGATAATTATTATTATTGCCTGTTTTGAATAAAATTAATTGAATGGGCAACAGTTATCAAGTACTTTTCTTTTATCGATTTTTCAGTTGAAAAAATTTCAACGTAGTTAAACGAGGTTTTGCGAAAGAGCTTGTGCTGGCTAATGCAGTTTCCATTAAATCCGGGCAGAGACCGCCATCCAGACAACCGGCCTCCAATATCCTGTTACCTGCCAAAAGAGATCTATCGCTTATGGCGGCACAGATTGACAACGGGGATTGAATCTAGAACGCCGCAAGCACATTTTGCATAAATTTTGCAAATGAATAGAGCCGAAGGTAATTCCGTTTGTTAAAAACCGAATTGGTCCAATTATCGGAAGAGGATTTGCATTAGAACTCGTTTGATGCTCTACGTACGTTATAGATCCAGTTCCTATTAATTGGCCTCAACGTTTCGCCCGACGTGGCAATAAACGGATTAAATTTCACACGAGACTTGCGCAACGAATAACATAATCTATTTTGAATGACATCGCGCATAAAAGCCCCAAATATGAAATTACACCGAAGTAGCTGTTGTCTAGATAGAGTGTCGCAGCTTAATTTAATTTCAGCCGAGATTTAACACAAAGACCGGAGCGTCAGAATCACCAGCGACCCGTTTAGACTCCACTAAAGATAACCGCATCGAGCCATTTACATTTTGATGAGTTCGAAGTTTCTTTTGTCTCTCTGTGTGTTTGCCCCAAGTTCCGTAGTGAAGATGCCGATATTCGTATTGAAATTGTCGACGGAGTTTGCGGGAGCTTTGGCGCGAGTCGATTATCGGCGCGCGGACTAACTGCAGCTTTGACGTTCGCCCTTTGCCAAAATAAGAGTGTGGCACGGGGGTGCAAGTTTTGGTTGGAGATCGCGTTTGCGACTTGTCTCCTCGACGAATAACAATCAATTTTTTTTACTCGAGCCGACCCTGCGCGTACCTGAAAATTAAATATTGCCTAGAATTTGGACCCATTTTTGGCAAGTCTCAGAAAATCAAATTTTTTACTTGGGCCGACCCTGCGCGTACTTGAAAATTAAATATTACCTAGAATTTGGGCCAATTTTTGGCAAGTCTCAGCTGCTGATGGCACGTCTTTACATTGGCGGGAGTCTCACAGCGAGAAAACCGGCTGCGGCGACGAAAGCTGACACTTCCGGGACCCCGCGACCATCAAAGGCCGGAAATCCCAACAATCATCCGGAGCTGTCAAGTGACCTCAACGCGTCTGGGGGACGATTATAAAGTTTTTACAAATTTTTATCGATTGAGGTAGAAACCAAATCGAAAATATTAAAATTCTCCAAGTCTCTTGTAGATTTTGTTTCGAAATAATTTTTGGCTGAAACTTAGAACTGAGGTGTTGTTCTTCTGAGCAGCAGCGACCTGTAATGGTTTTCATAAATTTCAGTTAGATCCGCCGCATTAAATTTGATTAACCAACAATGCAGATTAAGTAGATAATAACGAAAATTAAAGTAATAAATATAACTTACTTGTATGCCCGCAACAGCCCAACTTCTAATTTACTTATTATTTACGGCAGCCCGGTGTGCAGCAATTTATTTCAGCTTTACCTGTCTCACTTCGAGTCATTATTACGTGAAATATGACCGGGTTCCTCAATCAATATAATACCGCCGAGCCATACAAGCAAACTAATTAATTTACCTTAACTTTGTGGCACTCTGTTCGAGGAACATGAAATTACAAGGTTTTCACCGCAACCCCTAAAAGTCCCGCGAACAATTTTTCAAGTTCTCCAAGTGAAATGGGGAACGGTTAATACAAAAGAATTACCCACTTGTAGGTGTTTACTTTTTAAAATTTCGTTTTTACGTGACAAATTCCTAGATATTACGGTTAGGTACTTGCAGCTGAAGGTATGAGTGGTTGACACGCTACATTACCTTATATGCTGTTGTGCCGGAGGGAATGTTAGTACGTGCGAAACCGCATATTTTGATATCCACCAAGATTTTAGGAACGCGGTTTTGCCTAAGACAAATGGAGGTTTAAGCAATCACATCTAATAAAGGAGGACCGAGAAGCCATTATGGAGCTTCACGTGGCGCTTAACTGTTTATCATCATTCGAGACGTGATTAACTTTTGTCCTTTGCAACAAATTTAGTAATAACAATAATAATTCTCAATGACGTCATTTTCGCTTTCGCTAGACTTCAATCTGGTGGAGGCGATACGACGCCAATAAATGAGCGATTCTTCCGGCGCATCCACCAAAATTGTCAATCTTTCAATTTCGTTATGGATCGATTTAATCGCGCTATTGTTCTCGGAATTTATGGCTACAGGGTAGGAAAGGTGTTTGAAAATGCTTCATTATGCATTAATTTTAATAAAAAACATAAATTTGTTTTATTCGACGTACTTAATTTAAACTTGGTACCTACATTGGTTTCGTCATCGTTATCCAACGACTAGCTACCAAATTACAAATTGCTTATGCAACATAAAAAAACGTTAATGTGGATACGTCACAGTTTCATATTTCTTACAGTAAAAAGTTGTCAATGTTAGAAATTTTTTGCTTTAATTTTTTCTGCAGGTTGTAACTTGGTTACGTTTCACGATTGGATCTGTGTCCATATAACTTATTTTGCTTAAAATTACTCAAGCGACAACACTGCTATATTTGGTCGCAGTAAATTTTCTACTGAATATTTACACAGTTCTTGGATTGATTTGATTTATTTACGAGAAGATTTTACGGCTTGAAGTAAATAAAACTTAACACCTCATGAATGCGTTTGATTTATTCAACGAAACTTGAACATTTATGACATCCTCCGATGTTTTCCATATTTACACCCTAATATTTTTTGTCTCAGACTCACATCATTAAATTTTACTTAAAACCCGTCAAATCACGTTTTTTCACCAGCTGTTCCCATAAATTCTTCTGATAGGGAGCTCTGAGTTACTCTGAATTATATTATAGTTGCATGCTAAGGATGTGCTAAAGTTTCGGTAAATTTAAAGGTCTTTGTGCACAACTGAGTAGGTGCGCAAAACCCACCCACACCTTACCTTGTACTCCTTGTAGCGTCCCAATTCAAGCTTGAAATTTCCAGATATAATTAGTTGCACATCACAGCAACTAATGAGGATCACCCTTTGACTCGGCAACGCGTTGTTGTCTTAGTTTGTAAACATTCACGCGTGATTAGTCAAATACGGAGGTAATTAGAGTGCGTATATCAGGATTAGATGCAAATTAGTTAGGCAGTTGCCGATGCAGTTTTAATAAAAAGCAGAGAGGACGCCAAAAGCAGCTTACAGTTTAGTCAAGACTGTTCTCTTCTTGAAACAATAATTAGTAAGAAAACTAGAACAATAATAATTGTTGTTGTTAAGAGGTGGAGTGTCGGAAAACTGTTGCTCAAAATTTCCGCGAAAAGGGCGCAAAGAGAAACGTTAAATAAGTAGTAACAAGCTAACAACAAAAGTTGTTCGGAAATCCCATTGAAAATCGAGGCTTGCATCTCAAGTGGGAGCTCGACACGCATTCGGACGCTATCGGAATCGCAAATCACATTCATGACGTGAAAACTAAAGTATCAAAACTGGATTCCTGTCGGCGTCGTGACGTCACCGACGGCGGTGCAATCAATGCGATAGACAGAGAGACGGCGCGCGCCGTCGTCACGGTAACCCCCAACAGAAGAGTGGAAAGCGCGTGTTGCCTGGTTACCTGTCGTTCTTGCGACCAGGTGAGGATGTGGTCCTGCAAAAATCACGACCTTTCGTCCGTCTGACGTCGACCTTCCGTTCTATATTGAATTGGGGGGTCGTGGCGGTGGCGGCGCGACGGGGAATTTAATTGAGAAATTGCGATGCCGCAAATCACGCGGTTTCGGGGTTCCGAAAGTAATCATCGGAAAGCAGACGGCCGATATCCTCGAGGGGGCGGCGAGGACTCGACCGGTCGCTCAAAGAGGGATTGGGCGAATTAAGAAATGGAACAGCTGGCGGGTTCCCGCTGATACACTTGCAGACGATACTAATCGCCGGACGAGCTTTTGGTCGAGTCGCCTGAAAGAAGTATTTCCGTCAACTGCCTACGTGACCAAGCTCCTGCTTCAAAGCTCGCACATATTTACTTGTAAAAATTATTTATGTAATAGTTACAGCTACTTTGTAGATTTTATGTAAGGAAAGACGGCTCAAGTAAAGTTTTAAGAATTAGGGTTGGAGTGCCGCATTTTGTGGCGATGGTTCGCAGCAGGCCGTGTCGGGGGTCGAATTGAATTTGGATAAAAGGCCTTCTACGTTGCTACGTAACGCGACTGTTAAAAAAATCGCTGCTTATTAGTAAAATGAAAATTTCCTCTCATGAATTCGCCGAGTAGAAAATTTGTTTAGTCTCTCTGAACGTAATTCGTTGGAGCAAAAGCTGTTTGGCGGATAATTGCGAAATATGGCGGAGACAAGCCGATTAATGGCGTGCCCGAAAGAAATAAATATGCCCAATTGAGGAATCTACTACAACAATTTCTTCGTTGACTCCCTTGTATTTTCCTCGTTTTATAACAGGAGTCCAGCGTTAATTGCAGTAAAATATTACCAAAACGCTGTTTAAGTTGGGAAAATTCAATTTTTCCACTCCAATTCTTTATTCAGCCCCCGAGGGCTTTTTCCCGAACCGCCCCGGTATCGGCATATAAACAATGGTCGTAAACAACGACCTGTGGATGCGCTTGGGCCGCCCTTTCCGTTCTTTTCACCACGAATTTCACATTTCATTTCACCGAAAATTCGCGAAATCGAAAATAACCCAAACAAATGACTGAGAGCTTTCAGCGCTTCAGTAATTAATAAGTTTCCAATACTTTCTTCGCGATGAAAGTTTGTCGAGTTCCATGCCTACAGACGCATTTATAATGGATGAGGAATTTTACTTGCGCGAACCTTGTGGTTAATATTTAATTGGCCTAGTAATAATTAATAGCGGATCGCAGCCTCTCTCAGGCATTCATAAAATACAACTTTATCACTGTTTAATATTTCACTATTTAAAGTTTCTTATACAAAGTTGTAAGCTGATAATAATTAATCCATGTTACGTTACAAAATGAGAAAAACTGGATTAATGAAGCTTGCGCTCCCTAGAAGCAACTCCCCCAACGAAGCCGCACATTTTTTCCATCGCTGCTCTTATTTCTTGAAGCAATTTTTGAACTGAATTTTCAGGTTTTCCTGAAGCTTCCTCGTCCTCGTCCATGTTCAAGGACAATTTCAAAATGAAAGGCAGTCACAAGTCTCAGAAATAAATAAAAAATATCCCCGAGTAGTTGTTGACCCTCAGTGAGTTTAGGAACTGGAAAGAGTTCTTCTGGTTGTAGAAGTTTTTTTGCGTTGAAGCAAAAATTTCGATACGTCTCTTTGTAAAAATAACGTTCGACAATTATAGCCCAAATAAACGGCTTGAGTCGATGAAAGGTGGCGGGGATATATTTAGATAAGCCGTCGTTTTGCATTCGCAACACTCGAGTGTTATGGCTAATAAAAGAGATCGATTCGCTAACCATTAATCAGCGATTCTAGCACCGTCATTAACATTAACTGCCGAAACTAAACGTTTTATGACTAATTATGCGCGTACAACAGTTGCGGAAAATTTAATTCGCATAATTTTGTCTCTTCTTTAGCGCTGTATGGAGAAGCGAAATTTTTCTCAAGCAACCCATTCAAATGCAAATAATATTATCTTAAGCCGAACTCTAACTAAGTTCTATATTAACTTAGAGTTCCTGAAACAGATACGTCGTTGTTGCTTGCCAGCACCCCGGGCTTGAATGAATATGTTCACGACTGAATTTGTCCTTTCCACCCCGTGCCTGACTCGAATACTTATCAAACAACTTTGGCTGTCCTCGAAGTGAAAGTCCGCACATTCTTCTGCAACGGGTTGTTAATTGATGTAGGTAGTTGCCCGAATTTTTTATCGCGGCATTAGCTCATGTCGGTCTAACTGGGGCGATAATAGCTTCGGGAATACATATCATGGCCACTGAAAATTCAATCAAGCCCATTAACGCTAGATGATTAAATTTTGTCCCAGCAACAATGTCGCTTTAGTTCGAAGACAATCCGATGATGGAATTGTTGACACCTATTGGGGGTTGTTTAATGGAACTATCCAGGCTGAACGTTATTCTAAAGCGAGTTTGAGGGTGAAACAATGCCAGTGGAAGATGTGGATGGCGAATCGGGCGAGGGTTGGGAAAAATGCATGTAAATTTTTTACGTTGGCATAAATTCTGACGTCTAAAAGCGAAATTTGGGTCCTCAGGGGCAAGGGTGGCGTAATAAATAAATATGTATATAAGGACGGGTTGTTTACGTCAACAAAAGTATATTTTTTCATTGTGCTTCGTCGGCATTTATCTTATTTACCGCGTCTGCAGCCGGGGAATAGCGGCCCGGAGTGGCGCGAAAAGACAATTTTTGATCACTGTTTGCCGTTTGCCGAAAACGGACCAATGAGGTGATTTTGAACTTTATGATCAATAGAAGCAATCAAAAGAAATAAATTTTTTGCTACTCCTACTTATTCAATAAATTTTTTGAAAATTTTTGGAGCTATTTTTCAATCAACGCAAATTTTGATTACACATGAAACAAATACTCAAACCGGACTGCGCAAACAAAATATTCAATACTTACTCGACATATCTATTTTCAACTAGCGCTAGGCATTCTAAATTGAACAAGACTAGTTCGAGACGTTGCGAAAGTTTCATTGCCCGTTGCACCTGTCGGACAGTAAATTGAAATTACGTGCCTGAACTGTTTGATAAGCAAAAGAGAAGCTGGAAAATTAAAAATCTATTGGCGTAAAAAAATAATTGTTATAGTTTTTAGAACAAACTACAGGCATGATTTGAGACTCGGGCTTCAAGCAAAAATTGAAAGTTGCAAATGTTGCTAAAAGGCCTTGGTTTAAGAGAAGGGGTTGTTCGGTTTATTTCTCTTGTTTTTTTTAATTTTAATTTAATTTTAAATGCAATTTTTTATTACGATATTTTATTTTGCATAAGTTTCTTGTTGGTTGATTTATATAGTAGGTAAAGTAGTCATAATTGTCTACTTCAGTAGCTTTTTCATTCGACGCAAATTTGGCCCTCGTTTGTCCGTTTGAGGAAAGAAGAACTTTATAGAACAGCAGTGCGTAACTTGAATAAATTGTTATTCCGCCAAAAAGCCCCTTTCTCCCTCATTGTGGTGCACACCAGTGAATTTATTCATTAGGGTCGACGACAATGAGTAAATATCTGCCAGTGTACCGGCATTTTGAAGCAGTCGCGTCGATTTATCGTCGAGCCGTCGGAGCGTTCGGAAGGCCAAAGGTATTTCTTAAAATAAATTAATAAAAGACGATAACTGAATTCGATCAATTTCAATTATGCAACCGAGGGTTATTTTCGTTTGCCGCCACAGTTGGCATCAACATTAAACATTTACATTATTGCTTTGAGAACATTATCCACTTCCTGACTAGGTGCGTTCAAATTTATTTACTTACCGCTGCAAAACAGCGCTTGGTTACACAGATGCATTTGGATCGGCGGTCAATTGTTTGATTTAGACACCATTAGCCCGAAATAGCAACAACAAGAGAATCGCAACCATTTCAAGCGAAGCAAATTGCAGACAGATACAGTTTTGTAGCAAAAAGGGGAGACGCAAGCGAAATTGGTCGCACAGAAACCCACTGAAGCCGACTTTCAGTCAATCTTGACAACGTAGTGGGCGTAGATTTTGTAACTACACCAACATTAGAAGTGAGCAGGTAAAAATTGTCCGAGTTGCAGAAATGTGGATTTCAGCACAGCTCCAAACATGCAAACACCTACCTGTACAAATGCTGGGTCCTGCGGGATTTTGCACCCTTGACATATCAAAGTATCCAAAGTCCTCTTCAAAGAGGTTTAATTACGTCGAGTTAACCCGGCTCCGGGTGGTTTAAACTGCGAGATAAACGCGGAGATTAATTAAAATTTGAAAATTTCCTAGCCTCCATTGCTTAACGTGTCAAATCTCGCCTCTCACCCTTTTAAAAGTGTAACAGTCGCCAATCCAAACATCTTGGGAGACGGACCTGGCGAATCGGTAACGTGATCAATTAAACAAATATTAACTACAAGGTATCCGACAAACACTCGTCAAGCGTCCTAACTACGTTTATTTAGGTGTTCAGTCAGTCGCTGCTTATTAATTTGATAAATCGAGTGAATTTGCTTTACGCCAATTAGGTAATCCGGTATGCATGTTAAGCGTCGACGTCGATTTTTTCCCAAAGCTCAATCCTCGATTTTACCCAAGTTGTTTTTATTTTTGCTGCACGGGGGACGTTTTGACAAATTGTGGAGATCGGTCTAGAAAGATTTAATGGGAATTGTTTCGGGAACTTGACCGATTCCCGCTTTTCAATCTATCAAATCGCTACTTACTCAGATTACATTGTTACTTTAAAGATCGGGTTGTTAATCCTTGAATGATGCCATTACTTACCGCTGAGAGAGTCAACGTGTTTGCCGATGAGATAAGGGCGCTGTCTCATTATTTATTTCGGTGGAGAGCCGGATAAGCCTAATTGCCAACCTTATGAAATTGTAATGAGTGATAGAATTAAGGGATTGCATTATTTAGGTTGAACCGAAACGGCGGCGAAATAATTAGATAATTACGTTTCGGTTCAAACATCGGCTCAACTTTCGCTACCAACAACACACTCCTTTCTTCCCAGATTCCTGTTTAACAATAATTATCGTTGTCTGAGTTTCTTACATTTTCTACTATTAGTTTTAGCTCATTGCGCATTCACTCAACACCAAATCTGTTCAAGCTCACCACCTCGCTCAGCTTGATGTCCGATGAGTTATTAAACGTTGAGGGAATAGTCGACACTATTAGGAACTATTATCTTCCGCATCAACACAACTCAGATTAATTCATCAATTGCTTATTGGGGCGGTTGTGACATAAGAGAGTAGGTTTGCGAACAAAAATAATTAAAAAGCTGGTCGTAAAGGTGATTCGTCGCAATTTCGGGTACAGCGTCATTCTTAAATTCTTACGTTCACCTTAAGGGTTTCCGTAATCTAATTAGGAGGAAAGTCTTATTACGTCTGGCACATCTGGTGATTTAATGTTTGAGGTCTCGCCGGTGCGGATTTAACCGTTTCTCGTTAGCATTTAATTTGGCGTTGCATTTTTAAAAACCGCTTTCTAACGTAACTGTTTCGTTTCAGGTAAGCTTCTTTGGAGGCTCCGCCGGCGAGCGTGGGCGTCGCTTTCTTCCCTTGGCAAACACCCAGATTCACCCCTTCGATATTACGTGTTCGATAGAAATTATGTTGTAACGTCGATAAAAATGATATTTATTGAATTCGCACGTACATCTCGCCGTCGGGCCGGTAAAGAACGAAGTCAAACAATGTAACGCCGAAAATGGGAATTCCTCGGGGAAAATTGAAAATCTGCGAGGAATCGTGACCGATAAGAATCTGTCATTTCCGAAGTGTCGACAACTAACAAATAACCGACCGTTTCGCTATTTTTCGAATCGATTCCGACGGACCCCGCAGGAACGTCTCTCCTCAAGAGAAGAAACATGATTATTATTCTGTTAGGCAGGCGCGTATTTAGTTCGGTTATCGGCCGTTCCTCGCTGCGGGTTATTGATTTATGCGAGTCCGATACGGATGACTTCCGCACGGGCGCCTGTTTCCTCCCTTCACGTGCCGCATTAACTCCTCGCCAAGGAGCAGGATTATTGCCGTGGGTGCCGGCGAGCGCGCATTATCGCACGCTGCAACCCACCTCGGCGCCTCCGACACATTTGCGGGACGACCACCGGAACCCTCTGCATAATGCAACAAAACTACCCCCAAACAAAACTGACGACGTAACCCACTGGTAGCACCGCAATTTTGTCTTTTTGAAAGAACTTATAAAAAACCTCTTTACAACTGACAATTTTATGTAACATACGAAGAGGTATGCACATCGATCTCCATTTCGCCTGCCTGCGTCTTCTCTTCTAGTGTTGTCTCAATTTAGGCGTATGCTTCGAAACTCTCCGAGGACTTGTTCGTCCCGTTTTTCTCTCAGACACCGCTGTCTTGTCTTTATGGCTTTAGGTCTTCACGTCCTTTATTTGGCCATTATCGCCCAGCGTCTAGGACACTTCAATAACTACCCCATCACAGTTTTAAATCGCGCTCGGCAGCGGCTAGTGACTTCTGACTGAAGAAACCCCCACAACTTTTCGGATTATGTATGTCCAACGTAGTTCGTGAAGCTTCTTGAAAAATAAGTTTTTTTAAGTAATTTTTTTTCTTTCGCGTTTTTCGTAGAAGACAGTAAGAATTTTTTCCGAACACTCGAAAGAGGCTCTACGATTTTTGGCACTTTCAACTAAGAGTGTTGATTGTCGGCCTCCATTCTCTCTGCGACCCAACAGCATGCACCGGCCGCCCAAATAAAATGTTATTAATTAACGACGTGTCGTAAATTATTTAAACCGTTGCGACCCGCTATTCGGCTTTATTAATAACATCCCGTTAAGGGGCAATCTGCTGTTGGCATTGCAATCTATGGTGAGACGACATTAAGTTGTAAATTAATTGCCCAGTGCTGAAAAAATTGATGGAGTGCAGCGATATTTCATGTGCGCCGGGACGCACATGCACTGGAAGGCATTAACGCGACGGCAATTTCTTTTACGCGCTTAAACGGGATTTGATCCGCCTTTTTAATGTTGAAAATCTCGCCGTAACGCTAGACCAAAAATAATTTTCGACAGCAGTGAAGGAGTTTTTCAGCAGCTTTTGCAAAGAAACAATTTTTTCCATAGAATCCAAAAATAGTTGTGAGGAACTCAATGATGAGGTAAAAATTTTATTTTGGCGATAGTTTCTAGGAGAGAAATGCGAGTACTTTAGATGGTTTCTGTTACGGCGATTGAAAGCAACAACCAACCTACTTCACAATGCACCCTGGAGGTTTGGGGACCGCGCCCGTATCTCTTTCGTTCCCTTCAAGTATATTTACGCAAAGTAAACGGCAGTAATTTGACGTCGCCCATATAGAGAAATGGACCGGGTTTAATTAATAAATCATCCCGGAAGCGCGGCTTTGGCTGTATCCAAGATCATAACGCATGAACTGTAACGCGTCTGAGCCAACGTAGATTTCCATGCGTTTGCCAGAATACCAAATGGACTCGTATTTCATCCTGATGGAGCGGGAATTCATCCTGGAAATTCATATCATTGTTCATTTTTTTTACATGTATGTTCCGACGGAAACAACGCAAGGAACGCTTTGAAGTGGTTTTTTGGGGGCGTGCAACAGCTTGGCGAAAACCGGGTTATTTCGATTTAATTAGTTTAATTAAAATGCTCGCCAAAGTCCATGCGTGCTCTCAAAGTGTAATTCGCATACTTATGACACTTTGCATGTTTTCTCATTGGGATGAAACGTCATAATTTATCAATTAGTTAGAATCACAGAAGCTAATTTAAGCATTCACGCTGCTAAGATTAATTAATTAATTAGGCATTTCTAAAAATTGTCGAGTTTCTTATTACATTTTTCTCATTAGTAGAATCATATTTATTTAACTGCTAACGGCAGATTTATTATTAACCGCCACATGTGCAATGACTAGCCCTAAAAGGTGCCGCAGCTCCCTGTCCCATTAAAACCGGAGCGATTTAAGGGTTTTATGAATCCCGACGTACGGTTATTAGCGCAATTAATTGACGGGTGTCAGTGCCGTGCAGCCCCTATAACTTCATTTCCCGCATCAATCGAACTGAGTGTATGAACAAAAATGGCGGAGGCGCCGGGAGAACTTTGAAAGCTCCCGATACGAACACGAATGAAAAATGGTGGAGGCGCCAAGCAAACACAGTAATAATTTGTTTGAAACTAGTCTAGCTATGCATATAATACATATTTTAGTTTACGTTACGTTGTTTCGAGATTTTAATGCTAAACAAGTAGCTTGCCAAAAGCATAGCTGACTAAAGTTGAGAAGTGCACTGTCTGTATTGTCTATTATTTGCAGCTAGATAATTATAGCGTAGAGCTAGTCAGCGATGTTGCAGTTAATCACTCGAACAACTGGATAAAATGTTCGTTAACGCAAGAAGAAGCAGCAACAAAACTTTATATTAATTAACTAGAAACTTGAAATTAACCCGAAATTTGTTTCATTTAACAAATACTTGGAAAGTGGAAGTGTAGAAAATCTTGATGCACAAAAGAGCTAATTTGTTTAATTTTAGTTTTCCATATGCAATTATGGTGCAATTAATTGCTCTAAAAAGTTTTGTCGTCGAGAATCCCAGATTGACTTCACCAAGTTCTTACTCAAATACGACGTGGATAATAGGAGAATTCTCTGTCGAGATTATACGAAGGAAATCTAGTCTTTGTTAAGCTAACAAGCGGTTCTGCAGTTGAGAAAGGAATCCTTATACAATAATTGCTCACCTTAAGCAGCACGTTGACGCAGAATCTGAAATGACGGTAAAAAAACCTAAAACTGTGACGAAACAAGGTGAAAGAACACGTAATTTTGGATATTTCCATGACAGACCTCTTGAATGTGGTAATTTCAAATTCTTTACGTGTTGTCGGAGAGGGTTGTTTATTTCATCAATATTTCGACATTTGTCACCTAAATAGGCGTTGCCTTGTTGGATCATTAACTACGCAATATCGCTTTTATGATTGATCATTTGATTTAAGCCGCCAGCAGTTGGGCGGAGCTCCACCAGGCCATTACCTTTGATTAATTTAAATCTTAGCAGTACTTGGCTACTTAGCTAATTGAATATAGAAATCTTGTCACTTCATAATTAATTACAGTTACAACATGTGAGTCGTCTAACGATAGCGGTACGTGCATTTGCGATATGTGGAGGCTGTCTGATCTGTCAGTCACTCACCTGGCTCGAAACTATGTGACGGTGATTATTCCAGAAGTTTGTGTTTGTTCTGTATTATTAAGCAATTTCCTGGATAATGTGAGGATCGGAAGTTGTTGAATTGCGCAATCGTTCGTTTGCGTTCGAATCAAAATCAAATTATTAAAGTAATTAAGTCTTGCCGGATGTCGGGTGAGGAAGCGGAAGGTTCGCGCTCAAAGGAATAAACAAAAATGATTGTTTCCCATCAAACCTAATTAATTTCGCGAATAGTTCTCAAATCTCTCCACTTAATGGATTTTGCAGAGAGCGCTCATAAAAAAAGACCGCATTAAAACTTATCCAATTTATTCCTTAATCAATTTTAAACAGATCAATCAGGAGAAAGTTGGAAGCGGCGCAATTAGCCTCGCTACCATAAGAGACTTTTAATGGTCCGGAAATTAAATTCTGAAAAATATGTGTAGAAAATATACGCGGTTTTATGGAAAGCGCGGCTTCAGGAGGAAAACTTATGAATAATTCATCCGCCAGTAAGTAACGTTTAATTGTTTCTCGTTTCTAAATTCACAAATAAGTTAAAATGAAAAGGGATTATGGTAATTTGAGTAAACAACTGCGTTTTGTATCCTGTCGGCGGACCGGCTGGGTTAATGGTATTCAATGGTTAAATAAACAACCCGCTACATTATTCATCGTAAAAATTGCATATCGCCTCTAAATGATGAACAATCGAGGCGGAATTAATTGAACACTCCCTCAAAACATGCGAATAATCAGTTGGTATCAGCCGAGAACAAGTTCTTATTTGGTCCAAGAAAAATTGCTGTAATTGCCCAAAGCATTGAGGCAATCAAAAATTGCACACGGGCAATTTTCTTGCAATATTTTGTTGCGTTAAGACCGCTATCTGCCGCCATTGTTTCTGTTTACTCTCCGATCCCGTTTGAAATTTGATTTGCATCCCGTCGACTTTTGCGTTAAGCCGGCAATAATTCGAATCAAATCTCGCCACATTTCCCGGTTTCCATCCCACTGGCGATAATTTAATTAAAATTTCCGTCGGAAATAATCAAGGGACCGCCTCCCATATTCTCTGTCGAATCGCAAAAGGACGAAACAATTATTCATGCAGTTAAGGCCGGGATGACGTGGCAGCTGAAAAGTATAAATAATGCAGGTAATGTAAAGGGTTTCGCTAAGCCGAGGTGGATTTTCAGAGCCCGTTCCGAAGTCTGAATGCATGTCACAGCTGTCACGGACGTCAAAGGAAACCCTGAATGTTGCATAACGCCCGCCGTTCCTCCATCGATTACGAAAGCGACACGGAAGAATCAATATTTGGGGGGGTTTTGCCTTTCCGATTAAATATTTCAAGCGGGTGGACGCCGCCAAATTGGTTCCAGGTCGAATTTTAGCGGGAAAACTAAATGGATTAGGGCCGGACTTTCGAACCGCCGCTGAATAGCAAATACAGTCCATTTCCGAGAATATCACGCAACAAAGTGTATGGCAACGCGTAAGGAGTCCTTTAAGAGTTTCAGGACATCGTCATTTTTTAAACACGTTTCCGCAAAAAAATGTTACCAAAGTTTTCAACAAGCGGGAAAAAATACCTTTTTTCAACAAAAGTTGCCAAGAGTACCTACTAATGTTAAGTTCAGTTGTCGACTTTTGTAGTAAATTGTACTTGCCGCCTTAGTCAAAAAAAAATTATTTTCAGAAAGAATTCAGTCACTATTTACACATTTACAACCACTTTGCTGCATTTTAATAAGAGTTTTTTTTGTCAAGCTTAATGTATTAATGGGGGTGAAGGAGGGTGGTTTGGTTTCGTTTTCAGTTTAATTGGATCAAGTTTAAAAAATATCCACATCAATTTCAGTACTGGATCATATTTCAGTCGAGTAATGGATAATTTCCAGACCGATGTGCAAGTATTACAAACGGTATAGGGTGACGATATTGTCGAGCAATAACGCGATATTGAGCCGGGGCTTCTGCAAAAACCTGCTCTATGACTGAATAGATCTCGCTACTTGCATCTTGATTACGCTACAGGAGATGAGCGCGTATTTCAGGCCGCCAGCCGAGCTTGAAGCGCGCCCCTTTCCCCATTTGTTCGCAACATTTCAGAGAGGCCATATCTGATCGCTAGTGCGCCCCGATAGATGTCGAAATTGAATTTGTTCCCCTAAACGACGTCCCTGTTGTAGCCCGTTTCGAATCTGCATTTAATTTCCCGTATAGTTGTTCGGAATTGACTCCGAGTAGAATGTGATGGTACATTAAGAAGACGGAGAGAGTCCACCTCTTCGATGATTAGAGTAATCGAGTGGCCGTTGTCCGTCCGTCATCCGACGAGACGAGGGTTAATCTATGTTAATACTGGGCGTCATCCAGGGACGTTCCCATATTCAAGTCTCATTATCCCATCTCTCACGACATCGTCTCCGACTCCAGCGCCTCCGAGCCCTGTTTTACGACGTTATTTACAACGCTCACCTCATTAATCTTATTAACACCTCGCAGATCTTGAGAAGACTCTGAGCACTCACCCGACGTGTCGCAATCGTAATTCGAGAGCACCTCCGAGGGTCATGCAGATTTATGTCGGGGGTCGAAATTAAAAAAGTTTTTTGATCGACGACTCGGGCAGGTAGGAAGCCGCGATGCCGGAACGGGAACAATGAGTTAATTTATTACAAATGTACGACAATAAAGGCTGATTATGTTAACGGGTTAGGGGGAAAAGAGTGAAAATTCTATTGTTCTTTCGCAGCTGGGAACTTCATTTTATCCTGTGTTACGGAAAATTGCGCCGCCGCACACAAACTGACACGAGAACGTCGGGCGAGCTTTTAACGCGGACGGGGAGGGCTTTTAGCTCGCACTCCTTAATTCGGGTTGTTGCTGAGATATTTTGGAAGCTCGGAAAAGTTTCGTGGCGCGACCGCAACAGGCCTTAAACGATGACACCTCTAATTCAAGGGTACATACCAAACCCAGCATTTGGATGTGCACAGAAACGCTTTGGGGCTTGGCGTTTCATGTCGCGAATACCCAACTCCCAACATGTCTAGTCTGACTTTTCTTTGTTGCCACATAACTGTCATAACACCGTTCTCGGTTCAAACTTCAAAAGAAAACGAAATTAGCGGACTTTAAATGCCACAATCGGGTAGCTCTTCATCTATTTGGAGCAATTTATAATTATTATTTCTTTGTTAATTGTAAAAATATTTTTGTTCATGACTATTACATATTACTATTTTCCTGTCTATTCTTAAGTTAACTTCTCATCACTACTTCTGTTAATTTTATTTCTACCACCATCAGTCCATCAGTATTTTCATTAATTTTGTCCTAAAACTTTCAACGTCTCAGATCTGATTTTCAAAGTTCAGTTCAAAATTAACTACCGCAGTTAGGCTTAAATGGCGACATTTCAACCTCGTAAATCAGTCGGTATCATAAATTTAATTAGTGTGCTCTTTAACTGCCCAATCGATAGCATAAATGTCATTAAATATTATTAATGCCCCGTATCCGTCCTTCGTTTATTTCGATTTATTTAATTTAAATTAATTAATGGTTTAGAGACCATCTGCCGTTCCGCTATTAGGCGCTGATTCGTTTAAATTCCAATATTTTTAAGTGCGGCTCCCTTCGACAGCTTAACCCTCCAAATAATTTCAATTGCGCATAATAAACGCAATTAGCAACAATCTCCAATTTTGCCAATTTGCATTTTCCAGTTGAAGGACGCGTCAAGCTACCAACCATCAGAAAAACAACGTTAACGTTCAACAACATGCGGTCCCTAAGCTCGCTACATTTCGAGATCAGGTTTCGCAAAGAGGCTTTTCTATAACATGTTCGCGTATTTAACTTAAAAGTATTGTAACAGCGCATCTGAGGATAAAAAGATGAAGGGGAGAGAAATTGAAAAGAGTCGTCTCGTAAACGAATACGTCAAATACTTTCTGAAACCTCTCTCCGAAACCGGCGAGATTATTGCTGCGTTGATGCTGTAAAATTTTATTTTTCCCCCCATTGTGTATATCGTTTTTTGATTCGTGTAACGGGGCTTTAAAAAAGTCGCATTACGCCCACGTACCTGCCGAAAATCTTTACGATTCCTTACGGGTTGTGAAAAATGTATTTTTAGTGCGTGTAACGTAAACGCGAAATTAGATTAAACGTTAGCATTTTATTAAACGACGGTACAAAGTGCCGCTAATTTTTTGCCAAAATTGATTACCGGACGAAATTAGAGGGATTTTGGCGCATTGATGGTTTCGCGGGAGATTGCGATGGAGTTGCACAATGGTGGCAGTTGAGGTGTTGTAAAGCTTGGAGATTGTTTGGAATTAATCAAGAACTTTTAATGGTTTCTGTTTGCGTTCGGCGGTTATAACTTTGACGGTTCGCCGGTTCGCGTCAAAGAACCGAACTCAAACGGCACACTTTCTGGATATCTTACAAGAGCGTCAAGCTCGACTTATGATAACAGATTTAAGACACTCAACGCGGTGATCTTGTTATCATCCCGTGTCGCTTCAAACTTCCGAGTCCAATAATATTAGATTTAGGTTAGCAACAAAAACGGACCCGGCTCCGCCGGTAAGTGATGGAATTAGGCGAACACGGCTTTACGGGGGAATTGGAGCAAACACTAGAAAAACTCGATGGAAGGATGAAAAAGCGTTTTGCCACTTAACGAAACTAGTGTTTTTTTTCTTTAACGAAACGATTTTAAAATTGGTCTGATTAAAGTCTGCGTGATCGCAAATTGAATTGTGCGTCAGCAAGAGACACTTTATTCAAGTAAATTTGTCTCCTTTGGAGAGTTGGGTTCATGCGAGCTGACGCATGGGTAACCTTATTCTCCCGGCGCCTCCGCCAATTCTGTAATTAGATATCGATCTTACGTCCGGTTTCGGTAACACTTTCACCTGATACGCTCATTATATAAAATTAACTGCTTACAACATCAACGATTACAAGAATTGAAAATAAACCCCAAGTTTTCGGCAAGTTGAAATTTTTATTCTTATTAACAGTGTGCAGTCAGTCTTGCTTCACGTGACGTGTTTCTTTCACCACATATTTAACGTTTCTCTCAATAACTCATCAAATTGGTAACTTTTTGTTTCCATTGTGATTTGTCTCATAGGTTTTGCTTCTCATTGTTATCAATTTCCTCTTATAATAATTATTATTACATTGATGTTCGCCAATTAGAGGGTTTAGTCTCTTTTCGTCTTGGCGCAAAATTCATCCTTCTGCGTAGCAAGTTGAAAATCTCAATTTTTGCATGTACACAGCTCAAGCAAGAAACTTTTTAAGTCTCGCCCCCGTCAAAATGTGGCATCCTAATAAGCGAATTCCTTGATAAAAATGGGCTTTTAATATTAATTTTTGCGGGGCTTAATTTTGTACCCGGCTAACTTTTGTTGGTTGGTGGGACCGCCCTAAATTAATTGGATGTTAAGTTGAAGTTTACGTCGAGCGAGGCTAATATGCTGGGAGTCTTAAAAAATAATCAACGTCGGTATCTCAAAATGGAGCTTCTCTGCTGCCTCACAAGAAGTCGGGAGCAGCGTGTGAATTGCGGAAAGTGCCCTAAGCGTTACCATAATGTAAAAAGTCAGTAAGGTTAATAGTATAAAAGCTCTCCCGAGACCGGAAAGGATGACCCTCATAAAGCTACGACAGATACTTCATTTTTACAAGGAAAAAAGTAAACTCGCGTTGACGACGATAGACGCTAACAAAATTATTCTAAACAACGATAACAAGAATGTAATGAAAGCAAATTTAATCCCCTTTCATTAAAATAATTTAATTTAAACTTTTCGATTATTATAGTTAAGTCTTTCAAGAGAACTAATGGAAAACTAACGATTGACTCTACTTGTGTTGCAAACTCGGTGATGTTGTGCCCCTTATAAACTTTCTTAGGTAAACTTAGTTGAGAAGTTAGACATTGATTTCAATTCAACAGTTTGCGGCCGACTTAATTAAGACAAATTCTACTGCTATTATCTAACAACGTTTCTTCTTGTTTGGTCAATTTACTCTGGCGATACGTTCGCGCAAGAGCGGATCGTGCGAGTGTAAAAATCCTTCAAAACTGTAAAAGGATAAAATTGTCTTAAAATGATATTTCCGATTCAATAAGAGCAGAAACTCGAAATGGCGAACGAAATTGGAAGAGATAACTTTTTTTCGACTACCAGCAAGCAAAATTTTGCCAAATAAGCTTTGGAATGGCCGGATATAATAAACGCTCGTTATCAGATAAACAGCATTCGCCGAAACGAAATCGACATTTGTTCGAAGATAATTAAAATTGTTTCCGGCGAAATATGCTTTGTTCTCTCTTCTTCCCAGTTTGACACAATCTGCTGGAATTCACTCATTCAATTCCTCAGTACCTGCTTATTAATTCACTGCTATCTCCAATTTGGTCAAATTACTTCAAGACATTTTTTTTCAAACTAATAAAGAACAGCAAAAAATGTTGTTTAATATAGTAGTTACCAAAAGCTTTATGTACCTACCTACTTACTTGAGTCAATTTTTTTTAATTCGTTCAGTTAAAGAACAGCAAGAAATGTTGTTTAATATATTACTTACAAAAAGCTCCATGTACCTACTTACTTGAAGCTATTTTTTTAAACCCGTTCAGTTAACTTAATTACGTCGTAATCTCTTTCATTCCTCACGCTTGCTCGCGTGCCCCAGGAAACGAAACGATGGCGCAAAACACCACGTCCTCCCTCGACGCCAATCTTCGTCACTTGCTGTTGTGTAATTGTCCCAACAACGACCCGTGTCTGGTGAAAAATTCACCAAAAGTTACGTGTCCGAGCGGAAACCGGCGGGATCCCGACCCCGCAGGTATATCAGTGCACTGACAGTGATCTAATTACGGCCGTTCCCTCGGGACGGATGCCTCCGTGTTGCTGCAAGTAAGGTCATATTACATTACATAATTGGTCTGGGAACGAAACGAGTCAGTGTGATCTGATGTAATATTGGAAGCTGTCATGTCACAAGGGAACTACCGCTTCTCTTTCATAGACGCTCATAACCAACCCCATCACTTCCGGGACACCTGTGGAAACAATTAGTACGGAAAGAAATCGCGAAGGGAATATTTAAGTGAAGTGCTCTTAGGGGGTTTGCGTTTAAAATTATTATCGGACTAGTTGTAAACGAGACAAAGGATGCGTTTAGGGGTGGAAGCGGGTTAATGGCTTCAATAAAAATTAGGTCGTTGCGCTAGTTTAAACGTTTGTTTTTATTGTAGCGTAAGGTTTCAATGACAAATCTACTTTTTTTTTCTAAAAGAAAAGAGTAGATTTGCACAAACCACATCGGAAGTTGTTCATTAGAGTTCATTGCATCAGAAGCTTTCGGAAACACGTTTTAGATTTGACGCATAAATTTGTAAAAGTTAAGAGCTTCCCTCTTCTTTGATACACCTGTCGAAGCGAATACAGCAAGCGAAAAAATATGAATAACAAAATAGAATAAAATATTAAAAGTGGCTAATGCTCTCAAAGAAAAAGCTCGGGCTGTTTAATAGCAAAAAAAGATCTCGGAGAAATATTTTTATTTACTGTCGTTTCAGCTTAAATTAGGAAGATATGCATATTCGATTTCCGGCTCCCCTAAATTTTAAAATTAAACAAAAATAGCGTATGCTCACGAAGTAGACTTAAATGCAAAACAACCTCTCGACAATTGCTACTTAATTCAAACTAGTGGAGAATTGTCCAAAGTCTTGTGCTTAACAAGTGCGATTTCACGAGGAACTCGAGCGGTTGACGACAACTTGAAGTTTGTTGAGAAAATTTTTACTGACTGTTGAAATTTGTTGGAAAGAAAGTTGCTGGTGTTTAATTTACGAAATCATTCTTCGGAATAAAATTTATTAATGATCCTGGAACTTTAGGGGTCACTCGGGAACGTCCGGCGCTTCTCCATCTTTTTAATTAATTTAATTAACTTTTAATTTGAGAGATGCAATGATAATTAAGATACGGAGGACAAAAATAAAAATGATTTTTTTCAAATACCGGATCCAGTTGCAAAACGGCACATAACCGATTTTAGGTCGAACTCGCTAAAACTCAAGCAATAGATATAACCTCTTGAGAAAATTTGAAAATAGAAGGACGGATGTCTTTCTACTTTTTAGGGCGTTTTAACACTTAATTCGACTCTGATTGGCAATTACGCACCGTGGCACGTGGTAAGCTGTACTTTTAAAGAATACAGTCTTTTTTACCTCAAATTGGAATCTTTTGAGCTTACGAGAATACTCATTCAGTTATTCAAAAAGGTGTGTTACTCAGTGCTTATCGCCGTATTGGCTTTTTAGCTGAACTTAAAAAGCCAGGACTCCAATTATTTATGTTATTTCTCGACTTTTAGCCGACGAGGTCCATGTAGATTAACAATAATTTTTTCGATAATTTGAAACAATTTTATAACACAATTTGCCCCAAAGCAACGTTTTTCCAAAGCAAATCCGACACCGAGCTCTAACAGTGCTCTGTATCATTGCCAAAGTTTACAAATCTAATTTAAAAAATCGTTAATAAGAGTTTATTTATTCCAGTTGGTACTAGCGACTTCTGATGTTGATAAGGTTTCCAATTAGGGAAATGAATCGTTGCTAAGTCTACTTACAAATGAATGTTGAGTGAATAAGTTTTGTCCCTTTGACATTGACCAGTTTCTCAAACCTATTACGTTAACAAAATTGAGAAATCAAATATTTGAAATTTTCAAAACCCAACAAACTCGCCGTTCTGGAAAGATGAAGATAACGGTTTTCATAAAACGGCAAATTTGCATCTTTTACAAATGGCGCATTATTTCCCTTACTGCCTCTATCTCTTCTTTGTCGCAGATAAATAACCCCATTTACGTTTATGAAAAAACACATCAACTTCTCCGTGCTTTACCTAAGTTTTACTGTCCACTTACAATTTACAACCCCGAAACCCGGACGCAGCCTCATTTGCCTCGTTACTTCGACATCTCCGTGGCATTAAAAAAATTTGTTTAGATTTAACATTTTGTTTTTTAGGCAATTAAATGGCGAGCAATGAGCTGTCACACCTCGATCAATATTTCAGAGACGGTGTAGGCGTTGCGGATGTTTAATTAAAACTTTTAAGCAGGCAAAATTTTAAGTTGTGACGTTGCCATCAAAGTCTCCGCAATTATCGTCAGAGCGTGTGGAAGAAGGTGTTGGTGAGGTGAAGGAGTCCCGACGAAAATTTCACTCACGCACGTCGTTCCTTTCACAGAATGACGTGAGGAACGGAAAAACACGATTCGTTATTGAATCTTAAAAGCTTCCGCGAGAGCTTATTAAATTCTCTTTCAGGGGACTCTTTCATTTATTCTTTGATCACTCGAAAATTAATATTCGCAATATAAAAGTCTGAACCGAGAACTGGATTCAGTTGCAGACGTTTCTACCATCGTGCGTTAATGATTGGGCAAGGAATTTTTCAATTAACGGTAATTGGACAAAGCTTTGCCTTCAACAGCAGAATAATCTCAATTCTTCACTATTGTTGGTGCTTGCGCGAAAGGAAGCAAATGTTCGGTTCTAGTTCCTCGATGAACTTCTGCCTAATTAGTTACTCAGCTCGAGACGCCTGGAAACTAGGCAACTTATCATCCAACCGGTACTTGCCAAAATCCTACATTACCCACGATACAGTTAATTTCAATAACAGCGAACTCCTCACTTCACGAATTGAAGAGCCAACTCTGCAAATATCGCGCCGATTGTTGAAATGAATTGAACACCGCCACTAATTGCAGCAGCTCGAAGACGTGGCCGATTCCCGGAAGTTATCGCACAATAATGCAAGTTTCAGCGGGCCTGAAAATGTGGCCGCAATATTTCAGGCCGTGACGTCCATTACAGTGAGTACTCGATGATGTCGCTGGAAGCGCAACCTCACGTACGCTCTTACCCATAAACCTCATTTCCAGCATATTTTATTGCAGGTGGGGGCGGAGCGCCCCTCGTGTCTCAAGGGCTGAAACGGATTGTAAAGAGCTCGGGCTGCATCTGCGTCGGGCTGGTAATCTTGCAACAAAGACTTTTATTATTAAGTCGGGTCGAACAGCAGGAATTGACGGAACAATTGACCATAACTTTGTTGTGTAGTTACTGAAAACGTGTTTCGCAGTTAAATCGTTTGAATGGAGGTGACAATAAATACGGTGTGGCGAGAAGTTTATTAAAAGTTGTGGCGTCGATCTTAGCGCGCGCGCCTCTAACAGCCAAGTTTCATTAGGGTTTATGTTTGTAGGCACTTTATTAAAAGCAACCTTTTGGGCTGTCTGCGGTAAGCCAAACTAAGCCGAGGGCGACTTCCGGATCCTTGCAGAGCCGTGTTTATGTTGGCTTTTAGTGGAGAATATTCAGGCCGAAAATCGTCCACTAATGGCAAATGAGCGTGAAATGTTATTGTGGGAACGAGATAACGAAGAGGTTTTCACTCGTGGCGGATTTTCCGCCAAAACAATTTCTTTTTCTCGTCGGCAAATTTAAGCCCAAAGCACCGCGATATGTTTCCAGCTACATGAACACAACAAAACAGTCCCACGAATTGTTATCCCGTTATTAAATGAGGAGGGTAATTTATGGCGTCCGTGCAAAAGTCTCCTCCGCCAATTCTTCTTCAACCAGTAATACAGAAATCGCGTGCTATTTTCGCATCAAGGTTCCTCACCAGTTACCACTAGCCAAACGTTTCCCTGTTCGTGAAGAAAAGCCGTAATTACTTGTCGCTACCCCTAAAACAATAATTTCGTCTGCAGTTTGAATTCTCTCGGAAACGTTCTCTATAAAATTTAAACCTCGTAATAAAGTCTCCAGCGGGGTGCCATCAACTATTTATGGAGCACTTTTTCAGGAATTTGAGCGAAATCCCGGAGTATTTTTGCGATCGACCCCGAAATGCCAACACGAAACTTCAAAGTTGCAATTTCTCGCGATCTGCCCTCAGAAGTTCGAATCAATTCTTGATGACCTGGTGCTGGAAATTCGCGAATTACCAACGGCAAAATTTCGAAGCTCGCGCCCTTTGTTTTTTGTGGAAATAAACTCTGGGTTGGTGATGTTGATCCGGTCCGGGTTCGCGTATCAAAGATACAAACATCATTAAAATATTTCAGCGGAACGACGGCTCAAAGGAAGCTGGAAAAAACGTAAAAAAACACAACATTCTCATAAAATTGCAAACGCTCTGGAGCTGACAGATAAATTTCCAATAGAGAATAAAGCTCCAGAATTAATGAGGGTGTTTAGAAGGGAACACCGTTTAAATATTCATCAGGGAATTTTGTGAAATTGTTGTGCTCAACGGCTTTAGTGGCTGCTCCCGAAAGAATTGTTATTTTTAAACTGGACCTTAATTGTGCATCCTAGAAAATAATAACACAAAGTTTAATGTTTGCAAATATTATAATCGGGCATCTACACCTCATGGGAAAGTTTTACAAATGGCGAAGACGCCGGGTGAATTTCCAGCACTCTGCTAACTGATTGCTCAACTGTTGCTCAAAATCTGTTAATATCATATCTAATTTTTTTATCTCCTACCGAAAAGTTTTTCATTTAATTACAGAACTCCATATACAATAAAAATATAACCAAATAAATATTAGAAGAAAATCTGGAAGAATTAGAATCGCTTTTATCTTACTCTGTTGTTGACGACTCTTCATCAATGGCCATTATAAACTACGTTCCGGCACATTGGCTTCCCCGAATGTCGGTAAGAAACATATTTGGCAACATTAAAGCAACAGGTGTTACGTGATAAAATTGCCCCGACGTTTTTTCGGGTCGTACGTGGCTGCCATTATGAAACATTGATTTGGGAGAAAATGGCTCTAACGAACCGGAGTGCAATTTCCAAATGCTGAAAATGGGTTTTTAAAACCTTTTGAATCGAGAAATTGCGTTACGTCCTCGCCAAATTGGACATTAGTGGCTGTACAACAAGAAAATTATTGGGGAGTTCGTTGCGGCTCCGCATCGAACCTTCCGCGTTTTTTAACGCATTGCGTATTTTTTTTCTTGTAAATTTGCAACTCTTTGGAGTGATTGTGGGGTTGGGCAAGTGTTCGTGCGCATAAAAAATTTAATCAAGCCCATAAATTATCGTCTCAAACGTTAAATACCTCGTTTGAAACTATTATACATCCGAACCCCCACGACTGCAAAAATATTATGACAGAGTAATACCTGCAGCTAATTTAATTTGGGGAAGCCGGAGTTGCCGCGACGTAAAATGTGTGTCATAATTTCACGGAAGGTTTTTAAAGTCCACATTAAGGAAGTTAATTTATGAGATTCGAGCGATAAACCTAAACTGCCGGATTAAAAATCCCTGTTTCCATTAAAATGCGCGGTTTTCTTCAAAAAGCAATTTATCATCTAGTTTTCAGACAACTTTTTCCCTCCTCCGTTCCAACATTCGGTAATTCACTCGAGCAAAGAGAAAACCGACGATAATTACTGATTGCCCAGAAAAATTACCCAATTTCTTAAAACAATAACCGTCCATAAATCTAAATTAAAAATACTTAATTAACCGCGAGTAATTGCCGTCGGGTTTCGCTAACAACGCAATCATTTTTTTTACGATCCGCAAAGCCTTTTGTTTGCAGATGTAGCGTTGTTGCTTTAGCGTATGTCGAAAAACTTGCAAAACTCGGGAATATTAGGTACACACGGGCAAAGTGAAACTCTGATCCTCGTAAGCTGCGAAAATTGCTCCGAAACCCTACAAATCCCCAATAGAAATCTGGGAGATATTCGTAGGAGCAGGAAACCGGCACCCTCGCACCAATATGTAGATTACATAGTCATAACCATCGTCTTGCCGTTGAGAATGCCAATACTTGGGCGGCATTATGGCACTTCATACGTCATACGACGTGCCCAAAACTCCGAACTGACACTGAACTTGATCCGAGCTGTTAGGCGAACAAACGTCCGGAACTTATCTGTACTTCTTCGTCTTATCTACCTTCACGCCTATTGAATTGTATCCGTTATAAGCTTTTCAATTTTTAGTTTGTGCTGGAAATCTAAGATCGGTTCTTATCTTGAGGCAAATTTTTTTTACTTGGAGATGTCATCGTTAAGGAATAGACCCTTACTGAATCTTTATAACAAGTGGCGTTGCCTTGGAGCCTTCCATGCGACTTTTAATAATTTCCCAAGTTGACAGCGCCTCTAAATATGATAACTTTTTCAAAAGATGGCTCATCAGAACGACTGAATGAGCAGGACGAGTAGTAGTTGTACGATATATAAGGACTATACGGGCGTCATACAAAACCTCACAAATTATGTTTTTTTTTAATTGCTATCGAGTAAACGCTCTTCTGGTGCGGTTTTAAATTATACTCTACAATTTTTTGGTTACTTTAACAAGTTTCTGGCAGGTTTCACGGGTAAAATGTTTAAAAATTAATTATTTATCAATTGAATGAAGCAGAAATTGGAGTAAATATGCGGTAGCTCTAGGGTTTTATTTTAATTTAAAAAAATTAAAAATAAAAACGTTAAACATGAAATGTTTATAAAATAAAGTTCATTTTTCAACAGAATATTAGAGGCTCACAAAAAAATTTTTACGCTCCAACTATAACGAAAACAATTCCTTAATGCTATAGATCCATTTAGAGGCTAAATTCGCGTGTATCGTGTAGTCTTGATATGATTTAAATTTTTATTCATTGCGACTGTGTCGGCATATTTCGTTAAATCTGAAACCATAAATTGTCTATAATGCAGTTCGTCACAAGTAACTTTGCCTGCCTAAAGGAAGGCGAGATTGATGCCTTTGATGTGCGCCAAGAGCTAACCTGATGACTGGGAAATTATCGAATCCGCGCTGTCGTAACCAGAACATTACTTCCTTAACTCTTACTTAACAACGTCATATCAAAAAAGTAATTTAAAATTTTGTTTGCTAAATTCTCAGATGCTTAAAGTATCTTTTACTACGAAAATTTCACTCAAACGTTATTTTTTACATTGTAACGCAAGTTTGTAACTTTGCAGCGCTCCAGTAACGGCTATCAAATCGAAATTGTTTCTTTGTCCCATATTTTAGAGCTGAATTGTAGGAATTAATGTGCAATAAGATTTTATAGCGGCAATTGTATCGGTTTCCAGCGTATCATACTCACAATTTTTCCGTTATTATGAATCAAACGTTTCAATAATGAAAAGCAAATAACACTCCTGTTGGTTGCATCAGCTACATCTGCATTTGATTGCTTGATAATGCAAAAAAAAGAATGTGTTCAAATGTGTTGGAAATCTGGAACATTAAATCCGCCATAAAATGTTGGCATTGGAAATGTTTCGATTTTCTATTTATTGGAGAATTATTTTTGTAGATTTCGAACCGCTTAACGCAAATCTGGCGGTACTTTCCATGTACAAGTCGTACTTTTTAAGTTATAGACTTACGATTTTCGTTCACACAGTATTCGATAGCCTTTGTGAAATGGAGAAATTTGATGTATCTGGATTTAATATAAGCCTGTCCGTTCAAAAGTTACAAGAGGTTAAAAATTGAAAGAAATCGAAACTTGGTGGTTTTTCTAATTTTGTAAGAAATCTACTTATTCTAGCGTCGAATTGATTACAGATTTGAGTTCAGAAAGGCCGATTACATCAGAAAACGCTTAGTTCCAGTCTTTAGGTGCAACGATGGCAATTTTAGGAATTTTTCGAATTTCTATCGATTGGGGTAGAAAAAAAAAAGTCGAAAATATTGAAATATTTTACATCGATTTTATGTCTTAATCAGGTAGATTTCAAACCGCTTAACACAAATTTGGCCGTAGTTTCTCTGTACAAGTCGTACTTTTTAAGATATGACCATTTGAATGTTTTAATTCAAAATTTTCGTCAAAATCGACCTAAATTGCAAATTTCAACTTTTTTATTATGAGACTTACGATTTTCGTTCATACAGCATTTGATAGCGTTTGTGAAATGGAGAAATTTGATGTATCTGGATTTGATATAAGTCTGTGCGTTCAAAAGTTACAAGAGTTTAAATATTGAAAAATATCAAAACTTAGTGGTTTTTTTAATTTTATAAGAAATCTACTTGTTCTAGAGTCGAATTGATTAAAGATTTGAGTTCAGAAAGGCCGATTACATAAGAAAATGCTTAGTTTTAGTCTTCACGTGCAACGATGTCGATTTTAGGAATTTTTCGAATTTCTATCGATTGGGGTAGAAAAAAAAAGTCGAAAATATTGAAATATTTTACATCGATTTTATGACTTAATCTCGTAGATTTCAAACCGCTTAACACAAATCTGGCCGTAGTTTCTCTGTACAAGTCGTACTTTTTAAGATATGACCATTTGAATGTTTTAATTCAAAATTTTCGTCAAAATCGACCTAAATTGCAAATTTCAACTTCTTTATCATTAGACTTACGATTTTCGTTCACACAGCATTCGATAGCCTTTGTGAAATGGAGAAATTTGATGTATCTGGATTTGATATAAGTCTGTGCGTTCAAAAGTTACAAGAGGTTGAAAATTGAAAGAAATCGAAACTTAGTGGTTTATCTAATTTTGTAAGAAATCTACTTATTCTAGCGTCGAATTGATTAAAGATTTGAGTTCAGAAAGGCCGATTACATAAAAAAACGCTTAGTTCCAGTCTTTAGGTGCAACGATGTCGATTTTAAGAATTTTTCGAAAAAAAACGTCAAAAATATTAAAAATTTTTACATCGATTTTATAACTTGATCAGGTAGATTTCAAACCGCTTATCACGAATATGCCGCAGTTTCCCTGTACAAGTCATACTTTTTAAGATATGAGCAATTGATTGTTTTGATTCAACAATTCAAAGTCGGCCCAAATTTGAAATCAGGAACGTTGAATCCGTGGTAGAGCGAGGTACATACCTACTCCGTTTTTTTTATCTCTTCATCATTTGTGAAAGATTGTTCTTGCGTCCTGCTTTTGTCCTTCCTCTTGTTCCTTTCCCTGATATCCTCGCAACAAACCTCCAATTCCTTTTGCGCCTATTCACGCGTTCATCCGCGACTCACCTCACTCACCTCATTTCCGGTGTCCGGTTATCGAAATTATCCCGAATTCGCCATCATTTGGCACCATCCGGGCTAATTGTTCGTCTCGACAATAGGTTTTTCCGATAATCAGAAAGCGCCTGTTTACAAACCGAAAGTAATCTTTCTCCGACGTTGTTAATCAGCCCCGAAACGGAAATCGTGAAAGAGGTTTTAATTAAAGGAGCACAACAGATAGCGGCGCGATCCTTGGAATCAACACAAATGGCAAAATAAATTTCTATCGGATCGGCGAACGTTAAACGACTGACTGAAACCCAAAAATCCATAAGATTCTCCGTATCAATCTTGTTGAACGTGTAAATTGCTTCATTTATTACTGCACCCTCTTGATGAGAATGAAATGGTGTGATCTTCCGAAATCCGGGCCTTCGGAACCGAGACGAACTCAAGGCAGCTCTCGCCGATTTCTTTTTCGGGAGTCCTTTTCCGCACCATTCACCCCGTGTTGCCCGAATTTCGCTGTTGTTTACCTGAAACGTCCATCTATAATTCATTGAAGTAATTCTTGACTGAATGTATTTACAAGAAAAGATATCAACAATATCCTGCTCTACATAAGAGGAGCAATATCTAATTTATATTTTTTATCTCTTTACATAATTTTTCCTCTTTAATGTGAATATACCTACATAGCATTATCTGTTCGTGAAGAATATGGATTGTTATGTATCTGGACACGTGACTTCTTTTGTCATTTGTTTCACTAGATACCGTATTACTAAATACCCGTGAAAATCGTTGTAGTAAAATTACCATAGCTAAACTAATTTGTGTTTTCGCTAAAGCGAAACTGCTTTCAGGTGGACATTTGCGTGGAAAATGGGGGTGTGGCGGTCCGTCGGGTTTCGCCCTAACTATGCTGAAATGAACAATTTACTTTTAATGGGTATTGGGTACTGACCCAAGAATGTTCCTTTCAAATTATTTACGAAACGGCGGTCTTTGAAGCGCTTTTCCGCTGGATGTTTGTGTGACGTTGCCGCTGTAAACCCAATTAAATGCCGGTTGCTTAGCTTTTTTCTTTGATTCAAAGTTTAACGTAATTATTTGCAAATTGGGTAAAGCGTCGGCGAACGGCCATTCAAAAGTTTGCTAATAATTGAATATTTAAGTAAATTTCCAGAGAAGATCCTAAAAGACATTTTGATGAACCGTAAGTCCCTCGGGTCTCGATGAATAAACACCACACCTACCAAACCAAGGCATAACAATTTTATTAGTTAATTACCCCAAAATACCAACAAATTTTTAATGACAACAAAACCAATCATTAGTTTTGCCACCAGAACTAACTTTTGAGCTATAAGTAATAAATATAAAACGATCTAATAATATTCCTCGTAAACTTTACTATTAATCACAGTAACGGTAAGTTACGAGGTTGTGCTTCAACTTCCATTAGTCTGTTGCAATTTTAATCCTCATCCAGAACTCTGCGCTTTATCTTCACTTTTCTCCCTTTCATTTCGCAGTAGTAGCCCGATAGCACTTTTGTTTTAACAAAACAACAAGGAAAAAACAGGCGATTAGCCCCGATTTTACATTGTTTCCGTAATCTCCAGGGTGCACACATCAGTGGTTGCGGCTTGCGGCATTAGTCGGCATGTTTATTTGATGAGTTCGAAAAGAAATTAGTGAGTCTCTCAATCGATGAGTTTTAAAATGAGCGCGGGCGCCAGTCGAGTCGGGGATTTTCGCGCAGCCCTGTCGCCAGTGTCGGTTCCGTTGTTGGCAGCATTGTCGACTGAAGCACGTGGTAAAGGAAGCGTCAACGTTCCAAAGCTTCCCTTCCGTTTAATTTAATTTTTCACCTGTCCGTGGGTTCAAAGTAAGTTCCAATCGCCACGAAATTATCGGCAACAACAACAACAGTGATTAATTCGATAACCCGCCGTGAGGAAACGTCCATTTCGTTCGCTAAACAAGATGACGCGCATGAGTTAGTGGTTATGTAGAGGCTTGCGAATTCGCAGTTCCAAAGGTTTTTTCTGTTGCGGAAAAAAAAAACGTTTGGCGTCTACTTATTGCTGTGGCGCTAGAGCTTAAAAACGAAATTTGAATTGGTCGGTAGACGTTTGTTTATTGCTGCGTGTGGTTGTGCTTGTTTGTTTAGTGCCAATAAATAACTAATTGTTTGTTGTTTTGTTGCAGAATTGAACCCAAAAACCTCCCCCTTCGCCCTGACCCCCGTTTCACAGCACCATGGATATGGATAGTAAAGCCATAAATGATGACCCGAGTGTCACACTTACAATTAGGCTAATAATGCAAGGAAAGGTAGGCTGTGGATTTGTTGCATTTTCGAAGTTGTTTTGTTATCTTTAGGTCGCGACGGCGTCACGGCCGCCTGTGATGGCGCCGTTTGTTTACATATTGGAGAATTTTTGTGTTAATCAGATAAAGCTGTTTGTCACGCGTTTTTTATTTGTTTATGGGTAAAGCACCCAGGCTGCTACTAAGTATCCTGAATTGTATAACTATCCCATCAGAGCTAGAAATCATTAATCAATATACAGGATGTTCCTCTCAAAATGAACATCCACTAAACTTTTCCACTATTTGTTTTTACTGAAAAATTTGTAGATGAGACCCTAAAATTGTATAATTGGTTCACTATTAAAACTCGTCAAACCTCTGGTTAAGAGGAAAAAGCCAAATTACTGGTGATAAGACAATTATTTGCTATGTGTAAATAACAACTTTTGGGCCTAACAAATCACTATCAGCACCATTGTACAAATGGTTTAAGAGTAGTCACTTGATTTCTTGGTAAATAAGGAAATTTAGTAATAGCAACAAATAGTAAATTTTTCCAAACATAGGCAATGGAACCTTAATACCACGACTATAACGTCCGATTAGGTTTTATTTAAGTTGTGGATTGCTGTTGATACATGAAACGTTGGTATCTGAAAATTGGCTGCTGATAGTGTAACAATAGTGTTGCTTGCCATTTAAGTTGTGGATTGCTGTTGATATATAAAACGTAGGCATCTAAAAATTTGCTGATAGCGTAACAATAGTGTTGCTTGCTTCTTAAGGTCACCCCGCCACGTCTTTGCGCCATAAAACAAATGCGGCGCTTCTAATGTTATCAGGGCCTTGTGAAAGTTCTGAAATACACGCACTAACGCTAATTGGAACCCGTGCTTACTTACCCCTAATAGGCTTACTCTTGGAAACCGTGCAAGTGCAGTAACAATGAACTAATTTTGAAATTCATATTGTATCAGGTAGCGGTGCAAGGGGACTTTTCTCATTTTTTTATTGTAACGGAACTGTTCTGGTTGTCAGTGGATAGTAATTATTTTAAATTACGTGCGATGTGAGCTAGCAATAATTTGGAGGGATTGTAAAGAGTATCCCTAATTATTGCCGGCTTCTATTGTTCCAAGTGCCAAGCCATTTATAGTTTAATTATAGATTGATACTGGGCTCAAAACAACTGGGTCATAACAACAGTCTGGGTCAATCACTGGTGTTAGTGCCAAGATATTTGCGATGCGCTTGTCAGATATGCAACTGCAAGTGGTAAATCGCAATATTTACTGTTTTAATGAGCTAAGATGATTAATGAAAACTACCGTTGTTGCGTCTGTAACGCAACAGCTAATGGTTTGTTAGAATCGGCAACAACAGTTGCCTAGAAGAGTACTAAACAAGAAAGGCGTCATTTACTATTTATTGTCATGAATTTATGTCTGAGAAATTATTGTCGCCTCTGAATAATATGGTAATGGAACCGTTAGGAGCTTCTGTGCTATTTGGGTTACGCACCTGTTTTTTTTTCTTTTTGTTCAAACGTCAAGAAATTAATGACTGTTCTGACAACCTGTTCATCAAGAGAACTACCAATAAGATGATGGGTTAATATCGAATTTATTACTGCCAATTTGCGAACATCCATTATTTAATCATTTTCAATTGTATGCAATACAAGGTGGTAAAATGCCAAAGTTTTTGCATTATTTTGTCTAAATTTTGGGATTTTATTCAATGTGAAACAACAAATTTTGAAGCAGTAGCACTATGAAGGTGAAGCAAAACCGCTTGGGCTGCACATACGTCATCTGCGTACTTAAACAAAATCAGTGGGGACCAATCAACTAACTTGGGGGTCAAATCGTCTATTACTTCATTGGGAATGTTGCATGTTACGCCGCTGGTAGAAATTATTCACGCTGCTTTCTGATGACGTATGTGTAGTTCTTTAAGTGGTTTTACTTTACTTCCCCAATTTTTGGTTTCTAGTACTATTGCCATTTTTTTCCAATTTTAATTCCTTTGTTTTTGCGACGTGAATTTCTATGTATTTATCTATATAGAGATTATCTATACATACATAACTTAATCAAATACTACTATTTGGCTGTAAATTGATAGATAAGATTTATCCTCCGATTTCAAATAGGAAGTATCACCTTTTCAGGAAGCTACCAATTGATGGATAAGAAATTATCCTCCGATCTCAACCCCTGCTTCCTGTTTGTATCAACTTCTCAGAAAGCTACACTTAAAAAAAAAATTGGTGCTCATTTTAATGACGCATGCTAGATTTCTCACTCGCTGTCTATTTTTGTGTGAAAGCGTTACTATGTTTTACGTATTTACATTTAAAAATATTTGAATACTTTATCTCTAAACGTTTCCGCATTCCAAATATTTTTTAATGAATATTTTTAGATTAAGAAGCCAACTCACTTGAAATCCGGGCATGTTCGGTTATTGTCCCATGCTGCCAAATTTTTCATAATTTCCTGGCACTTTCAGTTTCTGCGGCAGCAAAAATTTATTGATCTTTACGCTTGAATTATCTTTGCGAAAATCCTTAATAATGGCTTCTATAAAAATTCAGTTTTCCCAAAAATGAAATCTTACTAAAACTTTTTTTGTTGCAGGAAGTGGGCAGTATTATAGGTAAAAAAGGCGAAATCGTCAAGAGGTTTAGGGAAGAGGTGAGTTTGCGTTTTCAATCTCGCGTCCAGTTAACAAAATTTTTGGTCACTAATGGGCAAAAATTGTAAACACGTCCTTTCTCACCTGCTTATTCGTTGTTTATTCATTTCAACTTTTGCTTTCTAGTCTGGTGCCAAAATAAACATATCCGATGGTTCGTGCCCTGAACGGATTGTAACTGTAACGGGATCAACAAATGCAATTTTTAAAGCATTCACCTTAATTTGTAAAAAATTCGAAGAGGTAAGTTTTTTTATTACAATCAATTCTGAATGGCCCACCAGTAATTAATCGCTTTGGATATGCATACGAAACCCTAGACCGTTATTTAGGGGAAAATAATATTTGTTATAAACCCGTAAATGTAAATTTAAAAGGCGTTTTACCTTCAAAACACTTAACACTTTTTGGTTGTCGCTTACAAAAGAAGTTTTGAAACAACGCTTTGAAGGTAAAGCTTCATTTATTTCGACCGCATTAAAGCGCATGCCCCCCGTACTTGGTTCGTATAGACATCATCAAGCTGTTGGTGGAGCAAAAGTTAGCGTAATCTATGTAATACAGTAGTCGATTTCCACGTTGATATTAAATGTTTAATGCATAATTTTTCCCAATGATGAGAGCATACAACGCAAGGAGTTGACTTTGTTGGTCCCGGCATCTCCGGTCGTGGTCGTTGGGCTGCGTCGCATCGACAAAGTCTGTGGTCCTGTGTGCGGAGATTATGAGATCTGAGGGAACCCGAAAAGCAGTTACTACTAATCTAAATGTTGTAGCCCTCTTAAAAAATTATTAATTACAGTAAATCGCATTGTAGAAGTAACTTTTCTTTGTATAGTCTGTTTTTTGTGCATTTTTGTTAATGTGGTGTTGTGTTGCGGTGGGATCCCTCAGTGGTGTTCCCAGTTCCAGGACATTAACAGTGGAGGTAGCGGAGTACCGAGGCCCCCGATCACGTTGCGACTCATCGTACCTGCAAGTCAATGCGGCTCGCTTATCGGCAAGGGCGGTTCGAAAATCAAAGAAATCCGAGAGGTTACGGGGGCGTCCATCCAAGTTGCTTCGGAAATGCTCCCGAACTCGACCGAGAGAGCGGTCACCATTTCGGGGACCGGAGAAGCCATCACTCAGTGCATTTACCACATCTGTAACGTTATGCTCGAGGTGAGTTGAAATCTTTGAACCTGTCATCGATATTGGCGTAGTTGTAATGATGAGAATCAAAATCGCAAGGGGGGTTTGTGCGGGCTTCGGCCAAAACCGAACTCAGCGCCACTGAGGAGTAATCCGCACAAACGTTGGCCCAATGTGCGCAGATTATGAGAGCTGAATCGCCCCCCCGACTGCCGGGGGTTCGACGTCGGTTTTTGACGTCGTGGTAACGTGTTGTTTTGTTTCAGTCCCCTCCCAAAGGAGCTACCATACCCTACCGCCCCAAACCCCAAGTGGGTGGCCCCGTGATCCTGGCCGGCGGACAAGCCTATACCATCCAAGGCAACTACGCCGTTCCTGCCCACACAGATGTAAGTAGTACAGTAATGACTCCCCTACTTCCCCCCTTGCCTCTCGGCCATCCGCTGGCCGCTGTAGCGCCAGCGGGCCCGCTCATGTCGTTCGAGCCGCTCAAGAACGGACACTTGCAGGCTGCCCTACCGCCCGCGCATCTTTTGCCAGATGTAAGTTGATCGTATTGGTGCTCCCCCTCTTTTAAGTACAAGTGCCCTGCAATATCTAGTTCTCTCTTTTTACCAGATGCTTTGTGTCGTTGTTTTCGTTGTCTTATTGTTGATTGTAGTTTGTTTTTCTTTGCATGCTTCTTGTATTACTTTGTTTTTATCCACAGTATCAGCTTCTTAGACTTAACTGTATCACTAATTTACTAATAATATGGAATTTGTGTAAGTAATTCCGTAAAAATTCGACCACAAATCTTCAGATTCTCTGTATTTTGAATTGACGTCTTATTTGTAGTAAAAAATAAATTTACTTGTTATTTTTTTTTGTTTTGTTGGTACTTTGTATGCTGCACTGGATTTGGGAATAGCTACACTTACGCAGCTGTGGTTCACTTATGTTATTGCGTCACTGTTATGTACTGCCTAAATATTACACTACACTCTTTACAGAACTCGGCGGTTCTCTTTCGGTACTATGTTGCATGTGTATATTTTTCTAGGCTGTTAGCTGCTTCTATATAATATTTCAGATTTTCGATAATGCGATGCGTTTGGACTGTTACTTCTTCGTATTTCTTACAATTATGATAGCTGCTTTCGCTAACAACATTTGCATAATATAATAATATGTATTGCGGCTTCTTCGTTCTGTTCATAATCGTGAAATATGGTTTATTTATGTTTGTACTTTAAAATGTTGCACATGCATGAACTATATTTTATTTTTCATGAGGGACACCATACGATTGATTTTGCTGAGAGGCGACATCACTGTTCCAATTTTTGCTGATTAAAATTGTAACTAAACATTGAAGATGTCTAAAAACTCTCGAATTTATTATGCAACTATTTAAAAAAGACAGTTAAATAAAACAAAACTTAATTTATCGCATATTGATATTGAATACAGGTAGGTGCATTAATGACAGTTGGTCAGACTCAGACAGATAATTTCTTTTTTTCTCAAACAACATGGAGGAGACAGTGGACCAAGCTGCGCGCGCAACACGGTTTGTGTCTGTTTAACTTATTGAAAGGCGCATAATTCTGTCTTTGTTTTACAAACTAAAAACGTCTGTTTCAAGCATGAGATTTGTTTAAAAATGATTTTAGGAATGAACATGTGATAATAACAGGTTAAGAGAAAGAACTTTTCTGAACATTACAGATTTTTTGATTTTATATTCGCACCTTTTCGAAACCGTGCTATGCGAAGCGCTCCATTGATTCGATATGACGTGTAACGTCTTTAGAAGCAGCCGGCATTGTAGCTCCAATAAGTGTCACCCTATTTCCTAGACAGGCTTTATTTGCAACCAGTCACGTATTGACAACCTTAGAAACATTGTAATGACTTGCGATGATACAAGTAGACTCAATTGTACGATTTCTGTCTTATTGTACGAAAGCTCGTACATTCAAGAGTCGATGAATGCGAGAACTACGATTTATTTTTGGTCCGTGGGGAATCGAAGGCACGAATCGTTATTTACTGGTTTTATCAGTGACGTTTAACGGAGGCGTTTTCCCTATGGTGCTGCAGCAGTAAAATATTTAAATTTTGATTGATAAATGTACAAAGCCTCAGCTGATAGAGGCTGTCAAGGCAGCAGTCAATTAAAATATTATCACTCGGATTCACTCAATTTCAAGCCGATTATATTATGGTGATAGATGAAAAGTTAACCCTGTAAAGTGTGACTATTTTAACAATAATAATTATTGTTATTGATTTGGAGGTTTGGGTTAACTTTTCATCTGTCAAATTTAACCAGAATAAAACTTACACCTTCTTAGTGAATTCGGATGTTTTAACGTGGAATGAGATATGGTTGTTTGTCAAGAACAATTCTTATTCAATAAATGTCCGAAGATAAAATCTTTATTATCAACATTATTTTGTCAATATCATTGTCAGTAACATTTGAGGCCAAGGTTCTATTGAATTTTAATAATTATTTTTTTTTCATAGAATCACCCTCAATAATTAATTAAAAGAGATATAAACTTTTTGGGCAAGCTCATATTTTCAGTTTTGAATTTGAATTAACTCTGCTACTGTGGTTAGGTGAAAAGAGGCAATTTAGAGCTGACAGTCCCGCTGTTGACTGCCGGGGCGTAGTGTAGTAATTAAGCAGCCATACGCAGATCGGGATGTCGTAAGGCCATCGATTCATATTTGGGAACGTGTTTGTTTGTTGCAGATGGGTGGACTGGGAAAAAGTCCTCTTGCCGGACTGGCAGCCTTAGGATTAGGAGGCCTTGCACCGTCCAACACCGGTGGACTGAACCCTGCAGGTAATTTTTGTTTCTTATTCTCTTGTACTGTCAAAAACGGATCGTTGATTTTTTGAAAAAAATATTCTTTGTATATTTGTAGCCTTGGCCGCTCTTGCCGGATCTCAGCTAAGGACGTCAAATTCCCGCAACCAACAGAATTCCAATCAGCAAACACACGAAATGACAGTCCCGAACGAACTGATCGGTTGCATTATCGGCAAAGGCGGCACGAAAATCGCCGAAATCCGACAAATTTCTGGAGCGATGATCCGCATATCGAACTGTGATGACCGTGAAAGTGGCGTTACCGACCGTACAATTACAATATCAGGCAATCCGGACGCTGTCGCCCTGGCGCAATATCTCATTAACATGAGGTCAGTGGGATTTTTGGTTTTTATCTCGAATTTGTTTCTAGGACACCACAAAACAAAGTTTTATTTCGTGACGAGTTGAACCGAAAACGTTGCTTTCATTGGTTTTTGCCGTTTTTAATTATCCGATCGTTTTTCGGTTCGACGCTTTGATTCACATCAAGACAAGATACCCGACGTCCCGAGTCCTTGCCGATTAATAACTGCTTTCCATAATTTGTCATGATGATTTCGTGTGAGTGAGAAATTTGTTTTGAGTGACTGTTGACGTGGATGAGGGTGGTGTTAGGTATTGTAGGTAGGATGGAGCAAGACGACGGTTTGCGAATCAACGAGAGGATCCAGGCGCCGTGACGAAGTTGGAAATCCCTTTTATCATTTGATGTGTTCTTGGTATCCTGAAAAACTGTTTGCTTTCACCTTATTCCTGTCATCCAAAATTTTGATTAATATTTTTATCCTTTTTCAAGTCTCAATAACACATCAACTGATCCACTATCTATCTATCCTCCATTATATTTTTCAATTGTTTGTGTCTGTTCTTTTGGTGAAGTTTTTTTTTAGAACTTCCGGTATGTGCAGAAAATTCAGGAAGTTTTGCGAAACAAATTGTGCTAGTTACCGGGTGCCTACGTTCAAACTCCAAGCGCAAAAATCAACAACACTAACTATATCACGATAAAGCCATTGCTATTACAAATTACTACATTATTTGCTTTTAAACTTTTTTTGTCTATTATATTCAGTTACAGGTATTTTCATAGATGATTATACCAATTTTTTACGTTTTTAAGGAGTCAAACGAAATTAAAATGTTTCAATATTTATTTTGTTTATTAATGGCAGTTCTTACGGTTTAGCTGAAGCAACAGTTGTAACACAATGCAAATTATTTGCTTTGTTGAATTAAATTTTGACCCTTAACCGCTTCAAACTTGATTGAATTGTTAATTGCAACACATGCAGTTTCATGAACTTTGTAGGGTTTCCAGAAAGTTCCACGCCATTTTCTTTCAACGTAATTCCTACATTTATTATGTACGCAAATGGCCTGGATTATGCAATATCCAGCATATTTTTAAATTGGTGACTCCTAGTCGGACTTAAATGGTGAAACAGAAGTTTATTTCCCTACTGTTTTTTTTTTTTTTAATTGAAGAAGTCTCAACTTCGAACGTCATGAACAGGACGTGGTAAAAGAGTGTTCACAAAGAGGGCTTGCTGCATATACGGCTGTCGTAAATAGACTTAATTTTACTTTTCTGAGGATTTTGCTTTGCAAAGTTTTCTGAATTATGGCGCACAGCCGGCAGTTCTAGCAATGAACTTCACGAAATGAATAGATAAAAGTTTGTCCTTAATTATCGCCTTTTTCCAGCCAGCTGCCGCGTCCATGTTCTGCAATTTATTGTTGCCTTTGAAATACCGAGTCGTAGTTTTGCTGCATGTTTCGCGATTTCCGGAAACTTTTTTTTAGACCATTTTTTTATTGTAGTTTTTGTTGTCGAGGGTCGCGTTGGTTTTGTTTTCGTTTTTGGCTCGAGTGTGGCAAAGGCAACGTGACTCAACCCCCCGACCGTTGCTCACTGCAATCATTTTACAATCCTCGTTTCTGTGTGTTTTCCCCAGTGTTGAGCTGCAGAAAGCTAACCTTGAGGCCCAAAACTCTCCTAGCACTGGTGGGTCCAGCCAGTCCTCCACCGCTGCCTCTCCCCTGGCCAGTGCCATTCCTCTAGCCCAGCTATTGGCCAAGCCGGGAGCCCTCAACGCGCTGACCAGCCTCAGTGCGCTTGGGGGCCTCACCGAGCTGTTGGGCGGGCAGGCGGGCGCTCCCCCTGTCCAGACCACCGGCGTACACCGCACCCACAAGAGCTACACCCCCCGGCTCCGTTCTCCTGGCGGCAGTGGCGGCCCCTCCGAGGGCTCCAAGCTCAAGAGCGAAAGGAACAAGTTCAATCCTTACTAGGCGAACTGTGCAGGGCACCTCGTTTCAAAACGCAAATATTATATTTATGGAAACAAGCAGTGGATGGCGGCGACCCAATTTGGTACTCGACATCCTCAATCATTTTATTATTGTTCGTTGTGTCGGTTAGTACCAAATTTTGCCGTTAGGGCGAGCGCTCTTCCACAACTTTTCATTTTCATTGTTACAAGACTTTTTCGATTCTTACACCTAGTTGGGTGTTGCAAATTACGCTTTTTTCGATAGAAAATTATCGCTCATTTAGATGCTTTGTGGGCAGTTATTACTTTAATTTCTTTTATGTTAATTATTCTTTTACAGATCGCGGTTTATTTGGTTTACAAATTTCACTATTTCTTTATATTTATACATCAATGATTAAGCGATAAACAAACAGTTTTTACATGGTATTGTTGAGTGGTCCACTGTTTATTTTTTTGCGGTTTAATAACTCAACTACTAAGTATAACGAAAAGTTATTATTATAGCTGTAGTTTTGTACAAAATTTTATGCCTGATTAGGGGACGGCTTTGTTGTTGACATATCAGCAGCACTAAGAGTTTAAGTAAATTAGGTGTGTTTTGTATAGATTTTCAATTATGGTACATCCGCCTTTTATTTAAGTCTAAACGTAATTAAATACTTCAATAAGTGTTTTATTAGAATCTAGGTTTGTTTTCATTTTCTTTGTAGTAAGCTCTATTATAATATCGACCATAATTTTATATTAGTGTTCTAAAACTTAAGATGTCAGTGTATCGAATAGCGACCAATACATTCTGTGTGTTTAATAAACTACAACTTTTATTCCATGCAATTTCAATTAGGTATTTGTTCAAAGCTAATACGTTTACATCGTGACGTCGAATTAATGCAGCTTCATATATTAAATTATCTAATTTTCTTTATAATTTAGACCTGGCTGCGTTACTTCGATGGTCTTTTGTTTTCTCCCTAGTTTTAAAGCAGGATAGTCCGCAGAGCGCTCTTTGTTTATGAAAATAGAATTTGGAGTGTGAAAGTTGTAACATGGTTTGTGTGTCCATCTCCTAAGCCTGCTAACAGACCGATGCCTTACCAACCAATCCAGGCAAGAAGAATCACATTCCCGGTAAGCTTGACCATCCATTTTTCCTTTCGAAGCCTAACAATGTTAACGTAGGAGTTCGAGCGCAAGCATCGCTTTTGGGGAAAAGTGATGTTCGCCATTTAACCATTTTGCTTTGGACCTAATCTATATTTTCACCTTAACCTCTAGATTTGCTGTGTTTTCCTGTCTTAATCCAAATTGAGGTAACACTCGGCCCTGATTAAACAGAAAACGTTTCTTTAGTAGCGTAGTTTTTGTGAGCTCATTTTAACGTATCTTTTTGACTAATTCTAGTTATGATGTGGTGTGTTTGGCAGGATATCGATGGAGACCGCCGGTTTGCCGATGCCGGGATACCACTACATTGCTCCGAACCACATTGTAAAGGCCCCGATCCATTAACTGAACTGGCCCTGGCATCAAGAGTTCTTGGTGTCACCCACTGATCCCCAATCTCAATGGTATTTCAGATAATACCGTGTAAATTATGGTCTGATCTGTGAAAACTACAAATACTGACAATATTGTCATAATTATGATGGATACTTACAAAAAAAAAGATTGGTAATGGGGAACAAGCCAAAGATTCGTTATTTTTAATTTTTTATATATATAATGTATTTATATGATATATTTAGATACAATCAGAAAATTTACTGTTCAATGTCTGTTAGACGATTTTCTAGTTGTATTTCGGTTGAAACAGTGTTTGCGCTGATCGATTGGATTGTTAAAATCGCTGAATTGCCCCACATTCGGTCGCAATTATACTTTGCAAGTTATTACCCTCCTTGAATCAACCGCGCACGCGTAGATAGCGTGCGACCATCAACCAAAGACCAGTTAATTACGTCACAACACTCGTTTTCGCTAGTGACTGTAACGAAGTGCCAAAACGTACCGTGTTTTTAGTTTCGTTTGTGATTATTGTTGTGAATTATCGAACTGCGACGGTTCTCAAACTCGGGGTTTAGTACAAAAAGAATTTTCGATTCTTTCGAAATTTTACCTGTTGTTATTTATTACCAACTAAATTAGTTGATTGATTTTTGCTACCTGTGATATAACATATCGGTCATTTTTTAAACATCTAGTCATTTTAAGCGGGGGTAAAAACGCTGGCGCTATTCGTCAGTGGGTAAGGTTTGGGAACCGTTGGCGTTGTTGTCCAAACGTTCAAATAATCGCGATTTTTCCTAATAGCTATTTTTCTAAATGAAAGAGACCGGTAAATGAGTAATTTGCAGAGAGAGATGAAGCCGCTATTGTTGGAACGTTTCGAAAATTTAAAATTGCCCCAAAAGGGACATTGTTATCACGGAAATTAGTTGTAGCTTATTTATGTTAATTAATTAGTTAATTTATTGTAATTTTATGTAAATACACGGCGGGACAATAACTTTCAAGGTATATATGGAGTTTTGCTGCGTTGAATAGTATTTATTTAGTTTACAACGTTTTAAGCTTATTTGTAAATTGTTGATTTGTCTAGCAAATAACCAAGAAACAGTCGAAGTTAAGTTTCTTCGACTGTTTGGTGGTCGTGGCGCCGACGATAGTTGCGTATGTAGTTAAGTGAAGAGTGATTTGGGCACTTTTGTGATGTAATGGACCGACACGGTATTACGTGGGGTCGTTGTGCAATACGATGAGATTGTTTGCATTTTTTTACATTGGGCTGTGCGTATTATTAAATTTTTAAGCATGTTGGTTGTTTCTTCCAAAGAAAAGATGTCGGAAAAGTTCTGTGCCAAGTTGTTTCTTCCCCCCCTTTTTGCTCACGTCATAATAAAATGCTCACTTCACTCAAGCGAAAATTTGCGATGCAATACTTTGCAATTATTAATGCAAACAGTCTTTGTGGTTAGTGGTTAGCTCACTGTGATCACGTCATGTAACGATGCACTGTCGCGAGATGTTAAACAATAACTTTAGGGTAGTGCTTGAAGTTTGGCAATTAACCGATTCAATATATTCAAACGTGCTGTACTTATCGATTTCGAGGGTGCTCGAGTACCGGAAAAATTACCATCACGGTTAATTCTCCCTGTTTCGTTCCGGTGGTAGAAGTCCGGCGCAACTCTGCACGTGACTTTCGCGAGTAGAGTTGCGGATTTTTGGCCGACCGGCGTCGTTAATTTTTCAAAGAACTGGCTTGTTATTTAGTAGTAGTGATACATAATCTAGTCTATTATTTACTAACGTTTTCCATGTTTATCATTGATGTAATTTATCATTCGATCTAAACGTTTGACTATAACGGGGACAATCTATTGTTATCCCTTTGTGTTACTGAGTGTTCTTATAGGATTATTAAAACAGTAATGTAATTATGTGCCAAATTTATGGATCCAGAGTTTTTCAGATTCACAAATATGTACAAAATTGCGTTTTCTTTAAGTAATGTACCACTTTATGAGATCCATGTTTCAAAACTAGGAAATTAGCAACTAACTAGCGTTAGGTTCGATAACTGTTTTATGATTTGAGTGTGACACTTTTATCGGACGATGCTTCTATCAGGTAGTGTTGCAATACTCAATCATTACGAGGGGGTTACTTACTTATACGTGTTGGCTACCCTGCTCGTTTAGGAGGTTTAGGACTTAGCAGGGGCCTTAATGTCGGCTATCTCATAGTTGTCGTGTTGTGCAGGCAATCAACGGTTAGCTTTGTCTGTAGCGAACGCTAACGGCACTTTCGGTGCCAAATGTGGTAGTGCTAACCCTTAAAACAAGCAAAACCGTTAGGAAAGATATATTTTGAATTTTTCTATTTAAGGTGTGACTGAGTAGTAGTGCGAGTATACAATTTACAAAGTCACTTGCACGTGCCTCGGTCACGATCCACACGGCAATTTCCGTTTTCCAACATGTGTAAATAACGTTTTCGAACATTCAACCGGAAGGGGGCGTGTGGTCGGTCGTGACGGACGCGGGTGGAATTCAGCCGGGACCTCGAGTCCCGGCGCCCTGAATTTCAAGAAAATCACAATCAGCTAACGTGAGATATCATTTACATAGCCTTTATTAAAACAGGGTCTTTATTATTAAGAGATTGTAAACGTAGGTAGTTATTGTAAAGAGAATTTTGTCTTTGTCTTTCAGACGATCTAAAACGAGAAAAATGAGCAGTATTGTTTTTGTGAGATTATATTAGTGTTCTAAGATGCCAAATTGCTTTGATTCCATTTTATACTTTTTGACTAGATAAAGCGGTTGCCAGCACAGACAATTCGAAACGTATTTCTAAAGAATACTTATGAATCTCAATGCAAATATTATAACTAACTTTTGTAACGATTATTATCGGCAACAATTTCAGGGTAACGTTTTGCTTCTTATTTTAGTAATACGTTGATAAAGCTACAGTGTTGCTGTAGATTATGTTGTATACAAAAAAATATAGAGAAACAATGCAATTAAGATCGCGGCAACCAAACAGCCGAGCGGCATTTTGCGATAATACCGTATAAAAAATTTATTGCAACCAACGTGACCAACACATGTCAAATTACGTATATACACACACACACAAGAAACACTTGACGCGTCAAATGCCCAAGTGCTTTTTGGTTGATGCACCTATAGATTTATATGAATATCTATATGTATCGCTATTTATAGTGCTTTTTGCTTATGGAACACAACACGACTGTATCATTGTATTAGCGGTAGAGGCACGCTGTTACTCATCTTATTTCGGCTCTAGTACAAGAATTCCATCATATCTCTTGACATATCCTCGACTCTTATTGTTTTATTGTTGGTGCGTCTTCGAGTTGTTATTTATTGCTCAATCCCTCGTCATCTCCATATCACACTGAATGGGTAACAGCTCGAAATATTTTGATAATGATTACAATGTTTTATGTATTATACGGATTCATTCAAGTAGATCTTAAAATTAGGCAATAAAATATTGACATGTGCGAGGCATAAAAGACAATTTTAGACATTGCACATATCTATTGTTCTTTCCATATGCAAGATGTTTAGTATATACATATTTAGATAAGATGTTTTATGTTTGTTTTTGGTTAATAAAGTGTGAATATTAACGCAGATTTTATTTTCACAAACTTCTATCCGCTTCAACCTCAGCCACCACCCCTAACGGAAAAGTCTACCATTGCAAGTCGCAGCTCTCAAACTGATAGATTTGAGTACAAAATATTTTTTTAAAGTGACAAAAAAAGAAAGAAATTTAATTTTAAACAGTAATTAATGCATAGTTTTTCTATTTGATTTTAAACTTGACTCTTTCAAAAACTTTGAAGCAGTGGGGCCAAGCCATTACGAAAAAAACAGCGCCGGAAGGAGCATTGAACCTAAACATACTGGTAAGTGCGTTTGTTCAGGCCAAATGTTTCTAAAATTAGCTGGCCCCAGTTCAAGGGTAATAAAGGTACCTACGTAAAGGTCGGTAATTAGATGAGAAGCTTATTTTTTGGCTAGATAAGTTTTTCTGCAAAAAGCTGTTTTTTCAGGCCATGCAAAAATCGATGCCTGCAAGAAAATCATAATTTCTGAACTTATTTGCATATACTTGGTGCACGATATGACTCCAACTTGAGCGAGTGGTATGCGTAAAGCATGTAGACGTTGTTGTCAAGTAAAATAATAATCCATTGTATTCATTCAGTTTGTCCCGCGGTAAATTTCAAGTTAAAGTTCAAGGCTCGAGTTTAATCCAAGGAAGTTACCGTGCCTTTAACAATAACGAATTTCAATTAACAAAACCTTATAAAGGACGGAAGCAGCAATAACTGTACAGTTTCTAGTGAGTGGCTTGTGATTAGATAGCGAAAGTTCCTAATTAATTTACCACGTAAGCCTTAAAATCAATTAAGCATGACTCGTAACTTTGCCAAAGAATCGTCACTGGTCTCAAGAATTGTTAGCAATAAAGTTCGACGTCGGAAGTCAAACCATTTGTTTAATGCATCAGGAAACTTTCTAGGCTGCTGTGTAGAGCATAAAGAACAAAGTTTTGTAGTGCAGTCGTTTGAATTAAAAAAACTTTTCATGAGGAATTAGAACGGTTCTGAGAAACATAACAAAATAAGTTTTAATCATTTGATCACCATCATACAGGTGCAGTTTAAAAAAAATGTCCAATAGCTGAGAACTAACTTACCGACTACTACCACACTGTAGAAAATTTATTGATGCATAATTTGTTGTGCCAATAACGTAGCTGCAGTAGTTCTTTTCTCTGTGCGATTCTCCCGGCGCCTCCACCATTTGTTAACAGGCACTTTTCTGCCGGAATTCATGCTCATCGTAAGTCAAATGGGAATTTTATTTGGTATTTGAGATTACGTAAATCTTACCAATTTTCACGGACTAAGCGCCATCTGAATTGTTCCTTTCGTTAAAAGCACTTGATTAATTAGATTACGTTGTGCTAGACCGCCCGACCATCACCATGCATCTGATCGACGACGACGTAGTTATCTCCGGAGTTGGAGGTTTTTTCCCAAAATCTCTCAACATCGAAGAGTTTAAAAATAATCTCTTCGGCAACGAAACTCTGATGGACACTCGTTGGAGGTACGGCGAACGCGGCGTCACTAACGTAATCGGCAAAATTCCAACCGAGTACTTCGATAATGCTTATTTCGGCATCCATCGTCAACAATCCACTTTCATGGACCCCATGCAACGTTTGGTCCTTGAACGTACTTTCGAAGCACTCGTCGATGCTGGTATTTTTTGTTTCAAACCCAGTTTATAAGTTGTTAATTTGAACAAATAAAACAGGCGTCAACCCCAGCGAGATCAGAGGAAAGCGCGTGGGTTGCTTCATGGGTTCCTCTATTGGTGAAAACGACAATTTGTTCTTGGAGTCTGTTATCAGCGGTTTTGGAGTAACAGGACATTCTCGTGCTATGATGCCGAATCGAGTTTCCTACTGGTTGAATCTTAAAGGTAACTTCACAACAACTCTTAACGAATTAGTTAAGAAAATAACAATTCTAGGTCCTAGCGTTGCTTACGACAGCAATTGGATCAGTGGTATTGAGGTAATGCGTTTAGCTTTTGAGGCCATCAAATCTGGACAATGCGAGTCAGTTATCATCGGAACAGCCAATCTCGCCCTAAATTCCGAATTTCAGTGGCTCTACAACGACATGGGATTGTTGTCGTCTGACGGTAGCACTAAAGCTTTCGATGCTGATGGTAAGTTACTTTCTATTGCCTCCACCATCCCTGACACTTTAATCCCAAAGCTGAGGGATACGCAAGAAGTGACGGTGTTGTCGTTTTATACATTCAACGTGCCAGCGAAGCCAAACGTTCCTATGCCAGCATCGTCAACGTCGCCACTTGTTTCAACGGTCAACGCGAAGGAACCCTCTTGGACATCGACGTTAACAGCATGGCCGAGTTCATGAACGAGTTCTATGGCAAATGCGGGGTTGATCCAACAGACGTCGAGTTTGTTGAAGCCTACGGTTGCGCGTTAAAAGTAAACTTTATTATTTCAAAATAAATTAACAAAACTTAACAAAAATTCTTCAGGAAACGGACAGGAAAGAAATGGAAGCTTTGGAAAAAGTCTATTGCAAAAACAGGAAATCACCTCTCTTGGTGGGCTCGGTCAAGACCAATACAGGCCACAGTGAAGCTTCCGCGGCTCTCTTCAGTATTGTTAAAGTTCTAATTGCTATGGAAACGGAAATGATTCCAGCTACCCTTCAACATGTAAAACCGAATCCTGAAATTAAGCCACTGATTAACGGAACTATCGAAGTGGTGACGGAGAACCGCAAATGGGGGGCTAAATACGCCGCTGTTAACGGCATTGGTCTTGACTCATATTACGGTCACGTGTTACTTAAAGCCAATCCTAAAAAGAAGGCTCAAAGAGAAGACAAGTTGCCCAGGTTAGTCTTGGCTTCTACAAGAACTGAAAGCGGCATCAAGGAAATTTTAGAGACTGTAAGTTTTCTTTTTGACGAAAGAACTAAAATTTACGACTTAACATTGTAGATCAAATCAAAACCGGATATCGATCCTGAATACTTCAAGCTCATCCAGGATCTTTTCTCGAAACCAATTTTGGGTCATTTGTATCGAGGTTATGCCGTTTTGGGAAGCGATGAAGGCAAACAAGACAGCGAGGTGAGGAAATTTAGTTGAATTTAGCGTCTTGTTATCACCCCGTTTCAGTACCATTTAGGCAACAAACGCCAAATTTGGTTTGTATACTCCGGAATGGGCAGCCAATGGGCCGGCATGATGAGCGACTTGATGAGTTTGCCAGTTTTTGCCAACGCCATCCATAAGTGCCATAAAATTTTAGTGCCGAAGGGCATCGATTTGATCGACATTATCTCCAACAAAGACCCTAAAACTTTCGACAACATTCTTCACTCTTTCGTCGGAATAGCAGCTATTCAGGTAATTAACCCCATGTTAATTTTTTCAACAATTTCTTAACTTTTCTTGACATTCAGATTGGTTTAACTGACGTATTGCGGGCTATTGGAATCGTTCCCGATGGCATCATCGGTCATTCTGTCGGAGAATTGGGCTGCGCTTACGCCGACGGCTGCATGACCCCCGAACAAATGATTTTGGCCGCCTACTCTCGAGGAAAAGCCTCCCTTGAAGCCACTCTAATCAAGGGAATGATGGCAGCTATTGGTAATTTAATCTCTCTCCGTTCCTCAACCCAGTTAACACGATTGTTGCAGGAATGGGTTATCAACAAATCAAGGATAAGTGTCCCCCAACTATCGAAGTTGCTTGCCACAATGGTCCTGACAGCTCGACCATTTCCGGCCCTACCGAAGACATGGAGAAATTCGTCAAGGAATTGCAGGAACAAGGAATTTTCGCCCGTCTCGTTAACGTGTCCAATATTGCCTACCATAGCAGGTACATTAAACCAGCGGCTCCTGGTTTGTTGAGGTACCTCAAACAAGTGCTGCCCGAACCCGTGGCCAGGTCATCCAAATGGATCAGTACTTCAAATTTGGAGGAGAATTGGGGGACCGACTTGGCTAAACATTCGTCTCCGGAATATCACACCAACAACTTGTTGAGTTCTGTGTTGTTCGAGGAAGGGTTGAAGCATATTCCCAAAGATTCGGTTTTGATCGAAATCGCCCCTCACGGCTTGCTGCAAGCCATTTTGAAGCGATCACTGAAGTCGGGCTGTACTAACGTGCCTCTAACGCAAAGAGGCGCTAAGAGTGGAATGGAGTTTTTGTTAACATCAATTGGAAAGTAATGATTCACAATTAGGAGGATTAAATCTTAACGATAATTTTTAGATTGTATCTCGCAGGACTGAATATGGATGTTTCCCATTTATTCCCGAAAGTAGACTATCCTGTTAGTCGGGGCACCGCGACTCTTTCTAATTTAGTCCACTGGGAACACAGCGAAACCTGGAGAACTGGTCTGGAAGATAAGTTAAAATCGCTTTTCGGAGTTCGCGACTTCCAAGTGACCCTCAACAGCGAAGAGTTTCGAGATTGCGTTGGCCATCAACTTGACGACAAAATTATTTTACCCATCAGTTCTTATCTGGTTAGCTCTTGAACCTGAAGTTAATTTTTTTAACAACTTCACTTCCAGAGCATTATTTACAACATCATTTCTAACATTAGTACTGGCCATAAAGAGGTGATTTTCGAAAATCTCCACTTCAAGAAAGTTCTTGCGATTCCCAAAATCGGTAACTGGTCGATTCTTAAGAAAAATTTGGTTAAATTTCGATTTGGCAGGTTCCGTTCCTGTTCATGCCATGATCCAGAAGGGTAGCGGCGATTTCGAAATTTTGGCCGGAAACGACATTATAGCGACCGGAAGAATGACGTTCCCCAACGCTACAGATAAATTCCTCATTGATGCCACTGAAATCGAAATTGGCGACGACAATGTTCAGTTGTCAGGAAGTGACGTCTACAACGAATTCCAACACAGGGGCCACAAATATTCCGGACATTACAAGTCCATCAAGAGTCTCAGCATCGGCGATGAAGGTTTGATCTTTCTTTTGGAGTAGCGAACTTTACAAAAAAAAAAAATTAACAGGATCTGTGGCCGTTATTCAGTGGAACAATAAATGGACCATGTTCCTGGAAGCCATGATTCAGCAACACTTGCTCCAAGACGGCGAACGTTCTCAAGAGATTTTCGTGCCTAAGAACATCCAGAAGATTATTTTCTCTCAAACTATGTTGCCAACAGAAAAAAAAGGTTGTAGACGAAAATTTTAGTTCTATTTTTAATTTTTTTGCTAGATCTCAATGTGACGTTTAATTACGCAACTGGGCTGATTTCAACTCCTGGTCTTCAGATCATTGGTCTTAAAGCAATTTCGTTCCCTAAAGATATTAAGTCGATTTCGTTCGATTCTGTCGAATTTACTCCTTTAATTAACTGCAAACAACCGGTGAGTTAAGCTTTTTCAAATTACCAAAATTTCATTAACTGCGTTTTAAGAACATCGAGAATTGCATCAACGTTGCTCTTCAACTCACTCTGGACAATTTTGGGGAACAATTCATCACCAACATTCTCGTAACTGAGGTGGAGACTGAAAATCCTTCTCTATTGGACAACGTGAAGAATGTTTTTAGCCAATACACCAAACTTAACGTGAGATTTATTTTTGTTGGAGAATTGAAATTGATTCAAAATTTCAGCCCAACGTCACTTCCGTTAAAGACACTAAGATGATTATTGTCCAAAATTCCTATCCTCTATTGGTAGTGCTGAATGACGTAGTTCGTGAAGACGTTGTAAAAGTCATTGCGTCCTCTCACGGTTTCCTTTTGGCTCGCACCGATAAATCAATTTTGTCATATCCTCAAATCACGCAAGTAGCCCAAATCACCGTTGACGGAATCAGTTACTCCGTTCTTCGCAAGGTACTCAATTGCAACCGTAATTATTGATTTTATTTATTTAAAAATTTTAGAACAAAAACGTCAAACCTGCCGTCGTTTTCGTCAAAGGTGACACTTTGAGCATCAAAGACTTATCTAGAAGCTCAGTTTCCTGGGTTTCCGAACTGGAGTCAGCCGCCAGCATCGCCAAAAGCAAACAAAACAGCGTCTACTTAATTTCATCTTTAGTACCAACTGAAGGAATCACCAATTTCGTCCAGGAGCTTCTATCGTCGCCAAAAATGTCTTCGGTTCGCTTTCTCTTTACTTTGGACAGAAAAGTTTCCGATATTAACATCGACGATCCTCAATACCAGCAAATCTTCAAGCAAGATCTGTCGTTGTCGGTGATCAAAGATGGTGTTTTGGGAACTGTCATCTCGGTTCCGGTGAAATTCAAGGAAAACGTTCAAAACAACCTCAACATCACCAGCAGTACTGTTAAGAACAAAACCATCAGTTTCCTTGGCATCAATCCAAGAGACGAAACGTTGTTGCCTAACGTGGAAACGAAGAACGAGTTGGGAAATATGGATTATTCGGGTGTCACGAATTCGGGTCAAAGAGTGATGGGGTTGGCTCAACTGGATCGGGATGTGTGCAAGTTGGTGCCTGATCCGATCTTGTGTTGGGATATTCCCGAGGCCTGGACTCTGGAAGATGCTGCTACCATCCCCCATGCTTATGCCAGCGTAAGTAACTTAACAAGGATTGACAGTCTTCAAAATTCAAAATTCATTCAGTATGTAAAGTTAAGATGCTGTGATAATAATTTTGAAAATTTCCAGGCATACTATACTCTCTTCCACAAAGCTAACTTGCGTCCAGGTGAAACTGTTCTGATCCACGCCGGCTGCACACCCATTGGTCTAGCAGCAATTTCGGTGGCATCTCTTCACGGTTGCTCAATCTACACTACAGTGTCAACCGATTGGCAGCGAGCTTATCTGAAGAAGCAATTCACTTGTGTAAGCAAAATTTTATTTCTTTATTTCTAGAATTAAAACGAGATTTTGTAGTTAAGAGACCGCAACATTTTGAGTTCCGAAAACACCAACTTCGAGCCTCTCCTGTTGATGGCAACTGGAGGAGTCGGGGCTCACGTAATCCTTAATTGTCTCTCGGGCAATTTGCTGCAAGCTTCAGTTGGATGTTTGGCGGACTACGGCAGGTTCCTCCAAATCGGTAAATTCGACCTCGAGGAAAACAACACTATCGGCATGAACGTTTTCTTGAGAAACACCTCGTTTTACGTTGTTAACGTAGAAAATATCTTTATCGCTTCCGATGACGTCAAACAAGAAATCAAGAAATACATGGAAGAGGGGCTCGAGAAACTAGCAGTGAGACCTCTTGTTAGGAAAGTGGTCGAGCATCAGAACATTGACGAAATTCTTAAGTAAAATTAGTAATTATTTTTTTCGTGTTACTAAGTGGAGTTTTGCAGCACCCTGAAGAGCAGCAGCAACGTCGGTAAAATGTTGATTAAAATCAACAACAATTTAGCATTAAACAAATTTATTTTGGACAAGCCTTCGCGGTTTATTTGCGACTCCAAGAGCTCCTACTTAGTTTATGGTGGGGTAACAGTAATTTTAGGGCATTTTTAACAATTTTTTTTTAGGCGGTAGCGCTGATCTGTGGACCGACGCCATCGAATGGTTGATATTACGAGGCGCCCGAAAAGTCGTGGTTTCTTCGGAATCGAAACCCCAAGCCCTCCATATCAACCGCCGCCTCACTTTACTTCAGTCTTATTACGGGGCTGAAATTATTTTTGCTCCCAGCAAATGTCACACTAGAGAGGGCGCGGCTGAGTTGTTGTCTGAAGTGTACTTCCTTGGTCCAATTCATTCCGTTTTCCTTCTCCCTAATAAATCGAGCATGTCGCGAATCAGCGACATTAAACCAGTGCAGTACATCGACCACGCTTTGAGAACCACAGCACCTAAAGCTCTCTTCATTAATTTTATCAGTAACGCCGCCGGTGTTTGTCAAGTGAGATCCGAAGCCGGATTCTCCACTTACAACATCCAATGGCAGAAAGACCTGGACTTTGCCGATTCTCTTTGCGGCTTGGACGACATCTTGAGTTACAAAGTGAAAAACATTTTGATCAAAAACGACAAAATCAGCGACTCTAACCAAGAAACCACTCAAGCTCTCTTCAAGAGTACGTTTTTGTCTTTTGAAAATTCCAAGAGCTAATTTTGTTGTTCCGCAGAACTCACAGTAATTTTACCGTCGTCACTGGAAGACTTTACCGAAGAAACCAAATTGGCACCAACCAAACCCGACTTGGTGCAATTACCAACTCTTGGGCCCAGGGATATGCGCGAGTTGTCTCCCGTTTTTATAATCCCAGGAATTTCCGGGCAAAAGGAATGCGAGGAGTTGGCGTTTAAGTTGCTCTATCCCACTTTCTGCGCAGTTCTTCCATCAACTCCGTTGTCAATCAAGGAAATGGCCGTTGATTTGGCAGAGGTATTTTGGTAATTACCAGCAAATTTTGGAAATTCTCAAATTTTTCTAGAAAATTTTAAAAATATGGCCGAAAGGCGCCTATAACATCATCGCTATTTCTTGGGGCGGCGCTCTAGCTGTCGAAATCGCAAGAATTTTAGACAAGAGAGGAGCAAGTCTCCACCTCTACTTCATCGATGGAGCTCCCAACACCATACAGTCCGCAGTCAAACATTTAGGTGAAGACGTTGCCAGTATGGAAACTAATTTATTAACGCGAGTTTTAAGTGTCAATGACACCGAGGTAACAATTGTCGACGAAAGAAACAAATTTTACCCGAAACTTTTAGGTAACAAGAAAAATGGGAAGTGCGTCTTCGTGGCAAGATCGAATCAAGCTGGCGTTGGACAATTACGAAGGTAACCTGTCCGATCGAAAGAAACTGGAAGAGGGTTTGTTTACCCTAAAAACTCGCCTCCAGGACCTATCGAGTTTCCACCCCACCGAAGAGTTGGTTTCGGGACAAATTCATTTAATACGACCGCTTGGGTCAAGTAAATACGATAACTGCGGCCTTGTTTCGGTGAGTTAATTTGTTTGTTTTTGTTTGTTTGTTTTTAATGTCGTTTCTTTCAGTATTGCAAACAAACTCCTCAAATCACGTTGGTCAACGGCGATCATTTGAGTATTATCAACAGCCCCGTGACCTCGGAATATGTTAATGAAAAGCATTATCTTATATAGTTAATAGGGCTGGGGTTAGCGAACGAAATAAAGTTTACAGAGGGGAATCTGGTTACCGATTTTTGTTTTTTTTTGCTTTGCTTAAAGTCGTTTGTTTAGAAAAATAAACTAAGATAAATCGCACAGGAAGTCGGGGAAAAGTTAAATGCGTTTGCAGGTCGTTAAAATTCGATAATATTTATTTTGAAAATCCGCGGCGTATTGACAATAAAAAGGTTATACGGTTTATTTATTTTACTGTTAAATGATGTCTTCGGAGTCAAGACAAAAACACAACTTGAGTGGGCTAACAAGGATGATCTCCACGAACATATCCGTGAGTGTATGTGCAGCAATATTCTTCCGAGCTCCTTTGTCTACAATAAATGCATACAAGACGTCAAGCTTTGTTGCAATCCTCTACCTTCATGGAATAAGCTATCCCCGATTCCATAATTTGTGGTAAGTCCATTTTTTTAAATCTACAGATTGTTTATTTTTAGATCTCTTGCTCTAAACTCTTGAATCCGGATTCACTAAGGATGTTTAGATTTGAAACAAGTCTAAGGTGGCAAATAAAATTTGACCATGTACTTTTTTTTATTATTTTGACCATTGAAGTAGAATATTATTGAAATTTTAAAACTTACATTAAAAATCGGGAGTAGCTGCCAAAGTTTTCAGTTGTGGAAACGTACGACTTAATGTCATGTTTGAGGCACGGTTTATCAGAGTCACATAAAACGAAGAGGTTCTCAGTTCCGGGAAGTTTTCAGCTTACAGAAATCTTTCAGTAGTTCGGAAACTCTTCACCAGTTGGCGCCACAACCACCAACCCTTTGATCACGTGTGATTCTAGTATCAGGAGTAAAAATGAAGACAAAACTAACATTTTTGTCGAGTACTCTTAGGTTTTTTAATTATGACAGCGTAGAGTTCTCATATTGCCAAAAATTTACAGATAAGAGAAACCTTTAAAGAGTTGAAGATTTGTCCATCAGATGGCCCCACGTGCTTTTCTAAACATAAAATACATTTTCGCTTTCATGTAATCCTGATAGCACGAGTAAATATTGAAATTGAAACAAGACTTTGTTAAATATCCAACAGAATTCGCGATATTTCTGAGATTGCTCACAACTAATGTTGAAATTTCTATTTAAAACCTATTTTTATGGCAGAGGGCCTTGCAGAATGTCCAAGGACATAGAAAATGCATCTTGCGTTTTAATTCTGTGATTTTTCAATCATTCTTCTGGAATCGAACCATTTCTGAATACAACCAAAAATAATTAGCGTAAAACCAAACCCAAACTAAATTTTCTTTTTGATGCAACGTTTTAAAAAAGAAATCTCAAATTTTTTCACTTCAATCAAGTAGCCTCGTTTTAAATTTTATTGCAACGGGAAGAAGAACGTTTTTCTAGGCAAAACCTTTTGCTTCCATTATCGAAAAGAGATTCACCTCTTTTGATTTAGATTCAATTGAAGACACGTATCCAGTATTTGATATGGAATAACCTGAATTACCAATTGTTAATGTAGTGTGGGTGGACTTCAAAAGTGGGACTGTCAATCCCAAATTAAATATATTAAGACCGATATCCAAAACTACAAAAATCACAGAGGGGTTGATTGCATTTATGAATTTTGATTTAAAATTTGTGCACCCAATTTGATGAAAATAAAATGTTGGTAAAGCATTTTACCGCTTTAATTGGGCATGGAATCAAAAATTGTTGTCAATGGGGCTGAACATTTCCAAAAATGGACCAGACGGAAGTTGTAACGACTTATGGTAAATTTTTGGCGAATTTAGTAATTATTGTTGGTTTTGCGAGAAACCTCATAACCGCATCGCGTGACCGCGTGACCGCTTGAGGACAAAGAAATCGTTGCTGTGCAGGCGAGGGCCGGTGTGAAAAAGGCGCAATAACGAAGAATCGAACGAAAAATGTCCCATCTCGGACCTGCAATGCCACCATCAAAATACCCTCATTGCAGGTACGTGCACAGAGAATATGACGAAAATAGCGCAATTATTCCAACATTGCAAACATATCAGTTGGGATATTGGAGCGCAAGGTGTCGGCTCGACGGCGCGAGCGCCACAGTACCACCTCGGAGCGCTTTCCACGGCGTTTCCTAGTTTTCCTCAGTGCTTTTCCGATATACCACACAAAACGCGTGTTGCACAGTGTCCGCGCTATTTCAACCTTACATGGAACTAATGCTGCTTTTTCATAGATGACATACACGTAAAGGTGAGTGGCAGCAACACGAAGCTCGCACCCGGAAAGCACTGCGAGCTTCGGCCACCGGCACCCATCGCAAGCACAATTACTCGATTTTTTAAAACTTTTTGCAAAATCTAAAAACAACAACAAAAGCTGATTCATATCGAGGTTGATGAGTCAGTTGAAGGGTTCCAGCCAGAATTTTCTTTCATCAATAAAAAATACGGGCGATGAAACCCCACAAATAGTTTTCCTTGGAAGCCGATTACTCTCTAGCATTAAACTAACGTATCTATAGATCAATACAAGTTTTTTTAAAAGCAATCAATATTTTCCTACATTACTGCAGCAGCAACTTGACAACAAAACAAACTTTTAAGCCGAATTACGGCGTAAATAATTAATATGTGGGCGAGTTTCCTTGAAAGTTCCGGTGAAGAATGGGGATAATTGAAAGAAACTTTTGAATATTATAAATTAAGACCGAATTAATCCAGTTATCCAGTTACATTAAACAAGCATCAGTTTGAGGTAAAATTGGGGACTTTGAAGGAAAACTTTGTTAATGGCACAAGAACATTTAACATTGAGTTTTGATGTAAAACGATATTTACGAATTGACAAGACGGCAAGTTAGGTAACAAAATCTATACTGTCCTGCGGAGGTTGAGATTTCGTGAACTTGAATTTAAAATAGTTTGGCAACAGTTCGTTTCGGACGAAATAAGTGACACTATTAACGTTGCTATTGTTTTGGGGCTCAGAGTCAAAAATCTAATCAGAAGCATCTAACCACAGAACTGTCGGATTTAATAATAATAATACAATCACGTAACAGTGAAAAAAAAATGTTAAGGATGTGGTAGAAAAGTAAAAATAGTTCTACCCACTTTTGAAAAATATATTTTTAGTCCAACTTACAAATCAATACGATCACATCATCGCCTAAACCTAAACCTGGCTGGAAATGTGGGGAAAATGTCAATGGTAGAAGTAAAAGATCAAGTATTGAAAGACTATTCTTGAGTAAGACTCTAGAGAATCTTGCCGTATAAAAATATATGTTGCGTAGTACTGTCGTTTCAAGATTTTAGAAAACAACAAACGATGAAAATTTAGTAAATATTCCAAAAAAAAATGAAAGGGTAGTTTATCACAGTACAGTAAATAAATCTTAACTCAGCCTATCATCGCCTTCTTCTCAATCCAGTTAATTGCCATTTTGACACCGAAACTTGCCGGTAAATGGCCAATTTGTTAAATTATGGTAATACCCATCCTTCTAGGTCTCCCTAAACCAAAGTTAATTACTTGACGCCAAATAATGTCTTAAATTTTACGCAGTTTAATTAAAATTTAATTATCTCAAATACACGAGTTTCATCGTTTTTATCAGGCTTTAATTACTCGTATTTGGGCTGGGCAAATAAATTTTAATATAATAAATAAAATGTAATGAGCTATGTAATAAATGCGTAGTTTTATCAGTCAGCAATTCTAAAATACAAACGTTATATTTCAATCTCGCTGCTCACCTCGTGCGACACTTTGCAAAGATAAAGAAATGGGTCAAGAAGCAAAATTTTGTGGCAATAGAAAATTGATGATTGCTGTAGATAACTATTTCAAAGAATTGAACAAACTGTTGTTTAGAAATTGTATAATAACTCTTCATCATTGGGCTAGCTGTTCCAAGTCAAGAGAATATTAAGCAGAAATGAATAAAATTGCATTGTTCTGCGGAAATGATGAAGAGATTTACCTAATAATTTTAACAATGGGGAAAATTTTATTTAGAAATTGAAAGAAAAATGTTGCAACATCATTTCTTGGGGACGTTTCGGAGTTCTTTCATGGTTATTGAGGGTTTTGTTTCGTAACTTCACCCTTCCCCCGAACAAACGTGGCGAGCATTTGTATCTCTCTATTATGTGATCAAGTAATTTATGGGAATATCTGTTCACTTTGTTACGGTTTTGGTGATAGTTCTATGTTGGAAAATAAAATTGGGGAAACTGCACTGATTCATCATGCCGTAATGCACCACGATCAATATTTATTTTCAGCGCAGTCATGTTGGCAGAAACGTGCGAAATGAACCTGGTTTCATTAAACAGGTGCGTTATAGCGTGCATGTAATGGTAAAATTTATAGCTAGAACCTTACGGTGGTAAATTTTAACCCCTTTCTCTTTATTCGGGTTTCACTTTTACTGAAAAGAGAACAGGACTTCAATTTTCAGAGGTTGTTTCTAGAAAATTTATTGTCAGCAGTTCAAACTTGTATTTTTCAATAATTTTAGAATGGGTTTAATAAAATTCAATAATAATCTTTAGAACCAAAAGCCGAAAACTATGGCTAAAGTTGATGCAATAAAAAGGATTGACTTAAGTGCTACGGACGATAAGTCCCGTTGATTGTGTTGTTTAAAGTTGTATAAAGTTTCACTAATACGTGACGCTGTGCACCAGAAACCCGTTAGAAAAACCTTAAGTGCTACTATAAAATTGAATTTCTCTGTAACTCGAATTATTCCAAAGGCAAACGCATTTAGTGCCTCCCTCTACGCGAACACCACCGAAGTCAAACAACTTCAGACAATTGTACTTAGAGAGAAAGGTCGACTATAATTGTATTTATGTGAAAATATGCAATGCACAAAAATATCACATTTCATGAAGCAAGAGTCGTTTTCTGAACAGCCGACAGAGGGCGGATAGAAAACGTCTTAATATAGGACCTCGGTAATGGAAGTGGATTACCGCCGATGGAATAACTCACCGCCACCCCTCTCCCAACTCAAACAAAGAAGCGATAAAAGTTATCATTGCGATATAAATTCTTTATCGTCGGCTGGTAGGGACATATCGACGGGCACCGTCGTCACGAAGGCGCCGCTTTTCTCATCTCCAACAATATTTTTCTTGCATCAGCCTTTTTAATAATACACAAATAAAAAATGGCTTACAATTATTTCCAAAATAGGTTCACAGGTTCGAAACGTAATTTATAGACCGCCCCGCCATTAACGAAAATATTGTTCCACGACTTCCAATTTATTGACGTCACGGAATTTAATACCGAAATTAATTAAGTTGCGGTTTTGTTTGGCGCCGGAAAATTGGGTTTCCTTTATGCAGGTTACTCTTGCAAAAATGAATGGCTGAAGCGAAACCAGTTAATCAGCTGTGTTTGAGGCCAAAATGTGTTGAAACGGCGTTATTTGTTAAATTGGAGTTGGGATTTAGGCAGTCGTTTACACGAAAATGAGGTGTTTGGTTTCATGGTTATAATTCTAATTAAGTAAATGGACGTTCAAAAACCAACGGAATTAGTCCGCCGACAACCGCCGCAAAAGGTCAAGAATCCCACTGCGTATCGATTGTGGACACCACCAATATTAAATAAGGCGTCAGCTTTTCTAAAACTCGGGGCTAGTTGCTAGCAACTGGTTGGAAATTGACAAAGTTAAAAAAAAGTTCCAAATACTTTTAATTCGAAACAAAAATCGATGCAGGCAAACAATAAACAGCAACTGCACGACGATTGAAGAAGGCAACAAATGGCGGAGGCGCCGGGTGAATTTCCGAGTCGTTTTCCATTCACTTTTCAGTTCTTCTATAAAGTTGTTTCCGTCTGATCATGGGCGCCCTTTCCATTTCCACCTCGATTATGCAGTTGCGATTTAACGACCTTCTGCAGTCGCGTGCACCGTTTCACTTGATCTTGGCGTCTTTCGTACCCAGCAGGTCGCGATCATGCGGCTAAATTAGAATTCCGGCCAAGGACACGCCATAGTTCTAGTACGTCGTTATCATTACCCTAATGTCGCCGCTTTTCGGCTACCGACGTATTTTTAACCGGGCACGTACTCGCCCTTCCTCCAGGTCTCCCGGGGGCCGTCTGTTTTATTTTAACAAACACAACTAGTTTTAAACCAGACATAAAACGTTATTAGAGGCTTCGCCCGCTACCCCGATAGGAGTATGCAAAAGTAGTTGTTGCGGTGGCTGGTTGCAGGATTTTTTTATCGCCACTACGGAGATCTCAAGGATTGACGCGAAGTAGTTTTAAACTAGGCTCGACTACATTAACTACCTACACCCCCCTTTTGGAAAGTTTGCGGTCGTGGAGGTTAACAGGATTGCCAAAAGTGGGTGGGTGACATTAAGGAAAATTAGCGACGAGCAGGGGTGGCTCGTCCATTTTTAGTCTTTGTCACGAAGTCCATGATTCAATCACCAAAAGTTCTTGAATTTACAACGTTTAAAAGTTGGTCCAGCTGCAGCAGAATTCTTAGACAAGTTGCTAGAATTTAAAAGACTGGAAATAAATGCTTTGGCAATGTGGACAATCCGTTGGGACACTGCCACTAAAAAACTACATCTATCGCGTTATCGATATTGTTTTAGGTACTCAGGAATGCTCGCTGCAGACTTCAAGTCGCATTAGTTTAATTTACTTGACCAACTAATTGGTTGATTTTTAACAAATATCTTTATTTTTACCCCCGTTCACCTACTCAGCAAAATTATCATTTTAAGCCGAGTCGGCGACGCTGCCGGAATAAATATTTGCGCCCGCTTCATCGCATCAAAGTCCGACCAACTCACATTGATCCGAGTCGTTCCAAAAACTCCGGCGACACGACGACTGGTCTACGAATTTAATCCTTTCGGAGGCGAATCATTAAGTTTACGGTCTTATCGCACATCGAGACCCACTTTTGTTGACTCCGACGAGAAGAATACGTCAAGCGACCAAATGAGTCTCGCCTATTTCGTTTTAATTAATTCATTATTCGCCAAGTTCAAGCTCGAGCACACATCGCGTTGTTGTTCTTGTCGGCTTGCGAGAGGGTCGAATGAATTTATTCAAAACGCAATTCTGACGCGGATAATAAACCATTTTTATGCAGACTGGATTTAACGGCCTCCGTAATTGCTGTTTAAATGTTCATGCAAATCGGTGTCCAGGACAAAAACGTCGGATCACATTAAACAGTTGCGCCGAAGGAGCTTTTTATTTCTCGAATATGCATCGAGCGGCCGCCCAAAATATTTGTTCGTTACGAAAACATTTTACATTTTACAAATTACACCATAAAGTAGTTGTTAGAAAATTACTTGTTACGTTAAACGCCCCATTAGATGCTCAACAAAAAAGTCGTTTCTCCCGCGACTAACGCTTTAGGTTTTTTTATTTTGAAAGCTGCCACATTTCATACTTTTGTTCGGAAGAACTCAATACTTTTTATCTTTTTGTTTTATCGTTCCGCTCTGAGCCTTTTCTCAAGATCGGGCCGAACCGCCGAATTCTTAACTTGGTCTGAACCCCCAATATCATCCATCATAATCTCTTCAGTGGCGGCGCCCAAACCGTTTCTCGCTCTAACAAATTTAACAATCCGGGAAAGTCCCATAATTCCCCAAACACCAAAAAATTGGAGACATTGGAGAAACGAGACTAATTGCGCTAATGCAGCAAAGTTTTTTTTCATTAAATATCGTTTCTCTGGAAATTAGCTTAAGGGCAGTGCATGTAGGTCAAAATCGGGTCGTACGGAAAATAATTTGTGTCTGGTCGAGGTTGGGGCAAAGGGGTGCGTGTGTTTGAACGGAGCGCTGGGGTGGTTCGCGTGACTCGACCAACCTGGCTGGTTGTGCATTAAATCGATGAGTTGTGGAGACCATCTTATTTCAATGCTTGAATGAAGTTTCGGGACGTTTATTTCGGTAATTAATTAAACAAGATGACTGTTGGGAAGCGCACCGACCGATCCGGCTTCGTGCTAAGAAGTCTCAACCTGCGAATTGGTTGATTCCTTGGAGTTTCCACGACAGCCTTTATCTGATTAATTGTCTGTCGTGTCGACATCGATTTTGGTATAAATAGTACAAACAAGTGTCCGGTTTGCGCTGCCCTTTTTATAACTCTTACCTTAGAAATTGTTATTTACGTACAGCATGACGAGGGCAGGGACTAAAATTTATAAAAATAGGGAAGAAAGTAAAACTATTTAATTTATGAATCTCTAAAAAATAAATCAAAAATCCTAAAGAGTTGTCACCTAAATTCGACATTTATTTTAATAATACATAATTACCATTGTATATTATTACCTCATCAATATAACTAGTTGTTAAGGAATTAAGGTATTGAAATAGAAATCCATTATTCAACGCAATCTCTTGCTGAATGAGTTAAACTCAGAGTTAAATAATCGACATTTTTTGATTACCATTACACAAGAATAAACTCATTATTATTTAATTTAGATGCACAATGCATAATGAAAATCAATGCTTTGCCTTGTTCTGGATGTAGCACCAAATTGACATTTCCTTTTAGCAAACTTCGAGTTTCAAGAGAGTTAATTAAAAATTTCAATTAATACCTCAACTGATTACATCCTGTAAAAATCCGAAGCATCCTCCATTTCCCACCCCCCTTCGCCTCCTTCTAATCCCCATGTTCCTAACCGAATGATCGTGCTGTTTCTAAATTAATTTCCCACATGCGATTCTTCACTTTTGCCCACTTCGTTCTTCCCCTAACCGTCATCAAATCGGTCGATTGGTGGCCTGAAATACTCAATCTTATCGATTTGATTTGATTTTATTCAAAAAGAGACCGACGAAAACTCTTATCGTCCATCACGTGTTTTATTGTCGTGGATCCGGTCAACTTTTGTAAACTTGTCGGTCCCTTTCTCGAACCGAACAGAGATCACGTTTCGTCGTCACCAGCGTAAACGTCAGAATCGGGTCAACGACGAAATTTCCGTGAATAATGCAATAGAAAAAGGACGAAACGTTCATTTTTAGGCCATTCACCGGGCGAGTTTCAATGGGTGCGGCGGCGAACGGCCTTCCGATTCACCTGCAATTGCGTCCCGACGCTAAACGACGTCGTCGAATTAATAGTTGGGCTTAGCTGTTAAATTTTTTATTGCGGCCTCTTTTCCTGTCATCGATTCTGTTTCGAATCGACGCCAAGTCAGCGGCCATCTGAGAATGTAGGTGGCGTGTTGGCGGGGCCCAATTTTGCAACAGCATTCAGCGCAAGAATTTTTCAAAATTGGCATGACTTCCAAAGTTCGATTGCCAGTTTTCTCCGATATTCAAGCAATTGACTTTTTTGTTAGGCCACAATTAAGGCCACAGCGACTTGAGGGAAAGTTCTGTGAGCAATTTGATATTATTTAATTTAGGCCAGCCCGTTTACATAATCAACCTGGCAGAGAATTAACATATCCCATCTAAATATTATAGGTATTACATTGAGCAATGCCTCGTGTAGTTATGGAAATTGCATGAATATTCTATTAATTTCTGACGTCACTAAAAGGGTCTCTCCGCCTTCCGTTAAGAAAGTACATAACGCATTTAGCAATATGAATGAATTTTCATATTTAGCATAATTTTGTTTTGCCTCACAATTTTTTGACAGAATCCAGCTCAACTCAAATGCCAGATCTTTTATAAATTTTTTTTCAATGCTACAAGTCCCTCATTAACTTGAGGAATCCAAATATTAGAGCTTTCCGACTAATGAACTTATTTGACAATTGGCTGGTGTTTCTTGGATTATTCCGGCCGACACCTTGCTCGTTTCGCTAATCTCTTTTTCTCGCCTTATTCTTCTGCCACATTATTTCACATTTCTAGTTACATCCGGAGGCATTCTTGAGAAGGGCAAATTTATCCGTAAGGACCATATCTCGTCGACGCTGTCTCCCCATTTACTTCCATAAAACTGGCCTTGTTTTCCTTTCTCTTTTGTGAAAATTTCCACTCACTAGACAAAACGCCACTCCTTGCACGCTCTTCCTCATTCAACAAGATTACCGGTGCATCTTCACGGTTTGCAGGAGAACAACGACCTTTTGGGTCGACGCCAGAAATAATCGAATTACTCGCTAAAGTGGTTCGTAATTAGTCAAATTTTGACTGTTTTTAAGTTTAACTTTGTTACCGTTCCGAATTGTTCGTGAAACCAGCCAAATTTTAAAAGTTTCTCTAATTTCTTTCCTTGAAGTGTGTTGAAGTCGTTTTGCTCACATTGTTGGATATCCGACACTATTAAGCACACACTTGCCATTTATCATTTTTTATTGAAAAAGCGGGACGTTATTATGCAACACATTCAGGCTAAAACTTGGAATTTCTGAGCTTTTTGTCAATTCAGTATGAAGACAAAAAATTAATTTTCAAAAATAATGAATGCGGTGTTTCTACTTGACCTCGTCGCTTTGTTGCAGATAAACTTGCAGTTCTGACAGCACTTAATTTATTGTAGCTGTAAAGGATAAGAGTAAATGTGTATAGAAAACTGCAATTGTAAGGGATGAGTTAACTTTTCGACTAGCAATAAATTTGCTACTACCGGAGAGGGTGAGAAAAATTGGCGCAAATCGTCTCATAATGTATTTCGAAGACGATCAATTCACATTCGAGCTACTGCATTTGGTTCTTTCCAACATGCAATTTTTTACGAAATAAAGCACATTTGAACCGTGAAGAGACTTATACTTAATCGAATGTGTAAAAGTTACTGTTGGCAAGTACAGAAACCTCCAACTTTTGAAGCTCTCTGCAACGTTTGCTGGGAGACTCATAAGAAATTCCATTCCCTCCTAGTTACCTCATTTGAGAGAAATATATTTTTCACATTACGGTAACGTCCGTACTTTGTGTCTCCTTGAAAATATCATAAAGGGACTAAGAATCCACATCTGTTTTATAAAATACTGACGTAAATAAACTCAACTTTTTCCTTTCTTACTGTAATTTTCTTTATTGCAACAACTGAACGAAAATTAATGAATTAAGGCATCTTGCCATCTCCCATATGATTAAATCAAATTCTAGAAGTTTTCTTGGACTAGTTTTCTTAAGGTTGCGAAATAAGCAATTTTATTTCATCATTTTCTTTTCCAGCTTCAACGCCAAGTGATTCATTCATACTTTTGGCAAATGTCTCTGTTGTCAGCGAGTAGTGGTTTGCCCATTTGCTTTCCATTATTAGTGGGGTTCGGGTAATCCAATTTTAATTTTTTTTCTTAGCACTTTCCTGTAAAAGAACACATTGCATCTTTGCTGTTTGACATCAACATGATGTTTTTAAAAAATGAGGGCATCAATTTATTCAATATCTTATTTGGTAAGAAATTGAGGATTGTACAATAAAGACTTAAGGTAACTGAAATTCATATTACTACGTCAGGCGTGACGGGTTCCTCGCAAAAATTTATGAAAGCGCGATAAACCCTAAAACAAACAAAAAGCTCGCTTCGTCCTGGCTGAAAATTTGAGAAATAACTTGTGTAATTTACTCCCCAGACTTTTCCGGCGCATTTTTATCTCGTTCCCATATGAAAGTTGCTGCAGTTCGCCGAGCTTTATCTTGCCCTCGCTTCTTTCACTTGCCGCCGTCACGTCCCAAACTCTGTCCAACAAATTACGTTCTTAATTCAGCCGTCAATTTACCAATACCCAATTATTCATTAAGTACTTTCCGACAAAATTAATAATACATCACTGCCGCCCCTAACACGAACCAGTCCTTGTCAACACCGTATCCAATAACTACTCCATCCAAACAATAGACGAAACAACTATTTTCGTTACATCTCCTCGAAACATTTCTGATCCGACTGAGGGAAGTGATCGGAAGTGATGGAGAAGACTCTGTTCCTTTGTCACTTCTTGTTGTTTGATAAACAAGTAGTCCATTGTCGTCGCCGTGATTTATTGCTGTAATTTGGGACTTACAATTTTGAAGTCAAAGAAAAGCGGCATGGCATTTACGTCAAACAGTCGGATAACGGGTTATTAAACAATAGCCGCGAGAATTTCCGGTAAATTGCTGCTCCAATTACATACCGTGGATGCCAACAATCAATTGCGACAACGCATTGCAATCGTTAGACTGCAGCGGGATCCAGCAAAATTGGGGTCAGCACGAAACTCTCCAGAAACTTGGAGTCCTCGTTAACGACGGAATTAAAGAAGAATCGGGCCAGTTCGATAAAAAATTGTAAAACTCATTAGATAACGCAATACGCTTTCGAAAAATAAGTATGCAAGAGTCGGAATTGTTAACAGTTTATTGGCACGACGAGGGTGCTTTTCGTTAACCCGTGTCGAGATTTATTGACAAAGTGGTGTTAGAGGCGCCGAGCAGCCACCTAGAGGCGTTCATGTTATTGCTTCTATTTTTCAGCTTGAAGCGGACAACGCTGTAAGTGTTTCGTCTGTCGGTTCCCTTACGGAATTATACATTAGAGTAAATGACAAAAAATTCTTTATCTATTATACCTCTCTAATTATCGTCTGCACGCAACGGATTAATGACAGGCACTCAAAAACAATAATGTCATCGATTATCGAAGTTGACGAGAGGTCACGGCGATGTCAAAATAAACTCAGTGGTTGCCACCGCCTCCCGCATAATTTCTCTCCAAAAGCTCCAAAAAGAGCTACTTTTCAAATTTTTTTCAAATTAAATCTCCTGAAATGTAGCTAATTTCTATGAGAACTACCCCACTTTTTAGTAGTTAAGGAAGTTAATTTTAACAATTTTTTAAGGCCTGTTTCAAGTTTTTAAATGGCCCAAAACTCACAATAAACCAAATTTGGTGTTTGTTCTACGGATTTAAAAGTTTAGACATTAAAACTATAATTTTTTTAAATAAAATTAAACACTAACGCTTTGTGCTTCCCTTGAGAAAAAATAAGCAATTTTTCCCAATATTAATTAATTAATAATTCCGTGAGGGGCAAAAACGTAGCAAGCGTATCTGGCCGGCTTTCCGGACGGCGTTCCCGAGGGCGCTGCATATTTAATTGGGGCGAGAGCGTGGGCAGTCTGCAATTGCGTTATGATCAAAAATCCGGAAATATCCGCTTCGATTGATTCGCTCCAGGTTAATTCCCAGGAGAATATTGATGAAGGGATCATATCGGACAGGTTGAAGATTGAAAACACAAAGCGCTCCTGCATGCTCTTCTATTAATTTTAAAACGCAACATTTGTAGCATCAACTGACAGCGACAGGAACGAGTGGAATAAATCGCAAGACCAGAATTCCAGATAGAGCCGGTCGTCCGAATGGCAAATTTATATTCTGACGGCCCGATCAGTCACGTTATTTGTATTTCTCGGATTGCGGCGAAGGTTCGTTAGGTCAATTGGAAATCTGACATTCTCTTTGATTTTGAAAATCTATCTACAAGTCCAAAAATTTACGTGATCTCACTAACTCGAAATCGATGGAATAACCAACAACGAAGTAATTTTTAGTCGCGACCCGGTTGGAAAAACTTGAAATGAACAAGTCCGGGTCGATATTGTTGGCAAGCTTAAATGCGAGGATCACGTGAGTGCAGCGAATAAACTGAGACCAGCTCGTTGAAATATGGCTTGTTGACTACTTGAACCTGCTGCAAATAAGTCTCGACCGAGCCCAATTTATATTAAGGATTTCGCGGGAACGTTTGATTACTCGAATGCAGATGGAAATTTAAGCAGGTTACGTGACCGGGCGCTGCCTGGATTAGACAACGTTTGATCCTATCGCGACCCTAATGTGCACCAAGGGTCGTTGGAGCGAAACCGGAAATTTATGGGAAGCGCGCACCTTTATTGGGGCCGTTCCGCGATACTCGATTGCGCCAATTTCTCCCAAAGTAGTAGTTTTAGAAAATGTAAATATAAAAGTCTGCCAAAAAGAGACAAGTTTGTACGATTGGCACCGTTTCACTTTTCGTTACGTATGTTTCACATTGGACAATTTTAACATTTATTTGAAAAAATTTGCTCTGACTGCGCAAATTTCTCGTACTGATTTTACAAACTCTTCAGAACTTTCCGCCTAAACGAGTAAACGGTAACATTTCTTGTTGGGGATGTAACACCAAAAGATTTACCCAGTAGCATTGTATTATGATTATTTTTCATGGGTCAATTTAGTTTTCAATTTTGTTTCGTCGGCAAGTGCAAGAGTTTGCGATTCTGCTTCTTCGCCGAACTCGAGCATAATTTCCTGCAATTGCCGCAATGCCCGGAAATCTGAAATCCGGCCTTCAGCAATAATTGCGCGGCGTCCTCGCTCGCAAGCAGCTACTCGTTTAAAATTCAGCAAGCAACTTCGCTTTTCCGTTTCTTAACTAAATTATGGCAACTACACAACGTTGTATTGATTCCCCGAATTCATCACTAATTAATTTGAACATTAACGAAACAAGCCGCGTGTTGTTTCCGGCTCTTCATCAAATTTTTAAGCAAAACTTTAACATCCAGATCCAGACTAACATCGGTGCTGTATTTTAGACGGCCAAGTCTTGACCGGGGTGATTAGTCCTAAATAAAAACGGTCTTGGCGCAACTCTTATTTAGTCTTCATTTTACTGTCTAGAGTGCCGTAGTTAACCCTCAAACTCGCAATTTTCTGCAGGTTTTGCCATGCGACACTCTAATAAACTTCCACCCACTGCAATTTCGGACCGGCGCTAAATTAATACTTGCTTCAATTTCGCATGTTTTCACGACTCAATTGCGGGCTTTTTTCGTGTAAAAATTTTTCCCATGCCGAGGCTCCACTAGGGCTGCTTATGCAGAAAACAACCCCGCCCCTCTTCGGCTCGCCTTATCGTTGTGTCACCAAAACAGCAAACATGACTCGTGATTAATCACAACCCCTGATGGAAGTTGCCATAATTAATAGCCGCGCGTTTGGGAAATTTCGATTTTAAACGAGTTAATATCGGAAGTAATTTGCTACAAGCAACAATGGAACTATTTACGTTAGCAATGATTAATAGAGTATTCGGCGACTTGTGCAATAACTAATTGTGGAAATTTGCATTGATCCCGACGGATTCCTAATTTGTTTATAATAATCTCGTTACGTCGCTTAATCAACGTTGATTAATCACGCGTAACGCATCGGAAACTTGAGCTTTTTTCGAAAGTTAGGTCATACCTTCTTCGCGCCCTTGTTGAAAGGGGTTAACTTACAACTTATGTAAAACGGATCCGTTGGCTCGGATTTTTAAAGGTTGTTTGTATACGGCGAGGAACACTTTGTGAAGTGCCTGCAATTGTTGAGGCAATTCCCCCAACTTTAGAACACGAAAACATGAAACGCCTGATGCAAAGATGAAAGTGCCTTCTCTGATAACAATTAAGCCCCCCATTGTTATTCGGTGTACGTAGGTACATTGTACACACATCGCAGTTGTGCCAACTTCCTCAATGTCCCTGGCGTTCTGAATATTTAATCAAAAATAACTCAAATCTGGCGCATTTAAACGCCCAGAAGAGACAATTTGAGCAAACTCAACAATGTGCTTTGGCAAATCTGATTAAGCAAACACCATTGTGCTAACAACCAACTAATTCCGACGCGGCCTCCCAGCCAAAGTCTTCTTCCGTGAATCATTTAAATAGGTAGACGTGGGCGCTGCTGCGCTAACTAAACACCGGAACGTTGTTTTTAACCGGAAACGTCCCAATGTTGAGTTAGTACCCGCAAATTTTCAGAGATCGATTAGCTAAATTAGGTTTAGAGACGTCGAGGAAAGGCACTATTAAGTTAACAGTTGCGGCGATTCCTGATCGAGATACAACGCGAATCCTGGAGTTACAACTGTTCGGCGAAATTCAATTTAGTCCGGGCTGGACGTGTCGCATGGAAGTTCCGGAACTAACGCCCAACCCCCAGGAATTTTTAAATTAGTCATCGGTGATAAAATGAAGACGTGAATACGAGTAATCAGACGTTTTAGTTTAACACATCTTTTTTGGTGATGTTGAATTGGCACGGGGTTGTTTAAATCCAACTGCAGTTGCTTCGGCTCTGAGCTTCGTCAAAATTTTAATTAAAATTTTTAACGCTTTTATTTCGCGATTGACGCTTCATTTCAGCACTTTGGGAGAGAATTTTTCTTTAAATTTTGCGAGGTCGGGGTAAAGAAAATAGTTATGTATCTGCTGGGAAATGTAATTTGCTAACTTTGCCAGCGCTATTTTCATTTAGAAGTAAACGCTGGAGCGGGCAATAAGACTATTAGGGCGCATGACGTGTAATTATTGCTTTCCCAATATTTCCCAATTTAAAGCGGGCATTACAGTTAACTGCCAGTTCAAAAACCGACATTACTATTATCTGAGGGTCAAAAACGACAAAAAAATGAGCAATGCAAGTCAGCTCATTTAAAATCAGTTTCATGATAAAATGAGCGTGTAAACTTGGATTTCCTTCCAGATAAAACCAAACTGTAATTATGCGACCACCGACCCTTTCGTTGTACCTGCGATACGTACTTGTTTTGAAAAGATATGCATTCCGTTAAGTATTTTTTTCAAATATATCATATGCGCTGTAACGTAATATCACGTAAGCGAAAAACGTCCTGCGCCAAATGATGAAGAATTTTTCCAATAAATTATAATGGGGAGCAGGAAATTAAAATTCCCCGAAACCGCTTGTTAAATCCCTATGGTCCGGCGCGCGGTTTAACAAACCTCCAACCAATCTTCCAATTTCGTTAACGTTATAAAAATTTCGTGACAAGGAAAGCTGACTCATTAGTTCCCAACGTAACTTATGTAAATCGTTATTAACGTTTTCTGTATTAGATTCTCAGATTGAGAGTATCATTTTTGCCATCTGGGCGGCCGGCACGTAACAGCCATTGAACCGCAGATTTTACGGCGCTTTCCTGTGCACTTTCCACCTTCACCTTACCTTCAACCCGTAAATAAGAGAATGACCCTAGCGTGCAGCCTCAATTCCGCTTAAATTATCTGTTAACAAAGTCGAGGCTGATGCGCGCTCGGGCTCGCTTTGAGCACCTGAATAACGCCTGCAACCTCTAAAATTTTAAACGTGCACAACTTCACAACCGAGGGTGAGGCTTATTAATTTTTCATCGACGAACGTGTGCAACAATGAATAATGAAGCCATAACCGGGAGCAATTACTCTACTTGCTAGATCCGCACCTCTCGTTTATTTAAACTACCACTGTCGATATGGTTGTGTGCGGGGGACGTTGAGTACTAAGTACGGAAGCGAAGCTGAAGAAGCGTTTCTTGAAAACAACCATTATGGTAATTCCGGGTCTCGAGAGTAAAGGTGATCGATGTCGGGGGGTTTTCTGAAGGACAAGTTTTTTCAGGTTGTCCCACGCGCCCTTCGCAGGATGGAGGAAATCTCGTGCTGAATGGCACTTAACTTTCAGTTTCGCCGCCACTGCTCTATTTGTCTTTGATAGGTTAAAAGCCGGTCGTTCCTAATGGACGTAAGCGGCGAGCTCTCGGGAACGCATTTTACATGAATTTGTCCGGCTTTGCGCCCTCCTTTGTCGAGCATCCGTCTTCATTATCGTTAATATCCGAATTTGCAGTCGCCGCAGTGCTAACTGTTGAAGGGCCGCGCTCCTTCGCCAAAATGATCGTTTGTAACTGAGACAACGTGAATCTTTGCCCACTTAGGGACTTCAGATTAAGGCGGCGCCATCGAAGAGGAATTACCGATCAACGCATCCACCAGCTTTCCATTGAACATCTCGCGGGGGTTCTACGGTCAAATTAAATTCAGGGATTTCAGGGATTTTACGTTGTTGTATGCAGAAATACCTGGATACTAAATCTGGGGGTAAACCAACCCCGTGGAATATGCAGAACATTTTATAGAAACTTATGAAATTTTCATTTAACAATAATGATAGATGGTTTGAAAAATTTGCAATATATATTTTCATAACTAAATTATTATTGCGCGTAATCAAATTTGTCTATTAATTAATTACGGGCATAAATCAGACAAATGCAATTATTTATAACACGTGCATAGTTAGTAAATGAATTAAATATTACATAAATACTAACTGAGTTTGAGTTATCGACTAGTTAACAATTTTAAAAACATTACGACACAAAAGTGTTACTTCATGGAGTCACAAAGTTGGGTATTATTAATTTTCTCACGTTACTTTGAAGGCAGTTCTTGACAACTTCAGAACTTTTAAATTTAAATACATGATTTGTCAAAATTGGGCACGGCCGTGTTAGCTGTTGTAGAGTCCGGCCCTGGCATCCGGCACCGACTTTACTTGATAATGCTGTTACGTATTAGTTCCATAAAAAAATGTAAATACTTTTTGTATAATTTAGCGATAAGTATTTACGGTTAAAAAATTAGTTACTTTGATTGCGACACTATAACAGCAAATTACAAATAAAGGATTATTATTACGTACTTGTGCATCTTTAACGTACTGCAGTAGAGTTCCAAAGTGAAGTGAAAGGTGAAGTATTAGTTGACAAAACTTTTTTGGCTGAATACAGATTCAATGAAGAAACCCTGTAAGTGTTTTGCGTTTGTTCACCCTAATAAATCAAAATTGTGGAAAATAATAAATTTGAGGCCAAGACCAAACGACTTTGTGGTCAAAACGACCTTATGCTTATCTATATACTGTACAAAGATTTACAAATGAGTTTTCACAAAAAGTTCTACTGTTTCTGATTTCCTTGTCCGTCTCTATTTACGTCATAGAAATAAGTAAGGCCCCAAACAACTATTGTATCTCGTCTCTCCGTTAACAATTCGTCCACTTCCGGTTCAACATCAAACACGATTTCTCTATTGACATTTTGAATGGCGTTGAAAGCGAATTTGAATGCGATAAACATCCCCGTCTGTGGACCGTCTCGTCAAACCTGTCAATGTGCTATCGAATCTGGATCATAAAACGGTCACGTGTATGAGTGGGTCTTTCAACTGTACGGTTCATTGCTCGGATGCAAAATTGATAAGACCTCTTCCTCTTCGTTGCTGTCCGAAAGTCATGCGCGACATCAACTAGTGGTTTATGGCGTCGTGACACGAAACACCAGGAAAAAAATGAAAATAATGCTACTTTCTGTTATTAATATCGTAAATAACAAAAGAATAAAAGTAAGACTGAGAATTAGATGTTGGGTCCAGCAATTAATTTTATTAATGGGGCTCGCTAAATTTTCGGGTGAGAGAATTGTGGTTTTGTGAGTTTCGCAGCGGTTGCGGGAACGCACAATTTAAGGCTTTTATGAAATATTGGGAACCATAACATGAACAGTCTCTACGCAACTAACTTATTAAGGAAGAATTAGGATGTGGTTTAGGGGGATTTTAAATTGAATATTACACGCAATAATAGTAATCGTAATTTTTTCATAAAGTGATTCAAACACAATATGTAAAATTTTAGTGAAGCACTTTTAGCAGCTAATACCTCACTTCTATAAAATAAAAATTTTCTCTCATCAAAATGTTTTTAGTGATCTAAATTATTGAAATAAAATAATTAATTAAATAAGAAAAATATAAAACAAAAATAGTTAAGAACTTCTATCCAATGACACAAAATTCGATTAACATGCAGAGTCCGGATCGCTCCAGTCAGATCTTGTCCCATTACCCCCTTTTTCGCTAATAGCTATTTGATGAGCAAATATCTGTCTAATCCCGTCGCTCTCCGGAAAGCTTTTTCGGGAAGACATGAATCAAGGTCCGGGAGAAAGGTCGGCGCCAATAATTACCTTCGATTTTGGTTTGAACGTGATCGAGTGGTGTTAGTAAGTTTCTTAACCTTAAATCCTAACTGAAGCAACTATTAAGTTTCCAAGCCAAACTTCGATGAGACAATAAATAAAAAATTAGCGAAACGTCAGGGTGGGTAAATTAAATCGACTCTTGCCTCCGAATAATTCAGAAAATAACGCTGTAAACAACGCTCTCGAGACAACGAGATCTAGTCCCATTGCAATTGACTGCAAGCAGATTGTTAAGAGAGGAAGTCCCCACTACTGAAATATTCAGAAGCTCCATAATTAATTCCACATTGTTCCTCGGGGATAAAAACATTTTTCAACGTTTTACTTTTAATTTTACGCTTTGAAACTGCTAGTTAAGTTTTGGTTTTAATTTTCAATATCCGTTCGATAGGTACAATAAAATAATCATAAGGTACTAGAAGGTCTGAACTACTTCTGTTGACTGCCCTTGGCCTTAGGTCATTAATAATGCCCGTAATAAAATAAATAAAACAGAGTTCGGTTCGCGCTATAAAACTAGTACGATAGCTACGTGCCCTGAAAGTTCATCCCTTGCTGTTCTCGTTGGAGGGTCATTGAAAGAGGTTGTTCGCCTCGGCCAAAGAACGGCGTCAAAGAGATGATGTATGAGTGGCTGTCGTCCACCCTCGCTCCGAGAGGATTTCGTACACCTGTTAAATATTTAACCTCAAATGTAGGAGTTGTAACGTTTGACCCTCAACGTTCTCTTGATGCCGGCTTGTCGCCGGTGGTAATGAGGTGTTTCATACCGAATTTGCACAAAGTTGTTGCCATACGCAAAAGGTTGTCAGTTTCGCCCCAGTTCGCATTTCGAAACAATTTTTTATTTGTCGTTAAATAAGACTCGGGCTCGCTGAGGTAAATAATTATTTATCTAAATTTGACGAGACCACGCCTCCGTCTTTTTGTGGGTGTTTTTTTCATAATTATTTTGCGCTAACTAGAATTTATTGGATAAATGAAATGCTACTGCAACAATATTTATGGGTTCAAATCCATTAAAATCTCTAGCTCATGCTGCAAACGTACGGCCGCAATGTTAATTAAAGTTGAACATAACGCTACGGTAATTTTCAGGGTTTATGGCGTTGGACCGCCCTGAAGGAATGCAGGAGTTCGAGCTCTTGGGAAGGCGGTGAGATGCTGGAAGACCCCAGTCACGTGGGCTGAGCTCACCGCACTCAGCGCCGCCACTTCTCTGGAAAGGTAAAAACTGTTATCAGATTATTTCTAATCCACTCTCACATTTGTCGTTCTAAAAATATTGTTCAACAGCCAAGAAAATCTTTGGTCACAAAATCAATAAAAACGTTTTTAACAATAATAATTTAATACACTTTAAAAACAGAAAACACTCTAGGAGACTGTCACGAGCACCACCGGAGCCTTTTTGGCTCTCAATTGGTTTGACGAGTTAGGTAGAGCCACCAACGATAATTTCTCAGAAACTTCCCTTTCGGGGTCCTAACATCGATCTATTGCAGAGTTACGTTGTGTCAGTCTAAATACACGCGATATCGGAAGTAGAAAGTATAGTTTCTTAATTAATCATCCACAAAGTTGCAAATTGGGTGCATATAGTAAATAAATAATTGCCAGCCGGACTGGCCGACCTCAGCGAGTAAACAAACAGGTTATCGCAAGCTTAATTAAGCAATTGTAGATACAATTTAAGCTTTCCTTGCAACAAACAGCGATTAATTACTAATCCTTGGTTGAAATTGACTCCATTATTCACTTCGTTAGCAGTCGCTTTGCTACCGCACAAATTTTCATCTACGCCGTTATTTTCGGTGTTTGTTCGGCAACGTAAAACGTTGAAAATATTGAAACCAAAGAGAAACAACAAAAAAAAAATTTGATTGCAGACGAGAATCTGTCATCGATTTAAAACTCAGTGCTTTCGACTGGAAAATGAGAATGGATGCGCCAATGTAATTTTTACAGAACAATGCAACAAGCTGAATGTATATGCAAATTAAAACGGTTTTTTGGTAAGTTTGTCGCAAATTTTACAGCATGCAATGGTAATTCCAGCTGGCATTTGATCAGAAATTTGATAAATTTATTTAAATGTTGCGCAAACTGTGTCAGAATAACAACAAAGGGTTGGTCAGTTAATGCGACAAAAGGTTTTTACATTATAACGGTAATCGATAATTTAGCCACTCCCTTTCAATGTGGAAGATTCGAAACGCAATTTTAGAGCAGACTTTATATAATTCGTTTTATCTTAGAATTTTCTTATCAACATCAATGCATTTTGTTAGTTATTTGTTCGTTAATTCATCAGATCTAAATTTGTTTTTCTTGTGGAAACCAGCTCCAGATCTTTTCTATTCTGGTAAACTTTTCAGCAGACTATACAAAATCCAGTTGGGAGTCAGTCGCAAACTAAATTCAAATATTTTATGCAAGAAAACGTAGTTAATTAATTAATCAATTAATTTGAGATATTGCTGTTAAAAACCAAATTCTGTAGCGACGTAGCAAACGTAGAAATTTGCAGTGGCCCATGCACTATTTAGTTAAGCACAGCCCAAGCAGAATATGTAAATTAAAAAGTTTTTAAATTATTAACTTTGAACATTTAATTCACCAAACTAATTTTTAGGGTCAAGTTGACCTTAGGGAATTATTAACTCCGTCTAGATTTATTTTAACTAAACTTCAGTTCTATGCTTCAAAGTTAAGCATTATTATTATTAAAATTATTTTTTTTAAATTTAATTACCTGTGACAGTAAAAACGGAGCTTATAATTTGCTTCAAAAATTCACAGAGAAAGAGAGAATAATAAATACATTATTCTCAGGCTTTGAGTAGTCGTGAATAATGAAAATGGTTTAGCGGGATTTCAATGTAACATATATGTATAGCGTCAAATAAAGTGCATATACTCAGTATGATGGTCTCTATATTCATAGTAATACAAAGAAAAGTAGGGGTTTGCTCTCCTCGATCTTGACATTTTGCTATTGACCAATTGGAAAACGTTTCAATTTTTGTTACGCATGCTTTTGTGTTGATTCACATCTACAATAACAAATCATCCTTTGATCAGGAGATCACTTGGCTAAAAGGCAGTGGGATGATTCTTTCTTAAATCTAAGCTTTGTGTTGGCATTATTAGCTTACCTGGATACGTATCAAAATAATGTTGCAACTTTTGTAGAATGTATAAAAATAGCCGTGCCACAAATAGCACTATTATTATTTATAGATACCACAAGAGAATTGACGCTGTTACCGTGTTGTTAGAATGCACTCACTGGTTCAGATCTAAACGATGTTATATTGTGTTTTCACAAAGCAAATTATTTCTGCTCGGGCCAGATATCCATTTCAATACCAATTTTGCTCAAATCGGCTTAAAGACGAATATTAAAAGAACAACCGAAGACAGCATCGATTGTGATATTAACAAAAAAGTTTTCAGGATTTTTGAAAGAATCACTTTTTATTCGAATGGGACCGTGGTAAATCTCTGTTGCCACTCGAACTAAAACGCAATTTTCATCGGCCGTACAAAAAGCGTGTTTAACGTACTTTAGCCAAACGACCGATTCAGATGGGAGAGGCCAAAAATTGTTGCTTGCTTTCCAGCCGCTTTTCCATGTGATGCATTGTAAAGTGGCGCTAGCACATGCCGTAAAACCCAACGTCTCAATTTAACGAATTTTATATGGCCCTGTCATTGTCAGACGATCGACGATTGTTTTTTCCATCCGAAAGAAACTTCCGGTCTTAGAACTTGGAAGCTCAGATAATTAGGGCTTTCGGTTCTATTTACCTGAGAACTGGTTAGAATATCTACGTCTTCTACAATTTTAGTTTAAATTTGTTGAAAGGAGGAAAGTAAACATCGTCAGTCTAAATGGATGACCTAGTTTAGTTTCACCAAAAACATTAAATATTCTTGTTTCTTCATTTAAATTTTCCAATAGTTAATAATGGGGTTTATAAATTCTGTCAGCTTCCTGGAACATTTCAGTCGATATTTGCCATTTCTCAAAATTACGTCACAAAGTACTACTCTCCTTGTATCAGCACACGAGTTTTCATTTTACTTATTCATGCACGCAATTTGTCAAACCACATGCCTGGCTAAAAGCACCCCCTATTTTAAACAAATCCGCCCCATTTTTGTCCCAGTTTCAATTCATTAACCAACTGACTTCCTGTCCAAGTTTCTGGTAAAAACCAGTTTTGGACGTTACCCCGAAACCTCCCCCAAACTTTCGGCCATTTTCTCTATTCCCCAACTGTCAATAGTGTTACTATAAAAACGAAGCGACATCAATCTAATAACAACAGCGTTACCTACAAACCCCAAGAAGAATCCGCCTAGTTAACAAATGTTGTCTATGCAGACATGTGGTGTTCCGCAGCACACTATTGATCAGGTCGGTCGCGACTGTACACGCCGCCGAGGGGCAAACAACCACAACTTGCTGGTGTTCGGGCGGCTAAAACACCCCTTGCAATATTCTGCATCGCCTTAAACTTTATCCAATTTTACCGATAATGTTTCTAGCGTCAAGATCCGACAGGAAAATCCTGGAGCCATTGAGGAAATGAAATGTTTCGGTTAAGTTCTAATGTTCATTTAATTTTGCTTGAAAGTTTTAATGAAACGTCTCGGCGAAGTTTATGGAAGAAATTTATAAATAATATTAATTTAGAAAGGTGAGAGAGGGTTGGAGTTGGCGGTTCTGCCCGGTAATCCTCCAGGAGTTGCTTGGCTGGAACGATTTCGGAAAATGAACAACCGGTTTTCCTGTTTGCCGAAGCCAAAGTGTGGTTTAAACGTGGAGGCAGAAAACTTTATCACTTTGTGAAGTTTCAAACCGCTATTAAGGCAAAATTTATAGTAAATCACTTAGGTTCGGCGCCGAAATTTTCTAATTTGATGAATTTTTAAACAATGTTGCTACGTTTTGATGAGCCAGCAACTGCTCCAGCTGCAAATTGCAAAAGTCACCACAAAAGGGTAGAACTTGTAGAATGTTAGTAAGATAGTTAACATTTATTGTCGCTGGCGTCACCTATAAAAATTTAACTTAGTTTTAATCAATACGAGGTCTGTCCGAGAACTATCCAACTTTGCGTCATAAAATGAGAAATGGTCGAGCCAAATCAATGGCGCCATCTATCCTGTTAGTGCTACCTTTAGAAACCAATACACTTCTTGCAGATCTGCGCTTATTTCTTGATGCGATACTTGAGGGTAATCTTCAGAATAGTCTAAAGCTGATTTCCTGCATTTGGTTCATCTCTTCCACATTCTCAAATTTCAACTTTGAAAACCGATAAGAAAATATTGGCATCATTCGACGGATTTCTGTATAGAAATATATCTACAATATTGTTACTCTTTAGACAAATGCTTACCTATTTGTCTTCAATGTTACGTTAACTTATGAGTAAGTTTATACATACACACAAAGAGTTATAAATTTCTAAAGTTTATCTGATTTTATTTACATACCTATCTAATTTCTGATTATACTTGCACTGGCAAACTTGTACTTTGTGTTAAATAAAATTTTGTTCATTATTCTAATATCATTTTAATAGTCTTGTTGTTCTATTGAAACACTCAAAAGAAAAAGTATTTGGGTGGCTGCTTGCCAAGGGCTTGGTGAAAATTTGAATCAACTTTTATTTCTAGTAGTTTAGGTATTTATTCGATTAATTAAATATGAGTACAGTTTTGCATAAATGTGCTTAAGATGTTTGAATGGTAATTTAAAAATGCATAAAAATCCAGGCGACGTTAACGTCGCGACGCCTACAACATTTTTATTAATACAATCTGACTCGCCATTTTCGATGATTAAACGCTTCGGTTTTATAGACTTTTTAAGTAGCGATAAAATTTTGCATTATTACACGTTCTTTTGCAAAATGTATGTTTTCACGTCGGCATTTGAACCGTAAGATTAAATAATCTATGGAATAGTAATAAGGCGATGAGTTATATTTAGGATGTCTTTACTGCACTAACCAATTTAATGGCGAGTATTGTACTTAAGTTAAATAAATCTCACAGTAGTTGCTTGGATTTAAGCCAAAGGATGAAGATTTCTTGTGCGTTGTTAAACAAACAAATTTTAATTACCAGATAGGACTACTGCATGTGTTTCTAGGTTTCTAGCGCTAAGAGGGATGCCAACATAAATATGGCCCAGAATATAGCCAGAATAACCATCACTACTGGCATCTTCCAAAAACATTTTTGCTCAAAGTTGAAAAATTTAACTCCAATTAAATTAATTTCATATTTTAAGTTAGATAAGTTGAATATTGCATCAAAATAAAATGATTATTTGAATTTTACTGAATTGAACTGGGAAAAAATTTAAATTTGCGCCCGCATTATATTGAGATAAATTAGGTTTCAGCACAATTATCTCTTCTAGTCAATAAACTGGTGTGCGTCTTTTTATTGGCGGCGGCGACCAGACGTCTCCACGTTTGCAAGTACACACAACTGTTCACATTCACACAGACTCGATCGTCTATTTACTAAGCAAATCGTCAACATTTCAGTAGACGATACGACATGCTTAGGCAACCTCCCATCACAAACGTTTTTATAGCTCTACGCGATAAATTAAAGTTTTGCGTTCTTATGGCCAAATTATCACGATTGAACTTCTTTACGGACCAGAATTAAATTCTGACCCACAATAATTTAGGCACATATCGCAGTTAATAATATTTGAATAATAATTAGCTTCCGAGCCATATTCCGCATCCGGAGTACGAAATTATACAGGAGAAACGATCTGCCATCAACCGCGTAATTACGGACATCGTCGATGCAGCAGATTTCAGGATTATCATCACCGCAAAGTTTATACCGATTTGTCAACATTTGAATAAAACTCGAATCGGGCTAACACCTATAATCTCGTGTAGAATTGCCGCTAAATTCGGTGCCAGATTTACCCGGCGCCTCCGCCATTTGTTGCTCCATTCCTAGTATTCCTCGGCAATTGACCAAATAAATCTCATAATTTTTTTGAGACCATGAAAAATTTGTCCCGGAAAATAAAAGCAAGAACTGCTCTCGAGACAAGTAACTACAATAATTGAAACTTTTAATTGTATCTAGACGAATAATTTTTTGCTGCTTCTCATTATTGCAGCAGTCGAGACTTTAACGAGTCAAGAAGTTTATTAATTTTTCCCAACATTGTCCTGCAGAAACAACGCTCGGCATACCTTTGTGGTTTATTAAACGATTTGTCAGCATGCAAGACAACCGAATAAAACCGTCTACCATCCGAAATTGACCTTTCAACTCCGAGACGCCGAGTCCAGATCACTCAACATCGATGTTGCCCGGAAATCATGCAGCTAACGCACCCGGAAATGCACCTGGCAATTTCGTATCCTTGTTCAACATTGTCTTCCCTATTTCTGCAACGTTTTTAGATTTTTCACGACAACGTTGTGTCCTTTTCCGGTTTTTAGCACCCCGAAAACATGTTATTAGGGTTGCTGTCCATCTGACTGAAAATACGACGCGTCCTTTTCCTAAACTAGCTTCCACTCCAGATATGTGAAGAAGGGATTAATTCGGTGACGCCCCAATTAGTAAGGACGATTATTTTTAACATTGCACCCGGTTTCGGGGAGAAATATAGAAAAAAATTATATGATCGGCGGCACCCCCTAATGACCCTCTTTATTGGTTTGGAACCAGAAACGTTCCGTTCTTTTGTTGATCAAAAGATTTAGTGGCGTTTCTATTGATTCGGCAATTTTCTCGCAGAAAATTTGCAGAAACGTTGGGGGCAAACATTCAAATGGGGCAGTTATTGTCGAATGCAAATAGGTTTCCATTTGCACTTGAAACAAATCGAGGCAATGAAAAAATCCCGTCTCACTCGCATTAAATCACGCAATTCTTAACTTGCTCGATTAATTGCGTTTTAGGAAAACGTCACGGGAGAGTTATTGCTTCGACTTTGAGGTGCGGACTCTGCAGCTTTTTATATACTTTTTCGGTCTCCACTTGCACCTCTTTATCGGCTATTGGATTTCGGTGATTTCGACAAAGTTTTTGTGACACCTTCAAATTGGAGTGCCCCATCCGGAGCGCTTGAAATGAAGAACCGACGGAATAATTGACGAGAAAAACGAATTTTCTGATTAGAAATCAACGCATTGCAAATACGCCAACTCCGCTGACCTATACAGCTAGGGTTAGTTTTAATGTCAACCGAAATTAATTACCTGTCTCCGCGCAAAATCGATGTCGAATAAAAGCGAATAAATTCGTCGGACAAACACAGGACTTCCGTTTCAAGTGAAAACCATTTGCAGCCGGAATTAGCGCTGAAAATATGAAAACGTCCGGGTCACCCTGTTAAAAATGATCTTTTCGTTGCTTTATTTCAGGCAATAAACTCGTTTCTGGCTCCAAGTTTCGGTAATGCGGTGTTATGGCAGAAATTGAAAATGGTAAAATTAATTGCCGAAGATTCGGGTTTATGCCGTGTTGAAACATTCATGGCTTTGACTTAGGCGCGATAATGGGAAACACGTAAAAGGTCTCCGGGCCTAATAAAGATTTATGTGCTACGAAATTTGGCGCCCCGGCCTCTCAGACCGGGAAAAATCGTTTCAAATTTATGATAATTAAAACGGATCCGGTGTTTTCTTTTTGATTCGCCAATAAAACCCGGCGGCAACGACCCAGATGTCGCCGGAATGGACGCAAGTGGTGGTGGTGGCGTGGAACAACAAAATTTTAATAACAACCAGAAAAGTGATGGGAATGGCGTTTTTATTATTAATTCGATCGGAAATTGAACGAAAATTGCCCATAAGGCAGACAATGCGAAAATATTCACCATTTACCTCGCCGCCCTTTCACGAGTCATAAGCAGAATTACGGAACCACGCAGAATTTTTAGAGAGCTTTCAAAAGTGTCATAAGCTGGAGAATTACATATTTAAAATATGCTTGAATCGGCAACAGTAAAAATCTTAATGGAAAAGTTTGCGGAAATAACGTTAGTTTGTCTAGTTACACTTCCTACTTCAATTGGAATTTTTATTTTACTCTCGTATAGATCTTCCTTACATATTTCACTGTGGAGGCGCATCGGGCTTAAAACAGAGCATCTGCGTAAACAAAACGAAGAAAAAATAAAACAAATCAGATGCGACCTAATGGCACAACGGCACTTCCAAAGAAAAAATAAAATAGAAAGAATGCAAAAAAATAAAATAACAGGATTTTAGAGCCGGGAGAACAACAATTTGCCAATTAATTCAAAATAGGGAAAGACTCCCAGAGAATTCTTATATTTGTGGTAAAGTTCGGAAAGGTTTCATCTGTTTTTGCGACAATAGCGTCAAGTTACCACGTCCATCTGTAACAGGATGTGGAGAGGACTGCGAGGGTGGCACCATCAGGTTATCGATAACTAGAGGAAATACGCGGTAACCTACATTATCCCGCTATCTGTACTGCATTAACCAGCCCCAACTCGAGTTTTAATTCAATTTTCTGCCGCCGCTGTTCTCGACTGTGGAGGTGTAACGATTTTTCATAATCACGAAATTAGTTTAATAGCGAGATAATAGGCGGTTACGGCCCTATAATTGGTCCGATAATAATTGCGTGTCCAGATTTATCGTCAAAACCCGATTCTTTTGATTCTCCAAACCAAACATCAAATTATTGTAAACTAGACTATCAGGGAGTAAATTAGGGATCGTCGTCTATTGTGCCCTAATAACGCCCCCCGAAGAAACTTGACTCCTAAATCTACTGGAATAATTGGATGGTTTATTTACTGAACTGAGGCTCAGTCTTTGCGAATTAATCTTAATGAGCGGTTTTATGATTTCGGTAATTAAATTCTCCGTTTAACTATATGACGGTTGCTCCAGGATGTAATGAGGGCAATCCGCGTCAATTAATCCCGAATGTAGGCCGACGTGAGATTATTTGAGGAACTGCGAACAAACGCAGCAAGTTATCTCCCCAAAACACGCATGCAGAATGCAAGCACAAAACTACAATAGTTACGTTACTTATCGCGGTAGATAAGTAACGTAACTGTTGTAATTTTGCTAGCACAAAAATTTTTGAGCCTCCGTAACGAAATTAGCTGCGACGCAGCCGAAATTCCCATAGGCAATTTTTTTTTGATTTCGAGTTGCAAATTGGGCCTTTGACCTATTTGCTTTGACATCAGCTTTCAGGGCACGTTTTCGAGTTGATTTGAGCCGTTTTAATATTCTTTTCAGATGTCCTAATATGGGTCAGCCTTGGATGCTAGTTCGCGCGGCTGCTATACTACTTGTGACAAGACAAACCCTGGCTCTTTCCGACATGTAAGTTATCCCTACCTGTCGCGATTGTTTGAATCGAATTTTCCAAACCGAAAAAGTAACTAAAAAGACGTCCCGATATTCACGGGTTATGGACAAACAGTCCGGTTCGGACGTGCGTGCTCAATCTCTGATGTCGACGTCTGTTACAGCTTCGAAGAGGGGAAATCCGACAAGGAAATTCTAGATAATCTGCTGCGAGCCACCCGCTATGACAAGAGACTGCTACCCCCGGTCCAAGGTAAGAAGCTCAACTATTTACGCCCTGATTTAAGTTTTTTGCACCCTCCTCGTAAGCACAGAAAAGCTTCTGGTATGGCTGTTAACATTTCGTAACTAGTTTCGCTAGGTGTTTGAATTATTTATCGGCTCGGTCACGCTAGTTCGGAAGAAAATCATGTCGAATATGCGGCTTGCATCGATCCGACTGTTCCGATATCTGCATAGGTAGAATTTCGCGATAAGGAATGCGGTTGTAACACAATGCCGTACAGGGGGAGGGCGGTTTTCTTCCACCTAACCGTTGGATTGGGGAAAATATGCGAGTCTACTTAGGAAAATTGTTTCGGAGACCTTCTCCTATGCTGTTCCCAGTTTTTTATTGGATGCAAACGAGAATTCGAAATTTCTGTATCGAGTGATTTTATTTTAGCAAGAAGATTGGTTTGGTAAGACTTAAATTTCCACCAACCACGCCGTTGGTGGATGCGACTGAAGAGAAAAGGTGAATTAGCGCACTTTGCACCATAAGAATTAAAAATTAAAAAAATATTTTTATTTAGTTATATCTAACGCGCCAGTAGGAGCCATAGATTTTTCGAAGTAATTTTTGTAACTCTTATCACTAGTCTAGTGATGAGAATTACCCTAATTATTAGACAGCGGCCTAAAAATTAGATGACTGTCCTGGAACACTTCTTGCGCTGCCGGAATGAGTGCGAATGTTATGTCGCTATTGCTGTTACAGATGCGGACTTCTGCTGTGGCCTGCAAGCGCCCGAGGATGGCAAGTTAGACATTTTCAACATCCCATCAAGCAGCAAACAGCGTGGTCCGTTATTTGTACATCGCCGTTATAGACAGTACACTTCTTCTTCTCTATCTTTCCACTTCCGCCCTAAAAAGAACTACAGAGCAAAGATCTTTCCAAATGTTTTATTTATGCCAAACAGGACGTACCGAATCCCCCGTGTGCGTTCATCTATCAAGCTAATGGCACATGAAGGCGCGTCATCCATCATCACATCGTCGCTATCGCATCTCCAGTCCCATTTGCCGTGTAATTGTTTATTTTTCAAGTTGCCAAAATCGTAATCTATTTAGAACCAACAAATCTGCATTTGTGATTACTGATGCGGGATTAGTGGATCTGTCAAGTTAAATTTTAATAGCAATCTCTTAAACGACAGATCAATATTCCATTAAGCAATTGCCTGAAGATTAGTCCGACGAAGTTAGTGAAGTAGTGAATGTTATTGAGTCGGGTAAGTCGTCAGGACAAGTTTAGGCCATTGAGACGACCCAGTGAGCTAAAGTCGATTGAAACAAGCCGTTGTACGGAGCTTTAGCGAAAGAGCCGACTACATGCAAAATATCATTAGAAGCCGGATTTTGACGATTTATTGTCGAAAATTGAATTTTCAAACTGAACAACTCGATTATCAAAATAATTCCGACGCTCGAATTTCCTGGATTTAGCAATAACTACCTAGAATCTTTTGTCGCGCCAAAAGTTGTTAAATATAGCGTAAAGTTAAACTGAAAACTTAAGGCTTCAGTCAGTCAGAAATAGCGACAGAATTTATTTAGGTTTGAGAGAAATTCTTTTATTTCTGATTCAATTCACCGTAACGTCAGGTTGGCGCATATGGTGAATCACTGCGCTTTATAGAAAATGCATCTAGAAGTAGCAAATTTGAACGAGAAAGAAAACTATATCCAGAATGGGAAATAGACGTGATTTGATTTGTGTCAAGGAAAACTGGAAAAGATGCTCTCTTGAAGCTTTAAGTAAATCAAAAAAGTTTAATGCATATGACGTATGCTTTAGAAGCTCCGTTCCTTTCATGAAGAGAAAATTGCTTGTCTACATTAAAAAGGATCAAACGTAACAAAAATGCATTTTAGTTTTAGCTTAAACTATGTGCTTTAGAGCAGGCATGGGCAACCTTTTTTAACTGAGGGCCAGATCCAAAATTTCTAAAAGCTGTGCGGGCCAACTGACCCTAATTCATCCTTAAAATAAGCCGCGGGCAAATTTTTTTGATTTTAAGGTCAAATGGTCTTAAAATGAAGGTCACAAATTTTAGATACAATTATTGAATCTTCAAAAATTAGGTCTTGTGAATACATATATATTTTTTAAATATGTATTGTATTTCTACTTTATTTTTTATATTTTTATATAGAAAAAGTAAAATAAGAAAAAATTAAATAAACTCCTTCTGTTAATAATGATATAATTATAATAAGATGTATGTGGATGGGAGCAAAATAAAACATAAAAATGAAAAATAAAGAAAAAATATAGCAAATTGAAATAAAAAGGCAAAACAATCCATACCTACCTATATCCATAACAATATTTTACGATATTTTATTAGTGCTGTTTTATTAGTGTGATATTTGAAACTGATGGCAGTTTTTAATTAATATAGCAAAGTTAGGTGCGAGTGACTCGGAAGCTACTGCAATTCGCAAAATATTTATTTTCCAAATTATTATCGGTTAGTCTCGATCTATTTTTCGATTTAGTAAAATTTATTTGAGAAGAGAATTGCTTACAGCAATACGTGCTTCCGAATAATGCCATCATTTTACAAATAAAAATGGAAAGATTACTAGTTTCTCCAGCTAGAAAATACTTAATGTAAAATTCTCACAAACTGCATTTGTTAAATTTTCTTTTAAGGCCGTTATCTGATTGTAATTCAATTAGTTCCATTTGAAATTCCATAGGAACTTCATGTACCAAAGGGATTCAAAATATTTGGAAATTAGTTTCGTGTGATCTAAAATCAACAAATTTTACAAAAAGGCTTATATGCCTATGTATGTATGTACATATGTAAGCGACAGTGACACGTATTTATTTTCTTGAATTTCTTGGGGTTTAAAAAAATTATTAATAAAATTTTAAATGTAAATTTTATTTTTTATTTACTATTTATTTATTTCAAAAGGCCGGCGGGCCGGTAGTAATGTATTTTTGAAAAACTTTGGCGGGCCATAAATATATCTGTCGAGGGCCGCATACGGCCCGCGGGCCGTAGGTTGCCTATGCCTACTTTAGAATTTAAAAATCTCAGTGACTAATCGCTTTAAAGCTCACGTTCTGTAGATGCCGCATCCTTTATTTAGTATCCATTTCAACCCTGTTCACGCACATCTTCCATTGCTGTAGTTGAAATTTCTTTCTCTGTAGTTCAAAAATTTCTGGCGAATGTTAAGTGTCGCTTAACCCTCCCTCTCTTTTTTCTTGATGTTGAATGTTGATGTTACAACCTCGCTACACCCCCAGTTCAGTTCACACCGACCATCAGCAAAATTATTGATAGTCATTGATTTCATTACGAATTAAAGTGAACAATATCCATTAACTTCAAATCGATAGAAATGTTTTATTTATAACCAAATAATGACGGCAACGACATGGCCGTTGTAATAATGCAAACGGTTCAAGGTTTACTACTAATTTAAGCAATTAACTGGATAAAACCAACCGATATTAATAAAATGTTTTGATAAGAGACAAGCCGCGCACGCGGTTGGTCCGGAAGCACGAATTTTCGTTTGTTTTAAATTTTTCCGCATAACGAGCCGGAGAGCGCAGGTAACGGGAAACAATACGTCTTCCGATGTGCGGGTGTTTCAGATTAATTGTAGCCACCCGACTTGTTTGTTAATGGCGAAACTTGGTTTCAGCTGAAAAATCTCAGTCATTAACTCGTAATTGATAGCACCTTCACGTTTAGATGGTTCACTTGATAAATTCGCAAAAACAATTTTCAATTACAATTAGTATAGTAACCAAACTGAGGTCACGCCAAGAGATTCACGACTAATCACACCCTGTGTACTGTCAACAAAACATCTCTCAGCATGCCGTCGATAATTAAGGACACACATTGTTGCACGCATCCTCGCTTTATGTAATTACGTTTTATTTGAAATTCAAACTAGTCTTTGTATAAAGTGTTGATCCTTTGAGAAGCGACCAACTTTCGATCTTGTTATAAGCGTCAAAGCTCTCGCACATCAAACTAAATCACATCAGTTTCTAAATTAAATCTATTATTATACAGGGAAGATGTAATCCGCATCTTCCGCACTTTCGCTTTGCGGCGTGCGTACCTATCGGCATTCGGTTATGGCACCGTGGCATCGAGATGACGTAGATAATAGAATTGAACGTTCCCAATTTGTGCAGAAGTGGAAAGGGATGATCGAATATGTTTGTTTAGCTTTGGGGTAGATAAGCACGGTTTAGAGAATAGGCTAATTGAGACGTTGGGAATGCTCACCCTAATCGATGTCGTCGAGGAGCAAAGTTTCGTAATTAATACGTTTTAATAATGGTCTTGTTTTCAGGAACGCTCACTGTGAATGTTAGCGTCTTGCTGCTAAGCTTAGCGTCACCCGATGAATCTAGCTTGGTAAGTTAAAAGTTTGGATCATATATCTTTGCTTCCAAACTTTTTTGTCGCGCTGCATAAGATTGGTGCAGCGTTATCTTCTTTTAGCAGATTTTCCGAACAGACCTCGTATAATCTGTTGAATTTAATAACCCTAATATCAAGCCAAAATCGAGGTTGACCTCAAGAGCTGTATCGTGATTTACGCAGAAGTAAAATTGCAATTTGAATATTTTTCCAAAGAAGCTTTAATGGAACTCCACTCAAGGCGTTTGTCTAACTTATTACGCAATTTATTCCAGGCCACAACCAATTTTAAATTTAAATCCGGGAATTTTAAATGCAAATGTTTTCCTGTACACGAGTCTGCACAAAATTAATACGTTTATTTTCCGTACCTTCGAATATCTGGAACTGTGATCAAGTCAAGAAGACTCCGGGATAATACGGGATACGAAGGAATCAAGAGAAATTGAAAAAGCTCGTTGTCGTCTTGTTAGTTTTTGGACGTAATTGTCAAATTAAAAAACACCTAATTACTTAAGGGCAGAGCTGGCCCCAATAAACTAAGCGCTGACTACTCGGTCCACTAGAAAGTGAGGTGCGAAATGGCGGAGGCGCCGGGAGAATGGACAAACTTAATAAGTGGTTAGTCAATGATAAAATCTTCGCGGGACTAAAAAAAATGTTTTCTTTTAAAATCCTAATGTTAAAATAAAAGATTGCCTCAATATTTATGTGGCGAAAATTTTTTTTATCTTTTTAGTATCTAACGATGGCAAAAATTACTCATTTTGAAAAAACAAAACAAAAACCGAGGTGAGACAACCGTTATCTGTTGTGCAAACGGTCCATTATTGGCATCGCCACCAGCAGCGAATATCCACAAAAAAGAATTACGGAGGATACTTTCAAAGAGGATTAAGTCGTTTGGAGTAGATGCAAGTCTTCAGCCTTGTCTGATATGAAGCAGCAAAAGGCGTCCTGTAGATCTGCAGACCCCAAAAAAGCACCGTTATTGCGCCACCCCTCAGTCAGGAAGTCTTAATGTTGTCTCTTTTTACTTGGACCCACAGTCTTATGTTAATAAATCGAGTTTCGTTGCTGGAAAGAAGAGCGGGGGCGTTTGGATGAAAAACAGGCGATAATGTCAATCTAGAAATGAAAAATGCAACTGCAGTCGAAAAGTAAACGGATGCCGTCATTTTTCATAGCTTGCAGTAGCGGCACCTGACGAGAGATAGAAATGTATTGATTCAACTCATCCTGCAAAGATAGCATCTAGCTCTAACACAACAGCATGCGCATCCTGACGTTAGAAGAAACTGCTTAATCAAGATGACCATAAAAACGTTTTTTGCTTGAAATCTAAATTTAATTTTTGGGCCGGTTTTTAGAATTTTGGGGGTTTCAGAAATACGAGGTGGAATTCCTCCTGCAACAGCAATGGTACGATCCCCGCTTGCGCTACTCGAACCAGAGCCAGTACGACTTCCTCAACGCAATCCACCATCACAATGATATTTGGCTGCCAGACACTTATTTCATCATGCACGGTGATTTCAAAGACCCGCTCATCCCCGTGCATTTCTCCCTTCGCATCTATCGCAACGGAAGCGTTAATTACCTAATGCGGTACGTATGTTTCCGGAACCGTCCCGCTTTATCCCAGACAGACCGGAATCGGGACGTTGTTGAGCAATTTCGGCCAAGAAGTCGACATTTTTCTACTTAACTACCCTGACGCGGGAGTGAGAGAAACCGCCAGTCCGGGATAACAAGGTCGTCGGTGCCGGCTTAATCCGGGAAGATTCACGTGTGTTACTGTTGGATGAATGGCGGTGTCTTAGGGCGGTGATTTATTTAAATTTATTCAATTTCTAGGAGACACCTCATCTTATCCTGCCAAGGCCATCTGAATATTTTTCCTTTTGACGACCCCGAGTGCTCGTTCGCGATGGAAAGTAGTAAGTTGTCGTTTTAACTGTTGAAACGCAACGACAAAAAGACGCGATTTCAGTTTCCTACGAAATGACCGCAATCAAGTACGTGTGGAAGAACGACGAGGACGTGTTGCGAAAATCGCCCAGTCTGACTACCCTTAACGCTTACTTAATCGAAAACAAAACGTTGCAGTGCACCCTCAAATCGAGCTGGAGGGGTAAGTCGTATCTCTCCCACACGACGTCTTTCGTCTAATTTATCGCATGATAACATACGTTTACATCTTAATCTAAACCACTTTGCAACGTCTCCTCGACAATTCAACTCAAAGCGCACCCCGCACATACCGAGCATTTCGTGCCTGGTAAATATGACAATTACTTAACTTCGTCGGTGAAGAAACGCTAACGACGATGATTATTCTTGATTGACATCACGCACGTGCACAACTTTTGTAGATTTAGTTTCTGATATGTTCATAACACAAGAGGCGTGTGTTGAATCATCTTCTGTTGGGTCGAGAGACCGCGTTCTAATAAATATTGTTTAATTATTTTACGAGCTTATCCAGCTTTGGCCTTGGCTTCAGTACAAGTAGATGGTTAGAATGTGTGTGTTCCAGCAGAAGATGACCAATGGGTGGAAGACGATAGTGGAGTTCCAAACTGCGAGCTGTGTCAAAAACGATTTGAAGGTATCAGTTCTACGTCTACTATGAGTTGTGCATCGTCTCGCGCACACCACAGCGCTGCTCGTGCAAGGCCCTTTGCCAAAATTTTTACTAAACCGACCCGTTTCAACTCCACCAGCTAAAACTCTTGCCAAAAACTACCAAATAACCCATTACCAAATTGGAAACGGTACTTTTTAAATCTTACATGGCTCGATAAGACGAAAATAAAATGTGGAGTAACATGCTGCTTTATCTATTGCTAGACTAGAAGAATCTGTGACAATGCAACTAAGTGCTTTGCTACTAGGGCAGCGCGGGCCGATTTCAATACTATGTACAGGGTGTTTCCCTGAAAGCGCCTAAACTCGCCACTCTTTATTTACTGTCCAATCAATCTACAAATAGCCCCAAGTTTCACTTTTCACAATAACAACAATAATGTGTAGCGTCATTTCCCCTATGTCTTCAAACAATCAAAAGTCGCAAGGGGCCAAATCGGTACTCAGATATTACATTCAAATTAAAATTAATGTAATAAAAAAAAATCCGAATCCAACTTAATAAACAATAGTCAATAGACATGTTATTATTTTTTCAAATTAAGCGAGCTTTTTTTCGAGTATTTGGAGAAAGATCTGTTCCTTATTAAAGTTGGGCAATTATGGGTTTCAGTGTTTTTTGAAAACACCTGGTAAATTTTTCGCAAACATTAACAAATTGGTCGTTTTAACAGTCTACCAAATTTACCGAATATTTTCATTCAAAAAAAAAACTTTCATTTCCCAAAAATACTAAATGCTCACTAAAATTAAGAAAATACATAATCTTAAAGCGACAACCTAATTATGAAATGATGCTGGCCTCTTATATATTTTGTTCGCCAAAATAACTTTTGTTGACCATAAATACTAAATGTTTACCAAATTTTATTCCGCATTTAATTCTAACATAATACCCAGATATTTAATTTTCGACAGTGTCTTATATTATTTACCAGTTAAAAATACTATTTGTTGATCAAAAATACACAAGCAATAAAATGTTGTGCAAATGGTAAATAATTTTATGCAAAATTATAGATGTAGATGTGCTAAGACAAGGGAAATAAGAGTAAAAATAAACGTGGATTGCACAAAAAAAGATATTGATTTCCGTAATATATAAATGCTTTGCTGTAATTGTCTTGCATTATGTAAAACGTAAAACTTCTTTTAGTGGTAGGGCCCTGAACTGACCTTGTACAAAACTTTTTTCGCGTGCCTCTTGTCTGGAAGCGCTAGCGGCAAGGAGAGATGCGTGAGCATATTTCATTTTTGGAGTAATAGAATAATTATTTGACGCACAAATAGTTTTTTTGAGAAACACTAAATATAAATGGATAGCGCGAATATTTATTATGTACAGCACGGACGCGTAACTTGAGCGTTCTAAATTTGGTGAACATTTAGTAAAATTGATAAACATATAGAATTTAAAATGTAAGCAATGGTAAAACAATACGCAGCATAGTTATTTTAGTGCTGATGTTCTCATTTTCTGATGTACATATAATAATTTGGGTTTTATTTAGATTTTTTGATGCTCATTAAATTTTCTGGTGGACAGTGCAAGGGATGCATAGTTTAATTTGGTGTACATTATATTTGTTCCTTTAACAAATGTCTGTTGTGCTTCTAAAAGAAATTAGGTTGTCGCCGTCAGTTGCACATTTATCACCATTAGAAGAAATGTTAATTCAGATTAAGAATCGTAGCGGATGCGCGCTAGATATGTAGCAATATAACGATCTTATTGTCAGTAATTGAGTTATTTACTAATTATTTTAGTAGCGTCGGTAATGGGAAACAGGGGCATTTACGTGCAGGTTAAGAACGCTTTTATGTCAAAGAAAACGTGAAAATTCCTTTGCCGTTACGTCAATGAAGACTTCTCGAAGCACTTGCCTAATTGGCCATTTCTCCAGGACGTCAACATATTCTCTTTTTTCATCATCCTACCCCTTGTCGCGGAGAAATAGCGTCATCCATACATAGTAGCTAATGGAGTGCGATGATCCTGTTCGGGCCAAATTCTTTGGAACAGTCAAAAATATGGAAGTAGTTTGAAGAATTATTATTAATTATTCCCAAATTTCTCTGTAAAAAGAAGGGAATTGATTTCTTCTTTCTGCAATGCGAATAATATGAATAATTGAAGCGCATCTGCATGACTTAGCAAGTTTCTACAAAAAGCTCTCACCTTAGTAGCGACAAGGATGAAAACTTGAGTCTTGTACATAGCTCTGTTCCTCAGCTTCTCCAGCTCGACTCTATTACAAGAATGTTTAAGTCGTTCCAGCCCTGCTAATGAAATTATTCTAAAATTTAGGAAACTACAGCTGCCTGCGCGTAGATCTAATATTTACCCGAGATCGAGCCTTCTACTTTACAACAGTATTCATCCCCGGAATAATTCTAGTCACTTCATCATTCATCACGTTTTGGCTGGAATGGAACGCAGTGCCGGCTCGTGTCATGATCGGTAAGGGGAGTTTTTGAGGGAAAATTTTGAAATTCGGCTGTTATTGTTTTGTTTCAGGTGTGACTACAATGCTCAACTTTTTCACCACGTCGAACGGATTTCGTTCGACTTTGCCGGTGGTTTCCAACCTCACCGCCATGAATGTGTGGGACGGAGTGTGCATGTGCTTCATTTACGCCTCTTTACTAGAATTCGTGTGTGTGAATTACGTAGGAAGAAAGCGGCCTCTTCACAACGTCGTCTATCGACCGGGAGAGAATCCTGTAATACAGGTCAGTCCATAATCTTATTAGAGCTACTGAACCGGAAACATTTTATAACTAAATTAACATCTGGTCTCGAATACATGAACCCTCTCTATCTCTCGCCGTTGTTTTTCCTTATTTACGTATTTTCCTGTGTTTTCGTCGCTCCCCCTCCAAATTCTGTACAGATATCATGTATGTGGAATAATTTCTTTTGCATACAATAACAACAGCAATAAAACTACCTGCAAAAATGTAAATATAATAACGCAAAAATTTTAAAAACGATCACTTTTTGTGTCAGTTTTGTGTGACAGTGTTTGTTTAATACACTCGTATTCTTGCAATTTTCTACATTCTACTTTCTTCTCTTCTGCATGTAATTAGAGATGCATGCTTGTTATTTCGATATACCTAAAAATATTATGATACGACAGCTAGTTACGAGCTGCAAGTTCAACTCAGCCACCATTAGAACACGAGTGGCAGAATTTAATAAGCAAACTGTTTTATGCGGCATTACTGCGGGCATCCCGCAAAAGCTCCGGGAATAATACGAGATTGCACAAGCGGATTGCGGAATTCGAAATGCATTCAGACGACATTCCCCATACGAACTGATTGTAAAGAAGGAATCCCTCTTGAATCGATACTTAATTAGGACGACTCGGTCGTAATTTTATAAACATTTCACGCTGCGACTAAAATAGGAAGCGAATTTGATAAAGGACTGGAATAAAAGAAATTCTGGGGTATTCAGGGAGAAAACGTAATTTTTTTATTGATTTTCAAGCGCTGTAATTCTTTCAATACATGCCCAAGGACCGGTAAGTCTCGCGAGATACTTGGGGATTTCCCTGCGGACTCTCTGACTGAAAACCGAATAAGTCACACTTTTCCACCAAAATCTACACACAGCCCGATTGTTTTAGAAGCGTTTTCGTCTGCCAGTAGCGATGTTGATCGACACATGCATGTTATAGTTAGGTAACTTCAGTTTTTGTTCAAACTGACTGGCGTTATAAAACTGGCAAAATATTTACGTGAAAGACAACAAAATTCGTCTGGTGATGACCAAAATTATGTGGCTGATGGTGGAGAATACTTTTCCGAGGTATTTATTCACAATAATTAATTTAAACTAACAGAATTGCTGATGCCAGCGCATATCTAATTCTGCATTTAGACTTACAGCCAGCAGTTGTCTTGCTAATGCACCCTAATCAATTAATCTGCATATTATTGAAGCTCCTGCAGTAAAAGCGCAATTATTTCCTTTGCTAGGACGACTTACGAAAAAGTCCTTTACCAAATTCTTAAAGTTCACACAAGTTTTATGACCCATAACTTTTATTGTTCAAAGTCTACCTCAATTGGCTATCAACATCAGTAAGTATCACAACAGATTAAAGATCGTTACGCATCTCATTTTCTTATTCTTAAATTAAAAGGAAATCTCTGCTCACCTGCAAACTAAGTGTCTCTAAAAACTGCCAAATTTAATTTATTTTTTTACCAAAATCACACCCAATCAGATCATTTTTTATTTATCTAGTTAAGTTAATTTACAAACAGTTTATTAAATATAAATTAGTTAGTTTAGTTAGTTACAGAGGTTCAAGGTTACTTTTAAGTAAAACTAAAGATTTTGTAACTAGAACCGTTCATTTGAAAATTTCTTTAAAATCTGAAACGATAATTACTGAAAAATTTTTGAATTGGCAAGTTGAGGAAATCAGGTGAGAGAAGAAACTAGAACAGTTGATGCAACCTCGTAGCGCCACCAACCCCTGCTCACCCCTAAATCATACATTTTTAGGTATATTCGTCCCAGTACCACACGTAATCTAGTTTTTCCTTCACTTTGTTTGGTGTTGTTATGCAAGGCAATACTATAACAGCGTGCAGGAACTACAAACCGAAATCAAGAAAAAGAAAAAGACACTGTAACATACACAAAGTCTCTTTAACCCCGAACCGATTGATTCTCTAATCGAGCATGTCTAAATTTTGTGATGCTAAACGGGCAAGAAGTTGGCCCCCTCTCGCTTGTCTCAGTGGCTCCTCATAAGATTGTACGTTGTTTGGTCTGTCATGTTGCAGCGACTGCCCGCTGTTCTCAGCAGGATAGGCATTATTCTGGCCAGTCCCTTGGTAAGCCTAGGATACTTTAGCTAAAACTACCCCCCAGCCTTCAATCACTGTGCACTTGCGACAGCCCCAACCCTGCATGCGCATGTGTCATGTTCATGCGCATGATCTCGTCTATGTGATGACGTCACAACGGACGCCGCAACCGAAGAACTATTACCGCTACCTCGTTAGTTACGTCTTGCATTGCTTATATGAGCCGAAACGGTACAGTGGTAGAGGAAGAGCTGCAGAACAGCAGGACCTCAGGTCAAGGTTACTTGGTCATGAAACTAAACGTTCACACTTATACTTGATTAAGTGCAGTTGTTTTAATTTAAAAATTTAAAATCTAGAGTGTACCTGAAGTCTTGACTGTTCTTGGTCGTTTCTCTACCATCGTCTTTCCACCCTCCTGTAGCTAACAGTGTTCTGAAACCTGCAAGCATCCTTTCAGAACGTATCTCTACTATACTCCTCCTTGTTGTAAATAAGTACAAGAACAATTTTATGAATCACCTCGAGCTTAGCATACTAACTACATAACGCTATTCGCTGTGCAATCCAACAAGTTTTTTCATCATGGACGGGTTGGCTGGGAACGTAACTGTGCGTTAACTTCGCATCTAATCAAGATGATAGTCTCAAAATGTGTTTTTTTCGAGGTCGGTTGTAAAATGATGAGTGATGATAAAAAAACTTTTTGATTTGTACTTTTATTAACATAACCACAGCGCTGCTTCGGCCCAGTCTCTCTTTAATCAAAACTTTTATATTAAATTAAACTGCACTGTCGCTGTGTTAACCGTGGTTTACGGGAACGAACCGTCATCTTTAGTAGGCTCGTTTGTGCTTTTTGGTTCTGGGTGAGAAGGAATTGCTTGAGTGTGCGAATCATTATAGAAAAGCTCTTCGTGCAAGTTCTGACCATATAGGGCTTAAATTGGGCTGAATAAGGGAAGAAAATCAAGCCATGACTGGGGAACGAAACCCTGAATTAAGATTCCACGAATCGTTTAAAGGGTGCATGTACCTAGGTTTTCATATTACAGGATTCCTGAAAGTGATCAAAATTTCCTAGAAAAGCTTATCAATAACTTTTTGTATCTACCTACCTTGTTTTAAAATTAATGACTTTAGTGTACATAGATTTGGTGATTAAGTAGTTTCAGTTTAACTATTAAATAAATTTTCACCACATTATGATTGCACAGTAGTAACTATCAACTCTTCTTAAAGCAATATTTCCAAAATCCTTTCTCTCAACACGAAACTAACCTTATAAAACTAATACAAATCGACTAAAATAGCTGAGGATACTAAGTGGTGAATTTTGGCTAAAACCAAAAACCTCGTCTAACTATACTGCAAAAAACAAAAGAGAAGTTTTTTGAAATCTTGAGTTGGCCTTTCTTGAAATTCTGGTTAAGGGTAAATTTTGTTATTAATAATATTAGCTGGCAACGATTCAAACAATTTCAGTAAAATAGACTTTAGGTGTTAGCTTTCCAGCTTCATGCCCAGTCATCAACTATTGCTACCATTTATTCCAGAACGGTTTTAGCCATTTTTTCGCTGCCTATCCATCCAGCTCTTTATTTCAACGTTTCGAATCAATCAGCCAATCCCCGTCATAAATTCTTATTTAAAAAAATCGCCGTTTAATTGACGGTATTAATTTCTATACCGCTTTTACAACGTTTCCAACAACGTCGATTGATTGATTGATGACTACTGTTGGATGTTCTAACGGACGCGACTGTAATTTTAATACATTATTTTGCAACCACAAACGCGAAGAAAGGGAAAAACACAAACAGATCCACCCTAGCCCGTCAATCGGTAAGTACACTATACCTCACATTCACAAACAATAACCATAACCATTACGTTAGTGCTTCTTGGTATTTCGTCGGCCACTAAAATCAATTAACAAAGGGTAATTTCGTAATTTTACTCACGTAGTTACTAGTACCACCAACAGAGGGTGTTGGTAGCGGCAGTAGGTGCAGTAGGGCCGCTCTAGCGCCATCTAGGGGCCTAATTAATTACTAAAGCAACGTAATTTTTATGCTGAATGAACAGAGCATTTTCCCGCCCCCGATGGCGCAAATTAACGGATTAAAATCCACAACGTGGAATGTTAATTTGTATGTTGAACATTGGACACGGCTTCTTGCATGTTTGTGTTGTGTTTTAGAATAAACTGCACAAAAAGTTTAAACGATAAAAAAAATAACTAAACAACTAACCCTTCATTAGACCGTCTAAAAGCTTTTAATTTTGCTTAAACGAAACTAAACAAGTGTTTAATTAAAAAGTTTTGGTACTTGTTAGGTATTGTTTGCTTAATTTTATTTGTTTCGTTTTGATTATTAGGAACCCGCCCGCCAAGAATTTTATTCCACATTCGCGTTCAGTGAAAGCCCCCATTTTAGCGTAAGTTCGCAGAGCAATTACAGACGCTTTGCTTTACCACTTGTAATTATTTCCTGGAAACTTTTGTTCCCTTGAAAAAAAGTGGACTGTATCTCCTACTTACAATTTTTACATATCCATGCGTTATCGACGTGCTTGAATTGTTGATGATGTAAATATGTTTGTTCTCTAGGGAGATAAAAAAAGGGATTCGACGGCGGTGGCGAACGAGATCGTTTCCTGTACCAGTTGTGGACCAAATCCGTGCACTCACACAGCCAACAACGGCTGTGCGGCAGAGGTAAAATACACAGAGTTCTTGATTTGTGTTGCTGCAAGTAACGTTTTACCGCAATTGCAATGCCGGTTACAACTCGATGTCGTTGTTTACCGGAAGAGCGAAACTCGTGCAATATTAATCCGCAATTCCGACGTTCCAATCGATATTACCTCAGATCTAACGTCAAATTGGCCATAACAAAGGACGGCGCCTTCGGTAACAAACCCCAAGTTCGAGAAAAGTTTCGCAGACGAACCGGCAACAATTTCTGCGCTTCCTCGACTGGAGAAAGCTTTCGAAAGCTCTAACGCAAATATGAAACGGCTTTTCAATAATTATTGTTTAAGTCAAGAGACAACCTGCGCGAATTGTTTGCTTGAGTTAAGGAAGAGTTTCGATACAAAAGCCAATAGATCCGAGAGAGCTCAAGAAAATTTCTAGCAAAATAGTCTACAATTATCCAATCTATATTCCCGGCGAGGTAATGTTATTTTACATAATTTACCATCTACAGTTTCTTGAGAAGTTCTTGAATTTGCGAATAATCCATAGAGAAAATTGCTGGAGACGACAAGACGGCCGTCTGGGCTCTTTCGATTAGTTTTGTGTCTAAACGTCTCTAAATGAAAAATAAACAGCAGCCTACAGAATAAATATTATCCAACTCCAAAGCAAAACAGTTCCATGACGCAGCAAACTCAAAGTTCCAGTTTCTCGACGAAACGCCTATAATAACAATTATTACTTCAGCCGAATACTTTAGAATTTCGATAGCGCTAAATACACGCGACAAAAGCACGCGTTAAAATTGATCAAAAGCTCAGATAGCGCAATGGCGTGTTACTCGAAAAATAAAGTCACCGTCTCGAGGGCGCCTAATTATCCCCGATTGTCCGAACGGCGAGATCTGGGGTAATTGAAGGGGAACCCCGGAACGTCGACCGTTGCAATTGCGCCTTCCTCTATCGGGCTTGACTAGAACCATCTAGAGCTTTGTGTCGTATGATTTCTCTCCACAATAGTCTAACCTGGAGTAGTCTTGTTTATTGCAGGTGCGAAAAAAGGAACCGCCTCATCCTATTAGAGTTGCGAAAACCATAGACGTGATAGCCCGGATCACTTTTCCGACAGCCTTTGCGGTTTTTCTCATATTTTTCTTCTACCACTACAACAGCTTCAACGCACAAGACTTGGAGTGATCGCAGGGGCGACCATCTCGGGTTGCCGTTAGGAACGTGATACACGAATAAAAAATTTACTTAGGACCAGGTACATATCAGCGTTTTAAAACACAGTGATCGGGGGTCGGGTCCACGGGGGTTGGGGATGAACGAAAAACAGTGTTCTTAACGAAGTAAGTGTGGTTTGTTCTACTGTACTTATCCTATACTGTTACTATAATTTGTTGCAAATTTTGCATAACATGAAGGTTCGCAAAACGTGTAGCTGCAAAAGCACTGTACATAATTAAGAATTTATTGATATTTTGGAGACATAGTTATGTATACACCCAGTTTTTTTAATCAATTTGTGCATTACATATTGTGATATCACGCGACGCGGTGAGTTTTGTTAATATAGTAAAAATGTTCGTAAATGTAAATGTTTTTATTAAATCTAGAGATTTACTGTAAAAAGTAACAACTAAATCAAAATGCACCATTGCTGTAAGATACGAGGGTCGCCCCAGGAATGGTTCGTAAATGTCATATTTTTCTATTTAACTTTAGCTGTGTTTAGTTAATTTTCGCCTGAACCCGGTACACATAACAAAACTGTGCAACAGTCACGATACTTTTAAGCCATATCAAGCGACACTATTTTCGTGCAGTTCCAGCTCGAATTCGAGTCACCCTGTAGAAAACGGTAAAGCTCGAGAGGAGATCTTCACGGACCAAATTGTCGATACCTCAAACAGGGTAAATCGAACTAAAGTTATGTGTACTGGGGTTTTACAAAACTGTGACCAAATGATTCGTGCCATTAAGCATAATTCTTTTAACTGCAATCTGATATGTTGCGTACCACCTGTGATTACTGATATTTGTGTCAAAAGTACCTGAAAATTGATGAATTTCCAGAGTGTCTCTTCTTAAAACTCGAAACTAAGTAAAACTATTTGCAAGTTTCCAGTTGGCGCGGACACTCTGGAAATGTTCCAAGCCTCTCGTTTCTCACCCTGCTACCTAAATATGGGGGGGGGGCAAAAATGATCAGCGTGATCCTCGGATCTTTGGCCCGCAATCATTGGTGCTCACCCCGACCTACCCTTGTTGGCTTCGTTTGGAATATTTAATATTTTATTTAGGTATTTGTAACCGTGGTTGACGGGTTGTTGAACATTTTGCTACCGAAGCGAGGATCCGAGATGCAAATTTTAGGTGTGTTACCTTTATCAAAACTACTCATTGTCCACTCAAAATCTATATATAGTGATAAAACTTGATAGTCACATTCCAGTTGTGTTGAGGAAGCTCAGTTTTGTACATACATATAGATTTATCTATGGCAGTTGTTATGATTTCGATAGAATTTATTAGGTAGGTTTCTAGTTATCGTTTCCAGCCTCGGCATCGCTGTTTGTACCCCCGCATCGAACTGCGTAACTCGACAAAATTCACTATTGTATACATTGTAAATAGAATTGAGGTTTTTGTGTTTTTGTAACCTAATGTAACCGTAAAACGACTAGAATAGGACGTAGCATGCCAACATGCACGATAGAGCAGACACTGTGATGACAGACTGAGCAGCTTTGAACCAATTTTAATAATAACCATTGTCTAATCATTGTAGCGTAGCTAGTTACGGATTAATTAAAACATTTTTCTATAGTTGTTCGTAAAGTATTGAAGCAAGTTTTGTATGGCGGAAAATTGGTTCGAAAAGTTTTTCATAAAAGTAGTCTTAATATAAGTATAATAATGATATAGATCCGTGGTTTTGTGAAATTTCACTTTCTAGGTATAGCATGGAATTTTGTACAAAAACTGCACCGGCATTTTAACAATATCTGCACCCTCTCTCTCTTCAATTGTACATAGTTGTCGTGTTTTTGCGATAGGTACAAGAAAATAACTACAAAAATTAAATTATTCTAAAATTCCATGCTCAACAAATTGTCCTTTTTGTTGGTACCCTTATTCCATGCAATTGGTTGTTTAATCAATTCTGATTTTTGCCGTTACCATTTTAGGGAAATACAAATAACGTTTGTGTGGAATATGCGGGTTTAATTTTTAGTTATTGCCATTGCCATAATGCTAACTGCGGCTTTAAAGTGACCTCATATAGTATAATTTACCAAACATTGTACCGTTAGAGCCAATATTGTTAGGAGTTTGGCTTGATCGCCTTTATTATGCACCATAATTATTTAGTCCTGTTATAAAAAACTATATAAAATACTCAAAATAAATTTTGTAGGTATGCTCGACTTTATTGTACATACTTCCTATATTGTACATACATCGAATTTTGAACTAAAACACAATGTATGTCTAATTCGTTAACATTATACAATAAATATTTTCATCTGCAAGAGTTGTTATTAAAAACATGGCAAAGTAAAAAATTGTTGCCTATAACTACAAATCGGTGATTTAAAGAAGCTTCTGTGCAACTTTCACTAAAGATGCCGTTATTGTTAGATCCAATGTAATATCACAATGGACAAGAGATAGCATAACATTACGAGAGTCCCATTCCCTTTCTTATTAACAAAACGTGACACATTCTATTGTAGGCTTGGAGCTTTCAAGAGCATTGTAATAAAGTCACCAATATAACTGTTCAACTCAAACGTGTAATGTAAACAAATTAATGTTACTGAATAACGTTCCAACTAAAAGCTTCACTGCTAGGTACTTAAACAAACAAAGTTCTGTAATTAGAATTGGTATGTTTGTACCTTGCTATTGTTTTGGTTACTATCACTAACGCCACTTAGTAGGGGTAGCTATAATACATAATAGTTGCTAAAGTGCAAATAAATAAAAAAGAAACAAAAACTTTGCTGGACATTTAAAAATCCCGCCAAAGCTCTATCAGTTACGTCGAATGAGCTTTACACCGAATCCGTTAGTTCCTTGTCTTGTCACCGTGGCGCTGCCGGCGTTTCCTGAATCCTGCTGAAATCTGACAGGTGGTTTTCAGGCAGGACAAAAAACTTGTAGTTTTGCAACAGGTTGACTCTAGTTGAACAATTCGGATGATTTACTAATTAAAAGAAGGTACGTTTTTGCGTTGCTACGTAATTATTGTTGTAACCCGCAAATTTCCAGATGGAATACGACTATTTGATTAAATTCCTTGCCTTGGGGGATTCTGGAGTGGGCAAGACCAGTTTCCTGTATCAATACACGGACGGCATGTTCAACTCACGATTTATATCAACAGTAGGCATAGACTTCCGAGAAAAAAGACTGGTTACTATATCTGCAAGCACAGTGGACTAGCACTAAAGATGATTGTTTCAGTTGTACCAATCGAAAGGCCGCAATCACAGGATTCACTTGCAACTTTGGGACACGGCGGGACAAGAGAGGTGCGAATCAGCGATGTTCGACGATTTTTGCTCTTTATTAAATTGTAAACTAACTTGTTTTGATAGATTTCGTAGTCTAACAACAGCGTTTTATCGAGACGCTATGGGCTTCTTGCTGCTGTTTGATCTCACTAGTGAACAATCATTTCTTGAAATACGTAACTGGGTAGAACAGCTGAGGGTATGACGCATTAACCCCTCCAATTTTTATAATTTTTTAACAGCACTTGCTTCTATTTCCCATTTTACTTAACTCTTGCACCTTACCCCATAATTCGTTTTAGTTAAGCTTCTTCCCCATAAATATTAATGAACAATTTCAAATTGATTGTTTAGAGTTTAGACATCGCTAAAAAACATTAGTTTCAAGGGCACGCCATGACGTCACAGCAACAGTATGTGATAACAACATACTTTGTACCTGCACTTTTTTTTTGCATTGCACAATTACCTTTTATTTATTTTTTTATTTGCTGGGGTGGCGACCGTTATTTGTTTGTTCCTTTCCGCAGTTGCACGCTTACTGCGAGAGCCCTGACGTAGTTTTGTGCGGCAACAAAGCAGACTTGGAGGAGCGCCGAGTGATCACGGAATGGCGGGCGAGAGAAATGGCTGAAAAGAATGGGTGAGTAAGAGTTGCGCCAACTTATCCAAAACTTACAGGCTGTTCAGATTAGTTTATATAGAAACTAGCGCCGCTACTGGACAGAACGTGTCGAGGGCCGTTGAGACTCTGCTAGAAAAAGTGATGATTCGAATGGAGACTGCTGTGGATCGCGCAATGCTTCCAGGTCGAAGGGGCCGCCCCAGAGACCCCAACGATCTGGACTTAAACGCGCCTCCTGTTCATTCCTGCAATTGCTGATGAGGATCACAATGTATTAAACAATATTCAGTATTGTCACGTTACTCCCTGGTACTTCCATTTTACGCCTAACGTTTATTGATATAAAGCCTATTGAATGTTATTGATGAAATTTAGTTTTATGACGTGTAAGTTTTTACAGTTGTTGTATTATTAAATGGGTATTTTAAGGTATTATTGTAGTTGTTGTTTTTTTTAACAATACCTTAAGAGTTAGAAAATTTATACGTCAGAAATCTGATCTGTCATTAAACCAAGCACATTAATTACGCGCTGTTGGCCTTAATCTTAATTTAAATGAACCGTAGTTCTGATTCTGAAATTTTCTTTAAAGATTTGAATTTCCCGCCCGATTCACCTGACAGAACACTTTGACCTTTTTTTATAGGTTATGTTTTTATTGACATGGCTATTTACATGTTATATATTTTTCGTACGTAAAGAGAAACTTAAATAATCAGTGAAAATGTGCTTTGGGCCGTTAGTCCGGATATGCCATTGGGGCCCATTGACAGCTTTAGGTAAATATTTGAACCTAACCTAAAAACTTGAAACAAAAATTTTACTTAGGAATTATAAAATTTGTAACTGCTATGACGATACATTGCAACAACATGTGGTGGCCCCCCGCTAACACTCTTGGAGGTTTTCTCAATTCTTCGTGCTTCATGACCCTCTCAGGTTTTACCCTGTACAATTTCCTGTCATCAATGTACCACGGCCCGGGCTACTTACCCTTCAACTGGCAACCTGTAAGTCCTTCTCTTCCATAATTCAACTGCAACGTTAGTTTTAGACCAATCAAGAGGATTGTAAACACTTGCAATGGTGCGGGGTGTGTCGTGGGTATAAAGCTCCTCGATCCCATCATTGCCGCAAGTGTAAGTACTTCACGAAAACTCTCCAAAAAGACAACAGATTTGGCCGTAGGTGGGCGCTGCGTTTTGAAAATGGACCACCACTGTCCCTGGATCAACAATTGCGTTGGTTGGGGCAACCACGCGCACTTTACTTCCTTTCTAACTTTTGCCACTTGTGGCTGTTTTCAAGCTTCAATAATTCTCACCTGTTCTCTCTATAGAGCTCTCAATCGTATTAATTATTTGTATTACGGAAACGGAAACGAACCAATTGTTCATTTAGGGTTGTACGGAATTATCTTGTGTGTTTTAGCACTAGGATTCACGATTGGTGTTGTAATAGCTGTAGGGATGCTTCTCTTCTTCCAAGTGAGTACTTGGCGGAAAAAATCGAAACTGTTTGAACCTTAAATTTTAGGTGCGAGCTATTTTGCGAAACCGCACAGGTATTGAAGACTGGATAGTAGAGAAGGCGAACTTCAGGCGCAGAAACGCCAAAGTGCAGTTTGTTTTTCCTTACGACTTGGGCAGCTTTAAAAACATATTCCAAGTAATGAATTTTACATGTCAACCCGTCGGTAATGGGGTCGTATGGCCCGTAGTTAAAGGGTGCGACCAATTTACTCTAACAGTTAAGTCCTATTGAGTGTTGTAAAAATTGTAAAAACTGAAAAAAAAACTTTTAGAAAGAACAAATTGAACAAAAAAGCGAAAAAAGACAAAGGACAAAAATGTACAAAATCGTGCATCCTGCGTCAGGGTCGTGGCTACCAATTACTCAGGGTTTGAAAGTTTGTTGTTGCCCTCCCTGTACGGATGAGCCCCGGATTAAGTTGAGTCCCGGCGACACCGTGTCTGTGACGCGGTGGAGAAAGTTAGTATATCTCAACATCGAGGATTGCTGAAACGAACTTTTTTTCCTAGATATTGGCTGTTTGGTGAGAAATCACAACATCTTCCAGAAGGAGAGGAGGCCCTGCACAGGTTGAGAGGGTGGTTTCCTCGCAGATGCGCGATCGAAATCGTCGATAATAGCTCCGCAAGCGAGCAAAGTGTCAAAGAGAAAAAGGTTAAATAATTTTTTTTACTTAAATCAATGTCATATTGTTGTCTAGTCATTGGTCGCGCCAATAAAACGCTTTTATTAATATTAGGATTTTTATTCGTCAACAAAGTGATTTGTCTGCTATAAAATTCCGCTGCAAGTGCCTTTAGTATTAAAAAAAGAACTGAAGCGTCAACTTGTTTCAATAAGTAATAATTAGTATAAGTATAAAATTTTTAAATACCTAAAGTTACGTTAATAAATGCAAATGTTTAGTATTCGTCGCCCTCATCGGCTTCCCCTTCAATCGAATCAACAGCGACCTCTTCATAGTCTTTTTCGAGAGCCGCCAGATCCTCGCGTGCTTCGGAAAACTCCCCTTCTTCCATCCCTTCGCCCACGTACCAGTGAACAAAAGCGCGTTTCGCGTACATCAAATCGAATTTGTGGTCGAGACGGGCCCAAGCTTCAGCTATAGCGGTGGTGTTGGACAACATGCAAACCGCCCTTTGAACTTTGGCCAAATCACCACCAGGAACTACGGTAGGAGGCTGATAGTTGATGCCAACTTTGAAGCCTGTAGGGCACCAGTCCACGAACTGGATAGTGCGTTTCGTTTTGATCGTGGCGATGGCGGCGTTCACGTCTTTCGGCACCACGTCACCCCTGAAACGTTTCAAGCACAAAATAGAGACAGTCCCAAGGGTACCTTCTGCTAGGGGTTCCCCTTTAAGATCAAAATAGCGACGGTCCCGAAGGTAGCTTCTGCTGGGGGTTCCCCCATTACCATTTCTGTGTATTCTTACCTGTACAGCATACAGCAGGCCATGTACTTTCCGTGTCTGGGATCGCACTTGACCATCTGGTTGGCGGGTTCGAAGCAGGCGTTGGTGATTTCCGCGACCGTCAGCTGTTCGTGGTAGGCCTTTTCGGCGGAAATGACTGGAGCGTAGGTGGCTAGAGGGAAGTGAATGCGGGGATAAGGCACCAAATTTGTCTGGAATTCAGTCAAGTCAACGTTCAGAGCTCCATCGAAACGGAGAGAAGCGGTTATTGAGGAAACAATCTGGAACCAAACCGATTTAATTTTGTTTTCATGAAAAACTGTTTAAGCACCTGTCCGATCAGTCTGTTCAAATTTGTGTAAGTCGGTCTCTCGATGTCCAAATTCCTTCTGCAAATATCGTAAATTGCCTCATTGTCGACCATGAACGCACAATCGGAGTGCTCAAGAGTCGTGTGAGTGGTGAGGATGGAATTATAGGGTTCCACCACCGCTGTCGACACCTGTAATTTGAGATATCTTTTTAGTGGCAATGAAACGGTTTCTGGTCGATAGCGTTACAGCGTGAGTCACTAAAAGTAAATTCTTTTAGCACACCTCTTAGGCTACATCACGCAACTAATTGAGAACGAAATAGTTGGGCTCAATTCAATCAATAATGGAACGTAAAAGGTTTGGGGTTGTGACCACGCACCTGAGGTGCTGGATAGATGGAGAATTCTAGCTTGGATTTTTTGCCGTAGTCCACGCTGAGTCTCTCCATCAGTAAGCTGGTGAATCCGGAACCGGTGCCGCCTCCAAATGAATGAAAAACTAGGAATCCCTGTTGAGGAAACGACAATTACCGTAAGGTTTTGTTTGTCGAACCGTCAATTAAGCACTTACCTGAAGTCCGGTACATTGGTCGGCGAGCTTGCGAAGACGATCCAAAACGACGTCGACTATTTCTTTTCCGATTGTGTAATGACCACGCGCGTAGTTATTGGCAGCGTCTTCTTTGCCAGTAATTAGCTGCTCCGGATGGAAAAGTTGGCGGTATGTGCCGGTTCTAACTTCGTCTAAGAAAACGGAAAAAAGGAAAAATCAGCCAAAATACACATATTCGCCAGATTTTGACCCTTACGACTTTAATTTATTTCCAAACTTATTTATCATAGAACCCTCGCAACATGCAATTGAGCCAACTTTTTCAAATTAATACTTTTAATGATGAGTAGATATGAAAGGAAGGCAATTTGCCTATTGCTAAATGATAATAATAGTTTCGTCGGTACAGTTTACGTAATTATCTAGAACCCTATTCACATGGCTAGATATCTGATCTGAAGGCACCCCTACCGACATAATATTATCTTCCATTAAGCCATTACCATTAAACTTATTTCAACTGGAGAAGCGGATTAGGTCGTGCCGACAAACTCTACACATCTACTTTATTATTTATGTTCCGACCAAACAAAATGTAGGTGCCTGTAGGTAAGTAAATTTATTCCCGGTACAATCAACAAAAAACGGACACGCGAAGCTAACAACCATGTTATCTTAGATAATTACAAACTAAGCCAATTCCAATTGAAACGTTGCAACCTAATTACTGTTTTAAACGTCAATTCCAAAACTCGAACGAAATAAATCCGAAACTACAATAACTTAAAGCGGAAACCGTCGCCACTCCCTTTCGTTTCAATTTCCCTGCAGGGGGAGTCGTAGCTTTACTTCGAGCCTGCAGGTGGCTGATGAAATTGCAGGAAACCCAATACTGGCGATCTTTCAACTATCCTTCCGTTGCGTGATTCACGGAAGGGTTGGAAGTAACATTACCTACGACGGTGGGTTCCAAATCAACGAAGACGGCCCGGGGAACGTGTTTTCCTGCTCCGGTTTCGCTGAAGAAAGTGTTGAAGGAGTCGTCACCGCCACCGACGGTCTTGTCGGAAGGCATCTGGCCATCAGGCTGGATCCCGTGTTCCAGACAATAAAGCTCCCAGCAAGCATTGCCGATCTGGACGCCAGCCTGGCCGATATGGACGGAGATGCATTCCCTCTAGAAGGATTCACCCAGATTACCTCAAGTTATGATTGTGTTTAATCGTGCATTCAAACCACAACTGACACTGATACTTTTGTTATATGTGGGAGGAATGGTTTTTTATTTTAATTCGAATTCAGACACTTAGGGTCAGAGTTCGATGAAAACTTGACTGATTAACCCTGACCATCAATCTTGTTTCGTGTGGATCCAGGTGGAGGCCGTCGCCCCTCGATTTGGCATTGACTTTTTGAGCCCCGACTTTGTTGCTTCCGACATTGATTGATGTGGCCGGAAGATCTGCCTGGTACAAATTTCGAATGATCGAGACGACAGGTACGGACGTGGACGAACACGCGTAATTGATTGACAATGAAAGGAAATTTTCGAGGAACTACGGGAAAACTTATGAATTTGGCGATATTGTACCGGGTAATGGGGTTTCGTTTCTATCAAGGAGCACGAAACGACTATTAGTAAGGCGAATGCGCACTTTGATGCAATTATGCGTATACAAGGCGCTAATCATAAAAAGTAATTGATAACAAAGTTTAGTCATCTAGGTAAATGGGGTTTATCTAAATAAAAAAAAAAATTTATTAGGTACTACCTACGAGTTTTTTACTGATCAAATGGAATAACGGATTTTTTTTTGTTATTGATTACTCAAGCAGGACATTAGGACTTAGTTCTTCTCGAAACTCAATAATTATAGCTGACTACCAATTGAACCATTTTGTAGAAGACATAGATTAGGAATAATAGAGCTGAAAGCACGAGTTTTGTTGAAGCAAATAATAATAGTTTAGTAATAAAGAAAGAATTAATTATCTAAGTTGAATTATATTTATTTCTCAACCCACAAGCGTGACATAATTAACTCAACGCTAATATTATAGCATTTTCACGAAAATACTGTTTCAGCTCTTAAAAAAATCTAATCATAGAAGATAATATATTTTAATCTGTGTAACGTTTAACTTGTAATAAAAGTTATTTTTCTTGGCAACTTACTAATTGCTGAACAAGTACCAACTCCAAGTCGTGATTCATCTTCGTTTCCGTAATGATCACAGTAATCAGGCTCCGACATAAATCTGTCAAGTGCAACAACAAAAAAGGAAAAAGCATTCTTGCGTGTGGTTTAGATAAAATGAAACCGAAAATAGATTATGGAATGAAGACATTCCAAGGGAAGATTTTAGAAGTGGCAACGGGAAATGTGTCATTCGGACCGGATTGCTGGAATTTGAAGCACTGTCGAAAATAGATAACCAAGTTAGTTTTTAGCTATTTCAGACAGTTGTACCAAATGATGTTTATCCAAATAATAATTAATGTAGAAATAAGTTAGGTAACTCAGTAGTTTTCTAACTTATCCTTAAGTTAGAATTAATTCCCTCAGTGGAAATAATTTACCACTAGTAACTAGTAGGAGCATTGTAGAGGTAAACGTAAAAGATCCCATTTATGTAAAAAAATAATTTTTTTTGTAAACGAATCAGTTTGCTTCTGTCAACCTATAATATTGATTGTATTAATTGACATGAAAAATTTGGCTCGTCGATTAATTGAAGTAATTGCTGGTAAATTACCTATTGTTTATAAGGTCCTTTAGTGGACGGCCAAAAACAATGTCTCAACGCAATTACTTAATTTAATTCATTAACTTAATGAAAGGGTGAGGCAACTTCATGTTATCTGCCAGTTACGTGGGAGCTTCATGCGACGTTTTTCTAACTTATTAAATTAAATACTTTAATTTTCGTTCAACCTTGACCACACGACCAATTCGCAAAAATTTAAAAAATTTGCCATAGATGCGACCATAAAGTCATGACATCGAAGAAAATTGGTTCGTTGAGCGTAAAGACGGGGGTGCGTCGATAATTTAACGATTCACTAACCGATTCGATAATGCGTCCATTAGTTCTGCCATTCTTCTTGGTCGGGCAGGATGTAAAAAAGAAAATCGTGTCTTGTTGTTTTACGGACGTATGAGCAAAAATAAAAGAGGTTCTAATTTGTGAATGAGTCACAAATTCGTGGGCAAGTCAACCGTGCAACTAAGTACTAATTCTGGATTTCTTACTGCAGTTCCGATCCGAATTGGTTCATTGCCACGGTCAGCCGGTTACCTCTGTATTATTTTAAAAAGAAAACGAGCGCCAGAAAAGTAAACTAACCGCACAACTGGGAATAATAAAAATGTAACGTCGGCTAACTAAAAAATGAAAAAACTAGTTTAACTATGTTGTGACTGAGTCCGTGCCCGGCACTTCTTGAAAGTAATTGAGAAGTTGATTGCAATTAATTTTATTTCAACTGAAGACGTCAAATAAAACATGATTATCTAATGATACTTTATGATTATTCTTTAATTAGCTGTTGCCTAGTTCAAATGTTGATGTTGGCATAAATTGGCCTTTAAGGAAAGTTAAACTGCTAAATGCACCGTAATTGCCAGTGTGCGGAGTGTCAAGTCTAAATTAAATAGCACCTATGGAAGAGACATGTAAGAAGGTTCTGTTCTGTGCTCTATTTCCAGCACAAATTTGTTCGCCTGTTTTGTTTTGCAGACATTGACCCAGCTTTAAAATATTAATTTCAACAAAAAATGAACCCGTAAATGTCAGGGTGCAAGGACCGAAGAATCTAGAATTACTCCTTTTTATCAATCAGCTTATTTAACTTTAATAGTTGCTGCCAAGAAAGTCTCACTAATATCAATAATAGTAAATTCGGGTCTAAATAAAGTTCTAAAATTGAATTTCTTGCTGAAAAGTCCAACAACCGCAGCAAGCTCCTAAAACATCTGAAAGCGAATTTTGGAAAAGTTAAATGGAATAAAAAACAAAAATAAAACGCTTTTACTTATTTAATTTAAACTTCGTATTGTATCGTTTCTTCAAAAAATAGTACATAATTCTGAACCGGATTTGGACACTTATTTTATAAATAAAAATTTTTTTTTTTTTTGTAATTTTTTTTTAATTAAAAATCTTTCAGTTTTGAGTTATTTGGGGACAAGATTTAAATAATTTTTATGGAGACTTACCATATTGCTTTTGATATTTGGAGTTTGAAAACGGACACTATAGTCACCCGATGTCAGCGATGCGGCACCCGTGAATCAAAGTAGTTCCTCCGGAGCCGTGCAGAGCTTAAAACATTATCTGGAGTCGACGTGCGCATGAGCGTGGAAGACGAAAAAGGCAATTAAACAATTTAGTAGGTTAAAGATTCCGCATGTGCAATTATTTTTTATTAAATTACGTGACCATCAAAATTTCAAATGGCCGAATTCGTTTCACGCTTCAAGCTCCACTTTACGCTCCTGAAGCTCAACCGAATTGGTTGCTTACAGTAACGGTAGCTTGCAGTTAAAAACCAATTTTTTGAAAATGTTGAATCAAACGTATTATTAGATTCTTTTTTCGCAAGTCTTTCAAACGAACCACTATTCAACTATTCGCAAGAGGTCAAATAAGAGCTCATAATCGTCAAAACTTTAAAAATTTATTGAACTAATGTAGTTCATACTTTTTTCAACATTTTAATTTTAAAACAAATTAACGTGTTTTTAGAGGCACAAACATAAAACTCAAACCTACTTTGTGAGTTAAAATACTTAACATAAATTACTTTACATTGAAACCTGAATGTTCAACAACATACTCAACTGATTTAAAGATGAAACGATTAAATTCAAGTACAGATCAGTGTCTTAGGGTTTATGGCCGGGATCCCAGCGAACCGTATACGGCCTAAAATCTTGCAAACTCTCCTTGATGACAGTGTCTTTAATCCATTCCACAATCACGTGTTTTGCGCTATTGGCGCAATGGATAGTGGGCTCGCTGATAGTATCTTGTAAATGAAGCACGTGTGTAGCTTCTTCATGTTCGCTAGACAACAAAATTACGCCTCCACAACCAGCAAAACGTTCCACCCATTCCGCGTGTCTCTCCTCGACCCCCTCTTCCAGCAACAGCTTCATGTTTGTGAAATAATCTGGTATAGGGGGTTTTCGCTCATTAATTTTCTCTTCCAAATTCAAAACAGACAATTCGAGTTCGCTTTTTTGGAATTCGTCGACTTCAAGCTTTTCTAGTTTAGTTCGGGATTTTGATTTAGTTTCGCCGAGTTTCGTTTTTTTGGCGTTGTTACCCTCGCCGTTGACCTTGGACAGGCGCCGCTTGGGACTTTTTCTATTTTTCACCGGCTTTAAATCTACTTCGCTCTTTTTCTTTTTGGATTGCGACGAATTTTTCGATTTTTCGCCACTTTCGATTTCCGTTCCTCCACTCGACAATCTCTTCCAATGGTTTATAGCCGCTTTGATATCTTTGGAGGTTTGGTAATGTTGATAAACCTCTGGAGATAGAGCCTCTAAAACGTGTTTCGCCCCCGCGTTCATCCTCAGATCGTGCTTGATCAAGCGAATAATCACTTTTAAATCGTTTGCGGTACATCTCTTAACGAAACCTTTAAAATGGCCGATTTGATCGTCTTCTTTAGTAAGTTGAGAAAGTGTCTCCAGGAAGTCATCGACTTCTTGCAACGTTAAATAACTCTTTTCCGCGGGCTTCACTTTTTTACATTGTTCAAAGAAGTGTTGAATCGCCACCCCCACGTCGCCCTGTTCCAGGTATTCCATCATAATATCGTAGTTGGCATGAAAAATTTTACTAAAAATTTTAATCAATTGCTTAGTTTGCAAATTAAAAACACGTTTCACGACGCCAGGTAGCAAGAATCTGCACCATAATTGAATATCGCCTTTAAACCCAGACCCATCACACCCCTTATGCAACATTTCACTAATTATTTTCGTCTTTTCGCTACTCCCACTCACTTTCATTACGTCAGCTACTATCAACCTGAACTCCCTAAACCCGTTATCCTTGTGACCTCCTTTAACACCAGGATCTGAGGAAACGCTAAAAGAATCTTCATTCGCCGCTAAATTCGTGACGCTCTTCGACTTTAAAACCGCAATTTTTGTCTTTTTCCCGCTATTTTTAGAGGATAGTTTTGTTTCAAAAAAGCGATTACATTCTTTGATTTTCTTTGAAATTCTCGTCTTGTCAGCTTCCGTTAACACGTCCCAGCCTTCCACATCGCGAGGACCCTCGATTCTCTTGGTAGTTGGCCGCTGTTTCAAGAATAACTCGAAGATGCAGTTGACGTGATGCCATGACTTCATTTTGCCACCCCCAAATTGATTGGGGACCGACTTCGCAATACGTAGCTCGCCCTGGAGACATTTCTGTTTACAATGCTTGCAAAGGGCGCGTCCCTGCTTCGCTGTTTCGATCGAAAAAGGCTTATCGTCCAGGAAACTACACTCAGACATCTGGAAATGTGAGGTTATGTTTACACTTTATGAACTTCACATTTTAAACGAGAACACAAGTCAGGAAAACATAAATGGTTAAAATTTTAAACTTACAGTGAATTGATGGTTGGTTGTTGCTGCAAATCAAAGGGCTTACATGATTTACAAATGAAATAATTATTAAAAAATATTGCCAAATTCAAACACATAACAGCTGTCACCAAGTTCCATTCGCCACCGAGAGATGTCGGTGTCAAAAGGCCGGTGCTAAGGTCACTAGATGCCGGTGCCACAGTTCTAAATTGATAAAAATTGAATTTTTCTGTTTTAATTAACTTATTATATACAGAAAAAGACGTAGCCTCCCTTTTATGGCGAGACGCCAACACCTCCAAGGTTTGAAACTGCGCTGAGCTAAACAATCCTACAAACATCGCTTTTACCGACTTACTGAGCTCAGTCCTGACTCAGTCTACCCAGCTAATTAATAAACGGCACTCAAGGAAACGAAGTGCCGTACCTTTTAGATTGGACAAATTATAATTCCACAGGGTTCAATAACGAGTTCAGTATGGTTGACTCAAGTCATTTAATCATTACCATCAAAAGAGACAATCGCAATTCCACTCTTTCAGTCAATTTCATTCACTAGAAAATCACAATAATGTAATATTGAAATGAATCTAAATTAAACATTTGCTGTAGAAATATAACCATTTGAAAGTTTATTTAAATATTGCAGTCGTTCAGAATCGGTTCTGTAAACTTAAAATCACAATGAAACGATAGGAGAGTAAAAAACACAGTCAATAAACAATTATTTCCTAATATACTGAGTGATTTTGTGAAACTGCTCGACTATAGCCGGCATGACCGCGGACACCGAATTATCTATCAACATCTGTACCGCACCCACAGCCTCCTCCTCGCTCAGTTCCAAAAGAAACTTGTCCTGAACTTTCTTCACAGCCTTATCGGGTTCCAGCGCAATATCAGGTACACTTGTGTCTACCATCAACGAAAACAGGTTCAACATCAAGTTAGCATGCCTAAAACCAAAAATGTACCCACGTAAAAGAAGATATTTTATAAATACCGTCGAAGATGCAAGAAAGCAGTGTAACATTGTTTTCGGAACGCTTGATAATGTTCCGAGTGAACACCTCCCATCGCCTCCACCATTTCCTTGCTTAATTTCATGGGAGGTGGGAGAGGTTTCGGATCTCGTCCCAGTATGAAACCGAAATCGATATGAAACAACTTGCCGCAAGTTGTCAACAAAAGATTGTCCAAATGGCGATCGCCGACACCCAACACGTAAGTGATAACGCAATAACCGGCGCACGACCGGACGTAGCTGTCCATTATTTCGGGAGCTATGCCGTAAGGGGCGGTTTCTTGCGGATGATACTTCCTGAAGTAATTGTGAATACTACCTGTATATAAAAAGAAATTGGACCTACATGCAAATTTGAGGCTTAAATATCAAATCTCACCTTCAGCTGCCACAGCTTCCGCTACGCTAACCGAATCTATATACTGAACAAAGCCGTGTTTAGTGCTGGTCGCTAGAACCCTATACGGCGTAAGCTTAAGATCAAGATTCTCCTTCCTCAACAATTTATCCATTAGAGTGATCATTTGCAAGATGAGCTGGTCCTGCCGCAAATCGTCGCCGTGCTTGAAAATGGCGACGTACTCGGTGTTGTCGGTGGTGACGAAATGAAGTTTGGACGGCATCAAAGCCGACTTGAACAAGCTAACTTTTTCGGGAATGATGCCTTTGATAATGATTTCCGGATCCAAGGGAAAAGGCATCGGTTCGAAGTTGACAAAGTTGTATTTGCAAACAGTAGTGTCGGAAAGCAGTTGTTGCAGTATCTCAGTTTTCTTCTTGCGATTGCCGCTCTCTTTCAAAACGACCTTTACCAGTTTGACGAGGCTGTCGATGAACTTCTGCTGCATCGACAGGACGGAACGGCGCTTTTGCATTTCGGGACTGCCCTTGGCGAGAGTTTGCGAAAAGGTCTTCATCACGGTTAAGTACATTTCCCTCACCACAATCTGAGAAATAACGTAACATGGATAATATTTAATAACAATTTCGATAAATATCTATTCTTTCAATGGCAATAAAAATAGAGAGTCTTTCTGTTTTCTAACCTGAGCACTTACGTTTTGTTTGATAGTAGGTTCGGGATCCTCACACTCTATCAATAAATACCAATAAAAATAATTCGCTAAAGTGGAATTTTTGCACGCCCTCTGTATGAGAAAAGTGGCCAGATCCTGAACGTCCTCTCTCATGTGATCCTGAAGCGTGTCGGTATTGGCAGAATCAGTGTAAGCGTTGAGATTTTGGAGAACGTTTTCAGATAAACTCGGCCTCCGGTCTAGGTCAACCTCTATAACGCTGTTAACATTTGAAGCGGCTATCTGGTCGGCCTGGTTATAACTGGACGACCTGTGCATAACAGACTCGTTAGTGACGGTACTGTTGCTCTCCCTGCTGTCCTTTTTCTCCAATTGGGGCTCCCTGTCTTCATAAGAAGGCACGATTTCTCGACCAGGAGAGATTCTTGCGTACGCTAACAAAAAAAAAAAAATTACTCAAGACTTTATAAAAGCACGATTTTAGTCACCTGCTTGAATATCTTTAAAATTCTCGTATTTAAGTGCCTGCACCAGTTGGGGAAGATACAAAAGGATGTCTTCGTCGGGCGCCTGTTGCAGCCTCGAAATCGCGTAATTCCTAACGGCGGGATGGGTGAAATTCGGACTTAACAATTCTAACGCGTCCTCGACGTCCATTAACGCCCAAATCTGCATCATCGAAAGTGCCTGACGCACTTCGTTCTGTTGGGTCCAGTTGACGCATTTTAAAAATTTCGTGAGTGCCTTCTTCTGAGTGCTGAGATAGAAACGAAACTTCCACACGTGATCCTGTTGTTCGTTGTTCAAGGGGTTGGTTGACGGATACGAAACTATGGTGTTGAGGATGTCGCGGATGGCGGCGTTGGGTTTAGCGTCCTTGTCGCAGTGGCCGCTTCGCAAGGAACGCGCCAACTTGTGGTGTTTGTGCTCCACCAGGTTGTCCTGGGGACGGCGTAAAAAACGAACAATTTAAAAACCGGCAACAGCAGAAACACATGGTCGACGTGGGACGTGGCGACTGGAGGCAGGGGAATCCGTAGGAAATGCAAGTCTTGGTGAGGAGCACTTCCCGTTATTGGATTAAGGGTAATTCCGCCCAGTTAGCCGTGTAATTAAACATAATTGCATTTTAACATTTTAGTTCATGTTATTTTATGTGTTATTAACAACTGAAGAAGCCTACAAACTAAAATTTTAATTTACCCATATCGTTTTGAAGAAACCACGTCTTGCAACCTGGGTATTTAAAACCACCTCTCCTGTACCAGTGGAATATTCAGCTTTCCACATCAATGAATGTAAAATACCAACAAAACAGACGCGTGATAGTTTGGATTAGAATCGAACTCCTGATCTGAACAGGTTTAAATTTGTCAAGTCAGACAAAAAAAATCTTATCATATTATGTTATCGCAACTATCTTGATTGCGGTTATTTATTTTGATTTCATATTTCAATTTACGGTTCCTTCAGCGATTCTTGTACAGTCAGTTTCAAAAGTTATGTCCATCTCGCACTTTTAAAATTTAAATTTCCTCTACAGATGATGTACTAGGTAAACGAAACCGAGTGCATCTGTTCCATTATTTCATATGCCTAGCATAAATATGAATTTTAATGTCTGTGTAGATTTTAGGTGGAAAATAAAATAGTTTAGAGTTTAACAGGTGGACATTACTTTTGAACTCAGGTGTACATACATGTTTTAATGAATGGCCTGTGAAGGCCCAAAACCGTCTTCTTACCCTCAATATTTCCTGATCTGGTACAGTGACGATGTCGGTCTGAACCCTAAAGGAATGTATGTCTTCTCCGTTAGTTTCGAAATAGACAATATAATGTGGAATTCCATCGACGGCCAACTTAGGAAATTCGATTGTGAGATACATGAACTCAGAGGAGCTTTTCTCCTCGTTGTTAATCAAACCCAATTCCCTAAACGTCAACCTATCCACCCAATCCACCTAAAACCTCCCATTACAGCAAAATCAAAAATAGCAGCAATAATAAATACTTTAGTCATGTGTCCATTGCGATGCTTCTTTGTCAACTTCGTCAATCTTTGCATCTGCTCTTTCCCGTTATCCTTAGTCTTACCTGGCGTTTCCGATTTGGCACTGCCGTCGGCCTTACGATTTGGAAACACCCTCAAGTCCACCATGCCCTACACAGACAAATTTACCTCAAGACCTTTCACAGAAAATCAGAGAATTTTGAGCAAATCATTTGTTAGTGCATAGACCAAACCAATTAATTAAGTTTAAAATAAAAATTAAAAATAAATTAATAACAAGAATTATTTTTATTAAAATAAATAAGATTATTATTATTTATACTAAATTTTAGATTTTTTGATTTCAATCGTTTGTGAACGACTTATGATAAATTAAAAAAAATATTCCAACATTTTTTAATAATTAATTAGATCAATTAGATAACTTTAGATTTAGTAAATCGAGGCCAAAAATAGTTTTTTGCGACAAAAAGGGAAAAAGTTGTTTGTAATTTCAAACAATGCATGCGCTGTTAACAACTGAAGAAGTCCAACAAGCAATTCTAATAAAACTTTTTTTTGTTAATAAAAGCTCCCGTTAAACGGACCTGTCTGAAGAGGCCGTGTTTGCTGAATAAAGGGATGGTGGTGCCCCCCACAGGATACGTTTTATTGGCCCCAATGCAGTCGTATATAGTAAGGGCTAGCTGGGCAGTTCGTGGGAGATCACTGAATTGTACTGGTAACGTGAGCCACTCTTGCCAACTGGAATTTAATAAAATAGCAATTTCAAACTGAAACGGTTGAGTTTCTAACAAACCTCCATCGTGACGTGAAGGGTTTATAAGAAGTTGAAACGGGAAGAACCAAAGGTTGATTTTGATCAAAAATCTGGCACTCCACCTTCAAATCAGAATAATCTT